>JAUMJM010000005.1:48175000-49375000 GCA_033558235.1 Neomorphus geoffroyi | reverse complement strand
GAAGAGAATTCCAGTAGCCTAAAGAGAGGTATAGAACTGGTCCTTATTCTATTTCAAGGTTCCTAGCTGCTACTGCAGTTGCCAAGTTGAACCATAGCTTTCTTATACTACACCATATGGAAGAAGTACATCCTAACATACAATGTATTACAGCCGGAATGTTTTAGAGATCCCTTCCCCAAAAAAAGAGTAAGGGCTAAAATTAAAAAGTTAACAATGTAATGTAAATTCAGAGAAATGTAGGGAAATGCAGTGTAAAATACAAGTATTTGCACTTGCCATCTTTTCCAATATATTTCAGTAGAATGTTTTTACTAGGCTTAGCTCGTTACTGTATTCCCAAGTTTGTAGAATATTATATTATGTTACATTACATATAACAATTACTCTATTATAGATAAAAACTTGAAGTGATTAGTTTTTTCCCTTATTTTTGAGAATATTGCACTAGAGAAGATCAAAATGAGCATAAGGTCTTTCATTTCACAAGTATGATTTCTGAACATGGAGACTACTAGTTTAGTACAAATTTTAGGAAGCAACACATTGCATCACAGTGGCCCACTGCAGAAAAAATGTGCTGGCGAATCATTCAACAACAAATTGTGCTGAAGGCAGAGGTGGGTTTGCAGGCAGGATAATGCCCAAGTTTTCCACAGGCTAAATCAAGTAGTGCTGCATCTTACCTTGTGCAGGGTAAGAGACAAGCGGCCCAGGCTTGAAGCTTAGCCCCTTTTGAGGAACATCCTGTGTCTAATGCCATTGCTGAGCAGAGTCAGCAGTTTCCAAGAGAGTATGTACAAAATTAGTTGGAATTATTTGGAAAAAAATGGAGGAAAAAATCTTTAAGAACGAGTCCAACTGTATTTGGGCTCTGGATACCATATAACTACATTTGGTACTGGATACCATAATTTCCATTTTTTTTAGGAACAGGTTTCAGCTTAGCTCCATCTCTAATGGTATCTGCCAGATTTAAGAAAAAAAAGGCAAAAAAAAAGCAAGAGAAAGGGAATAAATGAAGAGAGAGATGTTCCTTTTTGTTTCTCTATGAATATCTATGGATAAAATATGACATGTCTGGTACATTCAAAACTTTCCTTTGGCACATGAAGAGAAGACAATGTCAGGTCTTGTATTTTACTTGATTTTCTTTTTTTCTGCCAAATAATCTTCTTACTTTTCAGAAATATGAAAGAGAAGCTAAGCGGGCCTGTTTCCGTTGGCCAAAACTGTTTTGAGTCCTTCAAAAAAAAGCATACCTTTGGACACAAGAAGGTGCAGATGCCATTTCATTTTCTCCTTCGAACATACTCTGGTGAAAGGCCTGCTGACCTTTTGCAAAAGATGACTTCCTGAGACTACAGTGAATTTCCCTTTCGTTCTTCCCTCTCTCTGGAGATTAGTTTGTCTTTGGTTCATAGAGAGTAAATCATCCACATCAGACTCCTTGGATTCAGGGACCCAACCAGCCCTTAATCTCTTTGACTTTTTCTCCTCCACCAGCTGTTCATCGTATGCTGTGATGGGCAAATGTACTCATCAAAGTCAAAGATTACACATCTTTTTGTACTTAGGATTGTCAAGTATTTTATAGAAGCACGTAAAGTGATAGGAAAAATCAACTGCTGAATTGTATTATATCAAGAACAATTCATCAGGCAAAATTAGGACATTCTGGGAATTCAGATACCTACAAAATGTTGGAATATAGACTTCATGTTTATTCTTAAACATACATATTTCTTTGTAGATAAGTATACACACAATTTTGTTGCAAACATTAAGAAGTAATGATCTGATCTTTCACTCCCCATATTGCTATTTGTTCCACGTCAGCAGCCTCCTAAGAGATTCACTGGCCCCTAAGATACAGCTTGTCACAAGCAAAAGATAAATGCTTAGAGAGCTTTTCCTCTGTTTGATCCTTGTAATAAACTTTATTTCCTCTACAGAATTCCAATTATCCCATTAAACAATGAGTCAGGATGCTTATATTGACACAGGTGCCTTAATTGGTTAATTTATACTCATGCCAGCCCCAGATAAGAATTCATTTCCCTGAGGTCTTCTTAGATAACCGCAGTTCCTCTTAAGCAGTAATGGTAATTCCCAGCAGACATAGTACTTGAGCACAACGTTTAGACCCAAGCACCCCTCACCACACACTAATCCAAGTTTAGCCATATGTATTCATGCTATTGAGCTTTTATCTGCTTCTACCTTATAATTTCTAACCTATTTGGTTTTAATCATAAGACTACGATTATACAACACTGACCGTATGCTTTTAAAACCGATTTGCAATAAAAATGTCCTAATAATATTGCTTTTTTTAGTAGCACTCCAAAGCAATTAAACCCTTATCAGATGCCAACACATTCAGCTGCAGTCTATCATACACACTTTTATTTGCATATGCTGTCTGGTGAGTGGCATCATTTTCATTATTGACTTATGAGGATGGAAATAATAGACGGATTATTTACTTATCTGCCTTTAACTCTGCATCAGCCAAAACAGCTAATTAAATGGATAACAACTTCATTGACACAAGCTGGGAGATCTTAAACTCAAGGTGAAAAGAAGGACAAACACTAGTTTCTGCTCTATAAGACTCATTCTCATTATGGCAAGACAATAGGATATCTAGGCTTGTAGACTGACAGAGAAAGCAGTCAGAACAACAGGTGGATTTAAAAAAATTTCCAGGAAAACAATTTTTCAGGACGAGAAAAAGATGCTAGTGCGCTACCAGGATTATTATGCTTCCAAACTTACATCCTTATGGATGTAATGAGCAGGAGCTTCTGTTACAGTCCCCGGAAGGAAGTTTTCAAAGGACCTATAAAAGAATTAAGTGTCCCACTCAAGACACTGCAATAATTGTTTAGCTTACTTCGCCTATTTAATTTTTTTCCCCTCTGCTAATGTAAAGAACTCACCTCCCCTCTTATCCTATTATATTAGATGGCAGCTTGCAGGCAGAAACAGCTGTAGAAGGCATCCGTGTCTTCTCCAATTCATAGATGTAACACTGTGCCTACCAAAGCAAGCAGTTTGTAGAGAACAAGCAACTTAATTTGCATCTTTTGAGTTGCAGACTAGCATCCAGAATATGGGATAATTCTGATTTTCTGTTCATGGGAATGTATCTCTGCTTATCCTTTCAGAAGATACGTTTAGTTCATATAAAGTAAATTAAACAAGCAGTTTCTGCCAGCAATCATGTACAACACCTACTTTGCATTGTCTCTGTTGTGGCTCAACTATACAACCTGATAATTCTTTGAAATGTACTAAAAGCTTCGCATGCGTATAATCTTAAATGATAAAAAAAGTATATGTGGTTTGACTGGAAAACCCCCATTCACTAACAAGATAGTGATATCTGTGGATGATACTTTCCAGCAAGGCATCTTTTTATACACTCAAGCTAGCAGGAAATATTTGTCACCGGCTTAGTCATCATTCAGCTGAATCACCCCATCCGTTTTAAAAAATAACATGGTTGCAGGGAGGGTGTTCTTCCCCCCCCATAGTAAATTAGATTAAATGCAATACAACAGGTACTCTGCAGAAGTATTATATATTTTGGGGTAGGAAAGAAATCTTTTTCCTCCTTGTGATTATCGGCTAATATTTTATGTTGCTTAGGTAGCATTGTTGATACACCAGGGTGTCAATTGCTGCTATGCAACAGTATGAAATAACGTAATTTCCAAACATGACGTCTTCAGGGACACTGCTTCTGGAAACGATCACAAAAAACAGTGAGGCTTCTCCTCCCAGGCATAAGCAAACTGCACAAAACAGTTCACAAAAAAACGTAATCTCCACAAAAGAGTAATGCCTGCATTTAGAACGCTAGCGTTAAAGAGGGAACCACCTCCCCAGACTAAGCTGCCTTTTTGCCTAGGCTCCCCAAAGACAGCAGCTGGAGCTCTTGAGTACAAAGCAATTCCTAGATACATTTTGCAATTCTGTTTCCTAAGAAATTCATCCAGGATAGGTTCCATTTTTCCAAAAGATCTACTGAGGTGGCAATTCTGTAATTCTGCAGATGTCTACGGTGGTTTGATTCTTTACATACAGTCTGTAGTTTTAATGTCTTTCATGAAAACCATGTTAAGAAAGAGGAAAACAGACAAATCAGTCTGGGTTACCCGATAACCTATCCAAGCTTTCATTTCAAAGTCAAAATGCAGCATTTCTGAAAGTAAGAGCTGTGTAACTTCCAGTAGGTTCAGCATATTTACCAGAACTCATAAATCATTGTCTCTTCTCACTGATTATGGAAAAAAAAAACCCAACAAAAGTTTTACCTATCTATAGGATTTCTACAAGATTTCTTCCTTGGTTTCTCTGGTATCTACAAAAATAGCAAGTTTGCAGATGACACCAAGCTGGGTGCAAGTGTGGATCTGCCTGAACCAAGGGAGGCTCTGCAGAGGGATCTGGACAGGCTGGATCCATGGGCTGAGACCAACGGGATGAGGTTCAACAAGGCCAAGTGCAGAGTCCTCCATTTGGGACACAACAAGCCCATGCAGCATTACAGGCTTGGGGAGGAGTGGCTGGAGAGCTGCCTGGCAGAGAAGGACCTGGGGGTGTTGCTTGACAGCCGGCTGAACATGAGCCAGCAGTGGCCCAGGTGGCCAAGAGGGCCAATGGCATCTTGACCTGTATCCAACACAGTGTGGCCAGCAGGAGCAGGCAGGTGATTGTGCTCGGCACTGGTGAGGCCACACCTCAAGTGCTGGGTTCAGTTTTGGGCCCCTCAGTACAGGAAGGACATTGAGGGGCTGGAGAGCGTCCAGAGAAGGGTGAGGGGGCTGGAGAACAAGCCCTGTGAGGAGCGGCTGAGGGAATTGGAGTTGTTTAGCCTGGAGAAAAGGAGGCTGAGGGGAGACCTCATCACTGTCTACAACTGCCTGAAAGGAGGTTGTGACGGGGTGGATGCTGGGCTCTTCTCACAAGTGACAAGCGATAGGACAAGAGGAAATGGCCACAAGTTGCACCAGGGGAGGTTTAGACTGGACATTAAGAAGAATTTCTTTATTGAAAGAGTGGTCAGGGATTGGAACAGGCTGCCCAGGGAGGTGGTGGAGTCACCCTCTCTGGAGGTGTTTAAAAACAGGTGGATGAGTTTCTTAGGGACATGGTTTAGTAAGGAGACAGGCACGGTTGGACTCGCTGATCTCAGAGGTCTCTTCCAACCTAGTGATTCTATGATTCTATGAAAATATGGATGCAGACTGAAGGTTTTTTCCCTAGGGTGGATCAATCTTGGATCATTCTGCTTTGTCTGGCCACTGTTATCACAAAAGATAGAGAAAACCTATTTCTGCTCAACTTTACAGATTTTTTGTTTCTTTTATATCCACCTTCATTTTCTACTGTCAGGAGCAGCCTCAAGGTATCATGAATTGACTCTGTGGCATCAAAGACTTGAATTGCTGACCTTGCAATGATAGTGCTTGTGAGATTTCCAGATTAGTTTTATGCCATCAGGAAACTGAAGATGTTTCCAAACATCTGAGTCTTCACTGAAAGCAAAGTCAAGTCTTCTTGAAGTTTACTCATTAATTGCTCAGATTTGCTTTGTAGCATCTAGAGCTAGGAAGATACACCGAAGATATGTTGGAAATCCAAGTTTGTTCAGCTTGCAAAAGCTACCGATATAAATTGGTGCTTCTGCATAAGTGTTATTACTATACGTGTTTTGTCAGAACTAGAATAAACCCACTATGTCTGTGCACTTTCCAGATAAGAAGGGGATATCCTTTAATCCTAGATCACGGATAACTACTAGTCATAAAAGGATTTCTATATTTATACAAGTAATTTCCAGAACTTAGAGGTTTTTTAAAAGAGTCTGTGCTGGAAAACAGTGGTGAGTCTGCAGCAAAGAAGAGGGGAGATGGAGAGATCTTAGATAACTGCAAACTAATCCTATCCTTTATTTTTCTTGTGTTTAGGCTGGATCTGTCCTGAGGTACCCATCATAAGCTGATAGGGCAGGTGAACAAACATGCTTCTGGAACACCTGGAAAGGGAGAACCAGTGAGAGAGATTAGCAGGAATGTAGCTGGCAGAGGCTGGGTTGCGATGCAAGGGGTGGTATTGCTGCTGTGTTTCCTGAACAATATATACAGCTTAATATTCAGGTACCGAATAGTTTTAAACACTTCCTCTGTATGGAACAGTACACATCTTTTTTATTCAGCTGTGTTTTAATGGGTCTATTAGCACTTGTCTAATTTTATACATTTTTCATTTCAAATATTTGCATCCCACCCTAATCACTCTTTTACAGGTACTGTAATACAGCTACTGTAATATTGATTAACAGTTATTCCATTGAAATTATTTGAAATGTATCATCTTCGTGTGTGCCATAAATCATAAGCTTTGGATGCATACTTCAACAACAGTGGGATTATTGGTAGGATATGACGTGGAATAATCATAAACATTCATGCAGACAGACACTGCACTTCCTGCGTTCAGGAATTGTTTTCAATTTTCAGGAGTTGCTAAAATTCCTTGGGGATGGGAACTCCACAGAGAACTTCCTGGACAAATAATTATTGATTTATTTTGCATAAGGAAATATTCAGTTTAATTCAATGTTTGAAATGGTAACCTGAGAGAGGCTTTCCTTCTGCTGGAAGTGAATAGCATATGAAAAGCTTCCTGGAAGACCACACATCCTTTCCACCTATTCTGAGAAGCATGGATTAAAAGGGTTTGTACCAGCAATGAGGGACAGCCGCCACAGCAGAATTGTTGACTCAGTGGTTTCCATGGTTGTTGTCCAAGTAAGAAATGCACTCAAGTCTTCTCAAGGAGAGATTCCTTTTATCTGTCCCTCCAAAGTGATCAGTGTTACCAGCTGGTTTGAAAGCCCATTTGTGCCAGAGCATTACAAAAAGAACAAAGCATGATTGAGAGATACATGCAGGCAGTGCTTTTCAGAGTTTACTTTTAGACTGGAAATAATGTTGGTTTTGATCTTCCTTGGCAGCTATTTCCAAAGGCACATAGAATGGACATTGCTACTTTGCCTGTCGATTCAACCTTGTTTACAAAATCAAGGAAACATTTAAATGTATCAAGATCGTGGATCGTAGCTTTCTTTTCAGTACCTTTTTTTTTTTCTCAGCCAAAAAGAAATTCCAATAACTAACTGATTTTCACAGAACATGACATTTTCTTTGCTGGAATTGGATTTCTAAGATAGAGCAGATTTCCTGTGATTCACTTATCTGTGTAGTGGACCCCTGCAGAAGACATAGGGACTAGGAGACAGTGATTTTCAGTCAAATCTAGACAGAGGATGACCACAGGCCTTGGTTGTAGAGACCCATATGTTAGCATGAGTAACTGATAAATAACATGAGCACATCCCATGACTGTCCTTAGCTCCTTCCTGTGGAGATGTGTAGGAGTGTACCACTCTCAGCCAACTTGCTGACTGCTGAACCAACTTAACTGATAAACTGTAACTGAGATGGCTGTGTGTCTGTTCCATGCTGTGCATGTGGACAATACCAGCTACATATTTTGTCTTATTTTGAGAGGAAGCAGCATATCTACATCTTTACCTGGCAGCAGAAATCATAAATGGAATTGTTTACTTCTAAGAAAATCCTGTACAAGCTCTACGGACTACAACAGCGATGAACCCGACCACAGGCAGGACGCACATACTGTGCCATGATCCATGTGAAGAGGCTCATCCAGTTGTGTGATAGCTGTCATTCCCATCATCACAAGGGAGGTACAATTGCTATTGTATTTTCTAGTACATCTGTTAGCATCAGAAGCGCTGCCACCTATTCTACTATTGCTATCACCTTTTATTGTACTTTCTACAATAAGCTACTTATCCCTTTCTTATTCAGATCCCAAAAGAACTGGCACATCCTTTTTGCAAGCTATGGAGAAGTCCTTCTCTTTTCAGCATCATCTTGGTTTCATAAAAATCCTCTGGTGAGCTACATGTTGTGACAGCAGAGCATACTTTGCTACTGCTTTTCTGAACTTCCAGAGGTTACTGGTAAATCCTTTGTCAACTTCCTTCACTAATCGAGAATAACCGTCCCCATGGTTTCTATGCTGAGCTGACTTATCTTTGTGTGTTTCCCTTCGGTGTTGTGGGAGTGCATCCAAATCCACGTTTACTTATGCAGAAAAGCCAGCCGTTTTACAATGCCTTGAAGTGTGATGTGCTAATCTGAGCCCAGCCTGTCAGCAGTGACAAAACTTTCAGTCTCTGGGTGGTGGGGTGGCAGTGGGGGTGGGTGGGTGGAGAGCACAGTGCACACGCTCTGAAATCTAGACTGTTTCTTCTGCTTATATTTGACTAGTTTGGAGACCACTTTTTGCTAAGATGCATTACCTGTAAGTCCAATAAATGATGAAGAAGCAGCCACAAACAGCCAATGCATCAGGAGCTGCAGCTACCCCTCTGTTTTTGAAGTTGGTGTTCCTGTGGCTCTACAGGGTGAGCAAATGTGCAGCTGGGGAAGGTTTGTGCCAGGTGAGGATGCTTTCACTCAGGAGGAGTTCCTTCAACAGGGATATTCTTTCTGACTAGGGCTGCTCTTTTGTGGTTGACCAGGTCAAACTAGATGGAAAAGGACCTGGGTTGAGTGTGCAACAGTAGGAAAATAGGTAATCAAACACAGGGAGTGAGGTAAGTCTCTGGAGAATCAAGGCTGGCACGTACAGCTGTTGTAAACCCTTGTTAATGAAGATTCCAATGCTTTAAGTGGCAAAGGGAAAAAGAGACTTAGGTAGAACAGCAGGAAACCAGAGGACAGATACATTTTCAACACTTTCTTGCAAAGCAGGTGGCTTTGATTCTTTCACAGGAACAAATGGGGGAAAGAAATGGCTCAAGAGGGGCAGAAAATCCATTTTGTCCTTGCTTTTCCTCTTTTCTAATTTTCTCTCCAACTCAGATTTGACAAAGGTATGGAAAACCAGCAGAAAAAAATACAGATAGCAATTGAGAGAAAAAGGCAATGCACTAAATGCTTTCTACTCTCTACCCCACTTCAGATAAAAAGTAATGGGTCTCACTGCAGATATTTTAATCTCAGAAATTCAAGTTTTAAGTTGATATCTGTGATTTAGCTGATATTCCTATGTTTAAGGAAAGGCCATGGGCAGGGACACTTCCCACTAGACCAGGATGCTCAAGACCCCATCCAACCTTGACCTTGAACACTTCCAGGGAGGAAGCATCCACAAATTCCCTGGGCAACCTGTACCAGTGCCTCACCACCCTCATTGTGAAGAATTTCTTCCTAATGTACTAAATCTTTCCCCTTCCAATTTAAAACCATCCCCCCCTCATCCTACCACTGCTTGCTCTTGTAAAAAGTCCGTCTCCTTCTCCAGCTTGTCCAGGTCCCTCTGTATGATCCTTCTGGTGTGACAACTGCCCCACTCAGCTTGGTGTCATCCTCAAGCTTGCTGACAGTGCACTTAATCACTCTGTGTGTACCATCAGTGAGAATATTAAATGGCACTGGTCCCAGTACGGACCCCTAAGGGACACCACTTGTCACAGATCTCCATCTGATCATTGACCACTACTCTCTGAATGTGACCATTCAGCCAATTCCTGATCCACCAAACAGTCCACCCATCAAACCCATATCCCTCCAATTTAGAGAGAAGGATGTGTGGGGGACTGTGTCCAAGGCTTTGCAGAATTCCAGATAGATTACATCCATTGCTTCTCCCATGTCCACTGATGCAGTCACCCCATCACAGAAGGCCACGAGGTTGGTCAGATAGGAATTTACCTTGGAGAAGCCATGTTGGCTGTCTCAAACCACCTCCCTGTCCTCCATGTGCTTTAGCATGGCTTCTAGGAGGATCTGTTCCAGGCACAGCGGGAAGGCTGACAGATAGTAGTTCCCAGGGTACAGGTCAGTAGTTCCCAGGGCATAAAGAAAGGAGAAACAGGCAGGGACTAATCAAGGATTAATTTCTTTCAAAGGCTGTTCTACATAAATATCACAGAGAAGTGCCTTAAGAAAAGAAATCTTCTATCAAAGGAAAGTAAATGTGAGATCATAAAATGAAAGATGAAAAATGTCTTAATAGAAGATTAATAGAAACATAATTATTCTCAAATTTGCTAGAGAAACAAGGGAAAGAACCTCAGATGAGACGCTTGCAGGAAAACATTTTTTCCTTGCAATTTTGAAAGAATTGTAACTGCCCTCATGTCCCTGCAAGACAGCTACACTCAAGTTAAAACTTTTGTATCCGTTCTTTCTCCCATGCTATTTATTCTAGGGTTGTCATCACATGGTCTCTAGCTGCATTGATAAAAATAGCTGTTCATAGGTTTTGCCGGTACTGGTGGTATATTGAAACTTCATTTCATAGAGGATGAGGTCCACACTACCCAGAAAACCCTCCTTGAACTCTCAGTTTAAACAATCCCTATGGCTTGCAGGAATCAGAAGCAACAGTACATAGTTTTGAGGAGGAGTAGGCACAGTGGAGGCAACCATATGAGTCACAGGCTTAGGGTGGCTATATGACAACCCACAGCTTATCAGCATCTTCCTCAAAAGCAGCCCAGGATTTGGTGGCTAGTCTACAGTATGTTTCTCTAAAGGCACTTAATGACTTTTTCTTACATTGCAGGTTAATTACGAAGTCTTTTGCCCCTCTCTACCTGGCTTCAGCCAGCTCATAGTCAAGCCTGTGGGACCTATTTTTGGCTTCTTTCAACCTCGCCATTGTGGAGTGTCCCTAAAATAGTGATGTGCTTCAGCATTCTAGGGCTTTGCTGTACTTAATTGAAGGTCCCAAATTGTTAGAGTTTTAAGTAGAAGCAGATGGTAGTTTTCTATTATATCATCTTCAATGGACAATGCTAAATATGTCATAGAATTTATATGTCTCTGACAACCAACAAGGAGTAGACCTTCTAATCTTTGAAATCACTACAGTAGCCAGCTCCTAGACTGGGTCACTTAGACATTAGATTTGTTTTTTCATGTGTATGTACAAATTCATAATACTTCCATTCTACACATCAAGTATGCAAAGGAATCGTACTTCATTGTGCATCTGAAGAATAGTGGAATATATAAATGACTCCATTTTTATACAGCTAGGTTCCAATCTAATGAAACTTTATTCTGCTCAGATAACAAACACTAGTTCCATGGCCTAATTCAAAGCCCACTTCAGGCAATTAGAAAGACTCTTGTTGGGCAACTCTTTGTTATAATTTTTTTGTTGTTGCTAAAGATAATTCTTGAACATGCTGCTTTAAAGAATGAACCCCCATATAGTTATTTGTGTCTCTCAGTCTGAAGGGATACATAAGGATTGCAGGCAGGAAAGCCAGTAGCTCTGCGCGTCCTAAACCCAAGACTGAAAGTGCCAGGAACTCAAACAGAACTGAAAGCAGCACAGCGACGAGAAGCAGTGTTTGCTAATTCAGCCACTGTCACACAAAAATTTCTCTGCTCTTTCTGACCTCAACAGAAAATTTTACATGTCACTGATCTGCAGTGGTTGGACGTGAGCCAGAAACTTTCAAGTGTGGTTGATATCTGATGCCTTATTGTGCTTTAGAGAAAAGATCTGATAAAAAAAACCTACTGTATTTCTTTATTAAGTCAATGTTTCTTTTCTTACTAAGCTAAGCATTTGTGATCGAACTAGGCATACTTACATAAAACATCACAAGAGGAACTTTACTTCAAATGCTATGTGGATATAAACATATAACGCAAAAATTGCGAGGATGGGTTTTCAACAAGAGTGTTGCTGGAGGTTTGTTTTGTTTTGCAATGGTGTTTTTCCCTAGTGAATGTTCTCTGTAGTCCCTCTCAACAGTGATAACTGGTCACATTCATTTACAGATGCCAAAAGCAAATACATGGGGGGACTTTTCAGTCAGCTGTAGAAAGGCACCTGCTGCTGTTCTTGATTTGATAATTGAGAGAAAAGAAACACATTACTAGATCTCTTTAGAAAGCCAAAGAAACTACAAAGTTCATTGAAACAAAATGCAGTGACCTGAGCAGAAACAGGATGTAATATTAGTAAGAGATGTCTTGAGCATGTGTGAATCAGTATTAAGTCACTATGGTCAGCAGCTATGTGCTGATTTATATTGCCTCAAGACCTAGCCCCTGGCTGATAACGAAGGAATATCAAATACTGATGCTTCTCTTTTCAAACCAAAGCAGAGCTTCAACCTTGATCACTCACCTAACATCACATCAAACCAAGCTTCGTATTCTTATGTTCTTCCCCTTGCTTGTCACTGATGCTCAACCTGCCAAGTCTTTATCACTCTCTCATTCCCAACTCATGTACTCTGGCACCTCACGGGATCCTGTGGCCCTGCACTGTTTTGCTGCAATTTTTAAGTTTCCTGTTGCTCATTGTCCCCATGGAACACCTGCAGCTCATCAGCACAGTTCAGGGAGACGATGAGGTTCCATTGTGGGGACTATGACACAAAATGTTTGGTTGTTCCTCTGTTTTCTCATGACTCTTCCTTCACCTCCCATCTCAGGTAAAAGACAATGAAGTTCAATATATTTTTCTGATTTCAACAGATAAATTCTAGTACTAAGATCACAGACCTGGACTGACATCTTTAATACACCAGTTCTCCAGTACCCCTAGGGTTACAAGAATATAACAAATTTGTTACACTGAGAAGCACTGAGGTGGAGTTGGAGCAATATTTCTCTTTTAAAAATTAGTTTTCAAGTAGCAGGTTGCACTCCCTCCCTCTATTCCTGATAACCTGTGTTCTTTGGGGGGAAAGAGTGGATGCTACTGAGCCTGCAAAGCCTTCCTGACCCCAAAGCAGCACAGGCATTTTATATGTCAAATGTCTGCTATGGCAACCCATGAAACTCAATGCCGCTTTTGTACCATAGTTAGCTGATATAATTTACAGCTGCTTGTATCTTAGGGCTCAAGGCAAGATTGGTACCATAGTTAGCTGACATAATTTACAGCTGTTCTTGTCTTAGGGTTCAAGGCAGGATAGCTTTATTTATTTAAAGTGCCAGAGCCAAACTCACAACTAACATCTTGCATTTCCCACCCCAGTTGTCCCTGGCTTGAGGGAGAATCTGGACTATGAATAACAAGGTAGTAGAACGGTAGGTGACTTACTGAAAGTCTGTGATCCAAGATATCGACAGTCTGCCAACCATTTTATCATAGTTGTCACTGTGGGGCAAGATAAGAACCAAAAAGTGTTGTTAATTTTTGAAGGTCAGCATACCTACGGTTTAAAGTAACTGGGTAAAGTAATCTGGATTTTCACAGAGGTTTCACTGATTAAGGAATAAATAAGTTAAAAAAAAAGGATTACCTGCTTTTAATACAAAATACCTGCAAATTAATGTTCTGAATACAGGTAAAACTAGTCTAACAGCATGCCCAATATTAACTGCATATTCTTCTTGGTATTTGCAATTTTGAATTAGCTTGAACTTTTAAAAAAATAAATCTGTGAAAGTATTTGCTCATGTATTTTGTTGTCTCTCACCCTGAAGGTAGTGCCAGATACATTTGTGCAATAGTGTTACCATGAAGCAACCAGTGAACCACAGGTACTTGTAGTTTATCATCTGTATTGAGGATGGTAAAAGTGCTGCAAGAGTTAACAGTTTTATCTAAAAAGCTTGCTTTCATTTTTATTCTCAGTCTGGGCGGATGATGGGTTTCACCTTGCTGTCCTACTGGTCTTTTCCAAATTGACAAAATGACATTCAACTGGTTAAAAATGCTATTCGTTGTATACATTAATACAGGTAATATCCCTGGGGTTTTCATTTGACACAAAATAGATTTAACAAAAAATCAGATTATCCTCAATATAAATGAGTTATAGTATGTTCACAGTGCTGCAACTCACAGAAGAAACTGAAGATTACAAGCCAGCAAAAAAGTCAGATCCCATGGGAGATCCATAGATGCCCGAGCTTGAGGTGGTTAGACAGAATAACTTATCCTTCAGGTGAGTCTTCCTCTCTCTGACAGTGGCTGTCTCATTTGTTATTCCTCTGCTGCCTACCATATATGGCTGACATGTTATCCTTACCGCCTTTTTTGTGAGGTTTAGAACACAGTGCTAAGATCTTTTCCCTTTTTAGGTCTTTTCCTGTTGAATTAGTCAAGAAAATTTATTATCAGTTGTACTTTCTACCTTTTGTTCCACACATTAAGACATTAATTTTTGCATATGGCCTTATCTCTTTGAAGAGTAACACGAATAATGCAAGTACGCTCCATTTTAGTGAGTTAGCTGAGCTATCAATTAGGTATGTTGACGCTGTTTCTATCTTGCTTTTTTTTTTAGCTTTGAAACAGAATCATTAACATCATCTCCTAAAATAGGGGCAAAAATAAGAACAGGTACTGAATCTAAACTGACATAAGCCACCGATTCTCCCTTGAGAAGTTCCTCTCCTTCTGCAGAAGTTTTTGCAGCTCCATTCAAGCCTCTCTCACTGCCATGGCATCATGCAGAATATCTACTCATGGCTGTTGTGGAGCTTCTTTCTGTAAAGGTAATAAAATCTATTGCCCATACTTCCTTACATTGAATAAAACCCTGGAACTGAGACTAAGATACAGAAAATTAATGTGCAAACTTGTATTGTACAGCTGAATGGACCACTCTAATACACTCATCGGGTCTCTTTATGTTTCTTTAAGACCTTTGTGATTTGTTTACATCTTCATTGCCTTGTATAAATAGTATTTTAGCAGCAGAATAACAGATGAAGGGCCATTCGGAGGTTTTCCTGATTTAATTTAGAAAAAAAAAAAAAAGGCTCTATCTGTTGTTAAGGAGAAAACACTGAAAGGCATTTTTCTGTAGCCCTCTAATTTATGGCAAATTGAATTCCAAAGTTACAAGAATAATGGATTCTTGCTGGCTCTTATAGTACATAGAATTTTATTTAGTGCTAAAATTTTTAGCATTACTTTTCTTAGAAACTTGCAATACTAAAATTCAAATTGAAGCACCATTTAGCCAGATGACCGACTGAAATAGTAACGTTCCTTATTAGAATAAGCTGAACAGACTTATTGCTTTGCCTCATCTTTTGCTACCTTTTTTTATCCTCATGGACTTGTAACACCATCCTGAAGATGAAAAGTGGCACTCTTGGCAAAAGAAAAGTATTTCTCTGTTGGGCGTTGTTTTTTTTTTTTCTTTCAAAGCTTTCAGGACTTTTTAGGAAAATGTACAGTAGTTGAAAGTGCTATAAAATTTCCTAGGAAAATCTCTTTTTATACAGCTTACAAAGAGGACTTCTTCTCGTCCTGTATCGCTTCCTCATGATTAAGTAACTGTTTGGCACAGAAAGTACATATCAAAGCATTTGGTCTTAGTTTGCTGTTTCCTGAAGGAAAGGGCTTTTGCTATAATGGTTTATGTGGGCACACGCCCTGTCCATCCTTGGTAACTTTGCAGCCTCCATCACCCTCAGTGACATCTGACAGCACAGTGAAGAACTCAAAGGGATTAATTCTGACAAAATTTATGAAGGCCCCAATGGGAGAGACCTATCTTAAAGAAAAGAACTTCAGAGAATTCTGAGAAGTTAGGGAGAGGGTGGTCAGGTGCTTTAAAGCATCTTTTCCTTCTTATCTCTGCTTCTTCTTATCCCTTCCTCCAGTTATAGATCTTTTTGTGTCTGATAAGTCATAACAAGGTTAATAAGCTCACACTTCAGCCTTGAGATAACAGCTGAAATAATTGTCCACCACAAGATGCAAAGTAATTGAAACCTAGGTTTCTTTACTTAGAGTACTCACGGACATCCCAGTGTCTGACTGGATACACGGGTTCTTCAGAATGTCTCCGCAAATTTAATGTTTTTGATGTTCCAATAACTAACCCCTCTGTTTGATATGTATAAAGTAAAAATTTTTTAAAACCCCAAACCTTTTGGGTATGTTCAACTGAAAAGACAGTAATATGTAGGTGGTAGTATTCATATTCCTTTGAGAAAATATTAATGGCATCAGTCAATCCAAATCCTGTAGTGTTTTGAAGACCCTATGATAAGAAATTTGCCTTGCTTTATTGGGGTTTTTTGTTGGTTTATGTTTGTTTGTTTTTGTCTTGGTCTTTCCGTGATTATAGCATTTTCATCCTTAAACCTCCTTAGATTTAGGATTAAAACTCAATCCCCTCACTAGATGAAGAAGTTTGCTGAATTAATCCATTGTTGCTTGGATCCCTCAAGTGGGTTCTGTTTTATTACTGAATGCTTAGGAATTACTGAAACTTCAGTGGAGACTGTTAATGAGAAGCTGGAAGTTCACTGATTAATTAATATGTTGTAGTCTCTTTCACTTGGTGTTTCGAGTTTTAGTTCTATACCACTGCCTGGGGGGACATATCTCTTAGGTTGTCTGGCATCAGCCTTGTTACTCACAGAAATAGGCAATAGCTTCTTCAAATCAAATATTTTCATTGATCTTAAAAGAGAAATTTTAACTTTGAGTTCTTTATTTAGTTTCATAACTGTCTTTTTTATCATCGTTGCAACACTGTGACACTGAAGTCTACTCTAAAAGGTCATACCACTTTGTGCTATGTGTCATTAGGACTTGCAGGTCGAATATGCTTGGATCAGGAACTACACAGTTGTGAAACTCTAAAACAATAGTAAATATTGATGTTTAAATGGAGGACATTCCTCTCTAGCAGTCACTTCCGAGTAACAATGCACAATGGACAGGACAGTATCAACATGATGTTTAAACCTGTTGGTGAGTGCCCTGAAAGAGCACTGTCTTCATAGGGCTGAAATCTGTATTCTCACTGGCCAGTAGAATAGTTGTACTATATGATCACATTCAGTCAAAGAACTATTTTGCATTTCTGAAGGGTGTGAACATTACTATAGGTTATTCATCCATATGGGGTTATTCCATCAGCCTTATCAGTTCTTTATTTTCCCTGTGCTTATTTCCCCGGTAATTTTCATCTCTGGTACTTCCCATTAGGAGGTCTTTGTCTTCACTGTCATTGACTTTTGGAATTGTTTCTTCTTCATAGTGTAAATGGTACTTATGAGAATGTGCCATCATTTTGCACATTGCTCCTGTGATCTGGAGAAATCATATCAAATATACTGGGATTTTTTATGCTGGATATTCTCACTAAGACATTTAAGAAACAAAGTGAAAACCAATTTGAAATACCTTTAGTTGCTTGACCCAGAAGCTTCCAGTGTAAGTGTCCTCCACATCACTCTGTGTGCCTCTGCTGCATAAACATGTGTTAGCAGTCAATGGCATCAAAGTCTGGCTTTGACACATTCCTCTATAAACAGTTACTTCTCACTAGGGTGTTTGAAACTTCCTCATTTTATGCTTTGAATTTTGTATTTCTATGACCTAAAAAAAGCTCAGGTATGCTCTGTAAATCATGGATTTTGCAAAATCCATGAATATTATAGAGACGTTTAAGAAAGGAAAACTATGTCAATGCTCAGAAAATTATGTAAAAGATCTTCAGTTTCCTGCATAGCTTTAAGATCTTTTTGTTTCCACTGTTGTCTATGTAAAGAGAAGACACATACACATACAATTCCTGCAACAACTTTCAAGCTGGCTAGCTGATTCTGACATGGAGCTTGCTAGAGGACTTAGATAAACCATTTTCTAACAAGTTGGAAGTTAATAAGTGACCTGGTAAGACAGGAGGACCAGATAGACTGACATGAGCTCATCTCCAGTGACACTAGGCTGACCACATGCGAAATAGGTGTTTTGAACTGTTTCAACTGAGGGGAAAGCATTGGTCAGAGCTTAGTTTGTTAGCAAATTCAGCCATCATTCATCTGCAATAAATCAGACTTTACTGCTTATACTGCTCCCAGAACTGTTTGTTATATGTTTATTTTAGGGCTCTGTGCCCGCCATAAATTTGGGGCCGTTTTTCAAATAGCGACAGTGATCCATTGCTATGACTATGCTGACTCCCAGAAGTGGGACTGTAGACATGCTGAACAAACAGAAGTTCATGTTTCCTTTTTTTTTTTTAAAAAAAGTCACCTGTCATGAAATTCATCTGTGGTCAGAGCCCATAAATGTGGTTTACCATTGACCACAGGGACTATGAAAGAGTTCACTCAAGAACATTTGCTGCAGGGTGAATTTCAATTAATAATGTGTTCCAGTTGAATTACTTTTTTTTTTCTGAAGATCTAACTTAAACAGTATCAGGATTTTCTGAGCAATGTGGGTCTGGATCAGATATTCTAGGCAGGACAGCAGTGCAAGGAAGAATAACTTTAGGAGCAGCCTTTTCCTTTCAATACTTTTTAGCTATATCAGCTATTTCCAAGAATGAAATTTAAAAAAAACTATTTTTTTGGTCCTGGAAGTGTAGTATCAGAAGAGTGTCTGTCAGTGCCAGGAACAAGGCAGAGGAGAATAGGAACAGGATCAGAAATGCAGTTCAAAGTTGGGGAGCACTCAGAGACTGGTGCTTCCTATGTGGGCCGGGAGAATTTTCATGTACAAATCTTAGTGAAGAGGAATGGCATTACACAGAGCAGGAATACTATGGTGGGAGGAGCAAGGGGAGACCCTTGCTAGGAGGTGAGCAAGCTGCCCCCCAGTGGGATATGACGACAGTGAAAACACATGTCAGAGCAGGCTGAGTATTGGAAGAGAGCAGGGAGAGGTCGGGTGCCAGGACAGGTGTACAAGGAAGGATAGAAAATAAGAAACCTGGAAAGCAGTGAAAAGATGAACGGCAGAGACACGAGGACATTTCTGTGCAGCTGGTGCAGAACACCCCACACCCAGAGGAATGGAGGATAATAACATATGTATGTTTCTATGTTGCCAGCCATCACTTGCAAAGACCACTAACTGACCACATTTCTTGTCTCTAGTAGTAGTTTTTTGTCCATATAAAAATGTAACTGCGCACCACAGACATTTATTACTTTTTAGCCAGGAAGATTATATACCAGCGTGACTCTGAAAAATGTTACTTCAATTCTATGCCCACCGATACTAACTTCTGAAAACAAGCTGAGTTTTGGTGTTCCAGGGTATTTGAGGAGCTGGCTTATTATGAGAAGAACATAGGGTTACGTTTACTATGTGTGTGTTTATAGAGGTGTATGATTAAGGGGAAAATGCCATAAAAACAACCCTAAGTATAAACAATGCAGCTGGCACAAATCCTCAACTAAGAGAGATACAAGGTTGTTTCTACCTGTTCCTCCCCTCCTTCTCTGCCCACGGCCAGATAAAATGGGTTGTTTTCCTTGATTGGTACAGATTACATTTGCTGGCAAGGCTAATGCTGAATAGAAACTCAAGGATAGATTTTTTGTTGCACCTGCTGTTTAAATGGACCAAAACCTCAGTATTATAAATACAGCTGTAGTCTTTTCATCTGCCACAAATGACTTTTTGAACAGTGAAATATGGGTTTGGGGGGAAAAAGAAAAGAGGAGCAGAAATGATTGTGAATGATGCTTGTATTTTTATGATGGTGCTGTTAAGTAAGGCAAGAACACCAAAGCTCTGAATGCTACCATGAAAACACTTGCACTGAAACAATTTTAAATCTCCTTCTCCAGACCCCTTTACATCCTTCCTTGTCTATGATAACAACACGCTCTCTGATGTCCCTTCAAGCTATATGCAAAAAGATTGCTAAAGCCATCTTTTTTTTTTTTTTCCCTTTTGGCTTGAATATGACACTTCCAGCTTTGAAACATTATTTACGCTGTCTTTTCCTCTCCGTTCTTTTCTTCTCTATGCTATCTTCTTCAAAGATGCACACAATTCTCTCATTCCTTATTTAATCCCTCTGACATGCTTCCAAATGCCTTCACTCCTCTGCAGGTACTTCTGAATCTCTCCTGACAGCTTAGACAAGAATCGGCTCCCGTAGTTCCAATTATATGCAAGATTTCGCAGTGTTTGGGCATCATATCCAGACAAGTAGAGAAAACGTCTCGCACTGCATAATCTTTTTTTTAGGAAGATTTGTCTAAAGCTTCCTGTGAACCTTTTTGGTTCACAAGAAGGAAAATACCAAAATAAGATGGAAACATATGTGTGTTTTTATGCTGATTGTGGAAAGCCTTGGTGGCAGTTTGTCAGAGATGGACTCCTGGGATCCACACAAACATTGCCTTTGTCTGGAATGTGTCTTTTCAGATTTGCTTGGCATGGACTATATTTTGAACAAAACAAATCCCAGAATTACTGTCTTGCACTTATCTAGATCTCATCATCGCCCTGCACAGAAAAATAATTTCTAACAACATGTAGAAAATAAAGCATGGTTGGTAAAGATGGTATTTGAGAGAAAGATTATGTTACTAGTCAGATGTCTAGTAAAACTGAGATAGCTCTTTCTTCCAGAAACCCCTTCTTTTCAAATTATTACCTCCACTGTGGATGTATTGGGATTATACCATGTCTTCTAACACAGTGGAAAATAAATAAAAAATAAATAAAAAGGAGGAAGAAAGGATTTTGAACTTGCATTAAAGTTTGTCTGTACATCACCATGACCTTTCCTCTCGCCACCAGCCAAAGGCTTTGCTTTAAGGTACCAGCCTCATAGGCTCCCTACTGCTGGGGTAGGAGGAATGCACCTAAGTCAGTGGTCTGGATACCAGCATTTCCACTGCAGGTGGTATCATACCTCATTGATTTCCCTCTGTAGGGTAGACAAACGTTTCTGAAATTACAGCAAGAAGAGATTCCCAGACACACATACTCTCAAAGTATGTCTGTTTTTACAGAGTGGAAAAGTTTGATTAATAGGAATAGCACTAGACTTTAAGGCACACTTTATTTCATTGATGAACTTTGATTTGTCTCCTTCAGTAATGGTTTTGTAAACTGTAACTGTTAGCATCACTTATTTGGGAATTACAAGCGAGACTAACGTTGGCTATATTTTCTGGCTGCTACAGGGATAAATATCTGATGTTGAAGCAGATCAAGATCTCTGCAGAAAAAAAAGAAAAGAAAACAAAAGATTCATGTGTGGGTTTTATACTCAGTGAGGCATTTTTCTGAGGTGCCTGTAAAAGTACATGGCGTGATGTGACTGTTTTATAAAAGAAGAAAAGGTGGTGTGTGGGCTCCATTACATAATATTATTGCAGAGCTTAATTGGTGAAGCAGCACAAGGGAAAAGGGGTATCATGGAAATCAATTCACATCATATAGCACTTAGAAAATCCAAAAATTAAAGTGTTTGGTCAAAACCTCATCTATCCCAGGATTAACTGCCAAGGAAATTAAAAATTATGTAAGAGGAAAATCTGAAGAGATAATCCAGCATGATCCAAAGGATTTTGCAAATATCTCTCTATGTTAACAATCTTGTTATTAAATCTAGCAATTTAATGGACTACATTCTCCCCTGGTACAATTATGTACTGTTCCTTGTACATGTTTGATTTGTTTTTTACTTTGACATAGATCTAAACATGATATAGTGTTTAGGGTGTCATATTGTGCATTAGAACACATACATTTAACAGCGTACTCCTGTTGAAGGCAGTATATCAGTGTTGATTAAAAAGCCAAGGATGTGGTTCATAAACTACAGCTTTCAGGATGTCTGAAACAAGTGCTTGAAATCTTACTTTGTACTCACGATGATGTACAGCACTAGGTTGTATCTGCAGTTTCATCTCTCTGTTGGTTTTTGGTGTTGTCAGGCATTTTGTCACATTCCACTTCTTTTCTTGGTTGAAAAACAATGTAATAGTAAACAAGAATAAAAAGAGTCAGTTATCGTCACAAGAAAACCACTTTAGAAAAGGTGCTGTTGGTGGTGGTAAAGTTGTGCCTATTGAGTTTGCATAAACATCCTTGCAGAGTTGTATCGCTGGATGAATGTAGTGGAAACAAATTGGCTCCATCTTCATGTCACAGGTCACACTAGGAGCAGCATGCAGCAAGAACAGATTCTTGACTAGTTCCTTATCATGTGTTCTGTTACAGTTGGCCTGACGCAGTATGAATATGTTGCAAAAGTCAACGAGTGATTGCTACCTTTGCCTCTCCTGTCTTTTGCTTGGGTTTTATTACCTCCTGCTCCTAGAGCTTTCTTGAAGCAAATTCAATGCTACTGTGATCGTCTCTCCTTGAAATCTGTGGTTCCAATCAATCTCTTCTTCCCATAAATAATCCCCACTTTCTTTTTCAAAATATTAATTTGTGCTTCCTTGGGCTTGTTCTGCTTCAGTCAGTTCTCTTTGCAACGCAGCACAGGTCTCTAGCTTTGAATGTGAAACATGTACAGATCAGCTCAATGTTTTATAATGTCCTAATTACTGTACTCACAAGGTTACTGGGTTGTAGCAGTATGCCCGAGGGCCATTGAACCTTTTAAATAGAATGAGGAGATGCATCTTCATGGGACTTCATTAGAAAGTGAAGTTAATAAAGGCAGAAGGGGAAAAAAGCCAGTAAGAAATTCAGATACCTTCAAAAACTGTCAAAGGAAGTAATCTACTAAGGTCTTTCTTAGTCCTCACTGGGTTTTCCCATGACGTACAGTGTGGGGATCTTTGTGAGCCCCTTAGTAAGAGCTGGAAGTTCTCAAGGGGAGGTTTCCTGGGGAAGCCAAGGACCTGCAGATGTAAATCCCTTGTGACAGCTCTCAAGAGGAGGGACGGGAGGAGCCAGAGAAAAACCAGGACTCTTGAATGGCTGCTTGCATGGTATTGGTAGGCTAAGCATGGGCTGGGAAAACGGTAGAAATATGCTTGCTGACAGCTTCTCCATTACTGCTACCTGGGAACCATGTGCCAGAGGAGGACACTCTACCTATTGACATGTCTGTGCTGGAGAACTGGAAGTAAAAACAACTTCTAGGGCAAATAAACCCATAAATCTTCGGTTGGAGAGGACATGGAGGCTGTTCAAGCTGTTTGACTTTTACTGATGCTGTATACAGTGGGACCCCTATATTTTTATGGGAGCTTTCCATTGGGATTTTGAAATATTATTCTGAAGCACAGCAGAAAATAGTTGCTCCAAGACTGAGTATTTCTGAATCATTTAATTACAATAATATTTTTAAGAATTGTACATTGAATGAAAATAGGTGTTGTCCTTCCCCGTGCAGCCTTGGGCAGGAAAATTACTGATGAATTTGGAATGGTGTTTGTTGACACCACTGAATTGTATTTGAAAAGGGAATTGCACTGCAATGATTTCCTTCAATATTCATGATTCGGTACTAAGAATAGAAATCTATTATTCCTATTATTCTGTGTTCATGTGTCTTACTGGAGTTTATGTAAGCAGACCCCCACGTATATGTGTAGAAATGTACTGAATTCTGTGTGAATTCAGTATTGGGATGTATTTTTTCCTGCAAATGAAGCTTGCTTAAAGGAATGACTGTGCCTTTGACTTTCACACATAAATCTCATTTCTGACTTTAGGTATGTTTATTTTATTCTCAGATTCTTCCATCCTTTTGTCAACAGTGCACCTTTCTTGGATCCTCTATGGACCCTAAACACAGGCATAATTCCTGTTTAGTATGTACATATACCTACTCCAGTGTATTTGGGTGTTTGATAAGTACAAAGAGAATATTTTATGTCTATGAAATTTTTGTAGAACTTAACTTTCTTGCCTTTTTTGTTGTTTTTAGGAAGAACAAGAAGTAATAAAACTTCTGTGCTTTAATTTCCGTCCCTTGTTTGCCAAAAAAGTACAGAGAGAAGTGTGTATATTCTTTTTGGGAAATGAAACTCTTAGAAAACTACTCATCTGCTATATCTGTGTGGACCATGCATCACAAAAGGATTTGCCAGGCAATTTCATGGCACTGTCTGTCAGGCTAAGCCAACAAAATTGTTACTGCTTTGCCCAATACATGAACTGGCCACCCTGATGCTTTGAAAACATCAGCTCCCACTGAGACCAGAGAAGCCATGATTCTCTGAAAATGCCAGACAGACCTACGGACTTCAGATAACCATCACAAAACTCTGGATACTTGACAGCATTTAGGAAAAGCTTGCGGCCTATAGGCACGAGCACTATCCTAAATTTGGGCATTGCTACAGCTGGTTCATCTGAGCTGGCCTCCTGGCAGCAGTACTTTTTTGGCTTCTATTGTCAAGCACGGAGTGCAGTGAATTTCCTTATTATTTTGGTGTGCCCTGGAGCATTGCTGTGAAAAAGCAATTCCCTAACAGAACCAAGGACCGGCTTTGAACTTAAAGTGAACAGAAATCAAACTATAAAGATCGCTATTAAAAGAAAGAGTTTGTTTATAATGTGAATATAATATTCAGAATCAAGCAGATAAATGTTTGGGCAGCCAAATCTGTCCAGCTGATTGGGGTTGAGAGGTTGCCTTAAGTGAATGACACTTTCCTAATATAGTTGATGACAGGGCTGTACGAGCACATAATTAGGCACTGTGGATTTTTTCTTGGCTTTTTTTTTGGTGAAGGAGTAGGGGAGACTTTGGCAAGTATTTAGTCTCTGGCTCCTGTGCATGACTGAACTCTTTCTAATGGAGCTGAAGCACTTCAGGACCTGCTGTGAGATGACGTAGCCCAGCAGAGCAGCAAACAAAGCCGGTGGGACTGATTGTTTACAGAAAATTAAGATAAATTTAGATCTATAAGATTTGTGCTTTAGAAGATACTTAAGATTCCCACACTTGTGAGAAAGCGTGTGGAAATGGTTGAGTGAGAATGAAGAGCACAGAGAAAATTACGCAAGTCTTCCAGGAAATGGGAACGATTTCTGCGCATGTCACATGTATGTCAGGGTCCTTGCAGCAGCCTGCCTTTGTTGATGGAAAAGATCGATTTCTGTTCAGAAGATGCAAAAAACTTCCATAAACCTAAAAGAGGAAAGCTGAATTTTGTCCTTATAATAATGGATAGGAAAGAATCTGAATAAAGGTTGAACAAAGCAATTGTCTTATATGTGTGGAAGTGACCTGTGGAAGCAAAGTACTCAGCTGAAGAATAGAGTAAGAACACAACACAGCATTCCTTCATGGAAGAGCTTTCTGTAGATGTGATTAAATTTATTTTTATATTGCTGAAATACAAGTTATATTGCTATTAGACTTCCACAGCTGAGATGCCTCTACTGTTTCAGCTTAATCTTTCCTACACTTTTACTAGAGTTTTACCAGCCTTCTGCACAGCAGCACTTTTATTGGGCTGGCTGACACGATTCACAAGGCTGTATATATTGCCTATTTTATAATAAAGCAAAGGGCCTAGTCGCATTGTTCTGTAATTTAGTTGTTGGTGTGGCTCCACTAAAATTGCTATTCGAATTAGGTTTGTAAAAATATTAAGAGTTGAACTTCCACTTATAGGGGAATAATGTGTAATAGTTTGTGTATCTTCAATTAATCTGTTAAATTCATCAAAGCACTGAATTGACCTCAGAGGTTAAAAAGATGCATTTTTGAAGTTCTTTGGGAGTTTGGCCATTCGTTTCTATGGACCTGCATTTTCAACCCAAAAGCAGTCTCGATTCCATAAAAACTTGTCCCTTTAAGCTATCACTGTTTATGCTGACGGTACCAACATTCTCAGGGCATACACTTCCCCATACATTACTAAGTCAATTTTCTTAATAAAGCAGACACAGCTCAATCTTTAGGGTTTTGTTAACCAAGGAGATGGAAGACCAGTCAGCAAACAGAGAATTCCTATGCACGCCTATACTGAACTCATGGAAGAGTCCCAACAGCTGAATACTTAATGCTCAGCCTTAATAAAATGGTGGTGCCTGTCATTATAGTGACTGAACAGTTCCCAGGGCTTAAAGGGGGGAAGGTTATTACCACATCTTTTTCAGTAGGGAATTCAAATAAGAAATGAGGTTGTCCAATAGTGAGCGTGATCATAATTTGTCCAGAGGAAATTCACAGGCAGGATGGGAATTAGATTTATCTTGAGGGCCAGTACGGTGTTTTAGTAGGAAGACCAGGGATATTGTAATTCCACAGTCAGTGGAAGAAAATCAAACCAAAAAGGTTTCTAATTCATGAAGGTCGTATCAAATATGGATAAATAAGCTAAACTTTTCAAAGTCATTCTAGACAAAGCATCGTGCTCTGTTCCACAATTCTGCTTTTCCAAATTACAGACAAGTTTTCAGTCCCTGAGTCAAGTGGTCCTAACACTGTGTGGGCTGATGATCTAAAATCAAAATCAATTCCACTGGTTAATTTTCAGTTAATCCATTACATTCTTTCAGAAGTGCACTAATGAAGTTGTTCTGATTAGAAATACATGGATATTGCATCCCCAGCATTTCCAAAGTGCCAGATCTTTCCATCATCTTAGCCACATGAGGAGCTCCTTTAAAATCCCTTGCTAAGCTTACTCAAGATGGTTTACTCAAATGTGCCCTCTAATTCAAGCTACAGACAAATTAGTGCCAAATTATGTGCTTTATCTCTGCTTAGTTGCTGGGTAATATTTTAAAATATCATTTTGAAAAGACTTTAATTGTCACAACAAATCTTTTTTTGGTAAACAGAATCTTCACTTTTCTTTTAGTGGTTTATTTTCAGGCAATCCATGCTATTGAAATGCATGAGAGGAAATTAAATGTCTGTGATTTAGTAAAATGTTCACTTAAGGAACCATTGGTTTTGCTATTAGCATTTTATGACAATCAGAACGTTTCTGGGTTTCAATCAAGGCAGTATATATTTGTTCCATACACCTGGATTTTTCTTAACTTTAATGTGTCTTCTTCCTTTCCAGATTAGCTCAATTCTTGTGTCATTTAAACTTTCTTTTTTTAAAAAATGTTTTCCTTTTCTTTTTATTTTGGCATAACTTCTCTAAGCTCCAGCCAAGAGCAAAGCATTAGTATGATATAACATGCAGGACTGGGATATTCCTTGGAAAGACTATAAGCTAGCACAAGGTTTTACAGGTATAGAACATAGAGAAAACAAGCGATACGAGGGAAGATTAGGATAAAAAGAAAAAACATTCTTTCTGTGAAATCAGATGTTTCCTTATTGCTTTTTGTTTGTGCTAGAAAATCAAATCGTCATGAAACATTTCAAAGACACGCAAATTACGTGAGTTCGGGAAGTTTAATCTTCATGCCTGCAATGGAAATTTTCATATGAATCCCTTTCTTGGCCTCAGTGACACCTCCTGCAGTGCCCTGGAGCCGCTGCCTGTGCTTGGGCCATCACTGTGAATCACACAACTCCTCATGACTCCTCAAACTATCCACTGTGGTTCACACACTGTGTCCCCAGAGGTGTCCTCTCCTGGGGAAACAGGATCCACAGGAGTCCCAAAGGACTACTTTTCCCTTAAATTCGGCTGAAGTTTTACTTGCAGATTGGTTAATGTCAGCTTCGCCTGAGTCTGTATATTGGATTTTCTCCCAGTGGAAAATTCTTATCTCTGTCTTCCCCAAAAGCAAAATAACAAGAAAAAAAAAATTATTGAGTAAGCTTTAGATTATGCTATGAATAAACACAGTTCCAAAAACTAATTGGTTTTAGTTATCATTGCCAGAGTGAGGCTGAAACACAGAGTTAAGTGACTTGGACAAAATCATGTAAAAGCCAATAGGGTAGCCACTGAGTCCACACATATTGAAGGTTTTTCCTGGACAAATCCTTAATTTGGTCTAAAAGTTGTAATTTATTTAGTACCACCTCCAGCAAGATGCATGGAAAATTATTTTGTAGTTGTACAACCTCTATTTTGGGCTTGAGAAGGAAAAAAATCCTGAAATCCTGATGAGAACAGAATTTTTTCTTTCCTCTTTCTCTACCTTTTCTTTTCCTTTCCTTTTCTTTTTCCTTTAGTTTTCCGTTTCATTTGTTCTTTTCAAATGCAGGCAGACTAGAGTATTGACAGTCTTTTTATTAGCAAGGATTATTCCCTATCTCCACTAATACATTTAGTGAAGACGAGCTTACATCATTTATGCCAGGAGATTTCATATTGGGCAGAGGATAATGTTAAACTTTATAGATGCCAGTGATCATTTCCAATGGGAGTTTAAAACATTGGCTTGGTTTTGTTTTTCTGAAACTCTCATTACAACTGTGCCAGGTTGTAAATGGCAGTTCTAGAAAAGCAAAAGGCTCAGCAGGGATTTCAGTGTTCTCAGCTTAATGGTTTTTGTTAACAAAAAATAAAAGCAAAGACAACAATCAGTGATGAAGTTGGAGAGCTGCAAGGAATCTAACAGGGGATACCCATGGTAGGGAATTGGCTTGTTCCCTACGGCAGCGTGAGACCTCTGGAAGTCCTGGTGCTGTCTGTGCTGCCGGTAAGTACATGCGTAGAGGGCTATAGGACAGAGCTGGAGACAAGCGTGGGAGGAGGAGGAGGAGAGGAAAGCACCTCTGGCAGGGTCTGCACAGCACCAGCTGGGCCAACCCATTAAGGACAAATGTTAATGGAGATGCAAGTAAAGCTTGCACCTGAATTACAGGTGTCTTGTTAAGGAGTCTTCCTAAAGTATATATTCAGGCTCTCAAGTTTAAGCAGACAGACAGCTGGGAACTTCTTGAAAACCAGTGGAGAGAGATCCTGGCTGCCTGTGTTTTAGGCACCTGAGCCAAGTACCTAGTTCCCCCCCAGGTGGATCCACAACACTCCCCTCCTCAAGCTTTAAGCTACACGGAATGGAAAACAGGCACAGCTGAAGGAGGCAGAAATTATAGATTCTCCCCTTTGTAACAACGTGCCTGGTACAAGCACTAGGGTCTTATGCCTGTTCCCAGGATTACATCTCCTCTTTTGTTTGTTGGGTTGCAACCCACAATGACTCTTTGATGTAAAACACATAGCCAGTTTAAGGGCCAGATGCAGGTTTTGATCTCTCAGGATTGTGCCCTAACCATTAAATTTAAGTGTCTTCCAGAATGAACAACTAAAAATTGATTTTGTTCATTCCTTACATTTAAATTGTACTTCTGACAAACATGAGAACCATTATAGCTAAAGTGGAGAAAATGCACACTTGTTTCAAATTAACAGATGGAAACTAGAATAGGAAAATGTGGTTAAAAGAGCCTAAAGCAAGCAACTGTTACTGCTCATGATCACTTTGGTGTTTAATAGAATCTTCTTCTTCATTGACTTTTATTTATAACTATGTAGTTCTGTACACTCCAGCTAATTTTCTGCTACTATGTCAGAATACTAGACTCATTCTTCGTAGTCTGCTTTCTTTAACTGAAAAAATACAGATATAGTCTAATAAAGAGGCTCCATTTTCTGATCTGATTTATCCACAAGACCTCAGACTCTGAGGGCTACAGAATTAGATATACGTGATTCAACAATGCTTTCAAGGGGTGAAGGAGTAAAGCGGTGCCTGCATATCCTTCAGGAGGCAGTCCTAGCACAAAGCTCAAGTGGTTTTAAGGAGATTTTTACTTTAATAGAGAAGGTTTAAAAGTTATCTAGATAACTGCCAATGTATGTACTCACTGAGGAGTGTGTATCAAAACAGCCAAGCAGGCTAAGTACCTAACGTGTAATTTATGTGGAAGTTAGGCACCTACCATATTGAGCCAAGTTAATAAATCTCCCTGGCTCCTATCTGTGCCTCGAGACGTTTAACATGCCTGTGCACTTATAGTTTCAGTCTTGATATTGCAAACTCATGATTGCAAACTCAAGTTGTAGTGCAGAATATTTACTGTGGAATGATCAATAAAATTAGGGGCAAAACTATGACATCGTAACTGAACTGAAAATACCTTGAGGAGCTGTAGACGTAAGCTACCATTTAGGATTGTTTCAGCAGCAATGACTCACTAGAAAACCACGTCAGTGACAATGAAGTTGTGAGGGATAAGTCTAGTTGTTCTGGCAAGACCTCACAAACAATGTTCTGCAAGATTTCTCCCCAGTAAGTCTTCTGACCACAGCTGGCTGAGAGGAAATCATAGCCAATGCTTGGAGGGAAGACTACAATTTGTGCATCTCTGAGTCCTCTAAGAGAGGAACTGTCAAAGGATGGAGGGTAGGCAAAAAATAAGAAGCAGAAGAGATGAACTGAAATACTTTACCAGCAGGCTATTGTCTTTAAAATATTCATGGTTTTGTTTCATTAATATTATCCTACTTCTAATTAGAATTAGATGGGCAAGTTCTGTAAGAATGATTTTCATATAAAAAGCTGTTTCTCCATCAGCATGTTACCGCAAGGGAGCTGCTGGAGTCTCCATTCTCTCACATGGTCTGGGCTCACCAGGAGAGACAATAAGATCATTTGGCTTCTGAACAGAGCAGAGTACCATGAAGGAGAAATACAATTTGGGGTTGTACATTTAACTACTGTTTGGGGAATATTTAATAAACCAGAATGAATCTATTTTTTTCAACTTGGGAAGTTGAACACAAAACCTTTCAACACTCTCGATTTTTTTTCTCAGTATTTCTGTGCAGCAGCAACCAAAGAAGCTATTTTCACTACAGTGTTAAAGAAAGAGGCAAATTTGAATATCCCCCCGGGCAGTGATTCTGGTTCCCTGAATCACTGAAGAAAAAAGACCCCTGCCAGAGTCAGGCCACACACTGCAACTGTCTCCTGTGCTATGAGCCCTTCTGGACTTCTATGAAGGGAGTGCTCTGAGCAAGCGCTCTGTGGCCCCAGCTGGGAACACATTAGTGCAGGCTCAACCTTAGCAATGCTTTCTTTTTCTGCAAATGAAACTCAGAGATTTTGTTCCTGGATGGCTGCATGAGGAAACCGTTGTTAACTCTTGTGATTTACAGATGACAAGTCTCATAAAACAGAAAGACAAATGAAGTGTACCATTAATCCAGACACAGGAGTGAGAATATAGCCTTTCTTTTCTTTTTGTGAAACTTCGGTTTCCTCCAAATATTTGAATAGAACTATTCTAGATAAACTTATTATCTGATCATAATTCACCTAAAAATTCTAGTTTCAAATTCAAGATGCTTGCACTCAGAGACGCAGGCATTTTGTAGAAATGATTTAACCTTTTTTTTTTCAGGTAATGAATAGACTCAAAAAAAGTACATATTATTTTTGTAAATGATAAGTACAAAAGAGGCTAAATGCATATAATATATTCCCTAGAGATCGTTCAAGGTTATCCACCACTATATATTCCTTTCCATCTGTCAGTGACAGTGAAAATTATTTAATTGAAGCTCTTGCAAAAGTGCTTTACCAAGAGTGAAATTAAGGCAAAGTCACCAAAGGGAAACTGAAATAGCCCCTCCTTTCAATCTCTTTCTCTGCAGCACAATTACATTTCTGTAACTTTGTTTAGCATGTTTTTTTATATATTGCTCATTTGGGGCCTGCTGAAAAACTACAAAATACTGTGCTGTTACTGGATGAAGTTTCTTGCAATTGCAAACAGCAGGAAAGCATAGTTATTAAAAACAGATAAAATATTAGTATTTTTACTGCAAAATAACTAGCAACTATTATTGGTGCTGCTTGGAATTCATTTAATTTACTTTGCTTTCAATTAGGGTTGTACATACAGAAAAGTTTGCTTTGGGTCTTGCTGCTAGCTGAAAAAAAGCAGAGTGAGAGACACAGCACTTCCATGCAGTATTTATGGAAAAAACACCACATATTACTGCTGAAGCAAGTCAATCTGCCTGTGGCTATGGTTGCTTAATATTTGCCATTAGCCCTGTTTTCATTGGCTTATCGCTACACCGAATTGCTCAAGCTGAAATTTGCCATGCTTGCCTCTGCCTTAGGTAGGGTTTTTTGAAATATCTGAACAATAATTCCTCAGCTGTTTCTGAGAACGAATTTAGGAAGAATAAGTAATATTTAAGTGGTTTCTGCTTCTCTTGGTCAGTGACATTCAAGCTGTGTTGCCTCTAGGGGAGTGCTGCTCATTACCCTCTGCCAGGAGTGCACGTTGTAACATATCTGCCTCTCCGGAGGCCACATTGGGATTTATAAGGTCTGGTGAAGATTGGTGTGCATCTTAGCAGGACCAAACGGATAGAGGGTGTGGCCCCATCTGCCACTGGAAATTCAGATTCAGTTGCATAGAGGGGGGCTGACAGGAGAAAAGGAGGGAAGCTGGGCTGTAATCCTTCCTGTCTCCCCTGTATGCAGCAGCAAAGCAGTGTGGACCTACGTCCATTTGGCAGGTACCCAAGGGAGTCACCATCATGACTACCTGGCCAAAGTGCCAGATGGTGGCACTGGGTTCCCCTGATTGCTCGGGAGCACAGTTAGTAACAGAAGATTGCTTTAACAAGTCAACCAAAGCAAATGGCATGGTTATCCTCAGCACAGCGATTTTAGCTGTTGCATAAATATGAATCGAGCACTCAGTCCCACAGGCAGTCACTGACTTCTCGGGATTAGTTCCACAGCCCTTCACGCCAGGATGCCCATCACTTGGAGTGAGTCACCAGCCTTGGAAATCATTGGTATTCAGATCTGTTTGTTGGCATCCTCCTTGAAAGCTACTGCTACATATTCACTTGTCATTCCTGGCAAGACTATCCTCAGCACCAAGAAGCTGTTTTCAACCTCTCTCTGCTGCTGGCACACAGCCTGCCTGGCTGATGCAGAGGTTTGAGGTCAGAGCCTCCTAGCCTCTGCTCCTGCACATGAACCATTCCTTGAACAAGGTCCCAGAATTACGAGAGTGGAGGCGTTGTTAGTCCCTCTTCTCTGACCATTCAATGTAGCGATTGGGTACACTGTGGTGGGCCAAAGTCTGACTGAAAACTTGCTCATGTCCAGTATTTAATGCTTCTCTAAACCATCTTGTCACAAACATGTTCCTCTGTGTCTTGGCTTTTCTCATAGGCTGCCCAAAGCTGAAATGTCTCATGGGATTGAGCACAACATTAAGGCAGAGTGAGACAGTGAAGGACTCAGGAAGTGTCCAGAAAATGTCTTTCCATTGCTTGTTGCTACTGCTGGTGAAATTAGCAGCCTCTCAAGCAACTGAGGACTCCTATTTTTTTGACAGATGGGTAATGGAAGAGGCTGCAGACAGTCAGTTCTGACATAGTTAGGGATGTGACCTGATGACAGTGTTACCCTGTTAAACCCGCTGCCTTTCAGAATAAATTTGTCATCACTGTGTTTCCACTGTGAAGTTGCTTGTAAGCTTTCCAGCATGCAGAAAAAAATCTCACGAATTTGGATTCTGCTAGCCAACAGTTGTGTAAATCACTGGAAAGGTACGAACTGTTTCTCCTCTCTAATAGTTTATCCAAACCACCTGTAACGACTGTGGCCAGTTTGTCTTATTGGACTAGGAGTCATCCTAACTGCTAATTAAAGTTCCTCTTTATGTGACATCTTGGGACCTGGCATTATTTTACTTCTATAAAAATGCTTTGTTCCTTTGCAGCACAGACAGGGAATGTTCTTAGAGAGTGTAATGACTAATTCACATGTGCCTTTAATCACTTCTCTTTTTGAATGTATCTAATTACTTTCAGCAGAAGAAAGTAGTCCACAGAGTTCAGGCTGTTTCTACAATTAAAGATGACATTTCTGCAATTACAACTGACGTTAAAAGGTGGTCTAGTGTGTTTGTTATTTTATTATTCTTATTTTCTTCTCTAAAGAATTTTCTTGCCTGTGAGTAAAAAGAAGACCTGTGTATGAAACTGAATGAATAGTGGGGATTTTATTACTTTACTTTTGCTTCCTGGGAACGAAAACCCTAATTTCTTAATGTTGTCTGTTTTCTACACATTTCATTACTGTTAGATAATCTAAAACCTATTTAGAAAAACATCTAGCCTTTATATTACTGTTCTTGAGAATCTCAGCTTGATGCAGGTCTATGCTCGATAAGTATCTTAAGCTGGCGTAAGCTGAAGTACAGCAGACAAGCTCTAACAAAATTTTCTCCAGCTGTTTAGTATACAACCAACTCGTGTGCACTCTGTGACAGTTACAAGGCCAGTCAGATGTCATTATCCTTATTTTAAGGGCTTCAGAGGAAATTTGCTTTCTGCATCTCTCCTGCTTTTGCCCACAGTCCAACACAAACTCTCGCTGCAAATTGCAGAGGTGGATCTCCTGGCCGAGGACTTCTGAAGGCGATACGAAGCATGATGAAAGCTGGAGTGCCAAGGTTCGTGTGACACAGGCAGGGCACCCACCCAGTGTTGCAGCTTCCCATACCATCTGCAGCTTTCTTGGATGCTCTCTTCAGAAACGTCAGGTGTCAACACCCCCTTGTCAAGTCGGAGCAAGAAACAGACCTCTCTCCCTCACTAAGGCTTCAGCCAATGTCCATCACTAGCAACTTTAAGCACAGTAGCAAATGCCATGTGACATCCCCTGGGCCTGGAGTGGCCTGACAGAGTGAGTTCTCTTTCCTCACTGTCTGGCACTGAGCTACATCATCCTAACACCTGGGTGGACATTTGGACTGATGTGGTTGAAATCAACTTGAGTTTCTGGTGGCTGGGGATAATGAAACGTCATCCTTATAGCAAGTGGTTGGAGAAGAGCAGAGGGATTTAGCAAGTCCCCTAGAATGTAGTGTCTCATGTGTCACGATCCACTCCGTAGACTCATGATGATTCATTTACCTTGATCTCAAAGCGCAAAATTAAGGCAACCAAAATGCCAAGAAGTTATAATTCAATCAAAGAGTATAATTTTATTATTTTGCCCGTAAAGCACCACGCAATAGACAAAGTGGAGAAAAGGGAAGGAAAATAAGGAGGAAAGAGGATTATAGCTACTACCACGGGTCCAAAGGTGTCCCTATGGTCCCAGGTCCCGAACAGCGTCCTGCCAGTCCTCCGTCGTGATCCGTGATCCTTTAGTGGGAAGACCTCACCAGGGCTCGGTTAGGAGCCATCTTTCATGCTAAACAACAGCACCTCGCACCTCCTCTCTCCCATGGATTGCGGCCAATCTCCGGCTTCGTTTCACAATCCAGACTGAACTGTGCAGGCCCCAAAAGTTCTTGCTTCACTTGCCAGAACTTGTCTGCACCTGCACCACCTCGCGTTCGGGGGCCTTTTACTTCCTCACATCATCTTCCTCTTGTGTGCGCTGGGTGACCTGAAGACCCTCTGTGAGTCTCTGCACATGCTCCTCTTTGTTGGCTTCTGCAACAGGGAGGAGGTCGGGCAAACTTGCTGAGGCAGCAGGTGAAATCCATCTTCTGGGCAGCAGCCATACGGCCTTATCTTGGTTGTTACTTGCACTTCCAGGTATCGGAGATTACTTGTACCATGCAGTTCTTCTCTCTCAGGGTGTTTGCTTCTTGGTCTCTCTCCAAGTCCCAGATGGCGATGTTGAGGCAAATACTTCAGACCGACTCTTACACCATGTGCAGGACTTCTAACTCTTTTTGGAAATAAAAGTTTAGAAAGATTAAGTCACTTCACAGTTATCTTAATCATGTCTTCAGTATTTAATGTCTCTCAATATTTTTTCTCCAACTTCTTGCATTACACAGATAAAATTGTTTGTTTGTTACTCATATTACAATTCAAATTGTTTCTATTTGATACCATTTAATATTATCATGCTCTGATAATTGCTAGAACTTATGTTATTTCAATCTGTATCTGCATGTGCCACTGGTGAATAATCAGTGGTCTTTTTCTTTCTCTGTCCCATGAGGGACAAGGAACTTATCACTTCTTTCCTTGCTAAAATCCTGCTCTGTTCCCCAAGTACAAATTGTGTTTCCTTTCAGATTTATCTAATTGATTGATGAAATTAAACTAAACTCAGAGTAATTGCTCTCAACATTTATGTAGTAGCTGGGTTGTTTCTTCTGTTCCAGACCCGAGAGGAGCCAGAGTCCTGAATAGAAAGGCTCTTGTGCCGAAACCCTTCCTGCTTTCCCAAGGACTAGTTTTACTTCTTCCTCAGAAGCCTTACTTCGCATACACGCTCAGACCATTGGAGCTACAATGCAGCCACTCTGGAGTCTCTACCATAGTAGACAGAATCTACTTCATATTGATTCCTATTAAGAAAAATATTTTTTGAAGATTGCAACGGGTCCCGGATGCTAACCAGAACTCTCTGTGTCCAATCAGTATGCTGCGGCATAATGTACAAGCTTCAAAAAGGACAAGTATATAAAGTACAATCCACGTTATTATGCTATGTTAAGTTTGTATCATCAGTTTAATTATTAAAAGCATAGCCATGCTTTAATATTAAAAGAGCAGTATCTATTTTATACTTTAAAATCAGTATGCATCCAAAAAGTCAGATAGGATTTCACTGTTTGTTTTTTAAGGAACTTGATTGAGATTCACCTGCTAGCATAGCATGCTGTTTAGAGCTGAGGAATTTTTCCTTTGTACCACAGTGGCTGTGCTGCAAATAATACTGGGATGTTACTTGAATAATCAAAATTATAAGCTTTTTAAAGCCATGTTATTTCATTTTATTTTATGAAGATGCAGTAATTGTTACAAGTTCAATGATACTTCCATCATCTGAATCATAGAGGGGTCTTGTCTTGGGAATCTCAATGTTCAGATCCAGGAGAAGCTTAAAATATTTAAGGAAAGGAGAAGGGAAAAATATATAACATTCTAATATTGCTTCTTATGCACAGGATTCCAGCCTTTCTGTCCATTATGCACCCTTTAGTGTTTACAAGGGAGACACAGCCTCTCTTGGGTCATCCTCTAAATAAATGGGGTTTTCCTTCTGCAGAGTACTTCCTCAAGGTCAGGATTAGCCTCTGTTGAAGTCCATCGGTTTTATTACATGATGGAGTTGTATTTCAGTTTGGGGGGGGTGGGGGGGAAGGAATCTTTATTGGTACACTCAAGAACGGAGAGAAAATAATTCCAGAAAGATTGTAAAAGCCCAGACACCTCAATAAATTAAGGTTGGAAACCTCCATCAGTGAGCACTAGACTTAAAATTTACAGCTTAAAAGCTGAGGACAGCTATTGGCTGCACCATTTGGCTTTTCACTGGAGTATATCAGCTTTGAGGTTGTGAAGCCGAAAGCAGAACTGACTGTACTTGCTTTTCACTTACTTCCCTTAAAGAGTTAAAAAGAAGTCAGATTTTCATGTTATGATTGTTTTAAAAGAAGTGTCACCTACCTCGACTGAAAGAATTTATCTATGCCCTTTGAGAGCCCTTCCAATTATAGATGTTGAGGTGTCCTTGAGCTTTGAAGCAAATGCTGTTATCCAGTTCAATTTATTGTGCGTTACAGATGATTGTTTTATCTTTCCATTCAAAAGTACATTCTAAGCTTTTGGTCACGGGTTAACTTTGATTACATTACCTTTCTGGAGATGAAGGCTCCATACATACCTAAAAAGATAGGTATAATTCATTTACATTTACAAGTACACACACAACGAATTTTCTCCTCTTAAAATGACTTTTTCCAAGCGATGAATTCTTATTTCACAGTATTGTATTCACTTGAGCGTGGGCTTCATGAGGCCCCTTTGGTCACGGTGATGGAGTTACTGTTCTGTGCTTGCTGAACTGACTGTATGAATGTCTTGCCTAAAGAGGACTTAGCTACACAATTTGACACAATAGTTTAAATGAACTCTTCATTGTGTTGGTTATTTTTGTGTGCTTTCAAGTATAGAATTCTATGAGTGTGGAAATCATCAGGAATAAACATATATTAGGAAAACAACCCAAATTCACAAACATAAAGATTTATTTGAACTTGAGTGTTAAACAGATAAAAAAAGGTTTGTAAACAGAAGTGATATTAGTCAGGATTTCTAGCACAAACAGTCTCCTTCTAGTCTGAAATAGAAGCAGAAGTCTTTCAACTAAGTAGAAATGGGAAAATATTTGTTCTAAGTTTACCTTCACTATGTTGTCCAATTAATTAGTACTGCTGGATTCCTCGAGCATATAGGTGACCTCAAGATCATCAGGACTCAGTGTCTGGTTTCCCTCATTGACTTCAACGTAAAGCCATTAATCACCACTCTTTCCTCTTATACCAGCACCAGTCTTCTAGATTCCACAATGAAAATAAGCAACAATGGTCTAGTGATTATCATGCTCCCATGGGCTGACACAATTACCTCCACAAATCAGCCATCAACCACAAGTCACCAAAAAGACAGCAGTGTATAGCCAGGCCCTCAGGTGTTGCTGCAATTGCTCTTTGCAGAGGGCTTGTGGCCCCCACCTCGTCATTGAAAAGAAACCTCTGCCCAGGGAGGAGCTTTCTCTAGGGTAAGAAATTATACTGCTTTTTCCGACAGCTATGATAATGCATGTACTGCTCCTGCACATTTTCTCACTTGCATTCTTGGACTATCACAGCTATAGTGATACCGTTCCTGCTTATTTAACATGTCAGAATATTTTACTCAGTTCTTAAATTATCAACTCAAGATACCATGGTAAATTGTACTCATTGAGTTTATTGTTTATGAAATACACCTTTGTCAATTTTAATGTGCATGTATTTTCTGTGCTTATAGTACTGTCTCCAAAAAAATATCCTAAGATTTTAAATGAAGAAATACTGAATTCCTCAGGATGTTTTATATCTTATCTGTCACTTCCAGAGAGGTATCATTTATGCGTAGTGCTCCCTTTAACAACGTTAGTTCCTTTTTAATTTGATTTTAGTGCTTTTGAAAAATAGCAGGCTCTTAACATAGAAATACACAAACTTTAATGTGCAGGTCAGCCTCTTAAGTCATTGAGAGATTATATTCAATGAACAAATTACAACAACCGAAACATTACAGAAAATGTGCAGATCAAGAACAAGAGTGTGTTTTACGAAAGTATTTTAGGGAAGACATAACAAGACAGGCAATCTGATAGCTGCACCGACTGAACCACTAAACACATCTTCCCGAGTGAGTCTGGTAGTGGGTACAGTAAGGTGTGGCTCAGCACACCAAAGGCAACTTATTCCACATGCTCTGTTTGGCCACAGATTAAATTGAACATGAAGAAGAAAACCTTCACAGAGAGTTTCTTTGTGTTTTCCCAAGAAGGCAACTAATCTGAATTCTGGTGGAACCAAATCTTTCAGCAGAGATCAAAACCACAGTTCTCAAAAATTTCTATATTATCAAAGTGATTATATAGTCCATATGTATTAAATTTGGAGGGAAGCACAGGTTTCATCTTATGTGGCTAAAAAATACCCAGGCCTGTTACAAAAGCATAACAACATTCAAATGAGAAATTTCAGTTTCATGTCAGATAATGTATATACACTGCTTAACAGAATCCATCATCACTGCATCTATACCTGGAACAGTTACTTTTTATTTTGTTACTGATTTATAGAACAGAATGCCACCACGTAATGATGTAGTACAAAATCAAATTACACTTCTCAAATATTTTAGTGGCTTTCCCTGACTACTGTTGTGTACCATCACCCAGGACTTGAAGGCTGAGTGCCACTGCTCCGCTTGGAGTTGACAACAGGGTAAACTGCAAGACTCTCAGGCTTTCTCCCATCTCTGTTTTATAGTTTTCCAAAGATGAGTAGGTACTCTGAACCCTTTTTACTTTTTCACCAAGTAAGATATTCTGAATACTGAAAATTAGGAAAGGAACAAGATAAAACATAAATGTAGTCCTTTTATATAGAGAACATGTCGTGTCATGCGTTTGTTCTTATTTGTCTTTGTATTGTTGAATATCACACAAGCCAAACACAGAATAACTAGCCAGGATTTGCTTATTGATATTGTTGATTATCAGGTCCCTGACTTAAAGCTGAATTACAAAAAATATTAATCCTTCACAAAAAGATAAAGAGGTCAATATGATTAGCAGACACCAAGATATTATTGTATGCCTCTTCCCATTAATTTCAGTGAGTAAATGACACATTTACAAAATGTTTCTCTCGGAGACCTTAAGATAGACAGCTGTATCTTCATCTGATAGTTTTGATTGTGCAGCTCCACTGAAAAATAATATTAAATAATGTATTAAAAATAAGGTCAGACATCAGAATCTCAGAGTTCATTTGAAGAGAAGGAAGAAAATCATAATTACATTATCCTAATATTCTCTAGACTATTGTGGCATAAACATGTAACATAGCTCTTTATTGGGAAAATATCCTTCTGTGTCTGAGAGTCAAAGAGCCAGCATTCTGAGCACAAACCCTTTTATCTTATTTCAAGTTTTTCATTTGACTCAGGGTTACAGTCTTTCCAAAAGAAAACGAGCAATCCAAAATTGAAGGTCACTTTTGAGATCTTGATCTACTAATGTAAAGTGTCTGTTTTGGTTGAAAAGAAAAGTAACTTCTCTCTGTTGGCAATTTCTGATTTCATAGAAGTGAGGAGTGTTAACTGCAGTACAGAGTTCTTCTTGGCAATCATCCAAGCGTGTTAATCACTGAAAACAATCCTGCAACAGCACACAACACAAACATGGCATGTATCTTGTTTTAATTCTGAAGCATGTTAGATTTGCATCCACTCCACATTGCTTTAGGCTTATCTTCACAGTAGTCAGTTTTCTATCTTTCTAGCAACTTGACAGCTACTTGAGATTCACAGCAGTGATAACATTAAAACAATTAAAGCTATTGCAATCCAGGAAAAAGAAACAAGTTCTGTTCGTATTCTACTGTGTCAAATTCAGCCACTTCAAGCCCTAAAGAACAAATGAAGACTAGATGAAGCTATAAATACACCTTTTCTTCTTACTATGTGGTATTCCTTTAGTATTGTAGTTAAACCATTGTTGTTATTTTTGCACTGTAGTCCTGCCAGTCACTGACAACACAGACTTATCAAAGGACACAGCGTACCTCTCTCTAGCAGTAATATTGGGAAGCCAATGAGAAAAGCCAGGCTCCTGATTTTTCTGAATGCCCTCACTGGATTTCCACATGAATGCGATGAGAGTGAGTGAAAATCTGTTCTCCATTGTTAAAGTTCCTGTGAGTCCATCTGAGAGATAAAATCTTGGACGCTAATAATAATTTTTGCATTTTTAGACTCTGCTTTTGTGTAAACCTTGGAGAAATGGTTGAAAATTGTCTGAAAATCAAAGACCAGACAGATTCGGGGTAGTCTGGAAAACGCCTAGAAGCACAGTTAGAGAATGCTTCTCAATAGGGCATTGCGTGGATGACTTTCATGTTAATATTGCATTTTTTGGATGCCCTTGGCACAGTGTGGTCAGAAGTTTGGCTTGCCATTCACATCAGTGAGACGTGCTGTGCAAAGCAGTCCCAGGGTTTTGAAGCACTGCAGCTTCCCCGGAAGGACACATATCAATATTGGAAGGTGGATCAGAAGACCTCGAAATAAGCACTTTAGAAGTTTGAAAGCAGATTAAATTGTCTGTAAAAGCAACCAAGAAAAGTTGTCATCTGAATTGAAGATATGCTAATGTGTTCTCACAGATTTGACAAGAATAAATGCACCATCATAAAAGTATAAGATATTCCTTGCTGTCTCTAGGTTATTGGGATTTCTTTCCATCTGAACAGCCCTGACTTTTAGCTCTCACGTGCCATAGAAACCCAGTGGTTAACATAAACCTGTGTTTTTCTGCATTCTGTGTCAGACTCCCTGATAATTAAATGGCAGAAATTTCAAATGAAAATAAAAATTGAAGCTGACAAATACATTGAAAGCAAGATAGGTAAAAATCTCAAGGTAATATCACTCTGTTTTATATCCTACAACCCCTTAATAGATACTGTTATTCTAGAAATCATGCCCATTATTTTTCAAAACCTGTTAAACAATCTTAGGCAATATTATTTAGAAGCAGTGGAAGCCATAGGATGGTAGAGGTGCAGCAAACTAGCAAAAAATGAAAATCCTTTCTCCAACATGCTATAGTTCTCTGTAAGTCTCTTTCCAGTTGCAGCAACTAATTTTTCTATACATTAACATATCAGATTTGGGGGCTTTTTTCAGCTCTCCTTTGATTTTGTGAATTTGAGAAATAAGTCTGGATGAAGAGGAAACATGCTCTAGTGAAACCCTCGGAATGACATTATTCATATGGTTGAAGACTGAGGCAGTTTATGAAGGATAACAAAGGATTATGCAGAAAAGAATTGAAGTGACAAAGCTAAGAAAGTCATTGTGAGGAACACTGAAACAAAGATATTGCATTTATAAGGAGCCTAATAGGCTGGATTTCCTTTGCTATTGTATAGTCTCTCAGATTTCAATGCTGCAAACATACTTTCCACTGGACTCTTTTGCACAAAACCTTTACTGATTTCTCTACAGATTCAGACGGGATTTTCCTTTCCATTAAGTACTATCACATCTCATTTTGAGATATCAGGTTAAATACTTTCTTGGAAGTTCTTAACTAAGAATAAATGTAATGTATTTTCTCAGTATATTCTGCCAGATTTCCAAGGAGATTGAGGCAGTCTCAGAGGCAAATCGGTACTTTAGGCACTTATTAACTTCGCAAATAGCTAGAACAGTTGAAGACTTTATTGAGTCCAGTAATTATTGATTTCAGACTGCTACTTACAATATATTGCCAAAATCTGTCCTCCTCTCTGCAGGCGAGGGTTAGAGCATCTCCCAGCCTCTCCAGTACAACCCAGCTCTGTGTGTCTGCTTTGACAAGGAGGAAGCGGCAGGAGCAAGACAGTCAGCCTTTTGATGCTAGAAGGTACAGGTGTGCTTAGTTCTTCTCCTCCACCATTGAGCATTAGAGAAGATAAATTATCTAAATTGCACAGCCTGGTATTTTTTCTTCAAATGAGTGAAATATTATTCTACCAAATATTTGGACTTTTGTGCCTCATTAATTGAGATCTCAATTTGATTCCTGCATGGTCAAAGACAACTCTATATTGTCAGACCACTGAAGAGCATGTCATACATATTTTGGGACCACTTTGGAAATAAAATAACTAAAAATTTTTTATCACAGGTTTAAAAGCCTGTAATTGATTGGTTAAGTTTCTCTTTCTCTCTCTCACAAGAGTGAAGATAGAGGGGCAGAATCACCTCCCTTGACCTGCTGGGCACGTTTCTTTTGTTGCAGTCCAGCATACGGTTGGCTTTCTGAGCTGAAAGCGTGCATTGCTGACTCATGTTGAGCTTCTTATCCACTAACACCCCAAGTCCTTCTCTTCAGGGCTCCTCTCAATCCATTCTCTGCTCAGCCTGTGTTTGTGCTTGGTATTTTCCTGACCCCGGTGCGGGATCTTGCACTTGATCTTGTTGAACTTCATGAGGTTTGCACAGGCCTGTGTCTCAAGCCTGTCAAGGTCCCTCTGGATGGTATCCCTTTCCTTCAGTGTGTTGACCACACAGCTCGATGTTACACAGCTTGGTGTCACCAGCAAACTTACTGATCAATCCCGCTGCCTTGTGTCTCTGATGAAGATGTTAAACAACACTGGTCCCAGTACCAACCCCTGAGGAATGCCACTCTCCACCGGTCCCCACTTGGGTATTAAGCCATTGACCACTCTTTAAGTGCAACCATCCAGCCAATTCCTTATCCACTGAGTGGTCCATCCCATCCATCATATCCATGTCTCTCCAATTTAGAGACAAAAATGTCATGTGGGACAGTGTCAAATGCTTTGCACAAGTCCAAGTAGATGATTATTCTTCCCTTATCCACCAACACTCTTGTCCTGTCATAGAAGGCCACCAAATTTGTCGTGTATAATTTGTCTTTAGTGAAGCCATGCTGGCTGTCCTTATTTTCCACGTGCCTCAGCGGAGTTTCCAGGAAGATCTGCTCTATGATCTTGCTGGGCACAGAGGCGAGACTGACCAGTCTGTAGTTCCCTAGGTCTTCCTTATTCCCTTTTAAAAAATTGGAGTTATGTTTTTCCAATCAGTGGGAACTTTGCTGGACTGCCACAACTCCTTAATCTTTTTTTTCCTTCATATAGTATATTTTAGGAATGTAACTTCTTACTTTTTGTCCTAGTCCATAAATAGACTGTTGAGCCACTGAAGCTCAAAGCAAGGTTCTCCATCCACCTTTGTTCTCTACACACTTGACTCCAAGGTAAAGGTCTTGATGACTTCTGGAGGCCAAAGTGAGAATATTTTGAAATTCTTATACTGTGTTTTTACAAGAAAAGGATTGAGCCACAAGTGGCAATAAACCAGAGCTCTCCACTGTCATTAACTAGGATATCTCACTAAGCATCAGTTTCAAGATACAGAAAAGAACTGAGAATGAATGAATTTGGAAAATATTCACTTTGTTTTTATCAAATAGCAGATGTGCCTGATACAGAGCGAAAGACAGTATATTGACTATTATGTGGGACATATTGAAATAGCATGATTATTAGATTATTACTGTAAGCATGGGATTCAGTCTGGTTCTTCTTTCCTTAAAGACATGGAAAATCAGTCATAATCAGTGTCAAATGACAAATAGGGCAAAAGTCGCATTCCAATATTCAAAAAATTTTGCAGTCTTAGATATTCAGGTAAAACTTTGGTTGAGCTAATCTTGAGTTTTGAGTTTAACCTTCAACAGATGCTTAAATTCTATTTAAAAATGGAGGATTTAAACACCCACATAAAGTCAAAACCATGCTTGAGAGATCTGCAGAATCAAAATTATACTGGTATTTACCAGTATCATCTCCATAATTTACATGCTTTAAACGTCCTCTAATAATTAACTTTTGACAATTATCTTTGTCTTGCCAGGCTGTAGTGCTTAAGACTAGAGAGTAACCTTTGAACAACCAATTTATCTGTACACAAAGTCTTGATATTGGTGCCATTATCCCTGCTTGGAGACCAGTTACTACTGTTTAACTGGTGAACAGCTTCCAGAAATCCACTTAGTCCTGACTTGTGGTTATCAAATTTATTCCTCTGTTATCTTTCTCCAGTGGCTGTGGCCTGTCACTGTTAAAAGTTTATGCCTTATTTTTCAACTGACTCTGGCTGACCTCAATATTCAACCACTGACTCTTGATGCACTGATCTTTTCTAAAGTTAAGAGTTCTTTTGCATCTTTCCCAGGAAGGCACTTAGCTTATGTCATTTCTTGGCCTTCTCTTTTGGAAACTTACAGACTCTTAGTTTCTCACTGTGAGAAATTTTAATATTTTTAAATATAATTTAATTTAACTTAACCAGATAATTTTCAATAATTTTAATAATTTTGTAGTCCAAAATAATTTCACTTTCTTTTTGAAATGTTGGTACCAGAACTGTTACCTTCTGTAGCAATATTCAGTTTCTCATTTAAGATGATACATAAATCTTTTTCAAAGATCCTTGTGCTGGACAAAGGGTCTTAGTCTATTTGAAAGACCTGCATCCCATGTGCCTACAAATATAGGTTTTCTTTTGGCTCTGCTAAATGATTTGAACTCAGCTTATGGTCTATCAAGAGCATTCTCTGCTGTTGCCCTGCCCTCATTGCTGTAGACATCGTTAGATGCATTCCTGTACAATTCCAAATCGCATTAGGAATGATTTTGAATTTGCTTCTAGAACACAAGTAGAAATGATGGAGATTATCACTTAGCACTAATTTGGATGAAAACCACTTAAGACGTGCCCTCATGGATTGCCCTTTGAGAACTTAAAACAGTTTAGTGTAAGATTATAGATGTAGTATAATGCCAATTTCTCAACTGGGGAGTATGTGAAAGTGTGTGTGTATGATGATTAAAAAATCAAAAATATATCCATTACATCCATTATGTATATATAGTACAGCAATCGACTAGCAAGTAACCTCACTGAAGAATTGAATTAGGCTTGTTTTGACAAGTCTTGTTGCAATCAAATTATGTCAAGTGACTTTCATTGGTCTGATTGTTATTAATTAATTTTTATAGTTCTCTGGGGCTGAAGTCAGAATAACTGTGGTCTACAGCTGCCTGCAACATGCTTCTAGTCAGTTCTGAACACTTACTCTGGGAATTTTGTTAAGGACTATGAGTTAGCAGTAGTGAAGGTCCATACATCAGTCAGAGGTCTCCTTGCCTAGCTGGTGAATACGCAGGCCAGCTAGTTTAAAAACAGCTGGCAGATGAAAGTAAATTTTATTTTTAGTCTATTTTGAATAATAAACACATCTTCTTTCTTCATTAATTAGCAAGCTATTCTGCTTCCTTCCAAACAAAAAAATAATTCATTGAAAACTCTATTTTCCTCCATTACTAGCTGTGCCATCACTCTTCTGTCTCACAACAGTATCACTAAGATTTCTTTTGCTCCCAGTACAGTGGTTTTAATTCCATATCACTATTCACACTGCCACCCAGTCATATTTTTTCCCAAAGGTCTTCCCTTTAGACTTTCATTCCATTTTCATTGTGCTCCAAAGGCTTACACTGGGTTTACACTGATTGCTGTCAATTCCTCCCTTTCCTCTCTGCAATATTTGTTGCTTATCTTCATCTTCATTTTGCTACTGAACTAAAAGGAACTGTTAGGAAAACATTACATCTTTTCAAAGGTACATCCATGGCTTTTTATTCATCTAATATATGTTTTTGAAAGGTCCTCTGAGAAACCAGAAAAATGAGACTGCCAGGCAGAAAAGAATCACTCCTTTTCCTTATTTTCCCTCAGCTTGAGAAAACTAACCCTTATTCTCTGTTTTTCCACACTGAAAGTGGTCAGATTGTGATTGCTGATTGCCAGGCTTCGCCAGCTTTCCCTCCAGCAACTAAATTTTTTTTTTTTTTAAGCCAACACAACAAAGTCTGCAACAGAATTGCTCTGTGTTGGACACAATACTGTTGCTGTGACAATGTACCACCTACTGATTTGGGACTGTGGTGTTTTACTAGAAGCTCCCTGGGTGAAACTTAAAGTCCCTCTAACGTTTTTTTCCCCTCCCTCTGCATTAGGAACAAGTGCTCAGAAAGACAACCATGCTGCTCTTCTGCTCTGTTCATGCTACGTCCTGTAGAAACCTCCCCTGTCCGTCTCCCCAATCTCAGTCTCTTCTCCTGGGTTTTGTCTGACACGTGTCAGGAACTATAAATCCACATTTCTCTCAGCTGTGCTGTACTGGAACAGTTCCAGTTCCATAACTATCTGCATTGCTAGCTGAGTCAGGTGGATGAAATAAGCAGTGAGTGATGGGCCCTCCAGCTTGGCCGGCCGGGGTCCTACAAGGTGTGGGACAACGTGCAGCTCAAGTCTAAGTTCCCCTCAACATGCAGCAATGCAGAAATGTTGCCACTACTTCAAAGTCTACCTTTGAACTTAGACCAGCTGGATATTCTGGCATTTTCTGAGGTGGCATATCACCAAGATGAAGTCCCCAGCTGAATCTGGTTTGAACTATCTCCCCAGGACAGCACGGTGAGGCGAAGTGTTCCACCATTTTCTTCGTTCTGTGCATTTACCTCCAAGAAACCTGTGCATGCTTAGTGTCAAGCATCCACTGCACTTAATGAGCCATTTGGACTTCCAAAAACACTAGACATGGGAAACGAAACCAGAACAAAAGGGTAGTAGAAAAATGCTTCAAATATTTGAATAGAAGCATCATATGGGCACAGCACTGCAAGAATCCACTGTTACCAATCTGCTTGGAGCCACTACCATTTTTGTTTGAACTAATGTAGTGTATTATTTTTTCCTCTGATGCTCTCTCATTTTTAATTGCCTTTTGCTTCCTAATAAATTTAGAAAGCTTCAATTGAAAACAGCTATTACCCACAGTCCGCACTCAATGTCAGAAATCTGTATGCAGTAGCACCCAGTATTTCAGCTTGCATAACTTATTGGTGACTTCTTATTAAAGCTGCTTGCATAATAAAATGAAATGTAGTTTACATTTAGCAATGTGTCTCTTCACTTGCCTGTAATCAAACTGACACATTTTCCTTTAAACAGTCAATCAAGTCTCCAGTTCTTTCTGGCTCTGTTTGTTTGATTGGAGTTGAGATGTCATAAAACAGAATGGAATATTTTACAAGTTCTGATTACACGTTTTGACTTTTTTAGGACTGCAATTTCTTTCATTCACAATCCCCCCCATAATTATTAAAAAAAAATAACCCTGATTTTAATTTCACAGTTGATGCTACAGTTACAAAAACACAATCTGACTTCTGAATTGTTTTTTCTTTGTCAAAACTAACTAAAAAAGCCTACACATTAAGATCTTAATTGATTAGATTATAACAACCATTTCACAAATAAAATTTAAATTTTCCAGGCTATATCCTCTGAATAGAGCTATAATTAAATATAAGGCAGAATGATTCTGATAAAGAACAAAATTTAGAAACTGAATGATAAGTCTGCAGCTTGAGTGGTTGTTTGAAGTAAAAAATATTACCTGAAATTTTTTATTACTTAGAAATGAAGAATATGTCCTGAGCATCTTGAAAGGAAAAGAAAATTAGCAATGAACACGGAACATCATAAAAATTTATATCTAATTCATTACATTTACACTCTTGCTAATGTGTAGGAAAAAACTCCCAAACATTATATTTCAGCTCCATTCTCAGTTACAATTTGTAATACTTGGCAGGCTGCATGAGCATCAAAAATGGCCATGTTTTTATTCCTTTCATCTTACCCTTTGATCTTTTCACATATTGTACACAGATATTTAATGGTCTTACTGCTACAGGCCTCGTGGGATTCTTCATTCAAAATGTCTCTCTGAAACATACATCTGAAATAATCATTCATGAAAGCATTACAATTAAATTAACTTTTTGTATGTGACTTGATATAAACACAAAAGAAACTAAGACAAGTGTTTCAGTCCCAGCTCCTTCTTTGAGGTGTCATTTTTTTGCAGTCCCAAGGGATCCCATTTCAATAACCAATTTGTGCTTTTAAGATATCACTGTTTGAGGATCAAAAATTTGAATTGCAGCATTACCATTGTATGACTTCTAATAAAGACGAATAAAGTAAGAATTCAACCCAATGGTATAACAGACCCATATTGAGAATGCATCTCATTTATAAATCACTTGTAATACAGTTCTTTAACCGTGTGTCACCAACCTTGCAAAAGGTTTAAGCAGCAGTTTAGAATACAGTTTCTCCATGAACAGTTTAAATGGTACATAGGACCCATAGAAATAGTACCCCTGCTAGTATATATATTATTACCTTCATAGATACTTGATCTGTAAAGGCTTTCCCAGGGAAGACAATCACAGTGTGGGAAAATGTAAGAAGCATAAATCAGAATTGTATCTTTGACGTACCATTAATTATATTTGTCATATGATTGATGCTCTTTTCCAAAGGTTTAGCTGTGTGTAATTCTCAATTCTCAATTAATGTGACTAGAAATGACCAAAATAGAGAGAACACCCTGTACCCTGCAAAAATGGCTGCATTGATTTCAAGAGATAGAGGTGTAAGTCTTCCTTACCTAACTTCAAATACCTAAAAGAGAGGCACCTGGGCTAAAGCTGCCTAACAAGGGAGATGGGCTGTAAGGCAGTACTTAGCTTCAGGGTCTATCTGCGGACAAATTAATCATCTATTCTCCTCCTAGTAGCTGTGAAGACAATCCAGGTCACTACGCAGAGTTCATATATGGATTTCACAGCACTACATTTATATAAGAGAAATTTAACCTAGACATAAAGACTGGTTGATTCTTGTATTATTAATTAACTGTAACTACAGTTTTAGCAGTTCCATAAAAGTGAAAATCTTCTGAATATCTCATTGAGTGTAATAATTAAGCTCTGCATTATGGATATAACATTAGCAGAAAGCCAATCTGAAATATCAAGCCTGAAGGGATTCTTATCCCCAAACCAAGTTTGGTGGATTCCTATAATTCTTCCATATTTTAGGATATTGGAAAAAAAAGAGAGAAAATTGCTGTGTACTTTGTCCCTGTACACTGTAACTGCAACTCATAAATAAAATTACTGCAGACATTAAAGGAGTTTTATATAAATTGTTAAAACTCCAATTAACATGACTTATACATAAAAAATTTACAATTTAGAAGGTCAAAAAGAATCTTCATTCATATTATTAAAAAAATCCAAAAGAATACAAGAATAGACACTTCTAAATATATTAGCAGTTTTCAAAACCTTTTTGAGAATAATTTTTGATAATCATATATTTTTTGATTGTATGGGAAAAAGAAATCATCCACCGGTTCACCGAAATATATTTCAATAATTCTCTAACCATTATGAGGTTATTCAGCTTCTAGAAGCAAAACCTGACAGTCTAATTTAGTCAGTTCCTGTTTGTGGAAATTAAAAATAATAAAAAATCGTTTGGGCTATTTCTTTTGCATTGGTCTTCTGTATTCTGCTGGAGCACTTGCAGCTACTCCAACTAAATATATGAGGTTATAATAAACCAGTCACTGAAAAAGGGGGAAATTTCTGTACCTTGGGGGTCAGAAAGCTTATTTAACTCCTTTCAGAGCCTTATAGGACTTCCTAGTAAACAGTACAATCTTGCAATGCACAGGACTTAGGTGTGCAAGTATTTCCATAGGAGCATCTGGAAAGGAGCCCATTCTCTATGTTAGGCAAGACTTGAAGGTAAGCCTACCCATAGGTTTCCTTCCCTGCACCATCCATCTGTCTCGACAAGGGTAAAGTGGTGGAGTGGACCAGCTGATGGAGGCTGAATACTGGTAGAGCTGAGACGCAGATGCACCATGCAGTTCAGAGCTTAACACGGTGGCTCCGTGCTGCTCACAGACAGGAAGAATATCAAACTGAGCTTTGCCTTTAGGCCTCTCCAAAGGCAGGCAGGTCGGCTGGTGAAAATGTGTGATGACTGGTGTTGGTGATTGTTCTTTACTTTGCGAGATTCACATTTTGCTTTTTCAACCAACATAAATAATGTTCCTGAATCATGGTCATTAGGGCACTACAAAAATGCTTGCTATTTTCCCCTGCTGTACTTTTGCTTTAACTGCAAATAACTGACAGCAGTAATTTTGCTTCTCAGCACAGCCCTAACTTGATATAGAGTCCCTTGGACCAGTATCTCACGGTTGCTCCGTGTACACTGTGGAAACAGAAGTCTTTATTGTATGGTTTATGACGGCTGGGCTTTAGCTGAGTTACGTATACTCCTCTTACAGAGGCTGCTGAAACACGCTGTCTAAAATCCTTAGCAACTTTGCAGCTACCTTGCAGTGAAGCCACAGCTTCACTATTTTACATGCAGGGGTCCAATACGAGCACAGAATGAAAACAGGAGATCCCCTCCTCACTAAATTAAGAATAAGCCCGGATACAGCCTTTTTTCAAGAGTGTTTCCCCAGCCTTGGAAGAGAATGTACTTCAAAGCTGTCAATCATCTTTTCCCAGTCACAAAGCTGCCTGCTGATTCTCAAATTTTCAAAGTGTTCACTCCAGATCTAAAGCAGCCCTTCAATATGCTCTGGTGTGTGGCATACTTGCCAAATACAAAGGATAAAATTATATCCTCTGACTAGTCATCTTCTGTTTTACAGCCCAGCATTGCAGCTCTTCCATTCCATGCACTCTCATTTAGTTGCATTTCTGGCATGTTAAATAATGGGCTACTGCATTTTAGAATGAGGCTCCCAAATAACAAACATCTCACCAGCAAATACTGACAATGTTCAACGTGCAGGGGTGACTGTTGCAACTATGATTTGGATACCACTCCTCACCTCTGCTGACCAGCTGCTAGGAAAGAGGATACTAAAGGAATAATTGTTTTCTGCATGTCTAAGCTCACTTTCTACGCTCACTTTCTACTCTACTCTCCTAAGATATCTACATTGCAATTTTGGCTTTTGAATGTGATTCGAATTGTTGGTCAATCACTTCTGCACCTGTTTCAAGCAGAGAGGGGGTGCTTAAGAACCACAGGAGCAAGTGAGCTGTTTGCCTCTTTTGTCAGTGTTGAGTATTGGTGTATAACTGGAGTCAGTGTCATTGAGTGTCTCCTGAAAGGTGTGAGTTCACTTTTGCTTTACGAATAAAGCCTTTGAGATGCTTCCAGCCAGCAGTACAGCCAGGCTTTTGGCACCCCTGTGGCACTTCCTGTACAGCTGTATTGTAACAGTAAGTCCATTTGTCCAGGAACAGATGGGTTTAGGATTATCTGAGGGAACTGGGGTTGTTTAATCTAGAGAAGAGGAGGCTGAGGGGAGACATTATCACTGTCTACAGCTACCTGAAATGAGACTGGAGCAAGGTGGGTCTTTTTCCAAGTAACGAGCAATAGGATGAGAGGAAATAGCCTCAAGTTACATAAGGGGAGGTTTAGATTAGGCATTGGGAAAAGTTTCTTCACTGAAAGGTTTGTCAGGTGCTGGAACTGCTGCCCAGGGAGATGACTGAGGCACCACCCCCGGTATTTGAAAGATGGGTAAGTGAGGTGCTCAGAGATACGATTTCATAGTGGACAGGTACTGTTGGACTTGATGATCTCACAGGTCTTTCCCAACCAAGTGATTCTATGATTCTATGGTTCTGTAGTTCTATGATTCTATGATCTCCTTCCATTAGATCCAACTACCATCTGATAAAATAGAAATTGTTTCTCTCCTCACCACAGCTTGGCCTGTAGCTTGGTGGTGCAGAACATCTTCTGGGAGATACCCTCCTGAAGAGCTTTTGGAATCAAGGTAGTTCATTTTCTCAGGTAGTGCTCTAACTTCTACGCCAGTTTATAAAACGTAGGATGTCTTCTGGAGTGAAACTTGCCCCATTTGCTCTATTTGTGTTGGGCTCAATGCTATTACATGCTTCAAGGGTACCCCTCAAGGAAGGCAGATAAAATCTACCTACCATTCTGCTTCAGTTCCTGGTGGCCAAAGTAACAGTAACTTTATCTATACTATCAGAAATCTGGAAGAGATGAAGCTAGAAATATCTCCAGGCTACTTTTCTCATAGCACTGTTTAGCTTTTGGTTTTGTAACTGGGAAGGAAAAATATCCCTGCTTGTTTTCTGTATGGTGCTTATCTCGTTTAGAGATTAAAATCTCAGGCTAGAAATATTCTGAAAGGTGTCAATCAAATGCACAACTTCTTCAGTGTAATCAAAACATGTAAGAAATACTTTATCTTAAATACTTCATTAGGTAACTTGGCATGAAGAGCTGCTGGAGGAAAAAGACTGGAAGTATTACTATTCATATGTCTATTTATCATAAGTAAGATGAATTTACATGTTCTCAGGGTACCCAACCTGAGCAGTGCGCAAAGACACCATTGAAATAGACTTTGCTACTAGTTTTAAAAAAATTGAAACTGCTGTCCCTGAGATGAAAGGTCTTATTCATAAATGCAACTTCCCACATTAAAAATGAAAATGCCAGACTGATATGTCATCTTAATTTAAGCAGCAGTAATGTTCAGACATGGTCAATCCATCTAACTTGAAGCCAAAGAAGAATTATTTTAATTTCTGAGCTCATTTAGACTGCATCTAAACCATAAATATTTATTTTTCAAAGGCTATGAAGCATATTGCACTAACACTGCCAGACTCATTACTTGGAGGAAGGACAAAAACTTTCAGTCATTAGACAAAGTCCCTTTTTTTTGGCATTTTAGCAGTTTTCCAAGTTTGAATTTTAGGCGGTGATCACATTTGCATTTTTCTGGGCAGCAGACAGTAAGCGAAGTTATTCCATATCTTTATTATTGAGTGGTTTTATTACCTCATATATACAGGAGACTGATCTGGTTTAAAAATGACTCCTTTGAAAATCCTCTGGTGACCATCAGACCCAGATTGCCTTTTCTATTTTTATTTTAGTAGCAGTAGTAGCTGTAGTAGTATGATAAGAATGAAAAACGACCTCGTGTTCCCTATGTTTAGTTTAGAGCACAAACCCTTGCACGGTCTCTCTGTGTTTGCAAGACATATAGGAGTCACACTGCTGTCACAGCCTCTGTCTTGAGCTGACGGAAACCCAGCACAGGAGCAGTTTCTGTTCAACTTTCCTCCCTCCAGACACACCTTTTTATTCTGATGTTTGGGTATTTCTAGTGCTTTCATTAATGTTTCGCTTTCTGTCCCTAGGAGACATCTGTTTCAGCCATATTTCTCTCCTGACCCCTGGCAAACACTGTGACAGGGGAATCATTTTGGCATCCAGCAAGCATCACTTCATTTGACATCGTGCTGCTCCTTCTGCCTCACTGTCTTTAACTTCCAACTCTTAACACATTTGTAAAGAAGGAAATTTGTCTTCACAGCCCACAATTCTTTTCTTTTTATATGTTTATTTTTGAGACCGGTCCGTCTGTTCTAAGGAGAAGGAAGGGCTTAAGGAGAAAGGCAGATATGTACGCCTTTAGAAAACACTTTCATTAGCTTTTTTGGTTTATTTGACTAATGATTCTTGCTCTTTCTGTCTCTCATGATTTCCCTTCATTAAATGATTTGATCCATGCTTAAAAACATATTTAGATCACTGCCACTTTCTTACAGGTTTCCTTCTTCCTCTCTAAACATTGCATCCCTCAGCACTAAATCAAGGCAGAAAAGAAAACTGGCTAAGGTACACTGTGAGGAGAGTGTGCAGTGCAAACCCAGAGAGAGGAAAGGATTAATTCAAGCCTGAAAGGTCTTTCTAATATGTGAGTGAATGTGGACCTGTGTTGGGAAGATGTTCAGCACAGATAACAACAGGAAACCTAGGGAGACAAAACCGGAAGTTAGTTTTCAGGAGAATGTGGTAAAAAATTACACCAGATGAAATAGCAAGTAAGTACTGGACAACGCAGTATCTGTTAGAGAGATGTTAAAGGAGAGCCCTGAGCAGGGAAGCTGGAGAGGAGATGAGAAGGAATGGAGACAGTCATGGCAGTGCCTGCAAATAGCAGGGAGGTGTTGAAACATGGAAAAAATGGGGCTGTGGGTCCAGGTCCAAGTTCCACCACCAAGCAGTGGAATAAGCGCTAATTACATCAAAACTTCAAAAGTTTGGGATTTTCTTTCCCCGAATAAAATCTGCTGTTTACACTTGAATCCATCCATGGACAAGTCTTTTTGAAGACAAGTATGAAAAATAGATTTTTAAATCCAGATTATGTCTCTAAAATACTTCTGGAAAAAATAAAGACTAAACAAGTAGCAGAATGAGCTGAAAATCTTTCTGTTTCTACCCAGACTGAAGAAAGACTGTATGGAAGCTTGTCTCTCATGCTATTTTTGTATTTTCCTCAGAAACCCTTAGGGTCTCAAACTGTAGCTCTAAGTAAGGGAAAATGAAAAATGTATCTGAATATATTTGCCATAAGAACAACAGGACTGCAAAAATTAAAAAAGTGCCTCTAGCCAAGAGAATGTGGAAAAATTGAGGAGGAAGGCTACAGGGAGCTTTTTGAAAGGATTGGTACTGGTGGTCTCTGGAGCCTTGAACGAATGAACACTATTTGTCTCTGGAAGGAAACAAAGAGAATCACACATAGACTGAAAAGACTTAAATATACTGTCCAGAGAATTGTATCTCCATTTTAAGGTTTTTAACAGTCCACAAATAATTAATAAACAAAATTTAAAACCCATGGGTACTTAAGACTTTGTTTTGAGATTAACTTTAAGTCTTTTTCATTATTGCTACCACACTGCATACCAAGTTGTGTGTCCCTACATATTTTGCCTATGGTTTACCTCCTACCATAAAAAAAATGCCGTAGTAACTTGTAAAGAGGTTTTGTTCCTTGTTAGAATAAGACTTAGAACATGAGTCAGAACAGAACAGTTTCAGGTTCTGTCCAGTACAGGTCTTCTTCCTGCTACAGCAAAGGTTTTAGGGTGATATAAAAAAACTATTGTCACATCAAATGTGACTTAGAGGTAGAGTGCCTAATTTTACCAACATGATCCAAGAAAATCTTGCTCACTCTTGTAACGACATTTTAGAGGTGGTAGCGTCCTAATTTTCCATAGCAAGCCCAGTTAGTTTTTTGAAGATTTACTACTGCATACATGTAGAAATGTCAACCATCTTAGATGCACTGAACTTTCATTCTACCTATCTTTCTGGCAGGTGCCCCTACCACAGTCTCCTGAAGAGCCAGTATGCTGAAATAACAGCTAAATGACACCTGTAATCCTCCATTCACTCAGAAGAAGGAGAGAGAGAGGGAGAAAAGGAAGCAGGTACTACTTTTGTATTAGGTTTGCTGCAAAAACACTTTCTAAGAAAGCAGATGATACAGGTTCTTGTTCGTCCTCACTCAAAAGAATTGAAACCTATGTTTGCGTATCTAATTTCTACTGGTATAGAGATGCTCCTACAGTGGAAAAAAGAACTATATCCTTCTTCTCATGTGAAAAAGATTAGGAATGGAACCTGTGCCACAGAGGACCAAGAAAACAGAGCCAGTTTGCTCTTTTATGCTTAAGATCTGCATGAATAAGACAATTTCTGGTCTTCAGTCCCAGTCTGACAGAGGCACCAGCACCTGAGGGGCAGGGGGAGTCCAGCACCTGCTGTGGTGGTCCTGCACCTGTCTGCACACATATGAGACAGTCCTCAAGACAATGCCCACATTTATAGTCTCATAGTTTCTGGCAGTACTCTCCTCTTAGCTTTCTCTTTGGAGTCATTTGAATATCTGCTTGCTTGGCAAGCTGTGTTGTGGATTCCATAAGAAGCTTCTTAGCTCTGAGCTCTAAGCACGTAGGAAACACACACTTAGACTTAGACAGGCTGACACAGCCTCACCAGCTCCTGAAGGCTTTACAGCACTGATTAGCACAATGTTAAAGCCTTTTTGCAACTGTTTTAAATCTGTATGAAGCAGCCATTAAGTCTTCTATGCTTATGGATACGTACTGATCATGAACTTACATGTTCTTATTGTTTCAGGTTCTTCAAAAGTGTTATAATGAAACCTGGTATGACTGAGATGCATTTGCCGAATAGTTTAACAACTATATGCAAAAAATAACAAGGATATCTCAAACTGCTATAATTTACTTTACATCCCTTTATTGCTTGGTCAGCTTCCATATGAGTACAATTTCAAACTGATATTTGGCCTTTTGTCTCTTTGTGGCAAAGCAACTAGAATAATATTTAATCACCGTTTTGCTGTTTAGTCTATCATTTTAAAAATAGACCAGAGCTGAGTTCTGCAGTACTTATTAAATAACAGAATGCTCTCACAAAATTCATGTTAGCTTGAAGATAACATTCACATCATCATCTTGGTGCTTCCTCAGTGACATAATTAGGTTCCCTAAAATGTCTGTGATTCATTCTTTGTGGCAAGAGAGAAAAAAACTCCTCTCCCATTACATGCCTGACAGATCAATGCTCTTTGCGTTCCTGTTTCTCTCCAAAGGGAGTGCTAGAGGCTTTTTTGAAGGGTAAGGGGAAGAAAATATAAACACATTTGTTGAGGAAATTGTTTTATTTTTGCTGTAAGTCTGTCCTTAGATTTATCCCTTCCTCAAACCAATTTCCTACAAAGAAACCAAAGGCTCTCTTAGATGCAGACGGCATTTTTCACATGAACTGTTTCTAGAGTCTGATTTTAATGCTTTTTGGAAACCTATTGCTACATTGGTAATGGATTTTCTCACTCTGCCAAGTTATCTGACAACTAGTTGATAGCCAGTGATAAGCTAACATATACATGCTAGACAGGTGCCTGCATGTGATTGAATTAGCATCATCTGCATTTAAACTCTGTGTTTCGCACCCTGAATGTACACAATGAGGAAGCAATAAGCAATTACAGAACCTGAGATAGGAAACACTACAATGAATTCTCAGCAGTCAGATCTTCCTGAATTGGCAGCGTATTTTGCTTATCTGGATTGATAAATATGGAAATTCAGCTGCCTGATTTCAGGTGACTCAATAGGTGCTGTGTCTTCAGTATTGTGCAGTCTCAACTGAGTTTTTCATGGTGCTAGCTGTACAGATAATTTGGGGACCTGTCAGTGTCACAATGTGTTGCTGAAAATCGTAAGGAATTTCAGAAAATTGTTCATTCAATAATTTCCCGGAGCCACCCAAGCCCCTTCAAATCACAGGGTTTGTGTTTTCTTGATTCTGCTGATCCTCGTCCAGTGCTTTTCCTTACCCTTTACTGTCCTCTTCTGACACAGCCCTCTTTTGGAAAATATTGCTTCTGGCCATGAAAACAGTCAATTTATAGAAAATTCCTAGGTCATGCTGTCTCAGAAAGCACTGTACTGGGTTGCCAAAAGAGCTCAGACCCTCAGGCCAACAAACAAAGCATTTTACTAAAAAAAAATAGGTGTGATAGAGAACTTCATCTGGAACTTAATAGCCTGTGCTGTCACAGCTACCCTTCACGCGCTTCGTCAGAGGTCCTTGTCTCCTGTCATCTTTACCACTGTACATGCCCAAGATTCTCTATTTTAAAGATACTGTAGCAGTGTTTCTGAGTAAGCTGTAAGGAAGATTTTCATTGCCTCACTGACAATTATTGGTCAATTGCACCAGTTACTCACGGTATGAATTTATCAGAGAGGCATAATGCTTCTTGGTTTATTTTAATTTGTCTTGCCTTTTGTGCCTTTTCCCCACCACTTTCTTTTCTGTAACTTAGCAGTGTGTAAAGCTGTTTCCATCACTCAATAGCATATCTATCTGATGCAGTGATAACAGGATATGCTGCCATCCTTTCAAACTGTCTCCTACTTGAAAGAAATGTCAACAGTGCCAAAATCTGTGATGCTCATCACATTGACACTTCAGGGGTACAATTAAATGGCTAGTTTAAGGCCCACGTGGGTCAATTTTTTCATGCATTACAGCTAAATGAAGTTGAGTGCTGCAAATGGAAAATGCCTCTTACTAAGCACTTGACATAATCCCTTTCTGTTACCTTAGACACCTACAGAGAGCACACATCTTGCATTAGCTCACTGAAGTATACTCCAAAGGTCCAGGAAAATGTCACATAAAAGGGCCATTACATAGATTTTCCTACCAGTGCAGAAAGGTAATTCTCAGCATAGCTGTGATGGGGAGACCTGAGGAAGGATGAGGATGGATTTCAGAACCCAAATTGTGCCTCCTCAGCCCTTCGTGTTCTTTCACCAAGCCATTCACATAAAGTCCCAAAGAAGGCTGTTGACAGAAATAAGATTTTTCTCACCTATGAAAGCCTATTGGAACTGAGATAGACAGCTAAGTTGCAGCTAAGTTTTTGTTGCAGCTCTGAAATTTATAACATCCTGGCTCCTTCTTTTAATATTGAACACATAATTTACAAATCTGTTCCTTTTCCAGGTTAGATAAGGTAGCCCATCCACTTAAGTAAGGTCAGTATGTTCATGTTGACAGGTTGAAAACATGAGTACATGATTTCACATCCTATGTATGCTCTTTCCTACAAGATTCACATGAGCCTTCTCCCCAAGTCATGAACAACTCCACAAATATAGTCTATTTACCATCAAAGCAAGTAATCCAGTAGTCCATGGAGCTTGCAAATATACGGATAATATTCATTGACATTAACAGAGCTCTCCAAGAAGAGCCCAGCCATGTTCTTCTGTTGGGTTTTTGGACTTTCCACCAGTCAAGAGATTTTTCCTGTCTTTTTACCACAACATGGAGACATTCGGTTCATGTCTAGGGCCTTCACAAACAGAGCATGGCTGACTGAGTTTCCCTCCACAACCCCCTAGCAGCTCAGATAAGGGTCCATGGCAATATGGGGAAAATGGTGGAGGAGTAGGAGAGAAGAGACTGCTCCCTGTAACCTCGCCAATCATTCACTCCCAGAGAAAGGATGACATAGTTTCGGTCCAGCACATTGCCAGTTTATAAACTCCATTCCTGCAAAATCTATTTCTTCATTCTCCAATCTGCCACAGCCTATGATACCTGTGAACACCATGTCACAACACAAATTGATGTCAGAATGCAAGAGGCAGGCAGAAGCCAGGCAAGCCAACCCCAAAAAACCTCCACCTAACACCACCCATGGGCACAGGCCAGTGACTCATACGGTCAACTGGTAAAATTTGGTTTCACCTGAAAGGAGAATATTTACTGGTTGGTGAAGCCATTCAATGGGACTGGAGGGCTGGAGGAAGCAACCACAACACTGAGGCAGAAGTTAAATTGGTTACCCCAAAGGGCATAAATCTTACAGAGAAAACTGAGATACTTTTTCTGGCAGAAGTGATTTCCTTCCCCCTCCACATTTTGTATCTCAAAGAGATTTTTTGTGCTAATGAGAGGTGCTGCACTGACAGCACAGGAGAAAAAAAATACAGTCCCTCTGCCTTCAATGACAGAACAAATCCAGCACAGATAGCAACATCTTTGTATCGGTCTATCACTGTGTCTGAAGTCTATTCAGAAGTGATCACTCCTAGGGCAAGAAGTTATGTAGTTATGTTACATAGTGCAGTGCAGCCATCAGTGTCAATTTTTTATCTGTCAGCTGGGTACAAGCTGCGGCAGTGCTGCACTGTTTCTTTGGCAAACCCAGCAGCCCAGGGTTCTGACTGCAAAAGTAGATCCCAAACTAGATGAATATGCCCTAACAGGTACAGCTGGGCTATGCCAGCCTGCCATGTGGGCTATGCCTTCTTGTGAATAGCCAAAAATCAGCCTGGTAGAGGGGATTTTCTTTAGTACAGGGTTTCCTCTGCTAAATCAGTGTTGCTGCCTAGAAGGAAGAATATAGAGGCGGAGGGGCAGACCTCCAACACCTGTCTTTGTGTTTCAGTCCAACAGATTAACTTTTCCAGCTCAGAAGGCCACATCATTCTTACCACATCATGAAAAAGAAGCACAGGAAAGGTACTCTTTGTTTTCTGAAAGCATTTAGCATCAACAGCTCATTCAGTCCCCATCCCTGAGGTTTAACCTATCGTTTGCTTTGAATCAGAGCCTGAATTTCTCCATGTACTTTCATTATTACTTCATCTTCACATGGTTCTTCAAGGACAAATGGTATGGAGAGGGAGACAGGTATAACAGACCTTGAAAATTGTGATGCTGGTAAGAAGAGTGTGACAACAGGAAACATCCTTCAAAATCACAGCTATGACTCCTTTCCATGGGGGGCAACCAATTAGCTAAAAATGCAAATTATTCAATATGATAGAGCTAATGTTGTAAGAAACAATTGTCCTGAAAGAATACTCCCTGATTTTTTAATTTTCTGAAAGAAAAAATAAATCAGTAAAAGTAAAAGTATGAAATCAGATCCTGATATAAGAAAAATGGGAAGGAAGAGTAAATTTCATATTAGAAAAGAAGACGCTCTCTAGATATAGGGCAGAGGTAACAGTGCCATATAGTAAGTTCTGCTTGTCCACCCTTAGGTTCGCTCATACTGGACATTCTTTTGGCTCAGGTGACTGTATTGCTACCACAGAAACCAGGACACAGAGCTGGGGGATTGATGTCCTCCCACCATCAACAAGCAGCATTGCCTTCAACAGGATTCTTTATCCTGCAGTTTAATGATGACATACTGATGGTGCGTCCAACATTTTTCATTGCTGTTCTCTCTGGAGTCTTTATTTTTCAGGTTTGAGCATCTATAGCGATACTTGCTATTTTAACGTTGAAATGGAAAAAAAAAGAAAAAAGAAAGAAAAAAAGCCAAGTTAAGAAATGAATGAATTGACCAGAAGGCTGGCATTCTGAGATGTGCCAAGAGTAAGAAACATTAACAAAAAGAAGACTGATCAATGGGAAACAGAGGACTGTGTCTGCAAAGCATTTGTTTTTGTTGGGATAGATGTGCAGCCTTGACCACACTGGTGCATTTAGCCATTTCTGCAGGAACACACCGGTCACATAGCTGAATGCTCTCGTCACAGATATGGGTGGAAGTCGCACTCCACAGGTGGCTAGGAAGATAACTCATCCTTAGCTCCACCTTAAAGGACTGGTGAATGTATGCAAGGTGCTGTCTTCCTCCCTATCTTTTCCTCCCTCGCTAGACTGAGCATGCTCAGAGCATGGCCATCAGACACAGCGAAAAACTCAGGAAATGCTTTTGGGCTTGAAGACCAAATTCAGTGCTGAGCACCTGTACACAGTTGGAGCTCCAATGGTCTGTCTGCCCTGATAGCAGAAACATCTAGTTTACTAGTAGTTTTCAGTAGTTTACTGAAAGCAAAGGCGACATCAAGGGTTTTAGTTATCTGGAGGGCTTGAAACTTCAGGGTCATGGGATGCCAGTGGCACCTACAGGAAGTCTCATTTTATTAGATAACATCAAGAATTTGGGATCCACTTACAAATAGTTTCATCACTGGCATGCAGGGAAAGGGGTAGCACTCAAAAGACCTCAAGTCTTGCATGAATCCAGAGCCAAAGAGAAGGCAGGAAGGGCCAGAATGACACCTGGTTAGTGGGTCCTTGCCCCTTCATGCTCTTTTTTTTGTGGATGAAAAAGACCTCCGATTTCTCTGAACTGACTATTGACAGACCGAAAACATGACTTCCTTGGGGTCTTACGAGAAACATATCAGCTGAAATTAAGTTGCTCCTTCACAAAATCCATGGTGCTGCGTGTCACTTCTAATGGAACAACAGCTCTCTCCATAAGCTTCATTTGAAAAAGACAGGAAATGATTGTGTGGGGAAGGCAGGATGTTACAGCTGCTGCAGATTCGAGAAGTCACCTTCAACACGCTCTGTCAACCTGAACAGGCAGAAAAAAGAAAGCAGATGATGAAGCACTGCTAATTTGCAAAACACTTAACCTGTATGCAATTATCATATATAGTGCCTCCAGCAGATCTGCTCTGCCACTTGCCACTCTTACAAAACAGTAGAACCCATACTGGGGATCACCACAGGACTGTAGCTTCGTGCAACTGGATTAAAATGTAGGATGCTGTCCAATTCCCCACAAACCTGCTTATTTAATGAGTGCTGCCAGGAAAGTCAATGCTTCTCATTTCCTGAAGAAGTTAGAGAGGCACAAAACAAAATAAAAAAAGCATTTCCTTTCTAGGCAAAGACGATTTGGGCAAATATTAGGGGTGAATGGGTGGCACTGAATTTTTGCTATAGTTTTTATCACAGCAGGCACCTAAGGTCATTAAATACAGATGGAATATACTTCCTATTGCACAGCAAAGATTACTAATAAATCAAAAGCTGCAAGAGTTCAGAAAATGGTAACGATTAGAATTTTAATAAAACTGTTCTCTGAAGTGGCTGCTTTAAGGAAGAACAAATGGGCTAACTGAACTACAAATCAATTTTTTTTATTTAGTGTTTGTATTAAAACAAATTGGATGAAAATTAGATAGTAGATCTTTCCCTGCTTTTACAGAAGGTCTACAGAGTGCAACCTCTGGTGTTTCTGTTGCATTTCTTCTTTCTCAAATGCCCTATTTTTCAACCGGAATGCTTTATGTGTAAAGCCTTCTGCATCTTATGTATTAAAAATACGTAAACACATGACACTTTCCTTAGCTCTAAGTCTCCAATCTGTAGATATTTCTGAATTATGGAAGACCTGGAAACGAGCTTCATTTCTGAGTTAAGGGTTTACTAACAGGAGACAGGAGACATTTATTAGAATTATTCTTTCCTTTTTTGTAACCCATCTTAATTGCCTACAGGCCTTTCTTTTTCCTGCCAGTCAGCAGCTAAGTAAATTAGAGGTGCAGTTTTGGTTCAGCTGCAATAGAAAACACCGCATCTGTAAACTCCGAAAGATGCCAGGAGCCATATTAAAATCTTTGCATAGGCTCCTTCTGCAGTGAGCATCTTCCATGCTGGGACCCCAGAGAAGCACAGTGCAGGTGATACCCATTTCCATGTTTCTCTGGAGGAAGGAGACACATTTCCAGAGGCTGTTAAGTTACGTGGAGCTTGAGGGAACTGCACCCCTGAGGTTCATTTTCTGAGGTTTCATCCATCTGCAGCAATTCTCAACATCTCTGTTAGAAGGGCACATGGGAAACCTACAGGGGGATGTCACAAACAGGAGTTTAGGCTTATAATTTGTTTTGTCCACAAAGGTCTTGGCCAGGGCCTATAGAACAGAGCTGCATGCCTACCCCACAGCTGAGATTCACTCATCCCACATGTTAATGCAATGGGTTGCATAAAGCCCACTGTGCGAGGAGCTGACTAGACATAGGCAGGCCCATAGCCATCATAGATTTAACCAATATCAATCCCATGGCTCTACAATTTGTCACACAGGCCACTATCTGCTCCTCACACCTGGGAGTTGTCTTCTATTTTGCATTTTTAATATCTTAAATTCTGTAGATCCAAACATTTCTCAAATGGAGTGCAAATGGCCTCACACCTGACACAATAAAAATTATTTTCAGTGTGGAGATGAAGTGATACCCCTGAGAGAAGCGTATTACACCTCCCTCTGCCAAAACAGATTCTGGGTGGATGGTATATCCTTTACATCAAGAATAAAAAAGTGCTGCCAGTGGAATTACCAGAAATGTAATTTATACTAAGGAGATACCCTGCAGCTGTTCAGTTCTCCTGCATGAATCTTTAATTTGTTTGTGCATGTTCCTCTTTGTAGTGATGAGATACAGATATTCAGGTCTTTCAGTCCGAAGGGGCTGGGTATCCTCATTAAGCAGGCATGTGAAGAAACGCTACCATGTGCCAGGTAATCACACTCAGGCTGAGACTGGAAATCCCACTGCAACTATTTAACATACACAATAATTTGGCAGAAGACTTGCAGGGTTTCATATGAGGACTTTTGCCACTTGAGCCATAAGAAGCTACGGCTGTCTCTGTGGTAATTAATGTTCTGTTCTCTTTTGTACGCTTCAATATTCATATATTTATTCTCTTTCTTAAGCTCCTTTGGCTGGCATGTGAAACTGAGGAAAAAAAGGAGAAATTATTAATTCTCTCCGTCCAGACAGGGAACTGAAGTTAATATGTGGTTTTGTGGAGGTGTGAACCAAATTCAAGGTCAGCTCTTAAATGTGAACACCATATCAGAGGATGGGAAACCTGTCTGCTTCAAGGTGGATGATAAGACTTCTTCCTCCCCACAGTCACTTAGGCACTGCTTTGTAGTATTTAGGTTTTTTTCCTGTTAGATAGATTATGAATTTTGGAATCCTCAAAAGCAGGAAGTTAGCTCTTCTGTCAGTTTTGCCATTCTGCCTCCTGCACTCCAAGCAGAAGATGTCTTTATCTTACACCCAGAAGCGTGGATGTCAGTCTAGAGACAGCTCCTGGCCCACATGAGAGTTACCATTCGCTTTCAAGAGTAACCAGACCAGCTAAGAACCATTGAATGACTCTTTCATTGACAGTTCCTCCCTGCTATGCCGCTCAGCACAATGCTGAGGATGGTAGCAGTGCTGCGTGCCTGGCCAGACTGCTTATGCTTGACATTATGGGTCAGCTCAACTGGGTTTCGGTGCAGACCTCCCTACGACGTGCCTGTGGCTATCTGTGTTTGAAGACCAAGCTGGAAAAGAGTTGGCATTTACAGATAGTCTTGTCTGCTCTATGAATCATCTTCTGAAACATTATGTGCACCTTGTAGTGAGACGTCTTCCTGCTAGGTGAAGGACTGATCTTCTCATGCCTTGCTCTTCTGAACAGCTGGAAGCTCTGGAAACTTAATCTCTAGTCTAGCAGATGAACCTTTGGAAGAAGAAGAAAAACATCTCTGTTCTAGCAGGTCTCTAGCACATCACCAGACGCTGCTACTGCAGCCTCCACAAACATGTAACACTTGCCATAGCTGGTTAGCAGCCTCTACAAGCCAGGTCTGGAGCTGCAACCAGCCTGTGACATGGTCAGCTCTTGTCAGGTCAGAACTAGGAAGGCCTACAGTGGTATTTCTTCTGATGCTAACTCTGGTAGCTACAAACATCCAACACTGACATTCTGAGGGTGTTATCTAAGTGGTAAAAGCATAAAGGATGTTACGTGCACTGCATGGCAAAAAAGACCCACCTCTTTTGTCATGAACTTCCGTCATGACAAAGATCCCTCCTAAATTCCACTAACCTTACAGGAAGGGTGAGCACAAACAGAAGCGAAGCGAAAGTATTCAGCATGAGGAGACACTCTGAGCAGAACAAAAGGTAGCTATAAATGAGAAACAACATCTAGCTGGAATTTTGAATGAGAAAACCTTTTGTGAAGTCAAAATCAATAGGCAGCAATGAGTTAATCAACCAATACCAGACCACACAGGACTGAGAGGGTGATGACCAGTGAGCATGTCTCTTCAAGAGTTTCATCCAAAGACTCTTATTGTCTGCTCTTGGCCTACATTCTGTCACTTTTTTCAGTCAAGCAGGAAGAAGACAGCGGATAATTGTGGTTTTATTCATTTGTCTGTTATCCATGAACCCAGTCATCATCTCAGCAGCTTTCAGTTTTAAAGGCCCCAGGGCAGAGGAAATACTTTCCTAGCTGTTCTGAACTCTAGCTTAGTCTGCAATTACCTGCCCAGTGCAGTATCTCCCTGCCTATTTTAACATTCAGATTGTGTCACAGTGCGACCATATAACAATGCTATAAACATTTGCTCTGTTTTTGTAGCCAAGAAAGAGGAATGGTAATTTGCCACTGCAATAATGTTTGTGAAGCATTCCTGAACAATGACAGGCAAGGAAACAAGAATAATTGGAGATAATGGAGACAAAACCCCACTGTTATAAAGATATATGGCACTTTAGAAAATTGATTTAGTACCTTAAGCCAAAAGCAAAATGGAGAGCACATGACATCCAGTCATTCACAATATACTTATCGTGAGTCTTCCTGACTGAATTGGTAACAATATAAATCAGGGAAGTAATATAACTGATATCAATGAGGTTCCACTGATATGAAGTCAGTGTGAGATCAGAATCAGTTTGAAGATGTGGATTTGAGTTACCTTGCTACATGCTACCTGGTAACAAATAAAATATTACTAAAGTAATTTGTAAGTCTATGCATGACTTAAGTCAAGGTAGGATGTGCAGCATTTTGCAGCTCTTGTATCAGGACTGGATAAACCAGAAAAGTTACTTTAGTATTTTCTGTGAGAAAAAGAATCACAATTGACAGGATATCGCTTTGTTTTCTTTTGGAAAGGGTCTTGTATCTAGCATTCACCAAGCATCCTTTGTCCATATATATTTGGTTTTTAGAAGAAGAAAATATCACTGCACTTGATTTCACAAGGAAAAGCTGAGTTTCTTGACACAGAATGGAAACTTTGAAAATATTCAATGTCGACATTGTGGTTTAGACATCTACTTAAGGCATCACACAGAAAGTAGTCTGCGAGCTTACCTAATACACAGCTAGTTCATATAGTGCATTGAATTCACTTGCAGCCTTCTCTCCAGTCAGATTCTGCCAGCTGGGAGCAGAATGCATTATGCCATTTCTGCAAAGGTTCTATCATTAGACGCCTAAACATAAATATAGCTGTTTTATTTCATCATACTTGGCCATTATAACTATTCTGCTTTTTTACCATTCTTTCTTAGTCTGGGAGTTGCTAAATATTTTATATATATATATATATATATATATAAAAAAATATAATTTGATATTTTATCTGTGATCATTGACTTAATTTATGTAACATATGGCTAAATTAGACAGCTATTTTACAAGCAAGGCCTCCCATATGCTACAGTGGCCAGGAGGTTGGTAATTCAAGCATTTTTTCATTACATTGAAGCATTCCTTCTATCAGAATCATTCTCCATCCTTTTACTGAAATTCCCTGAGGAGTAACAAGTGGATTTATTGGCTGATAATAATGGATATCATGACTGCTACCCCATGAGCATTCAAAGCTTATACACAAAACAAATTTCCTCCACTCAGAAAAAGAAAACTGTTTTGCCTAAGCACATTCATTTTGTAAGTATGTATGAATTTGAGGCATGACCTTGTCAACTTTTTGAGCAGGAGCAGTTGAGCTCAGAGTCCAACAAGAAATTTTTGTATGTATGTATTTCTTCTTTGATGGGGTTTTCAAAAAATATACATGTCTTTGGTGATTTACAACAGGATTGTTTGTTTCCTTCTTCAAATGTCTCTCAGAAGATGTTTTTCTGTGTCATTCTTCTTACAAGAGAAATACATCTTAAACTAAACATGCCTCACAGGGAGATTTGCCATCTCTAATGGCTTGTTTCCCACTTTCAGTGATAGTAAAAACCAGTGAAAAGAAGCTGAGAAGGAAGACAGCTTTTTGGTCTTTTAGCACTGGAAAGTCACTAAATTGGCTTTATGGGTTTAGGAGAACAAAGGTTATTCAAGCAAAATTTATATGAATCTGCTAATTGTGCATAGTTCATACATTTTAAGGCAAGATTTAGAAATAACTGTTGTAAGAAGTCAAGCCTTCAGACGAAACAAATTTCAGTGAGTATACTGTTCTTAAGATGTAACTTTTTAAGGCTTCAATAATCTCCACCTGAATATTATGCTGCTCTGTGGAAATTACGGTGCTAACTTGCATGAACAAGCACCATTAGGGAAAAGTGCAGGAAAATGAAATAAAATTGCTGGAGACAATGACTGCAGTGACATCAAAATTCCTTTGTTCTGTCTTGGGGGATTTTGTTTTACTTCTCAGAGATTTTCTAGCTGGCTAGTAATTACATCAGAATATTCCATGGTCCTGACTCATCCCATTTTAATATTCTTAAGTGTCATACAAGACCTTGAATTGATTCACATGCAATCCATCCATCCATCCATCCATCCACCCAGACTGTTTATGTTCAATACATGGGGGTCTGTATTTGGTAAGCAGAACTGCTCTTCAATGTTTAAAACCAGGATTCTCCACCAGAAAACTCTTCATGATAGTGTTCCAACTGTGCAGCTGAGCACGAGGCTGTTAGACCCTCTGTTGCAATACATGTCTATTGGGCTTGGTGATCTTGTAGTTGTGTCTTAGATCTGCAGAGCATTTGTCCACAGGGTTACTTCAGTCTTAGATATGTAAACCATTATTTTATCATCTGGACTATGGCATAGGTCTGAGAATGGCATAGCATGAGAGCTAGCAATGCAATGCAGGGTTCTTTTATTATCAGTTACATCTTCACCATGAGTCTCTCGGCATGAACTCAAAGCTCATGAAATGGTTGAATGAATGACTTCTCAATCCTACACGCATTCATGGCAGGCCTACTAACATACTGAATTGTCCCTTAGCTGATGTGTGAGCGCACACTAAGCCTGTCTACATGGCGAAAAGAGATAAGCCTGTCTCAGATGAAAGGCAGTAAGCCAAGAACCAAGAACGAGTGCTTTTTGTATCTCCTTTCTGCTGTAGTTTGCCAACTAAGAATCTCTACTAGCCTGAAGTTATCGACCAGTTTTTGCCCTTGGTTTTGCTTTAGAGGTGTTCACCAACCTAACTGATGTCTAACACTGGGTATGGGACCACACATCGATGCAGCACACGGAGATACCTGTGTAATACTTATGTGTACTGTATTTATTAAGTCTATTCTGCAACTTTTTATCGTGTTATAGTTTTATACATAGATGTATTCTGTGTAGGCACTGATGCCTTGTGTAACTTGAAGATGGCTAACTGTCTTGAACCCCGGTCTCTGTGTCCAGCTCCACAGAGCCATTCAAATAGGAAAAAACAACATTATTCAAGGAAAACAGTACCTGTATATACAGTGTAAACAGGAATCTAGACAGGCTGGATTGATGGGCTGAGGGCATTTGTATGAGATTCAACAAGGCTAATTGCCAGGTCCTGCACATGGGCCACAACAACCCCATGCAGTGCTACAAGCTCAGGGAAGAGTGGCTGGAAAGCTGCCTATCGGAAAAAGACCTGGGGGTGTTGGTCTATAGGCAGCTGAATACGAGCCAGCAGTGTGCCCAGGTGGCCAAGAAGGTGAATGGCACCCTGGCTTGTGTCAAAAATGTGACCAGCAGGACTAGGGAAGACATCATTGCCCTGTACTTCGTGCTGGTGAGGCCGCATCTTGCATACTGTGTTCAGTTTTGGACCCTTCATTACAAGAAAGACATTGAGGCACTGGAATGTGGGTAAAGAAAGGCAACAAAGCTGGTGAAGTGTCTAGAGTACAAGTCTATGAGGAGTGGTCAGGGGAACTGCCATTGTTTAGTCTGGAGAAAAGAAGGCTCAGGGGAGACCTTATCAATCTCTACAGCTACCTCAACTACGTGAAAGGAGGTCGTAGTGAGGTGGGTGTTGGTTTCTTTTCTCAAGGAACAATTGACAGGACAAAAGAAAATGGCCTCAAGGTGCACCAGGGGAGGTTATATCAGGTACCAGGAAAAATTTCTTCTGCAAAGGATTGTCAAGTATTGGAAAAGTCTGCCCAAGTAATTGGTTATCATACCTGAATGTATTTAAAAGATGTGTAAATGTGGTGCTTAGGGGTGGGGTTTCATTAGGTTTACAGTTGGACTTCATGATCTTAGGGGCCTTTTTCAACCTAAAGGAGTCTATGATTCTGTAATCGGGACATAGACCTTAGTGCCAAGCAGCCTTTGAATGTCTCCTCCCACCTCAATAGTCATCCTGGGGTTTCATCTCTTATGATTAGCAATGGTAGAGCACAAAATTACAATAGTCTGCATACTTACTCAGGATTTTTTAACTTCCATAATAAGATAAACATTTTTGAAGTGTAATTATCAGCTGACTTTCCTCCACAGGCCATTAGTGCTGATGAAGGACATTGTTCTTCACTTTTAAGCAATATCCAAACAATGCTTTTCCATTAAGACTGCCCGCATCCAATTGTTTCCCCAAATTCTGGAGATTTGGAAGAGGAGCACAGGTCAGTAGGTGATTTAAAACCCATTTGCGCAATATAAAACTGTATGGAAACTTAAAAATCAATAAATTAATGGGATTCAAAGGTCAATGTTTAGGCATAAATTGCTGTTAACCTTTCCTGTGGTCATTGGCTATGCATACAAGGAAGGATAACACCTACAATAGCACTTGAAAAATAAAAGTATATTTGTCTCTTTATGTAACATAAGTATAATAACTTGCGTGATACCATTGATTAGAATGATGGAGCTCAATGTGGGTGTCTAATAGATGATGGATATACCAAATATGAAACTGAGAACAATTTCCATGTTCATTTAACATTTTTAAAGTGTTTTAAATGAGTATTAGAAACTGAATCAGGAAGAATTGTCAGGACTTGGTTGAATGATGTTTGCTCAACACATATTATCTATCACTGGGCTACAGGTTATTTGTTGAACTAATGATCTAAAACATGAGCTAATCGAAAATAATATAAAACTGAAAGTGATCATAAAAGAAGCTGATAACAATATGACAGACAAATCACTCTGTGGGAACAAAATGAGCATGACCTATATGTACTCATCATCAGAGAGGAGGGGGGTTTCCAGCACAATTTGTCATTGGATTTCTGTTTCTCACAGATATTCGTAATTCATGGTAAGCCATTTTCTGCTCCTTGAGTCTCCATATGGCAAGTAAAACCTCAGATAAAATCTTCAGATTAAATAGAATTGGATTTAGCCACTACAAATCAGATTGAAGAGAATACGATCATTGTTGCTGTGTACCCGTTACAGTTGGTGATGCCACTGAAGCAGCAAAAGTGCCAGTAGCAGGACAGGCATATAAAGCAAAGCAGAGAAATCCATTCGTTCTCCAGGCCTCCTGTTGCACGTCTGCTGCTGGTGCTTCCCTTTCGCTGTGTGCCTTCCCAAGGAGGCTGGCATGGGCCCTCTTTGAAATGTAGGAATAGTAGTGTTTTCCTTGGCATGGGAGAGAGGAAGATAAGGCTAAGAGCTGAGGTGTCAGGAGCAGGCAGACAGACATAATTTCTGTAATGTGGTAAAGACTTCCCACTCCTTCTCAAGGCTGAGATGAGGCACCACAGTCTTGGGGATCTTAAGCAACGCAGAGTTGAGATTCAAGCAACAATGACCTTGATATGCACTTCCAGACAGAAATCACTCAAGGAATGCTGTGTATATTCGTGTCTAAAAAAAACCCAACAGATGGCATCTCAGAACAGCTTAGAAGACTGCAAATCTCTTCTTCTTCCTTTATCTGAGCCAGTTCTTGATAAAGTGAGCTGCAGCAACTGATGATACTCATAGGGCACTTGCAAAGGACTTTGTTGAACAGGTCTGTTATTGTACAACTGAGTAGATAATTATCTTTTCTTGTTTGACCTTTTGTGATACAGTTCCCAGTTTTGTCAGGGATACTTCAGGTTTTTTTGTGAAATTTCTCAAAATTGATCAGAAATTCTCCTTTTTACCTGGTTGCAGGAAGAACGTAAGATGCCTTTCTCGGAAAAGAGTTCTAGAAAATTACTGGGTTTGGGGATGAAGCTTTTGAACTTTATTTTCTTGACTTTTATACTTTAAATTTTCTTTTGGATGTTTTTCAATCATGATTATGTCATCACTTTGACAAGAATCTCAATAAAAATTGTAGTTTATGATTTGGTTTTCAAAGGCAATACTTTTCCAAAAACTGTTTTTCAGATGGAGTCTTTAGTTGATAGGAAGAACAGATATCAGTAGATTTTTAAAAGCATTTGACCTAATATTATTGTCCTAAAATAATAACATTATATGAATCAAAATGTAACCATTCATAAATGGATTATAAAATGACTGAACGATACCTCTCAAATTACAGGATTAACTGAAAAAAATCACCGTCTGAAAGGATTCTTATCAGTCAAGCCACCCAGAGATCTGGTTTTAGCTCAGTGATTTTTAATGTTCTCATCTATGATCTGGAAGAAAATGTGAATCATTTTTGATACTGTTTTCTGTTGCCACGAACAGTAATGGATTGGAAAATAATTATAAGCAGAAGTCAATCCTACAAAATTATTTGTATCTCTTGGTGTTCTGTGTTCTCATAGGTGGAAATCTTCCATAAAGAAGAGCTGAAGGCCACAAAACTAGGTATCAAAACCATAGAAAAGCTGTGAGAACATGAGTAAATCTGTCTTGAAAATAAGACTGTATTGGGTGCAGTAAATAAGCTGTGGCATATATTGTGAATAGTAAAGGGAAAACAAAATGTTAATAACTACCTGTAATAAGCACAGCCTGTTTTATTCCACTGAGTGGGACAGGGGTCCTGGAAAAAAATAGTTTCTTCCTTTACCGTAGCTTTACAGTTTAAACCTAACAGATATGGTACATTATGAAAAAAATCAATGCGTACATATCCTTATAAATAAGACCCTGGCTCTCTAAAAAGGCTAAAATATTGATTAATCACAAGTATTTGTACCACTGTCATGGGCAAGTAAGTATGTCTCAGTTGTCTAATTTACCAAATTGCAGGAATTGATCCAAACCTGACACATGAAGTTCATTATTCTTTACTGTTCTGTTTAAAACATTTCGATCTTTTACTCATAAAAGGGAAACCGCTGTATTTAACATAGATAAGTAGCCTCAGCATGCAAAGCAAATCAGTCATGAACAATGTATCCACTGAAAATTACTGGCTGAATTAGTAGGTGGATGTTTACAACAATGGTATTGATTCAAGAAAAGTATGTCTGGTGTCCAAATGACTCATTAACCAACTACTGTGATGAAAATGTAAACTCTGTAAATGAAAATATTATCTAATAGGAATGTCTGCCTGCATATCTGCAGATTTCTTTCTGCACCCGGCCTGCTTCTTCTTCAGTAGACAGAAATTATTTTAACTGAAGCAGTACAACAGATCATAACCAATTTCTGAATTATATAAATCATAAGGAAGTACTAGTGAAAGTTATTCTGAGGTTTCAAGGAGAAAGAAAGAACAAAAATTACCTAAGCCCTTTTAACGGGAGCAAAATAAGTGTGCTAATGCTGAAAGGTTTGATTCATCTTTCTTTTTAGATGAATCTTGCATTTAGCGTTCCCTTCACAGAATGCTATTGATAGAAAGAAGAGGAATAACGTGATCAAGCAGAAAGAAATGGCCCTTATTGAATTGTGATGAGTTTCTGGGACAGAAGATTACGAGTAAATAAATAGAAATATGCCAATAAGTTAAGTTGAGAGACTTAGCTGATCTCTCTGTTCTCCTGTGTATCATCTAAAGTGTTCAACACAGAAGATTGATCTGATGAAGATACTTGGAATGTAAGGGTAGTTCACAGCATGATCTGGGCTGCTGATTTTTATTCTGTCTCTGTCCTGCTCCTTTGCAAAACAACCAAGAGTAAAATGAGCTTACATTTGCACAACACCGAAGATGCTTTCATGCTCACCACCACAGAGGAAAGTAAACAGATGAAAACCCAGGGAGGATGAGGCATGAATTTATAGAAAGTGATGCACAATTCTCCAGTTTACTTCGAAACCTCACATTCATTTAAAAAAAGGCAAAATGTAGTACTGATGACAGTAATCCATGCTTAAAAACTTTAAAAACTTCCATGCTATACCAAAATGGTTCCTTGTAGCACTTTGTCCGCTGCCTCTGATGGGTGTCAAGCAGAGAGGAATGTTTGACTTAGAATCATAGAATCATGGAAACATAAGGTTGGAAGAGACCTCTGAGATCATTGAGTCTGTCTCCGTACTAGACCATGTCCCTCAGAAACTCATCCACCCATCTTTTAAACACCTCCAGGGATGGTGACTCCACCACCTCCCTGGGCAGCCTGTTCCAATCCCTGACCACTCTTTCAGTGAAGAAATTCTTCCTAATGTCCAGTCTAAACCTCCCCTGGCACAACTTCCTCCAGCTCCCACAAGGAAGAAGCTAAAGAAATTGAAGTCATTGATTTCTTTATTGGGGTCAAATGCAAAAAAGACCCCACAAACAAACAAAAAACCAAACAAACCCACAGGAAACTAAGGTCCATGATTCTGGCTTGTGAAACTGTGGCGCAATTGGCTCTGCCCCGGCCCAGCTGGAGCAGAGTGCAACACCTCCAAGACATACGCAGAAAGCATCCCTGAAGAGCTCTTAGGCTGTTGGTAAAAAGGTCAGTTTGTGCTCATAATGGATTTGAAGTCTTATGTTATGTAAATATTTACTGCTCATTGTCAGCATTGTTAAATTCGCTTGGAAAATAAGGGTTGAGAAAACTGCCCCTGGCAAGCGCTGATCAGGGAACATAAAGGTATGTGTAGGAAGCGGAAGCAATGGAGGCTGAAATGGTGAATGAAGCCAATCACTGTGGAAAAGTTTGATGAGGAATCATCACAGAGCTCCATAAATTTATCTCAAAGTGTTCAAGCCATATTAAAATGTTCAACAGTCACCCAGGTCTTTAGAAAATAACACTCCATATCTGAGGGATTTTCTGTTTGCGGAGTGTAGTTACAATTGTATTGTGGAAGCAAGCTTAAGCCAACCATCCTAGTAAGTAAGGGTTTATAAAATCTCTGCATGGAATTGAAATCACTCCCTGAGGAAAAGCACAACACACATTATGGCAAGGAAGTGCTTCAATGTCATTAACACGCAGGTCTGTTCAACTCCTTAGACAAGCATTGCTGTATGTGTATTTTCTTCCTCTCCACTGACTGCATCAAAATTAGGTTAAAGAATCGTGTTTTGCCAAGCAAGCTCAGCAGAACAGAAAACGATTCCCCTCTATACAACATAGAATTATAGACATCAGATGCTGTAAATACTGTAATGTCGCAATAAAGCTACCAACACCAGGTAATGAGGATACTTATAGTCCTTATAAAACTACAGTGAAAGAACTCAGTTCTTTAACAATAAAGAGAAACGTGAGAGGTGTGTCATAAATAGATATATTTATAAAATATCAAGAGGGTAATGAAAAATCTATCTCAAATTTTATATTCCTTGCACTTTTTTTGCTGTCTTCATCCATGACATTGCACAGTAAAGTAAAACAACATTCATTATGCCTGTCAGTTGACACTGTATAATAAATTAACCTATAAAACTCTCCTTATCCATTTATTTTGATTACTATTTTTTTCTTATTGATGTACAACATGTTAGAAATCTATTCATTTTCTTCACAGAAGTAAAGGATAAACAAATATAATTTGCTTTTGTACATACATAAATGCAGTGCTATTTTAAAACATGCTGTCAGAATAAAAATTGCCTAGGGTTTAAGATTATTATTATCCTAAAAAATATTTTTTTTCCTTTGAAAATATTCTGATCCAATTTGAACAAGGATTTATTTGTGTCCCTTCCCCCCCCAAAAAACCCCAAACAACAACAATCTAAATGAATGACTACAGAAAAATTCTGGAGGAAGAGAACATCTGATATGAAATGCTATAGCTTTTCTTGCAATGAACCATTACTTAATAAACTTTAAATTATCCACAAGTCTTAAAATATGCATGAATACTCCATTGCTCATGGAATTTGATTTAGCTGTGGTGTGAAACATGGGATGTGAAATACCCGTTCACTTCCATCTACCACTTGCCATCATGTAGGATAGTTAAAATGCTGTTGTGTTGCTGACTCTCTTGTTTGTATTTGAAACCCTCAGACCATTGGGAGTGGAGAGAGCTGTTTCCCTGAGCACTGGAAATGCTCAGTGTATCTGGTGATATATTGATATCACTGTAGACTGCAAATTTACTTGTAAAATGTAATTTAGTATTTGACTTTAATGGCAAAAAGTCCAATCATGGTCCAGGATCAGGCAAACCTGCTGGGGCACATTCAACCAAGAAGGATTTTTCTTAAAATGAACAGACATCTGACTGCAAATTCACAAAAGGCACTAAACTATTCATGACCAGTTCTACTACAGTACTTCCTATAGAGAGCTATTTAAACATGGAGAATATGCATAACACAAATATATTTTTCCTTTTAATCAGTGACTTCCCATTTACTAAGCTTAGAGGACAAGACTTACGCTCTTTTGTGCAATAGAAACAATTACTGCAACTTTTCAGTGTGAGTACTGTGGTACTGCCTGACCATAAAAGTCATCTAAATCCCTTGGACTTCCCTGCTTGATGCTTAGTTTAATCAAGTGGATCGCTTGGATTGTAGAAGAGTGAACAGTAGAGACAGGTCCAGGCTGCAAAATATCCATAAACTAGGTTCAAATGTGAAACCTAAAGGGTGGTTAAACTTCAAATCTGGAATCAGCCAGATTTTCTACAACTATATTTCTAGTGTTGTTTCAATATTTTTAGTACTATGATATTTCCCTTGCTGCACCACAAGTTTAAGGAGTAAACACAGAACAATTAATTAATATTTTAAGGAACATTCACACTCAGAATTGCGAAGAGCCATCACCCACCAAGATAAACCAAAGCAAGCTGCCACACTGTAAGATAAGAAGCAAAAATATGTGATTTAGTCACTATACAGTTCTATTAACCTGAACTCATGTTTCTTTGCATGTAATGCCACAGGGACTGAGCTTAGCATTAGCATTTCTGTGACTGTGTAAGGAAAAAAGTCTGCATTTTTTCAAGTCTTGAAGTTCATATTTGAATAAATCCTGCTCAGAGGTTATGAAGTTCAATACAAGTCCCTCCACTTTCAAATAACCTTCTAGGCCTGGCTCTGACTTTGAAGACCTGAGGATGACTGCATATACATAGGTCCCAGCAGCTGTTTGATGATGTATGAGATATGCAATGTATGAGATATGATACCAATCCATTTTCTAATAAATCAAGGCTCAGAAACCATGACTGTGATTTTAAGCATAGGAAATGCTTGTCTTAAAATCATCAGATCAAATTGTATCCTCCCCTTCCACCAGCATGGAGACCCAGCGCGTGGACAGCTTCAGGACCATGTAACACCAGTATGGGTACATCAGCTGTTTGCAGTGCGCTAGATTAATTCTTCCATAGCCTTCGGAAAATAACTGTTGTCTGACAGTATGAAATGCAAAGGAAAAGATATATTTTGTCTAATATATGAAATGGAAAATAAGTGAGGAAAAACCTTGCACAATGTGTCTTCTTCTTTTGTCAATTATTTTTCAGAGTAAAGATACACACTAATGCAAGAAAAATACTATTTTGCACACATTGTTCATACCAAAGGATTAGAATTTGATATTCATCATGCTTACTATGTGGATGCTTTTGCTGAAGCTGATCTAAGGGAGACACCAGTCACTAAATGCTCTTGTATAGCTGTATGAGTGCTAAGGTTGTGCTTCCCCAATAGTTCAAGCTGATGTAATCTGAAAGTACCATAGTGGTACTCAATTTCTTCCTTGTCTAAGCTGGTGCTGAAATTCACCCAGTTGGATGGTGAGATGTTCAGGGATCTTTTCTGGCCTCAGACTGACTACTTTTGAATTTTGTTGGGTTAAGTCACAGCTGGATGCTCTCCTGGTACCAGCCTGTACAAGACAAGAGAAGAGGAAGGCAGGCCCAGTTAGCAATTAGTCTGATTTACATTACTGTGGCCACGCTCACAACCTGGCACAGAACAGAGGAGATCCTTTCACAGTTCATCTCTCTAGGTGGTTCAAATGATCTTACACTAAACAACAACAACAAAATAAATCCAGGAAATGGAAACTGAAACCCAGTGCTCCATACCATCTCCTTAGCTCTTCTTGCCTCTCAAAAATACTATACACCAGCAGCTCAGGGAAGACACCTCAAAGCAGTCCCAATCAAGACACATAACTTTCCAGGACTTTAAATTACTAACTTTGTTGTTGAAAAGAGCAGGTTTTTCTCACCACTGAGCAGAAATCAACATAGTATCACCTTATTCTGTGAATAAGTAAAGTGAAGTCCCAGCCTTCCTGAAGTCCTTGGAGCTATAGCTGTTGATGAACTTGGGACTGTACCAGGAAGCTTTGCTCCATTAGGGCTACTGAAGGAAATTATATAATGGCCTCAGATCCTAAGTCCTCCCAGGGTTCCTTTTTCATGCTCTACACAGGATTTCAGGGTGTCTTCCAGCAATGGCAATAAAAAGTAACGAGGATTAGGTACCATTAACTCTAAGTTTAAGGGCTGTTCTGTTTATTAGTTGGCTTTCTCACATCAAAAGTAATAAACATTGAAGTGGTAGTTTTTCCAAGAAATAAACTAATGAAAAGAAAATAAGTGTATGATCTTTTGAAGGACAATAAATATTATTGGCTTCCAAAGCATTTTAAAGAATTATGTGTACTTACTGTGTTTAAATCAACATAAATAAATCAGCAATCCAGAAAAATGGATTACTTCATTTTTCCTTTGTGTATTTAAGCCTTGAGGAGGACCCATTTTTTGTGTTCAGACCTCACTGGTTCTTTGCAACTCTTTTTCTAATTTCCTTAAGACTGTGTTTCCAAAGACATGGAGCTGTTCTGTAAAAATGATAAATTGGCCTGTTAGAGATTTTCCAAAACTCTATTCTTCATGTCTATCTATAGCACTGCAGTGCCTGCTTCTTAGAAGCATTAATAGCTGCTTTTCATTTTACTATATAAATATTTAAGGTATGTAATTTCTCTGCTGCTGACACTGCCAGTGCCAATGCAATGCAATGTTTCATTATCACTTCCTAGTATACACATAATCTTGTCAGTCTTTGTTTCCAATAAATATAGCATGATATACTTTGAATATTTAAATAGCTGAGTGCATTCATATTGCTTTCAGTCATGACCTGCTTACAAATTCCCAGCTAAGAAGTACAGCCACACGGAACAATAACCTGCAAGTATTGTGCCAATATATTTTCATTACTCAGTGGCATTTAGCTGAAAAAAAAATATTAAACTACATCCTTCAGAAACAAGTTAGCTTGGCTCCTGGATCCCCACATAAGGGTGAGCCACATCCAGGACCCATATTGTTATTGCTTGAAAGTAGTAAGTGGGTAGTTCAAATTTAATCTGCCCATATCCATTCCTTCTTCAACAAGTTGTCAAGCCCTTTCTCCATCTTTTGAGAGAATGTCCAGGAGGAACGGTCACTCTCTTAGATGCTCTGGGAAATCAATATCAAAATAGACATTTATAATGATCTTTGATTTTGAACTGGCTATGAATTTTGTATTATTCTGCATCTTTCTGAAAGCTGCAAGATGTTTTATCAAAAGTGAAGATAATTCGGGGAAAGTCTCTCCTTTCATGCCAGATTACAGAAAATGGAGTTTTAGGTAATAGGGGAGCACTTTACCAGACTTCTGCTGCCACATAAGTACATTCAAATCTACTAAATCGCTGTGGAGTAACACAGTATTATGTGGGATGTACCCAGACTCTAACACAGAGGAAAGGAGACAAGGGCACAGGTAAAAATTTGAACTGTTGTCCTCTGGATAAAGCATCCTAAACCATGATAAATGAGAGCCATGCCTGAGCTCACAAAACAGAGGTCCAAAAGCCAACTGCCTCCAGACTCCCTCCTATTCAGCCAAGAGACTATTGCCCTGTTCTCCCTTTCTCACCTGGAGACAGCATTGTGGATCCTCAGTTGTCTGCTAATGTATTTCTAGAGCTCTAAATCTGCAGTTGTTTAATGCATCTACTTATTTTCTGGTTCTTGGAACTGAGTGACAGATAAGGGGACACTGTCTGTCAAAGGAAAAGATTTCTGGCTCACAACAGGATGAGGTCGTGAAGGACAACAATTAAAAATATGACTTGCATCCCTCCTGTGAACTTGGATTCCTAGCAGGAAACAAATAAATCAGAATGCTATTGTTAATTTTCAGGGCTTTAAAACCAAACTTACAAATGTTTGAAGTCTAATTTTCATTTTTTAAATGCTTCAGATTTTGATAGTACTGATCATACAACTAGATTCTCTTTTTGAGAGCTCATGGCCAATGCCTTCATTATTGCCTTATCATTTTTTCATTAATTTCTTTTTATAATTTCATTTCACCTTTCTCTCTTTCTTTCTTTCTCTCTTTCTCTCTTTCTCTCTTTCTTTCTTTCTTTCTTTCTTTCTTTCTTTCTTTCTTTCTTTCTCTCTTTCTTTCTTTCTCTCTCTCTTTCTCTCTCTCTTTCTCTCTTTCTCTCTTTCTCTCTCTCTTTCTCTCTTTCTCTTTCTCTCTTTCTCTCTTTCTTTCTTTCTTTCTTTCTTTCTTTCTTTCTTTCTCTCTTTCTCTCTTTCTCTCTTTCTCTCTTTCTTTCTTTCTCTCTTTCTCTCTTTCTTTCTTTCTTTCTTTCTTTCTTTCTTTCTTTCTTTCTTTCTTTCTTTCTTTCTTTCTTTTTCTTGCTTTCTCGCTTTCTTTTTCTTTCTCTCTATCTATCTTTCTCTCTCTCTCTCTCCTGACAATTTTTTCTACATGTATAATTTCTCGCATTTTTCTGCAGTCTATGGACTTAAGCAATGCAGACAGAGTTACTGTCCAATGACACTGGATGGCCATTCTTGACTCCTTTACTGCCCATCTGCAGTGCAGTCTGCCAGGTTCAGAAAACTGTCCTTACTGCTTAGGCTGGTTCCAGGGGTGACTGCCCATTGCCCTGTAGCAGACCTGGCAAGCACATACATTTCACTCATAACTCATTCACAACTCTTTAAGGAGGAGTCCACCCCCTTCTGTGTATGAGCTACACTTTGCAGTCATGCATGCATAGAAAATATGGCTCACTGGCAATATTAGAGGCCTGTGAAAATGGATATTTATAGATGTGGCCCCTAGGCACTGATTAAAATGTCTTGGTACCTGAACTGTAGCTCCAGTGTGAGCCTCCCAGACTTCTCTTTACCTGCTAACTGTGTACTTTGGCCTCCAACACTACTGATCAGCTTCTGTTTATACTCTTCTGCCATGTTAAATAGTGCTGGACGAGGGAGAATGCAAGGGTTTGTTACATGAGAAAAACAACTAAAAAGACATTTGGTTACCAAACTGAAAAAATTAGAAACGTCTAAATTCAGACTAGAATTAGATCCTGCTTAATCATCCTATTGGGTGAGGTATGGACATTTCCCACCAACATAAATGCCTTCTACTTTCCATACATGCAACAAGCCACATCCCGGGAGGTGGTTTATAAACAAGGCTTTCTTTAGTGATAGTTGTATGGAGCAACTGCAGCATCAGGCCTACTGGAAATACAGCCTAGTCAGGTTTTTTTTCTGCCCACTGGCTCATAGAGTGAGACCAATTAACACTGAGATGTGGGATAACCAGACCCAAATACCTCTAACTTCTCTTGAGTTAAGAGTGAACTCTATATATTTCACAGATGAGATGCAAGTCTATTTTCTTAGGTGAAATCTCTACTCAACAGTATCTGCTCTTTGCTGCTGAGTTTTGTGCAAGAAAGGAACTATCTAGGGTTGCTACCAGACCTTCAGAGAGAATCTATGGTTGCATATACTTAGAAGGATATAACCAGCCTCCCCTAGTGCTGTAGAAGTCCTTCTAAGGGCACAGATTTCTAAGCTTAATATTTATATATAAATTTCTTGAGTACTCATTCTCTTTTAGCTTTGAAGTAGGAGTCAGCCCAAATTGTTAGGTTTCCAGTCAAATTTAGAGTGCTGAAGTCCTGAAGTTCTGTAATACACAAGAAATACATTTTTTTTAAAAAAATATTAAACTTTAAGTTGCAGAAACAGATGAAGATCTGCAAGACTATAGATTACCTTACTGAGAACAGAGTAAAAATAGGAAGGCACCTCTTTTGTGCCACATAGCTAACCAGGCAGAATGCACAGCCACACAAAGAACACAATTTGCCCCTTAGAGCTCTCCTGCACTGCTGGACAATAATTTGGTCTTTGCAGCCTTGCTATTCAGCTCAGCTCATGTCTCCTCTGAAGGCAGCTCTTACAGTAGTATTTAAATGGGTGTTCTGGGCTTTACTGTGCAGGCTGGTAAACTGCCACATAGTAGGTGACAATGTTTTCTCTCAAGGGTCTTATGTGAATTCCTTTTACTTCCATTGCCATGAAAGGAAAAGCCCTTCGTAATCATATTAACAAGTTTTGAAAATAATTTTGTTTTGAGTTAAAGCCCAAATAAGTCAGGGCTTGTCCTCCAAATACTCTTGTAAAGGTTCTGGTGTCTTTATTCTCTCCTTGGAGAAAAAATATGTGCATGTGTCTCATATCCAAAGAAATACAAAGGTTTCTGCCCAAGGAGCAAACTAAGAGCTTGACCTCTTGCTGGATGAATGCAAATGTAACCAATGATGAATTAGGTATGATGTACAGATGAGGGGAAATAGAGATGGTGGTGAAGAGTAAAAAATGTCAAAAAATATCAGCAATGAGTAGTGAGTAATAGGTCAGAGAAAGGAGCAGAGGGCTTATTTTAAGCCTAGGCTATCTTTTTTATTTTCATTTGGTGGACATTCAATTGGTTTATAAATATATTGGCTATAGCATTTAATTCAAGTTGTTGTTGGTGGGGTTTTTTTAATAATCCAGTGAAATTACACAAAGAATAGCTCAGGAAAGCTAACCTTTATGCATTTAAAAAACTCTGACGGATGCACTTGGCCCCACTTAACCAAACCAGCAGCCATTTGCTACAGGCTGCAAAGGTGGCAAAGGTCTGAGCTAAGAACTCCTCTAGGAGACCACAAGGAGCAGAGCAACACAGTGAGCACCGGTAAGTTGTGGATATAAGGAGCCTCATGCGTACCTCTCCTGTTATATTCAATTTAACTGCGAGCCAACTACTTTTATCCCATAAATATGACTACCTCGGTGAGCCTCCTTTGAGCTCTCCCTGCTAGGCAATGTGGCTGCATGGCAACGATCTCCACTTGCGCTGGTACACCTGTCGAGGGTGCTCCTTAACGCAAAGAGATCAGCCATAGATCACTGATGAGTCCCGTTTGAATTCTCCCTGGACAGCAACTGGACTGCACACCAGCCAATTCACCTCTTTAGCAGGGATTACCTGTTCAGCTTAAAGAACATTTTAAACAGAATAAATCACTTGGAGTTAAAATACTATGTGATTTAGGATGCTGTTTGCCTAGCTTTACCTACTCTAGCTTAGCTAGGCTTGCTGAAGCACTAGGCTACAAGCTGTGAATTTCCACTTAATCTTTCTCAATCTACTTATTCAAAACAAGGCCTCCAGAGTCAACAAAAACCAGAAGACACAGAGGCTTCAAGGATACAGACTGTCAATAACCACTGCAACTAGATGAGATAACAATAAGTCTGAAAGACAGTGAAAGTATCCAATGAGGACCCTAGACCTAATATTACTACAGGACCAAACCATCACAGGAGGGGCAGGTAAATAGTCTGTAAGACTATAGTTACCCAGGAATTTCTTCATTCGTGTTGTCCCTCTCTTCAGAACAGATCGTGTTGCTCTACCACTCTGTTAAATTTCTTGCTTTATAAAATCTGATGCCTGAGAATCTGCTTTGCATAACCCCAGATTTGAACTTTCGAGTGTATGCTGGAAGCCCAGATGGAAGGTGAGTGAAGTGGAGAAGCAAGGTGAAACTGAAATCTTAGCTAAGCGACACAGAGAATTGGATGTGCACAATTTAGCTATAAACACATAGAAGCTTTTTACTCTGAATCTCTTAGCCATAAACCATTGACCAAGTCTGGTGCTAGGCCTGGATCCAGCTTCACCTAGAAGGGTCATTTCTGAACCTCATGCCTTGATGGGAGGGTTTCCTTCGCTTGTTTGCATCCTCAGTAAATCATTCCACATGTATTATAACTCTCTTTTCCCCCTGCATGCAGTACTAGCGTGACCTTAACTCCGTTAAGTTGTACTTTTATCTAAATATGGATTTTATCCCAAAAAGCTTTCATGACAAAAGCCTACTTCGAACTTCTTTGTAGGTAATGGAGGAAGTCACTTTTCATGGTAGTAAAGTGCTTTTTTATTGAATCTACTCAATGCAGTGCATAAATTGTGCCATGAGATTCTGTCGTGGCCAGCAGCTGAGCTCTGGGGACGGGGTCACAACTTGCTTTACTGTGCCCCATATGGAAACATTTATCGCTGCTCTCTGCAGCCTCAGGGTAGTAGGATATCCTACAGTCAGCTGAGCTCTTCCTATTTTTTCATCCAGGATTGTAATGGTGCATTTCAAAAGACCGGGTGATCCCTGGCTTGGATGTATATTATCCAAATCTGCATTTTTGTGGACTCAAGGAAGTTCTGCTCCACAAGAAAGCAAAAGTAACCTTGAGTGTGAGCCTGATTCAGGTGTAAAACCACCCCTGATTCCTTCAAAGCTTAGCTCAAGGAGTGGCTTTAGTTGCAGGCGTAACACACTCACCTCTCTGTAGGAAAGAATATGTTATTGGTAGAATTGGTATTGGTTTTGAAAAATAGCATTTCAATGGTATGGAACACCATCTTGTGAGCAGAGCTCTTTATAAAGCACCAGTGAGACAGCCTAGGACAGATCTGATCATTAGTGGGAAATGCTGTAGCAAGCACTAATCCACATAATTAACACGGTTATTTAAACTTTTTACTTACAAAGTAATTATCAGGGTAATAAAAATAAGATTGGGAGAAAATTAGCCAGCTATCCTACAACCCTCCTACTTTTGCTCCATTATTTTAAGTCTTCTTATTGCCTCAACCAAATATTACTGAGGCATGGGCCATAGTACATAGGTTAATAATGTTCCAGATCACATTTTTCACAATAAACGTTTTCCCTTTCGCTACTGAATGTCTGGTATAGCCATAGTGCCTAGGAAAAAATGTAAAAAAACCAAACCAAACCAAAAAACCAAGCTGATCTCAAATCTTTGGTTAAAGGATGAGATAAACAAAAGAATTTTCACTGCAGTATTTAAATCATGATTTCTTCCTAATGGAAATGGAAATAGGATGTTTTCTTCATCAGGATAAAGAAAACCAGTTTGGTGTTAAATCATTCTATATAAGATGGTTAGTGCAAGATCTTTTCTTCCCAAATGCAGCTTTTTGTTGCTTCCAAGAGTTGTTCTACATCACTGAAGTCAAAAACTTAGGTGTGCTCTTCTGCACTAGTAGGATTTCCTGTTCAACTCGCTGCTGCCCATCGCTCCCTGCTCTGTCTCTGTGCAAGGTTGTGTAGAAGTGAGAGGCAGATCTAGCCCCAAGCATCCTACAGCAGCATTCTGGAAACCGTGCTACTTCATTTAGGGAATTTAAAGATTACAATAGACAAATTAGGAAAGGAAGAAAGGATGTTTTCAAGAAAAAAAATTATTAGAAGCTAGAAAGCTGTGGATAAAAAAAAAGGTAGGCTGCAAGTTTTTTTGGCATTAAACTCTACAAATTATATCTGCTATCTAGATCCTCTTCAAATTAATGGCAAGTCAAAAAGAATTCATTTGGAAAAGGTGGCTTTTTAAAGGGCCCATGGATTTAAGGGCTGTTTCTACATTTATGTGCAGTTCAGTTGACAATGTCATTTTTTCACACAGGTTTGCATTAATAATTTATATAGAAACAAACCCTTACATGCCTTAAAAATGGAGCACAGTTAGATTTGTGCATTTATAATCCATCCTCTATATGCAACTCAGAGTGAAGAATCTTCGTGTGCTGCCATAGAAATTATAGGGAAGCCTCTCTGTAAATTTATCTTTTATTGTGAAGAATCTGGATGTACATTGAAGTGAGACATGGGTAGCATTTGCATTCCTTTTTTGGTCGTTTGCCTTAAATTCCTGTGGAGGTTCTTAAAGGGCTCTATATCACCTTGTATCCTGTAAACATCCACATTAATACCATTTTAATGGTCTCTGTGAATGTATGTCATTTATTTAATGGGGGGGGGCGGGGGGGGGGGGGAGGGGAGGAAATCTATAACCGTGAGAGCCTTCCAGGTGCAGCCTGAAAGGAACAAAGGAGGATTGACTCCTTTTGCCACTTAGCAGACCATCGGATGTGGTTATTATGATACCCTGGAGTCAACCCCGGGGATCACAGCTGCTCATTTTAATGTACCTAATGAAGTGCAGATGGGAATATTTACATGATAAACTTAATCAAAGCAGAGAAAAGAAACAAAAATTTCCAATATTAAATTGCTAGCCATGCTGATATGGAACTGCTACACAGTCTGGGGATGAGCTTTTCCAGCATGGACTTTATAGCTACTGGGGCTGAGCCAAAGCTCTTTGCAGTGAACGGTAGTCTCTGAATTACATGTAATTGCCTTCATTGACTTAAATGGTCTTTGGATCAGGTCCATAATGAATTATTGCTTAATATAGTCTACAAGCATTATCAAAAATGATAGGTAAAATCCCTAAGAAGAAAAAGAGGTATGCTGCAAACTTCTGTCCCTTGATTGCCCATTACAAAATTCCCTATTTAATAAATAGCATTGATTCAGATTGCTACCGATCACAGTCTGATCAAAACTCTCGTGGATAAAATCAGGTCTTTTCATGACACTCTATAGAGCTTAGGTTCCATTTTTATGGAGTAATTTTAATGCTGTGATACACTACAGGCTGTTTGCTAGTATTGATCCCATTATGTGGACACTCTCAAGCCTGTATCATCACAATAATCACTTGTATTTAATACACTGAACAGCCTAAAACTCTGTATAAAACAGAAACCATGTCCAAACTCCAAAGGATCTAATTAGACGATAGATTATATCTGACCTAATTAATAGCATATAGTATGTGAGGACAAAGATTTCTCATTTTTATATTTCTTTCAAGGTAATAGAAATAATGTAATCATCCACATGACTTCTAAACCCACCTGAAAATGTATCAATATGAGACTCTTACATGATTCTAATTCACCTGGAGTGACAGTAGACAATGAAGGACAATCCGTAGTCAATGTATCTCATAAAAAGAAAGTGCATCAGGCTACTGAAATTATCTTCTCAGGACCTTTTAAGTTGCTATATTTAACATTTTGGCACTCCAGAAATTCCCACCTGATCCTAAATTTTTACAGCTTAATGCAGACACACAGCTAATTAAGTCCTAAAATCACTAGTCTGGTCCCTGACATAACCTGACATCCCATGCATAATCACAAAAAAAAGGCATGCTTGCAAAAATCTCACGGTGAGAGGAAAAGCCCTTGCTGCTCTGAATAGGCATTAAATTAACAACTCGCTAGAGTTCTTTTCTCTCCCTTTCCCGCATTCCCTTCTCCTGCCCAGAAGGGCTGTTTAACCAGCAGCAAAGCCGAATGCCGAGCAGCCCAGGGCTGCTCAGGAGGGCCTACAGTCACTTCTATATAGGACTGCCTCTACCTTGGTCTTTAAAAAAGAAAACTATAAGCAAGAGGATACAAACATTCAGCCTTCCAGTTGGCAATAGGCACTTTCTGGTTGACTTGAGGCAACTCAACCTTGCTCTGGGAAAAAAGCATAGAAAACTCAGTTCTTCAGAATTTTGCTAACCAGGAAATGCAGTTTTCCCCACAGTGTGTCACCTGCTGTGAAATGTGGGCTGTGGTGTCTAGCCCTCTTGCTTGGTGTGTGTAAGACTAGGTACCTAGCGTGGCAGCTGTGAATTCAATGAGACTTAAATGTTAAGTGTTGCTGCTCTGAATATCACATTACGTATTTCCTCCTTTGGGAATACCTACCTAAAAGTGATATATTTTTAGTTCTGTAGACTAGAGGGCAAGACACAGGTAATTTTCACCTCCTCTTCACAGTGAATAGGTGAAGAAATCTCAAGTAATGCGTCTTTACAGTGACTCAATGATGTCCTCTTAGCTTGTGAAAGGATTTTTGCAGTGAGCTGTGCATTTACTTACACAGGCTTTTTCCTTAAATTTTGCTAGCGCCTAAGAAGTAGCCTGAAAATAGCATTCTTTCTTTATCAGTACTCTACATCTGTCAAACTGCAAATTGAAGCATCTTGTTTTGTTCCTGCTGTTACTTCTGTTAGTTTAGCTGTGGGCCTGAATACTAAGCAGAGATGTCTCTTTCCTTGAGGTGCTGCCAAAGGTTATACTGTTGGCACGCTGTGGTGGGTTGACCCTGGCTGGACATCAGGTACCCATCAATGCTGCTTCATCATTCCCCTTCCTCAGATGGACAGGGGAGAAAAAACATAATGAAAACCTCATGAGTGGAGATAAGGACAGGGAGATCATTCACCAGTCACTGTCGTGGGCAAAGCAGACTCGACTTAGGAAATTAGTTTAGTTTGTTACCAATCAAAACCAGAGCGAGATACTGACAAAATAAAAACTAAATCTTAAAACCTCTTCCTCCTATCCTTCCCTTCTTCCTGCGTTTAACTTTACTCCCAATTTTCTCTACCTCCTCTCCACCAGTGTCACAAGAGGACAGAGAATGTGGGCTCTGGTCAGTACATCACACGTTGTCTCTGCCCCTTCTTCCTCCTCAGGGATGGACACCTCACACTCTTCCCCTGCTCCAGCATGGGGTTCCTCTCATGGGAGACACTTCCCCACAAACTTCTCCGACGTGAGTCCTTACCATGGGCTGCCATTCTTCACAAACTGCTCCAGTATGGGCCCTTTCCATAGAATGCAGTCCTTCAGGAACAGACTGCTCCAGCATGGATCCCCCATGGGTGAGCAAGTCCTTCTAGCAAACCTGTTCCAACCTGGGCTCCTCTCTCCACAGTTCCACAGGTCCTGCCAGCAACCTGCTCCAGTATGGGGTCCTCCACAGGCTGCAGGTGGAAATCTGCTCCACCATTAACCTCCATGGCTTGCAGAGGGACAACCTGTCTCACTGTGGTCTTCACCACAGGCTGCAGGGAAATCTCTGCTCTAGTACCTGGAGAACCTCCTCCTTTTCTTCTTCACTGACCTTGGTATCGGCAGAGTTGTTTCTCTCACAAATTCTCACTGCTCTCTCTGGCTGCAATTGCCATTGCATAGCAACTTTTTCCTCTTCTTAAATATGTTATCACATAAGTGCCTCCACTGCTATTCATGGGCTCAGCCTTGGTCAGCGGCAGGTCCATCTTGAAGCCAGCTGGGATTGTCTCTATTGGAAGTAAGAGAAACTTCCAGCAGCTTCTCATGGATGCCACTCCAAAACCTTTCCATGCAAACACAAGACATTCTCCAAGGCAGGGCTGCCCCTGTCTGTCAGGGCTCATTATCTGGTGTCAAAGCCTTCAGCAGTGAACAGACACAGCCCTAACTCTCATCTGGAACAAACTGGCATACACATACTGGTGCTACCTGGAAAGCTGGTGTGTCATTTACCCTGCTTTCTGAGAAAGCAAAGTTTCTTGTGCATTTAAGTACATAAAGTATCTATTTACTTGATCCCAACAAATTTTAGACTTGAGAAAATACTGAAATTTAACATAAGGACAGCCATATAAAAATGTGTTACTAACAATTTCCTGAAAATCAATGGCTCGTTCAGAGAGAGAGAAGGACTCAAAATGACCTTGTGGATGAAAAGGCTGCAGTATCACTGCTCACAGGTAGCAGAGGAGGCACAGTAGAGGTGCATTTGGAGGACTCCAATTGGTCTCCGAAGATGCAAAGGCTCATTCTGCTCTTAGACCCTATTAAATATTAGAGCACTTGACTGCAAATGCAAAGCTGAGGAGCCTATGCAATATCACTGCTGCTGCTCAGGGTAGTAAGTGCTAAATTTCACGGTCATGAAAGAAATCTTGAAAAACCTAGAGCAAAGGACCTGAGAGATGTGACTTTTCCTATTCATCTCCATCAACTGTTAATGCTGAAATCTAAAAGTGACCATTTAATTACCAATGTTAATGATTTCACTGCAAATAGTTTTCATCAAAACATACAGTGATTTTCTTGCCTGAAAATCTCCAACTGCTTTATCCTTCTATGCGTCTTATTTTTGCCAGAAACCCTTCAGCTTCCCAAAACTTCTAGTTCCCCCATCCTCCATAACCCTCACTCTACTGCAATCTGAAAGTACTGAATAAAATATTTGGAATGCAAAATCAATATGAATGGCCTGGGTGACTGCGGTTTGCATTCATTGCTTTTCAGTCTGCCATACCAGAATACAGCATAACATGGTCCCCACCGTGGGACCCAGAAAACTCTGGCTTCAAGTCGGTCTCTTGAATACCTTTTGTCATCTTGCAGGCCAAGGGTCTGGAATTTAATTTTAACCACTACAGGATTTATAGTCTGTTAGGACTCCTTTTATTTTTTTTGAGAAAAATTCTCTTTCATGCACACATATAAACACACATATACTCCCACACATGCCTGATTAATTTTGATATATTATTCTCACAATGAAGAATTGTTTATAGGGAAAGATTCTTGGAAAAAAAAAAATGCAATAGTATTCTTGGGATCCTCTAGTGTCAGTTATGGCTAGAATGGGAATCTATCAAACAGACAGATGCGTCATCGTTTTCCCAAAACGCTATCAAATACGATCACCACATCATCCTTTCATTTATTATCATCCAGAAACAAAGATTTACTCCAAACCCAACCTTTTCCCATAAAAAATGAGTTATTTGTCCCTGTCAAATTGACTATGGGAAGCTTAGTATTTTCCTTTGTTAAACTCAATGCATGTGACTTTACTTGAGGATATGACCCAGTATCTCAGACAGAAATATGTTTTATCTTTATCAAGAAGAAATTAGTTAAGTTCAAAGGTAAAATAGTGGTTTCTTCAGCATAATTCTGTGATGATGTTAATTTTGGCCTGATTGATTGAAATGTCATTTATCACCATTAGAAGAGAAAATGGAAAACACACAAGCTAATTAAACAGGTTTCTATAAAAACATTTCTATTGAACAAGTAAAGTTAAAATGTTTTACTGTCATAGTTAGCCTATTTAAAATTGGGGTGAAATCAATGCTTATGATAACTTGAAGAACGTTATGACTGTATTTAGAGCTTTTGGGAAATCATCCAAGAAGTCTTATTTTGGAATATTTCTTCCAAATGTTCTTGTTAATGCAGAAATGGTTGAGAATCCTGGAGTTACGTGATGTCAAGGAGTAACAGTGATACTCTCCTTTCTAATCAATAAATGGCAGCTTTCTATATTAAAACCAGAAAAAACTCCAAGTGGATTCAACATATATTCCAATGAATGGATGAATTTCACCCTGAATTGAGACTTCTCCTCACATTCAGACAGTTTCAGATAATACACAGCCTCATCACTTCCAGGTGTTAGATATCTTAACACCCCCAAGTCACAAAGTGCTGGGAGTTTCAGAAGCAAGCCAGTAGGGATTTCTACTGGAAAAACCAGCTTGAATCATTCTCTCTAATTTGAACAATATCTCCAACCTCAATTTATGATTGCTTCTGTTTGTTTGCCATTTAATACTCTTGGCAAGAGCACCATTGAAGCCAGCATCCTACCACATCCTGAGGTCACATGTCATATATAGTTGATGGTCCACCCCCAGAACAAGTTGATGGATCCATGGATCTCCATCCTTGTCAGAAAGTAGCAGTTATAGATATCAGTCTGTACAATTATTCACATAAACTTTTTTTATGCCTTTCTACAACCTTAGTCAATAACTTTTTTCTTACCTATGTGGGTGACACAGGCAGGATAACTCAGGAGAGCTCTACCAGAGTTCTGCCAAAGCCAGTAGAGTCACGTTAATTCACACAAACTGCTAACCTCACTTTTCTCCCTTTCTCTTTCTCCTCTTTCCCTTCACATATGCATTCACAGGATAACAGAAACTCCCTGCTCATTACATCAGTTCTTATGCACTAAATCCAACAAAGCTAAGCCTCTCCTCAAGAGACTTTGTTACTGGCAACCCAAGGCTCCCCACCCTCTGTCAGGTCTGTAGTAGCCAGCCAAAGGGAACAGTAACAGTCAAAGGGACTTGCCCTTCAGCTGTTAATGTTTCCCTGGTAAATTGTTTTATTCAAATATGATTTTATTATTACAAGTGTGAAAACCTATCCACCTTCTCAAACGCTGGACGCTATGTCTTCATTACAAATGACCTGCACTACACTACATTTTTAACCCCTTCCTTGTGTGGCCCACCCCTTATTACTGTGTTCTGAACATTTGCTATTTCTTACGATTTTCCTTAAACCAAGGGTTAGTGAAAGCTGAGAAAAGCACATCATGTAACATCCTCACAGTATATTTCTCATTTATTACAACCTTTTGTTGAGCTTATTTAGAAAGAACTGAATGGTCTTTCGATCTTACCCAGCAACATCGATTATCACCCCACTGAAGTATGTATTAATCTGTAACCCACAAAAGGTCTCTTTGGTCTGCAGCACAGGAGGAATTCCTCATTCCCTGCTGTAAAGGTGTTACTAGATGTATGTCTGTTTGTCAGGTAATATGTAGCTCTTCCTTGGGCAAAAATTGTAAACTGGTGCCAGCAAAGCATTTTGCAGCCAATCTATACAACCTGCGTGTGCTGGGAATACAAATATATGAATAATATTTTGATTGATCAATTTGTTTCATGTAAAAAGTAAACAAATGGAATAACTATGAAGGTGGCACTCTGGCAGCTATGTCAGATTAAACTAGGTGTGCCCATGCACATGACAAGAAACATCACTATATGTAAGGCGAGACATCGAGTAATGGAAGAAACTTTTGGAACTGGGAGAGCCAGATGACAAACATCCTTCCACAGAGAGCACAGCAAAACTCTGCAGACAGCCTTAGCCTGTCAGAGATAGTGTAGGAAAGGAGAGATGATGTGATAAAAGCTTATAATTTTCCTTGCAAGCACGACTTCCATAATGTTCTGCTGTGCTGCGGCACCTTGTGTATAAGTTACAGAATGAAACAAAAGAGAAATCTCATTTCTACTCTCAATAGTGTAGTTTCTAGAGTGGCACTGTGCCAGTTTATACCAACAGAGTCTCTGTGTGGGATTCTTTGAGGGCTTCTTTTTAAAGTTTTTCCCTATAAGGGGGAATTCCTACCATTAGTGTGTTTGGATAGTAATTGCTGAAAGTTAAATGACCTTTACAAGCACAAAGGACTCTCCACTGATGTCTGTGCTACTTAGAGCTAACCCCACTGCCCAAATACATAGAGAGTCCATTTGTTCCTGTGATGGTTTCAGGGCCCCCAGGTGATCCAGAAATGCACACATTTAGCTGGGTCTCTATTGTAAAGACTGAGTCTGGAGGTGAAAGGGAGTTCCTTGGAAGTGGCCATATCTGTCAATATGGATAACATGGGCTATTTGTATTGTTGTTCCCATCTTTATTTTAGCCTTAATAGGTACTGGTGAATCCTTGCTTCCCACAGCAGGCTCAGATGTGAGTTGTGCAAGTAGAAAGGTAGAATCACTTGATGAAATCTCCTCTGGAGTCTTTACCTCCTCAGAGCACCTACATCACTCATTGTTAAGTCGCTCCAATCCCTGAAGATCATCTCTGACTGCCTAACATACTCAGGACCAGAATGTAAACTTATTACAATAGCAAAAAATGTTCAAAAAAAAAAAAGTCCAAGCATCCCTCTGAAGTCCAGGTGGTCAAAATTCTTGGACTAATAGAAACAATTGTGTATTCAAGGTGGTAATATGGTTTGACAGGAGCAATCACTGGTCTTGGAAAGAGGACCCTAGTTCTAGGGTAGAGAAAGCTCTGGCTCGATTTTGGCTCTGATACCAGTACGAGATCCCAGGGAGCATAAAGCCAACACAGTGCACCTTGGACTAAAACACTTCCAGTGATTGCTCACAGCAATCACAGAGCTTTGCCCTCCTACAGAGAAAAGAACAGCATCAGAGTTAAGAGACAATAGATAAATAAAACCACATAGTTGGATGAGTAATCTTCCTATTCTACTCAGGGCTGGGAAGATCTTGGGTGGAGTTAGTGTGGTCAATATCCAGCATATATGAGTAAACCCATGGGCTCTCTTGGGAAAATTTATAGAGCACTGGATGTGAATGCTGTACATGAGATGCTTGAGTGTGTTTTATTCTAGAAGAGAATACTGGAAAGAGAATTGATATCTATTTTTGGCTATTTGATGAGAATACAAAATCAAAGCAGAAAACGAATTCTTTTCCCATTCCTATCAAGTCTAAGGCAAGCAGCAGTGACCTTAAACAGCAGCAAGGGAAATTTAGCGCAGATATAGGGTAATGGGGCAATGTTTCCTGATGAAAAGGACAGCTAACCATTCCACCACTGGAGGACTGTAAAGAGTAAGTTAGACAAACTGATCATGAAAAACCCAAAATCCTGTCAGGAAAAAAAGACAGAGAATAGGCAGTATTTTCTGGTTGTGTATTTTAGTATTTTTTTAATGTATTTCTGAGAGATGCTGTGAATCTTTCTGTTGGGCTGGCTTTAGCTACTTGAAAAGGTCTTGCTTGGCAAGCCACAAAACAAAATTCCAGTGAAAGTGCCAACCAGCAGAGACTGTTTGCATGGCTGCAGAATACAGAAGTAGTGCTAGAATATGACCAAGTCATTTACAGTGAAGGAACAAACAAAAAGAACAGGTCCTGAGATTTAAACCTTGACTTCTGAGCTTCAATTTTTCTAAACAGTGACTTAATCTTTCATTTTCATTTTTTGTACATGTATTTTCATTTCATTTTTTGTACATGTATGTACAACTATTACACCTAAGAAACCCCCAAAGAAACAAAAAAGTGCTTCTGAGCAGCAAAGAGACATGCATTTTATAGCATTATTGTGTTGGCACTCATAGGAGATGCATAGATGCTACAGTGATTGAAGTGCTAGGGAGAAAAGGGCATGTATTTTGAAATTATGGGAGTGACCTGTCCTTGACCCCCTCTTTTCAGGAAATCAATATTGGATGTGACATTGCACATGCCACTAGATTTTTAGCCAGCTTTGACATCTAGTAATTTTCAGCTTGTATTGAAGCCCTTCATTCACTACTTCCAGTTTTCCCTAGGTTTTTGTACAAAACCTTTTTTTCTTTATTTTTCAGGTTTTCTTATAATGGAAATTATTTGCTGATTCACCAGGTAGATTTCTGACAGCTTTTGTGAAAGAACAAAAGGTGTCTTATCTCCTCCTTATTGATAATATCACTTCGACTTAAACATGTTTTCAAACTGCTGTGCTTTGTTTTCTGTACACTTTTAATTACAGCTCTTCTTCCTTTGGAAGAGTGGGGTTTGCTTCCCTCCCTTCTAGGGGCTGTCCTGTTTCCCCTAGAGCTTTCATTTTCTTCTCCCCTTGCTATCTTGGTATTGACAGGATTTTCATTACTATCTCATTCTGTCACCTCTTATTCTTTAACGATGCTATCTCTCTGACTCAGAAAGGTATTTCAAGGATTAATGCTATATCTACACAGGCATTTTGAAGCAGGGTCAGGGTCATCCTCAGATCCACAGTTACTGTGCCTTTGCTGTGGGGCAGGAAGGTCCATTATAGCCTTAATCCACGGATGTCGAGTGCCTCTAGAGCTGGACCAAAGACAAAGAGAAATTTTGATAACCTTAATTTAGCAATTAGTGTAGTAGTGAAGGCCAGGAACATTCCAAGGTCCTTTAGCAGCTCCATCTATTAGTAAGTAATACGCCTTAACTGCCAGGAGAGCAAGGATGGGCTGGAAGGTGGGGGCTTTGTCTGCCTTCATCCTGTTCCTTTTAGAGTTATTTTTTTGCTGTGTTTCCTCAGAGATAAAGTTAATATGTCCTTACTAAACATACAGCTACAACAGGATGATGTTTCCTAGGCAACGTTCCTATGGAAAAGCAAACTACTGACCATTCTCACCTTGCTTTTGTGAAGTTAAGCAATAATTTCATTTATTATTCTTCAAAAATGTAGTGACCACTTTGCAGATGAAAAAAAAAAGACAACGTAGTCCTGGCATTTAAGAAGCAGCCACAAGATGATTTTTACACACTGCTTTTCAGACAGCAGAGCTGCCAAAGTTCTTTGTAGGATTATAGTAATTCCTATGAAAATTAGCATCCACGGTCAGACCTAGGTGTTCTACAATTGAATAAACAATAACTAGTATTCTTAATTAAACTAGCAGTACAATCCCCATCGGCAGACCTAGATGGAAGTGACAGGAGCTTAATGCTGATCGCTGAGGTCAAATAACGCACTTCGAATGCATGCAGCACTGCACAAGTGCTAAGCACTGTTATGGAAGTTCTCCCCTTTTCACCATGTTTGTCTCTGTAGCACCATAAAATTTATATTTTTGTAAGCTTATTGTACTCTGCCTGCCTGGAAAGCACGGCTTTAAACTTGATTTTTGTTTGCTTTTTTGAGGAGGAGGAAGGAAGGAAGCAGTGAAGGAAGTATCACACACTGATGTAATCAAGCACAGGAAAGAAAAACAAAACGTCTCCAGCAACAAGTGACACCTAAGCGAATGGTGAACAAGGCAGTTAGTCGATACGCAGGTCCTGTGCTTCCTGGGCTGTCTTTCTCTCCTCAGATGCTTAACTTGACAGACCGTTGATTGCCCGCTTTTTCTCAAGAGACAGCACTAAAGCCTGTCAAGGAACTTGCTGTGTCTATTCTTAGCCTCCAGATCTATTGCAGGAGAAGAGAGGTGGGGTTCTGCTAACTGAGAGAAAAAAGATCCAGCTGCCAGCAAGCTGATAAAAGTAAAGCTGTAATTTCCCTTTATTTTTCGGTTTCATATGTGGGGTGTTGGGCTGCTTCAGCCTCCTGTCACTGCAAGATTTGGCTTATATTAGCAAAGCTCATGCTGAGGAAACAGCAATAGGTAACGGGAGAGCTACAGCCACTTTCGTTTTGAATCACTCTTAAGGAAGAAACAACCCAGTCCTCACAATCACAGCAATTATACACCAGAGGCAGACAAAAGAATAAGTGGGGTATTTTAGGTGCTTTAGACATGGACATGACACTAAACTGAGGTTGCTATTTTACACTGAGGAGATGGGGATTCCCTTTTTTCTACTTTGTCTTAAACAAGCTGTGGGATAACACAAGTTGCAGAAGGCAAGGTGCTGGCAATCAGAGATCCCCAGGGGGAGGGGGGTGTCAGCTCTGCTCCCCCAGCCTAGCAACATGGTATTACTGAGGCAGGTATTTACCACCACTGAAAATTATGAAACTGGCTCTAGAGCAGAGCAAATCCATGCAGCTCAGAGGCACTGACGGTGCAATTCTGAATGCTTGTGTGAGGGAACTTGCAGGTTTCATATCATCGGCATATGAGATGGTATAGTTGTCTAACACACTTCAAGGGTCTTGCCTGTGACCCTATGCATTCAACAATCAGGAGGAAAAACTCCCTCCCCTCCACGTTCCCAGAGGGCTGATGCAGGTCACACATGAATGAAGACAGTTATTTCACACTTGGCTTGCAGAGGGCATAGTGTGCATGTCTGGGAAGAGGAGGGAACAGAAGAAGGAGGAGGAAGAAAAACATTTCAATGGGACCTGAATCTGTCCTTGAATCATTTAAAGCACTGGCTGGATCTAAATGCAATTCACTGAAAAGGCTCTCTTAGGGATTTTAATTTGTTTGCTTGCTTTTATCTTTACAACTTGTCCAAGAAAGATCGGAGCTTTTATTACTTTTAAATTTTATAGAGCTCTTAAGTCATCTTTTGTCCATTCTCCCTGGCCCAGTGTAGTTTGAAATTACCTAACTTATTCCCCAGTCCTAGGAAATCCCACAGGTGCCCTCCCAATGCCTTTTAAAGTTTTGAGGTTAGGTACATTGGAAAGGAACATATGAGATTCTTTTAGCAATGACCACCTAAGCCATACCTGGCAAATCAAACCCAGTGTAGATCTTGAAGAGATACACCTTCTTCAGCTCACACATGCTATCCTGGTTCTGAAGTACAGATCTTCAGGCTAGTAAAAGCCTAAAATTTGACACAAGATCACCTCAGTAGGGAAGGAAAGAGGGTAATCATTCATGTCTCTCAGTAAGCATGATTAGAAAACATGACATGACACTTGAAGAAAACCAAAGAGATGCAAAGCAGCCTGAGGGACTGAAAAATGCCTGTTATAAGTGTTATATTTAGATACATTTGCAGCTCAGGTTCTTAAAACTTTCCAGAAGAAAACAGAAACAATATCCAAGTCTTGCTGAGGGAACAAGTTTTGAATTGAATTATCTAAAAATATTTTTTTTATATAGAAATAAATACTTGGAGAGGTAGAAGGATCTTCTTAAAAAGTGAGCAATGGCAGTAAATAGTGCATATGCATAGTTTTATCCTTTTCTGCTTTGGGCTCAAATGCAGGGGTTCAGTGTGAGTGTACTCAACTTTAGAGAAAGGTCCCCTGAATGCAGCTTTTTAAACAGGCTACAGTCACTGTCTTGAGAACTGGCCACAGAATGGTTTCTCTCACACTTTGACACAAGAAAAATAGCTTGGGTGGTAAAGCTGTTGGCACATAGGGAGCACTAGGGAGGCTGATGGGTTTCTTCCTCTCAGGACTCATATTACCCTCCATATTGAGGCTGGTATCCCTGCTTATATGAGGCACATCCTGACTGGGACATGTATCTGTCCCTGCAATGCCGTACTTACAGCTTAATGTAGCAAAGCCAGCACACATTAATTTTAATTCCTGTGACTATGCCAAGCTGTAAATTAAGGTGGTTCATGAATCATTCAGCTGGGGAGGCAACTTCCAGGAGAGAGACAAGGCAGATGGTCACGACAACTAAACCTCCCAGCTATCTCAGGTTTAACTTACCCCTCTAGGGCAGTATTCTTATTGACTCTGCCTATTGAAGTCCTGCAAAGACAGAATACCACCACTCCCCTGCAGCTTGTTCAGCTTTCCTCTTCGCAGGAGCTACTCAGAACTGTCAGCTCAACTATATTTGTCCCCAACCAGTTCTAGATGAAACGAAAAAGAAAAAGCAAACAGCTTCAGCTGTAGCTTGCTGCTAAGAAAGCCCTGACTGGAATGCAAGGAAGGAGAGCTTGTGTCAGCACCTTAGGCAGTATTTCAGAGCCACAGGGACAAGCAAGGCCAGGACATGAACAGCCAAGTTCTCCCTGGGAAACCTGCCCAGAGTTGTATCAGCAAGAGGTTATGCCAGAAGCTGGGGAGGAAGGTATTAAGGTATTTTGTCTCTCTTTCTCAGTCAAGGACTAGTGTACAAAAGAACTGGAACTCTTCTGGAGGCAGGAGAAAACGTGGACCAAAGATGGGATGTTGCCTCATGATTATATTGTGTGACTCACAAGCTAGTTCCTGGCATCTGCAAAGGAACAGTCCTAATCTGCTTTGTAAAGACTTTAAGAAATCTCTCTTGAGAAGTCACACACACACACACACACACACACACACACTTCTCTGCCTCCCAAATGCAAAAGCGCAAGGCTCTCCATTTCCCTTTGTATCTGAGAGAATGAGAGCAACTTCTCCCCAGGCTGCAATGCACAGTGCACGACAATTCCAGCAGGGCTCTTGGGTAATTTTCCTAGTCCCAGGGTAACCCAGCACTTCCATATCTCCTAGTTTCTGGCAGGTAAAGCATAGATACCCACACAGTTACAGCTCTGGGAAATTGTTTCACCGTGGGGTATCCAAGAGCTCATCAGTGGTACCAGGGTCCGGCGCTCTGGTAGCTGTCTGAAGCTCAGTAACCTTGGGCTGTCCTTGGATTCTCCTTGGCCTCCTGAGCTTCAAGCAAAATGTGAGGCATAGGTATGTACCCAAGGACTGCCCTAAACCAAGTGCCTGACAAGGACAAGATACTTCTGAATCAGCTCTGCAGTAAACCAGGAATTATTTAACTGAAAAGCTGAGGAAAGCCTCAGAATTTACTTAATTTGCATTATATCAGTTTTGTAAATACCTCAGAAAGGATATAGCTAGAAATGTTGTTTCTTCCATTAGATAGCACTGTCTTTGCATAGCAATGAGCAAAAAGTGAAGGAATGGAGAAAACAATGTTTACAGTTTTGTTATGTCTCATGCAGTTCAAACAAGCATCTTCCTGTTTTGAGCTCATGAACATTTACTGTACGTATATTTTAAGGGCTTTGGATAAGTCTTCTCAGCCAAAGGATTTTTTCAACACATATGGGCTTCCAAATATAGCGAAACCAATTTGCTTTGAAAAGCAATATATCTGCTAAAGGGCAGTTTTATTTTCCTTTAGGTAATGCACATCTTTTATGCACAGCAGGATCCTGAAATGCAAAGCCCACCAATTAGGGGCAGGCAAAGAGACAGCACACTAAAACTAGTTGAAAACTCAGTGATGTATTTTAAAATCTCAGTGGATCCTGACCTCAAACCTTATTTATAGCAGCTATTCCCAACTATTCAAACTCCTGCCAACACTTAGGCAAGAATGAGCAATCACTATCTTAATACATGTGTGTCTATAAAACAAAAGCAATTGTTTATACATTTAAAAGATCATTTGTAGATATTTCACCAAGAACACGTTCTCCAGTGATTAAAGAAAAACAGGCCTGCCAAGAGGTCTGCTTAGTAAAGCAATCAGAACTCTTCTGCCACACCTTGTGCTCTACCTCATTCATCCTTGCCCGCTCCATGCTTCCAGCTCTGCTCTCACGAAGAGCTCTAGCCTGTATTTTTTTTTCTTGCTGCCATAATTCTAGGAGATAATGTCAAAACCCAGAGTACAGAAACACCTGGGTTCTAAGTGGCATGTCCAGCCAGCTGAGGACACCAGGAGCCAATAACTTACTGTCTGAGAGGGGTGTTGCCAAGAGTTTGCCAGTGGGAAACACTAGCAGTGAGATCTTGCTGACAGAGTGTGATACCTAAAGCTAAATGTGGTATGTAAAGTGTCAAGTTGTGAATAATGTGCCCAGACCATAATTGTAAGCAGTGGGGAGTCAGGTTTCAGTACAGCTCCTCAGTTTCACCTCCTCATGCCATTTCAGACACCAAAGGGTAGCCAAGACACCCACACAAGCTGGCTGATGTGATGTGGAGCTTAGGGAACATCTCAGCCTCCTGGAGGGAGGCAAGCCATAACACCAGAATAATGCTGCATTTAAGCAACTGAACCTTGGCCCTACTTGGTCCAGTCAGCAGGGACAAGGAGATTCACCTAAACAAATGCCAGCATTTTTCCTGGTGGATAGTTCTCCTGGCTCTATCGGCTGTGCTGAGAGTATGGTCCACTGACCATAATGACAGCAGGGCTGCCAGGTTCTTATGTAGACGGCTACACTTTGGTGTGTTAAATAGGAGCTAAATTTCATGCTAAACACAGTAGGGCATTCAAATTCCTGCTGACCTCTGGAGTGTGTGTGCCTCCATCTACATGGGAACAGAGTGGATGTCCTCTGCAGATGGCAAGTATACAGCTAAATGAGGTCCAGTCTCCTTAAACAGTCAGTGAGGCTGGCAAAAGTGTTTTTCTTCTCCAAAGTGGATGCCATACACTGCCAAGCACAGAAAGGTCATGGGACAGAAAGGTCCTTATGGTAGATTGATGTGGTGAGCACTCCCATGGGAAAAAGGATCTGGTTCCTGATCCTGGATTGTGAAACTGAGGAGGGTGGAAAGGGGTTTGAGTTTATTGGTTTATTTGTTTCTTTGTTCATTTTAAAGAGGATGGGCCATTTACTTGTGGATTGCAAAAATGCGTTAGTCCCTCTAACTGGAAGCAACTTCTGACTCTTTTTCTCCCCAAGTGACTGATTGAGTGACTGATTGAGCTAATCGCAGGTCTAGAGACTTCAGTTTCTACTTGCCTGCTCTTACCTTGTGTCATTAATATCCCTAGCTTCATTAAGCTATAGCAGAAAAAGGTTGGAAGCTGCTCTTTTCCTGGCCTCAATGCAACCCGGTCTCATGAGTTTCACATTCGCAATTACACAATGAGGAGGAAAAACTGAGAGAGCTCTTTGCTGCATAAGTATTCCTGTTTGAAGAGACTGCCAGGATAAAAACTACATATATTTGCTGGTGGAGGCATTCCCCAACCAGGAAACATGACCAGTGCCTTAGTCCACAGGAGGATACAATGCTCACTGTTATAAATATAGCCCAACATGCGAAAAGGGTCCACACAGTAATATTACACCAAAATGCCCTGCAGAGTATTCACATTTTTAAATTATTATATTCTGAGAACTTCTCTATAGGAACTGGAAAAGCTTCTTCAAGCGGTGCATCATTCCAGCCCCAAAGATAGCTTTTGTAGCTGCATATGATGCTGGCAAAACGATACCCACTCCCTCCACAGTGGCTTTACAACTAGGGCTTGGCTTGTTCCACCTCCAGCCAGGATAGGTCCACCTGAATTGCTTCCAGGACATCATAAAGGCAATAAATTTCAGCAACAGCTTTTGCCTTCCATGGCATTTTGACCTGTCCTCATTGTGGGAGAAAAGGTATTTTATTACTATTCAATGGTTGTCACAATGAATCAAACTCCATATATTAACAAGAGGCTCAGAGTATGTTAAATATCAATGAATTAATAATACATGATGGATAATGATTTCTAGCTAACATAGGCATTTGTAATTTTATTGCACGTTTTAATAAACAGTCCTCAACTTTATTTGTAAGCATGGTGTGCATTCTGAATGCATGCTTTCTGCCTTCCCTCCCCTGCCCTGCTTCAAAAAGCGTTTTCAGCTGCTGATGTGTGCTGGCGAGCTCCTCTGCATGTGGAAGCAAGTGCTTCCTGGTTATCACAGCCTGACATTCAGAGGTTTTATTGATGCGTAGATAATGTCAGCCTGGAAAGGTGGCAGGCAGCATCTTGTCCAGCCCTCCCTGTGGTAAGGAAAGATAAGCATCTCCAGCTGTCGAAAACCTTCTCATTCCTTCTGTATGGAAAACTTACATCCCATTTGTGGCAGCTGAGAAGGAGAGATATGCCCTTGGTTTAGCATGCTTTGCAGTTAATCCTCTCCAAAGCGTATTCTAAAGCCAACTGCAGTAACTCAGTATATTAAGGGATTTGGTCAGTGACCATATTTTAATGGCCATCAGATTGATGATGCCCCTCTTTATATCGTAATTCTCTTGTGATACATATGTATGCATTGCATGTACAAGCAAAAAGGGAGGAGGGAATTTAATAAATCCCAGGGCTTGAGGGAAACACAACCCTGGCCAGGAACGAAATCTGCACCATTTCATTAATTTTTGTATCATTACCTATCTCAATTTGCAGAAACAAGCTGCTTATAACCGTCATGAAGAGACTGATGTATGATGGTTAATATTTTAAACACTTTGCTTTAAACAGTACGTGATGATATAAGCTGGAATGATTGCACTAGCTCTGAACAGTGGCCTGACACAATATGGTGACATGGGGTGCTGCAAATCTAGGAGAAAAGAAGAAACAACAAACAGAAGATAAACCATTTTGATACTACAAGGAAATACTTTTAATCCTGGTTTCTTGAGGTTTATGTGATTGCACTGAGAGTTCCTGTGTCTATATTTGAAATCTGTGGAGTCAGCAGCCAATTTCAACCAGCTTTGATGGATCTTTTTAGGGAATCCTACTTTTGTCAGCTCTATGAACATTGCATGTTTGAGTAGAATTAAGGGAGACCCATTTAGTGCTTCGATGAGGGAAGAGGGGTAAATAAAATGAAGGGAAAACCAAAAAGGGAAAAGAAGAAAGAGAAAAGCTCTTGTCTTACTAGACACCAGCACACTTGCTGCTAGACACAGATCTTGGTGCATTCATCGCTTACCTTGCCTTGACACCTGGCACCATGCATAACGCAGCACATTTAGCCTGCGCATAGTGGCATTTTAGCCTGTGCATAGCGGCTAAAAAGCAGCAGCTAGACTTTAAACCTTGCAAAGCACAGCTCTACTCAGCAGCATAAACATACATGGACTTAATGCTCTGGGGTTCCCTGTGCCTCACGCTGGTGTGTGGGTCTCCACGAGCTGGAGGAGAAACAAACCCGTGGAAAGTCAGGGAGCTGAAACAAAATGCATCTGACTCCCCCATCTAATAGCTGATTGCTTTTAGTCACTACAATTGTTTGACACTGATCTCTCCTGAGTATTTGACTGTATTTGGGCTGCAACCAACAGGACTCTGCACAATCCTCACTCTCACTTTAAGGCTATAAATCCCTTAGAGCGAAGGAAGGGACAGATCAAAATCTCCCCCAGCCTAGAGGAGAGCTTTAACTGCTGAGTTGTTACGCAGCAGGGCAAGAACCTGCCCATTTTCCTGAGAGAAAATCTGCACAACTCTAATATGTTTTGCATACCTCTTGGAGACAGACATTTGGTAACAACTGAAAACCGCAATGGGTCAAGTTTTAATATCTACTGTCATCCATGTTCTGTATAGATTACTTTTGGTAGCCCTGCTCTTGGCACTTTAGGTCCTATGCATCCTTTCTGTCATACTTTACCCTTCTTGTGCACCACACTAAGAACCCAAGCACCACACTCAAATGACCTGGATTCCTTCAGCAAGTAGTGCCTGGCACTCACTGCCCCTTGCAAACATAATCCTGTTCGTGAGACAGTGATCCTGTAGTTGAAGAACAGCCCTCTTAGGCCAGCAGGCAGACTGAGGTGGGAAGACATTCTGGAGATGGTCAAGTCCAACCCCTAGCACTCCCGGTGTGTCTCACCAGGGCTGAGTTACCCCCCTTGTCTTGATAGTGACACTGCCAATACAGCCCGGGGTGCTGCTGGCCTTCTTGTGGCTCATGTCCAACCTGATGTTCACTAGGGCCTCTTCATCGTTCTTTACAAAGCTGCTTCTGAGCCAGGTGGTCCCTGGCACGTACTGGTGCATGACGTTGTTCCTCCCCAACTGCAGGATTTCCCCTGACTGACCTTCACAAAGTTCCTGTCAGCCTATTTCTCCAGCCTGTGGGTGTCCCTCTGGTTCATCAGCCACTCTTCCCAGTTTTGTTCTGGCTGCAAAGTCTTAAGCTCTCCCATAGCCAACGCACTACTGTGGGATGGCAGTGTGCTTCAGCGGGCGCTAACTGCATTGTTTCAGCAGTTACAGCCAAGCCTGAGCCTCCTGTTTGCTGCCGTATTGGCACCAAGAGGCCAGGGCCAGAATTTAGTCTATTTACTACTCTAAAATTAAATTTACAATTCTAGATAATTTAAAAATGAACAGCCAAGGTCTGAAAAGCCTCAGATGTGCAAGCACAGTATCACAGTATCATAAGGCCAGAAAAGACTTTTGAGATCATCGAGTCCAACCTATGACCCAACACCTACACCTACTCCTACTCATCAACTACACCATGGCACTAAGTGCCTCATCCAATCTCTCCTTAAACACCTCCAGGGACGATGACTCCACCACCTCCCGGGCAGCGCATTCCAATGGCCAATCACCCTCTCAGTAAAGAACTTCTTCCTAATGTCAAGCCTAAACCTCCTGGCGAAGCTTGAGACTGTGTCCTCTTGTTCTGTCGCCGGTCACCTGAGAGAAGAGACCAACCCGTGCCGGACTACAACCTCCCTTTAGGCAGTTGTAGAGAGCAATAAGGTCTCCCCTGAGTCTCCTCTTCTCCAGGCTGCACAACCCCAGCTCCCTCACTCGCTCCTCATAGGGCTTGTGCTCCAGCCCCTTCACCATCCTCGTTGCTCTCCTTTGGACGCACTTCAGCATCTCAACATCTTTCTTAAACTGAGGGGCCAGAACTGGACACAGTACTGGACGCAGAGAGATTGTGCCGTGAATCTTTTTTTATGCAGTGTGCCTTAAACTGTTAATATCTGCTTTGCAACTACTTATGTGAAAATGTATTTCAGCAGAACTGCTGTGTGGGACCTAACCAATATTTTGTTGAGACGCATACTAGATACAGGAGAAATTACAGTTCTACCTCCAGGACAAATCCTTGCCTCCACCATCCCTATGCTTGCTGAGGCCCAACAATAAGTTATCTTTCTTACATTGCTTTGGTAGCCACCAAAAATCAGGAAGGAAAAAGTGGGATAAAATCTCAGAATCTGAGAATTTTAGGGCAGTGTTATGAGAAATATGGATGTATTTTTAAGTCAGATACATTTGGCGAGATTCATGCCATGAAAAGGGAAGGTAAATGAAGATATAGTTATTTTGTTGGCATTGTGACTGTTTTACCTTTCCACAAGCAATAACAGATTTTAAAATGTTTTTTTGCCTAAACACATTGGATTTCAAATGTAGTATTGCCACAGGCAGAATAAACAGAAATACTGGCAGGTAAACAAAATTGCAAATGCGCCTAGAGGAAAGGTAGGGAGGATGCCGAACCTGTTATCATACCTCTGTCAGCCTGGTTGCTCACAGCTCAGATGGAAGATTGGTGCTCTCTAGGTATAATGGAGTTCTATAAATAGCTACATCATTATATAACCCTGTGGCAGTCTCATTCCCTTTCTAAATATAGGCTATGCAGCAAAGGAGAGTCTGATGATGTGTTGCTACTGATACCGATTAATAGCATGATTCACGCTGCCCAGCTAATAAAAATGATATGTGTGCCTTGGAGGTACTGCCACTAGATAGGGTATATTTATAGGAGAAAAAAAAATCATATTAGATTTGATTTTGTAACCAGTGGAGAAGAAACTGAAATCTAAGTGATTTCATAAAGGAGGGCAATATTATATTTATGTTTCTCTAGCCATAACAACTTCAATGAAATGTGAAGCTGTCATTAATGAAATGTTTAATGTCTTGCATTCTGTTCATTAAAAAATTGTTTATTGCCTTTGAGTAACTATAGCAAACTCATTTGGGGGGTTATAATAATCTCAGATTTCCTAGGCTAAGCTGGCTGGTATGCGTGGGATGGGAGTTCAAAGGTGGGCCACGTTCACTCAGGATACACGGGCAGAGCTCTCACTATCAGCCAGGCTTGCACATGCAGAAATGAGGGACAGTTTTCTGTAATGCATAAACAGTCTTTAAGTAAAGAGCTTTGAGATCAATGCAGCAAATTGCATCTAACACACACATTGCCCTTCAGACTTTAATTATCATAAATAGTGAGGCATGTATACATTTCTTCAGCTGTAATGCCTGTGTGCTCCCTCACATCCAAGTCTGTGCAATCAATATTGCCATTTCACTCACAAGGACTTTACATCCACCTTTTTGTATTTCCAGTTAAGGTACTGTCTTTGGCAAAGCCCTTGCTGATGTGTCTAGTCCATTACTTGAAGAAGGTGAATGTCTCACCTGTATAAGCTGTGAATTTAACCTTGATGGAAAGTGCTGCAGTAGAGTCCACTTACAGCTCAGGATGCTGATCTTTGTTCAGGATGTTGATCTTTGCTTAGGAGTGAATGACAACCTACTGCACAAAAGTGCAGCATTCTTTCATACTCCCATCTCCACCAGTTCAGCTACACTTTGACTTTGACTTCTTTCTTTAGAAACAGTTTGGTTGTCTTCCAGGGATCTCCCTGTGCAGTAAAGCAGCTCTCAATAGGAGGAAAGATCCTGAATTCATGATGTAGCATCTGTACTAGAAAGAAATTGCTTGGGGAATTGAAATAACTTCTTTCACCCTTTGCTTTAGCTAGGGACACAGTGAGAGGAGCTGAGCTCAGGTATCCCATTTCCACGGGGCATCTCCCATTGCTGCAGCAAGGGCTCTCACAGTTCCCTCGAACAGCTGCTGCTCCCAACAGCAGCAGAAACAGTGACTACAGGTCATTGCAGGCAGGCAGGAGCAGCACCCCAAAGACATCCTACCCTCCTGCACGGCACAGACATGACTTGAGGTTGCCCCTTTCCCCTCCTCCTTTCTCAGCATCTAGGGCTGGAGAATAATTTCTAAAAACATCTGGCTAATGTTACTTACCAGGATCACTGTCTTAACTTTGGTCTAGCTGGTATAACACAGGAGCATAACTATACCAACTCCTGACACAGTAGCTACCCGAGTGCTTTTGCTGTTGTATGAAGCATTCCCAAGGATGCTGCATGGTTCTCCCAAGAAATGGCTGTTGAAGTAGATGGGAAATTCAAGATGCCCATGTACCTGAATGCAGCTGGCAAAGGTCCTGGTGTGAAATAAGAGTATCCCTTTCAACAGCTCGGTCATCTCAGTACTCTCTTGTCATCATCCCCCAGCTTTCCCCATCTCGCTGTCCAGTGAGCAGCCTCAGAGCCTGGCCTTTCCCTGCACCTGCAGAGAAAAACACAGTGGTCTTGGCTTTGCTCAGCCTCTAGAGTGAAAATTGCTGTGAGATGCTCAGTTCTTTCATGCTCATCTCTGAATCAATCTCTCATGTCATCATTTGATTTAATCTTCTGAGTTAAAAGGTGGGTAGGCAGAGCCCTTGATACCTGATGTTGGGAAAGACATCAGGTCTGGCTAATGCAGCCCTTCGGGACGCCTCTGCACCCTGACATGGGGGTACTGCACCCCAGAGCCTTCTCTGTGTCCTTGGGCAAGTGACGTAGTGCTTGCTCAGTGCTGAAATAGATGTTCCTTTTGCATGAGGCTGAGATTTCCTACCTGTGAGTCCATAGCATTGAACAATGTGACCTGAAACTTGGCTCTTCACTTGCTCTTCTGTTTGATCCATTGCTACTTCAGACTCCGACTCTATGGTTCAAGAGTGAATTGACCATTTTCTCACAGCACTGCACGGTATTTTAATGAGGGAAACCTTATTAGGTTAGGAAGCACCACAGAAGAGGAGAGTTATGATCTTTTTTTATGCAACTTGTCTGACTTATTTCCAGTCTCTTGTTCCAAGCAGTTAGGTGTTCAGTTTGCACCTCCAATAGCCACAGTGTCTGTAAAACTCCTAACTTAAACAATTTAGTCAAGTTTCCCACCGAAATAATAATTTTCCTTCTTTTCCCTCAGGGTGTAGATCTCTGCTCCAGCTGCTTCCTTTCAACAGATTTGTGGTAATAAAAAAATGAAATAAAATAACCCCCCCTTACTTTTGCTTTCAAACACAAATCTTTTGTGACAGATTAGACATGGAGGGATAACCTACCTGATCAGAGGAGCCAGGTATTTACCTGCAGGAGTGCACAACAATATTCAGCAGAGACGTGGTACCAGCAGCTTGATCTTGTTTATATGAATAACCTTAAAACCTTTAAAACCCAGGGATAGGCTAAAGAGATGCTCAAAGCAACCTTGCACAGAAGTGACAAACCTTACCCATCAGGAAGGTTTCTGCACCAAAAGCCTCACCTCCGCTACACAGCCCTTGCAGTCCCTACCACTTCCAAGCACATGTGCAACATGGTACCAGCAGCCAGCCCACCAGTGCCCTATGTCCTGTGGAATGACTCAAATCACCAAAATACAACTCTTTGGGGCTTCCAAGCCCAAGAAGCTCCAGTATGGTGAGGAAGAGCCAAATCCAAAACCGAGAGCTGCCACTCTGACAAAAAGTCATGTACATAATGACTTGCAGTGTTCCTGGGTATTTCTATCAATCAGGCTTGAATGGGCCTGAAGAGATGTTGACCCTGATGCACATGCAGTCAGAAGATGGTTTCCCACCAGACCCCACTGTAAATATTAATCTGTAAGGCATTTTTAGAGCAAATATAAAAATACGGACACTTTGGGATTTAGGGTAAAGTACGGTGGCACATTGTTTCTTGCATTTAAAGTAGGAGGATGTGGAGAAACACATTTTAGATACTTTGTTGGATCATGAACTTTCCAGGGAAAGCCAGACTGTTCCTTCAGAGAGTGTAGATCCCATGGGGGGGCTCTGGAATAGAGGTTTCCTGATTCAGCAGACACATCAAACCTCACATAGCAAGGAAATCCAGAGTAATTCCGTCTGAAGGCACACTCAAAACGTAGTGTGATGGCAACACAGCAATTAAGTCACCATGCAAGTGCCAGGAGTGCAGGGTTGCTATTCTCTGCCCTTCTCTCTATCAGAAAGTGCTTGCAGGTTTCCATCAGTGGATCTCTGACAAGGCTACCACACTGCCCTGTGCAGATGACCTCTCAGGCAGGATTTAAAACTTAACCCTCTCTGGCCTGTCCCCAGTGGCTATAGCTCCGGTAGCTGGGCACTGAGCTGCTGCAGCTGCAGGTAGCACCCTGCCATGGCTGTTCGCTTGATCCTGCTGAAGACTCTCACACTCCCCTCACCTTGTCTGTAAAACTCCCAGCCACCTGCATCCACACCTTCTAGGTGAAACCACTGTGACTAATTTAAGGTCTCTTCTTTGATTAAATATTTTGGAATGAGTAACAAATCATTAAACCCCAGGCCTGTTCTTGCTAATTTGCAAATGGAAGCAATGGTTCGATTCTTGGAATAGATCATTTGTTACCACCACTTGGCCATGACTATACAAAACATGGCACTTGTTGCTTGGATCATGTAGGTAAACTGAATCCAGGAAGAAAATACGCCTCCCTCCCTGTGGCATGCTGCAAAGGCATCTTTTCCCTTAAAACACAGCCGCGAGAGGAAAGGAGAAGAAGCAATATGCTGCCTAAAAATAAAATGTTTGTGCTCCTGTGAAGAATAGAAAGGTCTTCCTTAATCAACTGCAAGAAAAAAGGTTAAGGTGCAGGACAGCACGGTGATTCAAACCTCACAAGAATGGACTGGAGTTTGTTGAATCTTCCAAGTTAAAACACAAACAGCCAGACCAAAGTAAAAGATCTACAAAGCTAAAACACATTTCTGACAATATCAGCTAATTTACTAAACCTAGGGAAAGAACAGCCATCCTGCCCACCCCTCCATCCTGCTGAAAGAACTGCAGAGGCCCTGTCTGTGTTCACATGTCTCCAGAGTTCCTCCAAATGTGAAAGCCTCTCCCATCCCCTCCACTGCTTTCAGCAAGATGAGCCATGAGGCTGCCTGACCCAGGGCAGCCCAGTGCGTGGAGGGGTTTAATGCAATGAGCTGACAATACAATCAGGCTACCAATTGCTGTGGCACAAATCCCTAACAGAGCCGTGATTGAGCAATGGAGTCGGAAAGTGTGGAAGAAAAGCAGTTGGGGGAAACCAGCAGCAAAGCTGGTTGTGAAGATGTCTGAAGGGCTATGCAAGATTGCAGGCAATGTAACACTTCCAAACCAGGTTACCTGTGTAACGTAGGCAGGTCAAAGTGTTTTCATTTCCTCTCTGTGCTGCACAGTCCCTCATGCTGCCTGAGGCCACTGAACCTTCCTGCATCTTCCTGCTGATGCCTCTCACCACTTACCACCTGCCGCTGCCACATCCCGGCAGTGGGGCAGGCTGCACCGTTGCTCACTCTTAATTCCTCTCCGTTCACACTTCTTTGCATTTCCACTTGCTGCCTTATTTCTCTGGCTGTTTTAACACCGCAAAACAGCTACACTTCACCCAGCACGTCTCCCTGTAACCCGCTAACGGAGGAAAATCCCCTCCACAGTCCCAGCTCCAGTGGGGTGGCAAATGGCGTTAAGCATGAGTGAGACTGAGTGATGCAAACCAATTCAAAGAAATCGCTTTGAATGTTGCAGTTTCTTTCTATGCGTAAAAATGGAACTTCTCCTTTTTTTGGCAAAGAAAAGCCAATACCTTCCATGTTTTTCATAGCCAAAATTAATGAAACAAAGACCACATACTAGAACTCTAACCAAGCAAGAAATATTAGAGAGGCAGAATTTGAAGATTTTGCCCTTCATGAGCAAAATGCCACCAGTTAATTTGAATTATTTAAAACCTGATGTATATTAATCCAAAAGTAACTCTAAATGGATGGTTCACTTACCAATATATTCTATATTGAAGTCCCTGTTAAACCTAAAATAGAGCTTATTGTATTATAACAACAAAACCTGAAGCTTTAGCTTACATTTGGTGTTTGAACGTACTAATACTATAAAAATAATACACTATAAGATGATGCTACACTGTGCAGACTATGCTTTGAAGAGACAAAAAAGAAAGTTGGGCAAAGAATTATCACTTTTTTATATAACTGAGGAACACAGGCCCTGAGTGATTAGTTGTCTTGCTCATAATAACCGTAGGAAAGCTATAGTTGAGCCTAACTAGATCTAATAGGGTCTGGTTGTCCCAGACCATGTTTTCACTACACTGCCATCTTTCTTCACTGGTGTAAATGGCTTATTTTAGAAGCAGATTTTCATTGACAGACCCCCGAGTTCTTGGTTAACGGACCCCCAAGTTCTCATGGCTAGAGTCTTATATTAAAGCTGAATAACTCTTCTGCCACAGATGACTACTAAGGACAGCTGTAATTCTAGGTACTCAAGCACTACAATATCAGAAATATGTTCATTTTAGTTAAAAAAATTATCAGCGAGGCTTCAGGACCTGAATTAAATGTTAAGAAAAGACCTTATCATCATTAACTGTTCTTATACCGTCAGGTGGCAGGTACGTGATTTCTGCTGCAAAAAGCACAAAATTCAAAGCATCAGTAATCTTCCTGACATACAACAGAAATATACTAACTCAGGGCACATTGTTCAAACTCCATCTGAGTCCAGGTGACCACAGCCAGAAGCGCACAATGTGTAAAGAGGTTGTTGTACGTTGTGTTTGTCCCTTGGTATTTTCTCTTTGCTGAAGAATTCTCTTTCATTGATATGGACAGAGCTCTCACTGCATGCTCAATTTAATTGAGCAAAATCCCTATGATAACAGGCTGTACCGGGATAAATCTTCCTTTATGCCAGCTGCTTTGTTTACATAGTCCTGTGCTGGTATTTCTATCACTTAAGTATTTTATTAGAACATTTAATTGGAAATTTAACATCAGCTGCAGGGATTACAAATAATGTAATGGTGTGTCAAATATAATTTTTTTACATCCAGACTTCTAAATGGCAATCTAACTTAATTGAGAGGGAAACAAGAAAGTATGAATCACTGGAGTCTTATTAGCAGCTACTAAGGAAATGAATGGTGGCTGAGCACTAAGAACAAAGCAGTGGAAGAGCAGACCTGATGGTCCAAGTGGTCTGTGTTCCTATAAATCACCACAAAAGGGAAAGCAACCACATCCCTGCAGCTCCCTGGGAACTGACCCAGAAATATATACACTCAAACATGAATGTATGTTGAAGCCGGGGTGGGGGGGTTGCCTGGAAAAGGGCTCTTCCTGAGATTTCCTGGTCTCTCAAGCCCATACATACAGACTCCTCTAAAAACTGTTGCACTTCTGAGGACTGAGGGCCAAATCATTGTTGACACCAAAGTTACTGTCAAGACTATTGCTTTTACTTGGTGCCAGCTGTTCCTCCTACTGCCCTCAATGTGCTCATAAGCTGCAGGAGTTGTATCTGGTGTTGATGCCTCACAGTTGACTGACTGTTGTTGGGTACAATAGTGGTCTATTCTCTTCCCATAACATTTTTACCCAACATTTACCCTCTCACATTAGGTAGCTACTTTAACTATGAAATAAAATCAATGGCCCAGGTGGAATCTATTTCAAGCCTTATCCGGACAGCTGGTTTTGGCAGCACTCGATGCGAGCATTACGGGTCCAGCTAACCAGCTTTCATCTTCTAGTCCTCACTAGGAGGAGCCGAGACACTCTTGTCATTTCATACATATACGTTGTTCCCATATACACTGGCAGTCAGAGACAACAGTGAGATAAAAGGGCAGTTCTTCATTTCAGAGAGAATACAGCTACGGTTCAGCAAAAATGGCACAGTTAATTGCTGAAACAAATTTGGAGAAGACAAGGACAACGCAACGTGACAGCAGGACCCACCATTTCTTCCGTTTTCCAAGCAGCTCCAGGAGTCAGCTGTGACCTTTTTGCAGCACTCATAACACTGCAAACAGAGACTTCAGGAGCACCACTTGTTTTTAAAATATTATTCAGATGAGAAAGGGTGTCATATTCCTGTCCTAACTTTCCCATCCAATCTGCGTTACGCAGCAGACATCTATGCCCTCATGAAATTGCTTTTCTTTTTCCTCTCTTACTGCTCATAATCGTACATAAATCTTTATTACAGAAGTTTGCTACTCTAGCGAGACCACTTTCTGCAGTTTAAAGACATGAGAAGCACATTACATTGTTAGTCAAAAGGGCAGGAGAAAAGAGGTTTGAGATTTCTAACTTCATTTGAGCTATTCTATGCTTGTGTTTCGCGATAATGTTGAAAGTGAAATGTGGGCGGACACCAGTTTTATAGTGCATGAAGCTCTTCAGGCCCTCTTCCCAACGATAATCCACTTACTGTATGAGCTACCATGCAGAGAATGACATTATGTTCCAATCCTGTGGAAGAAACCCAAAACATAGTTCATAAGGAAATATGTTTTCTTCTTTGTGTGTCAAAGTTTGAAGGCTAATTGATTTTTCAGAGAAGTCAGAAGTAATATTTGTCTCTTCAGCATTTTGAACTCTGAGTCCACTGATACTTTTCCTCTGTAACTGAGGGGTAACAAGCTGCTTTCAAGGTTTCTAGGGTATTTTTCTCCTATTGGAAGAGTATTTTCTCCTATTGGTTGTTTTATTGTTTCTAGTGGGAAAAAAAAGATTTCTAGGGGAGTTGGGCAACTGGAGAAAGATCAGATGGCAGCATTTTTCTAAGTAAGCACAATATAAGAAGCTAATCTAACCATCCACTTTTTTACAGAAGGCTGGGTTTTTAGATTGAAGTGCACATTTGGAGAGGAACTCAGTGGTCTTGTATCAGGAGGGTAGTGCAGCTCCTAATAAGGTAATGTAGATGAAGTAGTATGACCATGTGTTCCCCCTCACCATCCCAATCTGACATTTTCCTGTAACCCTGCCCAAGGGATAACACGCAGTGGTAAGCATGATGCATGTGACTGGTTGTGATGGCTGCATCCAACTCAAAGTGGATTCAGGGAGACAGATAACAAGACAAGAGCCAAGGGCTAATTTATGGTAATATGGCCACCTGGCCACAGTGCTTGTCCATGTCTGACTCAAGCCAAATTTTGAAGAAACTGGTATCTGCCATCAGTATGCAAATGTGACAATGAGTCAATCATCTCACTCCATCAACAGGGAGTAGAGGAAGAGCACTATGAACTGCATGGCAGCAGGCTGCGTGCCAGGATCTTTCCTTGAGTAGGGATAGCTCTCAAAGTTACTCCCCGAGGTTGAGAGATTCTTTGCTGCAACAGATCTTTAGTAAGTGAATTAAGAATAAGAAGTGCACTGAAATTTTTGTAATCACCTAAGTGATATTGTGCATATATAATCTTTTAGCCATAAACTTTGACCAAGTCTGGGACCAGGATTGGATCCGGCAGCACCAAAACTCCTCTCTGAGAAGGCGTTTAGAAAGTAAACATGACCTTTCTGAACTGCTTGACTCAATAGGAGGGATTCTCTTACCTTTTTATCTGACCCTGAACTCTGTAAGTTCATAAATAAATAATCAAGTGCACCCTGCCATCAAATTTTTTTAAAAAACTGTTGCATATACTATGAAACTTTGTTAAATTGCTGTTTAATATAAATAAACTTATTGATGCTTGTTTTAAGAGTGAAGTGCTTCACCTCATTTGTGACAAGTAGAGACAAAAACTACATACCTAGTCTTCTCTTCTTCAGGTTTTATTTGGATTTCCCATGGTATCTGATTTTTCCCTTTTTGTAATACACCCTAGTTATTGGTCCAAAATCTCAGTGGCTGTGTCTCCACTAGGATAAAGCTAATGCTGATTTTCAAGCCAGAATTCCCTGCATGGGCATTTTGCTGTCTGCCTTTGCAGACTGCTGCCATTTTAGATCAGATTGTCAGAAGGGAGTGTGTGTGAATTTTAATTGTACATAGACCAGAAAATCACCTACTTGCCCTTTCAGTTGTCATGTACATTGGACAAGTGTACTCTGGATTCCAGTGCCTTCTGAAAGGGTGCAAGGATATACTTTGGATTATCCATTTCTCCTTTAAATCTTTTCCTCCTTTCCAGCTGGGTGGCATGCCAGGGCCCACAAACCTCTTAATATTCTAGCTTTACCACACAGCTTTTACAAACAAGGTCACACAGAACAGAGGAAAAACATATAATTAATAATTATCAAGACCTGCTGCTGTGTGGGCTGCAAGTCCCTGCTCAGAAATTAGAACCAAATGATTTCAGGCTTTAAAAAAGGTAGTTAAAATATCCAACGTGTTTAAATTAACTCCTCTGAGAGAGTACACCAGCTCCATTAGTTCCTGCATATAATTTTCTCCATGCTAACATGTACCACATGCCTCAAATCACAGCAGTCTTCCTTCTCATTGCTCTTCCTTCGCTCCTCACACTCCCTAAAACACCCGTGCTATTTCTCCTTCACCCCTCCTATGTTAATGCCAGCTGATCTGGAACAAATGCATAGACTGTCTGTCAAAGTAAGTGAAAAAAAAAAGGGAAAAAGTTTCAGGGAAATAACTGCAAAAATTGGTGCAATCCTAGTTCCAGTAGAAGCCCTCCAGGTTTCTTTCAGCCACTGGTAGAGTGAGAGGGAACTAACAAGTAACATAGGTAATTTCTGAACAACTTGTTTGAAACAGTATATGGTGGCGTTCGTTATCAGAGTCTGAAAGTTAGCTAGTGAATTGGATTCATAGATTTTAAGACTAGGAGGAACCAGTAGGTTGTCTAATCTGGCCTGATGCATTATTGTGAATACTGAATTTGTCCAGTGTTCTCTTGGGAAATCCAGCAGTTTATTATTCTGTAAGGAATTATTTTCTAGGCAAAAGTATTTATATAACAATTTAAGACTCATGATTACCAGTGATTTCCAGAAAGAAATTTACTTTGGGTTTGGAAATTGAAAAAATTTGATATACATCCCTATAATGGCCATTTGGAATGGGTGGAGAAACACACTCCTAGAGCAGCACTCCCTGAGAAGGTCTGTCCTCCTCACGGAAATGAATCCCCAATGTCTCAGATTTTGTATGTTTCCCACCAAACCTCCATGCTTGCCCAGAGACAAGATCAGGGCTTACTCAAATAATACTTCAGAGATATCTACTTTCTCCTAGTGAAATAATAAATTAGTGACTCACATTGTGACGTAAACACTTTCAGCTAGAAAATAATTACTTAAGTTCTTCTGACAAATAATAAAAAGAAATCAGATTAAGAGCATTAATTCCATATATAAAAAGTAAGATGGCATCCAAACATGTGCCATCAAACTAAATGTTTCTGTAACGCAAATTCATTTGTTAATTGTCTCCTCTCTGCCTGGAATGCAGCTGTTTACCTAATTCCTGAAGCAGCATCTCTGCCATTGACAGACATCTGTGCAGGATCAGTGATGTGCAGAAAATATTCTATTTATAGAGAGGCAATCATCCCTTTCTCTTCTTCCCTCTTCCCACACATAGCTCTTTGCAGAGATATCAAGGGAGTCCCAATGCTGGTATTAATTTCTTTTCAGATGAAATGCACCCATAAACTTTAGTTAAGAACAAGTGAGAAAAGGAAAGTGAAGATGATTTTTTTTTTATGCTGAAAAATATTTTTAGATGCCAGCCGTGGAGATTTCCTAATGCTAGAAAAGGGCAGGTTTTGTTGAAATAAAAAGAACAGAAATTTAACAGCATTTAACAAATAATATAACATCTACTATTTATTATAGCGGTCTGTAGGTGAAGGCTCAAAGTAAAATATGTGACTTTGAAGATTAAATAAAAAGAGATAGCATTTATTACAAAAACTGCTTTGTATTTCCTTTGTGAAAAATATTTTATTGAAATATAGCCTTTACGTGAAACAATCTTGCTGAAAAGTGCTTTATTTCTTTATCAATGCTCAGGCTTTTAAAAGAAAAAAAAAATCTATAGAATCATAGAATGTTTTGTGTTGAAAGGGACCTTACAGATCATCTAGTTCCAACTCCCTTGAAAAGTGTTTTGTGAAGAGGCCAGTTCTGCTTAACTGTCTATGGCTTTCCGTGGAGCTAGGATGCTACCATTTCACTGCAAGCACATTACATCGTAATCTTATCAAAAAGCAGTTCTCATGTGCCTGCCCCAGAATAGCCGGTTTTGATTGAGTACTCCTTAGGAAGAGGAATAGGAAAGCTCTTAAGAAAATTTGTAATGAAACATATGCTAATTATATTATTATTTAAAAGAAGCATGTTTCAAATTGTATTTTATTTTACCATTCTAGACACTATTCAAATATTAAAGTCCCTATGTTATTCACTTATGAAGAAAATGAGTTATTACTCTGAAATGGAACATATGCAGCAGGGCAGACAACACTGTCATGATATACTTATCACCCGCCGTCGCCCACAGAAGAATGAGTTGCGAATTTGGAGCCATTCTAACTAGCAATTGCTCTGTTTCCAAGAAGCCTGTGCTCAACACCAGCTTTTACATAGGGAACGTTTAAGTAAAAAAACCTGCTATTAAATGTTTTCAACACCAAACAAATGACTGCACAGGTCCAATGTGAAGGGAGGTTAATTGGGTTTCTGCTTACCACTGTTTTCAGAATAGTATTTTTGCTTAACTTTCTGCATTGTCTAAAATAAGAAAACCCCATGCTCTGACTTTCACCTCTGTGGTCAGAGTAGCAAAGGTTCTTAGAAGGACTTTGTGGAAATCAGGGTAACTTGGTATAGCACAGGGGTTCTCACAGCTTTCCTGGGCCTCAGCACAACATTAGGCAATCATTTCATGATTCAACAATTATGATATTATGCATAAATTTTTCATACACACAGTCCGTGGTAGCAGCCACAATTTCCATTAGAAATATTCCCAAATAACATGAGAAATTTGCAATGATAAGAGATATAATTTCTATACGTAAACACCCATTCTAGAAAGTATCTTAGTTCAGTTCTTATCAAGGTCAGTACTAGCAGTCTGTGTAATACAGTCTCCTAACTGAATGAGTATCCTCTACAACCAGCTGAATACCTCTCTGCAGCACGGGTGGAGAGATCCATTAGTCTTTTCTTGCCGAAGAATGATATCAAAAGGTTTAGATATATCCTCCATGGAACCAGCTTGCAATTCCACCTACACTAAAGACAGCACCACTACTAACTATGCTGTGGAGACCCTCCTTGTTATTCATGTCGAATGTTTTTGCGTCTTACGCAAACAGTCAGGCCTGGCTCTACTATTGCCTCTGGTCAGCAGAACACTTGAACTAGGCTTGCATTTCTAATTCTGCCCAAGACCCTACATAAACCCCAGGAAAGAGAGCGATTCATTTTTGCAACCCTGATAAGCCATCCAGCAGACCGATCCGCTTTTCACCAAGCTGAAATGTACACGAGCCCAATGTGGCTTCTTGGAAGTAATATAGCCTAACTACTAAACAGGCACAACTTCGCAAAGTTTAGTGAGAAACCTGACAAGTACACTGTTCACAACTACTAGTGCTCACAGGAGACAAAAATGGAGAATCTGACCAGATACCTACCGATTTAAAATCCCACATGGCAGAGCGTATCACAAAGACAGTCTTGAGTCTGAAAGTAGCACTGCCCCAGCAGAAAGAATGCCAGGAAAACATCCAGCAGAGAACAGCTTGAGGCTAAACTCTTTCTTAATCTGCTTCCACTGTGTTTGTCCATGCCAGATGTGGATAAAATGCAATGTTGTCAGGACAGAGATTAGTGGAAAACTGGCCAGGGATTGCTCCCTATATTCAGTCAAGTCCTTGTGTTTTGGAACATGACACTTTAAATTTTTAAAAGAGCTTATGTAAAACTGAGGCTGCATTCGTGTCCCCTGAAGCAGCAGGTGACTCTGCCCTCTGCCCTCGCCAGGAAGGCTCATCTTTCTGGCAGGAAGCAGAGAGAATATCATTTAAATGAGCTCCTCAGTTGCCTATGAAGGTCTGCTCCGCAGCAGGATGGGAAAATGCCACACCTCTTCTAAAGACAATCCCACCTACTGATGATGAAGGACGAAAATAATGCATTGTCCATATGTTTGGTACTCTCTGGGCTTCATGTCTTTATTCCTAAATGATGAAGCCACAGGTGTATTTGAAAGCCAGGGTCATAGATAAATGAATTTGTTGTATCTGCTTTTTTTAATTTTGCGTTAATTTGACTTTATTTTGCCAACAACCCCAAGCAGGATTTTACTATCTGACCTTTCTTACAAGTGTAATTACATGTGTGGAAAAAAATTGCTGGTTATTCGTTGTCTTCTTTCTTTTTGTATTTTTCCTGTAGCACTTTGAAATGCGGGGGCTGGAGAGAGATAAGTGATATAGGTCTGTTAGACTGACGCAAACGTAACAGGGTCACAATTTATGACTCAACTTATTCGTGGTAGATTGTATGCTCTTGAGATGCCTAATGATTTATAGCTGATGTAAATTGTGATACTTACTGTGCCATTAGCAAAGCCATTATCTCTGTCATGAGAACTTAGGATCAATATATTTCAGCACAGACAGAAACAGAATTGTGAGCTTGCCGATACAAATGGGTTTGTGGAGAAGCATTCTAGGATGCCATTTGACACAGCCCTTTGAAAATTTTGAGAATAGCAATTTGATTAATGGAAATCCTGAAGTCAGGTAGCTGCGTCCTTTGCAATTATCAGTTATGTAATAATTGTCAGAGTGCATTAGCGTCCTCTCTCAAAAAAGAATTTTCCAAGTTGTAACAAATCTGTTTACTAAAAAAACTAGCCTGTAACTTGATGCTGGCATTTTTTAGATAACAACTAAGAATATGTTAAGATAGTATTGGTGATCATGAAAATGACTTCCCAGAAATAATTAATTCTATTCTGCAATTACAGGAAATGCATTTTTTGTAGAAATGCAGTAATAATTAGAGTCTCTTACCAAAGAAGAGAATCAACACCATACATTCAAGTCACAGAGCACAGACTGGGTAGCATACTGGATAGGGAAACATCTGAGCTAAAGCTGGGGTAAGCAAGTCACTAACTACAGTCAGCTCACAGTAAATGACCACACAAACTATTTATTCAGAGTAAGTTTAAAATCATTATTATATTCTTCAACTGACAACTCTGAAGATTAACTTCACTAAATAATACATCTTTAAAGTTGTTGGCCTTGCTACTTTTCAGGAAGGACTATTTGTATAAGAGCACAGCTGAAAGAACCACTTGCCCTTTCTCAAAGTTACTGGTTAGGACTACAGTCAAACTTCTTTGAAAGCTCTGAAGGATTTGATAAGGCATTTTGGTCCAGCTAACTCTAGAAACAGTTATCAATCAGCCATGAAATGCTGATCTCTGTAACAAAGGGTGCTCAGCTTGCTCACTGGTAATTTTATGTGTGCAGCATTCACAAGTATGTAACTATCCCGGATACTCCATAAGGCTCTCAATAACATCACTGCCACTATGTTTGACCCCTACGTCAGTTCCTTCTCCTCCCTTTTAAAACTTGCTCACCTTGTCTAACAAATTCCCAAGTGCTCTTGTGTCTACCCTTGCAACTAAAAAGCCACCATACTAAACTCACTAACCAAAACTCTTGCTCTGATGGTGGTTCCTAATCCATCATCTTCTAGTTTCACATGGTGTTCCTGTTATGGGACTAACACTGTCAGAGAACGACAGAGTAGTTCAGGTTGGAGGAATCCTCCAGCAGTCTCCATTCCACTCCCCAGATAAAACAGGATCAGGTAGAGCAGGTGGCCTAGGTTCCTCTAATGGAGGTTTGAATATTCCCTAGGATGGAGACCACAATCTCTGTGCACTTTTATGCCCATGTTTAACCTCCCTCACAGTGAAGAATTTTTTCCTACTATTTATTTACAATTTTTCTTATAGCTTTTTCTACCTGTTGCCTTTTATAACTGCATCTCTCTGAGCAGAGTTTGGCTCTGTCTTCTCTTCTCTAAGCTGTCTCTTTAGGTAGCTGTGGGCCGCAATAAGATCTCCCCTTTATCTTGCTTTCTCCAGGCTGAAAAACACCAGTTCCCACCATCTTTCCCTCATGTCATGTTCTCCAGCCCCATGAACAGTTTGGTGCCTGGGGCTGGACATGCTCCAGAAAGACCATATCTTTCTTGTAGTGGGGTGGCCCAAAATTAGATGCAGAACTTTCAATGCAGCCTCACAAGTGCCAAATAGAGGGAAACAGTCACTTCCTGCGACCTGCCAGGTATGTTTTTGCTTCAAATGTGCAGGACGTGATTGACCCTCTATGGCACAAAGACATATTGATTTTTCACTGTTATTCAACTTGTATCAACAGGATCGCTTGCTCGGTTCTGGAAGGTCATTTGCTAACCACTCGGTCCCTGTTGCACGGATTCTCCTTTCCAAGGTGCCAGACTCTGCATTTCACTTGAATGAACTTCATGAAGGTCCTAGCCATGCATTACTCTAATCTAGAGAGATCTCTCTCAACCCAGCTTAGTGTGAACTTGAATTTTCTGAGTGTGCACTGTCCCGTAATCTAGGTAATTTAAAAAAAAAAAAAAAAAGACATTAAATATTCCTGTCCCAAATATCAATCCCTGAAGACCATCATTAGGGACAACCAAATAGGGGTACATTTCCACATTGCTTTAAGACCAGTAGTCCAGTCAATTTTTCCTTCATCTTTTTTTATTTTTTTCCACCCAGGCAAAATTATCTTACCAATTTGGCTATCAGGGTACTGTGGAAAACCACACCAAAGTCTTTGCTAAAGTCAAAATATACAACATTCACTGCTCTCTCATCATTGAAAGCCATCTGTCTCATCACAGAAGGCAATTGGCTTCGTCAGGCACAATATGTCATTGGTAACTCCATGCTGGCTTGTTTCCAATCACCTTTTTGACATTGAAGCACCCGCACAGGATCTCCAAGAGGACTTGCTCCATAAACTTTGTAATGCCCTTCCAAAGCTGCAATAAAGCAGCAATATGAAGACGTCGACCTACTCCCCTGCTGCTCTTAGACACATTCCATCTAGTCCACCCAGCTTGTAGATGTCCAGCTTGCTTGAGTGCTCCCTTGCTTTATTTTCCTCTTCTCTGGGTACTGCTGCACTCCTCCAGACTCTGCAACCATGTTCAAGGTCTGAAGGCCTGAAGGCAGTCTTTAGTAACAAAAACCTGGAGGTGTTCAGGGCCAGGTTGGATAAGGTTTGGAGCAACACAATCTAGTAGAAAGTGTCCCTGCCCATGGCTGGGGCATTGGAACTGGATGATCTTTAAGGGCCCTCCAATCCAAACCATTCTATGATTTTATGATTCTATGAAAAAAAGGCACAGGGCACTTCAGTCTTTCTCTTGTTTCTTGTCTCTTCATCTCTAGATGTTCATAGCAACAGCACCACAGTTTCCTCAGTTTTCATTTTGCAGTTCTGTTGCAGAGGTCCTTCTTGTTGTCCTTCACATCCCTTGCTAATTTAAACTCCTGCTGCTCTTCTGATATCTCTACATTTTCTCATATTACAGTAAATTATTTAGATTCATCCCATTCGTAGGAAGAAAAACTCTAAGGAAGAACTCGCTGAAGCTATTTACACAAGGGAACTAGTCAAATGCATCTAAATCTTTCAAGATTTGGAAGAAGCACCCAGATGGGAAGGGATAATTTCCAGATGTCAGCACTCCATGGAAGATTTCAAATACTCAAAAAAATCAGCTAATAGAAAATTCGTCTGATTCATCAGAGAGAAAATTCATTGTTCTGTTTTGTTACTTTGCATCCCAAATCCTTTCCCAAACTCTGATTCTTGCTCTATATTTTTTATCTCACAATGCTCATTAATTGCCTATTGTTTTTTAGCATTCTGACTGCACATTATACCTGTTTTCACTTGGAAAACTTTTCGGTTTTCCCCATGAGGCATTAAGATAAGCACTTTATTAATTAAACTGCCTAGAATTGGATTCAGATTATTGGGAGTGCTACCACTTCTGTCAAGTGTGAGACATGATTGTTTGGAAAGATGAAAGACAGCTCCTGAAAAAAAAAATTTAAAATCCATGGTTGAGCACTGACTAAGGGTATAAAGCACTGTGTCCTTCAAATCCTTGCTCCCTAAGGCCTTCTTAAGAGAATCTTGGTGCAAGAAGAAATTTGGAAAAGAATAAGGGTTGTCTTCCCACTTGTCATCACAATGAAAGATGACAATGTTTCCAACAATGCAAATACAAAAATCCTAGAAGAAGATAAAATACGTTCTTGATCTTTCCTTTAAAGATTCTAGTTTGCTGCCAGGCATTAATCTTCATATTTCATGTGAGCTATGCTGTATCTCATGGAGGGTTCAACAGAGTCTCTGTCTTAGTTATCAGAAATTTGTGACATTTTCTCATGAAATACGTGAAGTGTGAAAATGGCAGGAAGAGAAAATAGTGACTATCAAAGGAGGTGCTGCCTGAACTCCTGCTTTTTTTTTAGTGATTTTGCAGCCTGAGGTTGTCACTGTAAAGCTAAGAGAAGAATTGGTATCAGCTGTCTTACTAAAATTATCTCCTCTTGCCTTTGATGGCAAATGTTTTATCTCTTTTTCTTTTTATCTTTTGTAGTGAAGTATAAGAGTTCCAGTCTTACTTCATTTTCCACTAAATAAAGCACACATCCAGTCATACTTGCTACTTGCTGTACTGACACTCAGAGGTAGCCCTGCTCTCCTCCTTTAGCCCCTGTCTTCAGACGTAGTGCTCTTTCTACCATAGGGACCTGAGGAAGCAGATCTCCAGTTGTATTCCAACTGAAAATGGCAAAATAGTACATTGCTTTGAAGCTGTTCATTTATACATCATCTCTTGCATTGCTCTCTATTGCCCCTTTGAAATACAACCCTGGGCTATTATGGCTGTAATCATCTCGATTTCCCACACTATGCATGGGTTTTTTAGCTCTTGCAGGCTCTTCCCACATCAGTTTGAGAATCACCTTTCTGTTTCTCATTTCATATGGTAATTTGGCTCCTGCCCTCCTAGCTAATGACTGTAACCACTTTAGTCAGGATCTGGGAGCTTTGCATGACAAATGAGAAAGGTTTCATCAGGGGTTCGTTTTAGATCTTCCTATATTCTTGCTATTCTTGCCACATATTTTGACCCAAATCCCACCCAGGACCTGCTTTCTTAATCTGCTTTCCTTTTGTCCAGCTTGCAAGAACAGCTTTTAAATCCTTGCTTTTAAACATTCATGAGCTCTCTCATAGATTCACATTTCTGATGTACTGCACTTAAAATTGTACCAGTCGTGTGTCATCTTGACATGGAGAGCAGGGCTCTTCCAGTTCCTGTGCTATCTAATCATAATTAGTTAATTCCTGCCAGAGTTATATGAGAAATATTTTGAAAATCACATATATCAAACCCAACTATATTCAGAACTAAATGGTCTAAATAGTGGTATTTGTTTGTGACATCCAACCTCTGCAGAAGCAAAACCAGGCAAATCTTCGGTATTCTTCAGGTGCCCTCTGAACTCCCAGGAAATTTGTCTTTGATGAAGGAATATTCAATGTTTCTGTTCTCGTATTTAGGGCATATCCACTGCACTCTTGACAACAAGGATGTTTCACTCAAACACCCTGAGAGAAGGATCTGGATAGAGAACTGTCACCTTCAATTCCACCTGACAGATCTTTGTTTCCTGAGCTGTTGCCTGATATAACACTGGTCCAAAAAACTGTTTTGGAAATGCTTTAAAATGAAAGTTTTCCACAGCGGGCATCAAACCAAGATCACAGAATCATAGAATGGTTTGCGTTGGAAGGGACTTGAAAGTTCATCTAGTTAAACCCCCCCTGCCATGGGCAGGGACACGTCCCATTAGAACAGGTTGCTCATAGCCTCATCCAACCTGGTCTTGAACACTTCCAGGAAGGGGCATCCACGGCTTCTCTGTGCAACTCGTTCCAGTGCTCACCACCCACACAGGAAAAAAATTCTTCCTAATATCTAATCTAAATCTCCCCTCTTTCAGCTTAAAAGCATTACCCCCCCATCCTATCACTGCATTCCCTGGTATAGAGCCCCTCCCCAGCTTGCCTATAGACCCCCTTTAAGTACTGGAAGGCTGCTATAAGGTCTCAGCCACTTCAGAAGCGCACACCTCCATGTGCAAAATAATATCTCTCCAGCTAAAGCATCTCTCGTGCACTCCCCAGTCAAGCTAGCTGGTTAGTAGTTAGGTGCTTTGGTGCTGCTGTATCTGCTGCCAGCTACACGACCGGGGTACAGGGGTTGACAGAAGATGAAAAGTACACCTGTTGACTCCATGCTGATGTAGATTTGCCCCTACCCAAGTTAGGCATTCTTCTTTGGGACTCCATATGTTTTGGGCAATGTAAACACTTGAATTACATTGCAAAAACAAGTTCACTAAAAGCTGGGTTCTGAAGGATTTTGACACAGGAGGAACACTAAATAAAAGCATCTATTGTTCTAAAAATACCTGGATCCAAGTATGACTGAATGGATGAAATATTGTTCTCTGTAGAAAAAACAAAAATCTGTTTGGTTCAGAGGCATAGAATTTCATAAACAAAATTATTCCTTAAAATATAAGAAAAGGCACTATAGGAATTAGTCTTTGGTTCATTGATTATAAAGCCATAAGGGACCATTTTGAATATCAAGTCTGAGCATTTGTATGAAGCAGGCCACAGAATTTTTACATTAATTCCTCCATTAAGGCCATACTTTGTAGTTGAACAAAGGAACAGGTTTTAGACTGGCATCCAATTAAATCCATTAGCAAATGCCACATCTCTCTCCAATTCCCCCTTATAATTTTTTTTAAAATAGATACACTTAAAGTAATTTGAAATCTCATCAAATGAGTGTTCAACTTCCCCTCAGAGCTGGACCATTTACACTTCCTAGAAGAGACCTTTTGCTGTGAATAGTACAAGTGCTTGGAAGCTGATAAGAGAGAAAGTGCTGCTGAGAACAAACCCCTTCACTTCCGGCTGAACACAGGGTACTCCAGAAAAATAGGAATTAAATTAGGGAATCGTTATTATTGGCAGAAAAGATGATGCTAAACTTCAAACTACAGTTCTCCATCTAAAACAGAGCAAAGCAAAAACTAAAAAATAGTATGTGTAGGGACAGCTCTGGATTTCAGACAGAAAGCACTGATTTCTCTGTGTTTGTGGTCAATACTCTTACACCTATAAAAGCAGGCAGAGAGCAAGCCTGGACTTGTACAGCCCAAGCACAGGAGGTCCCCCATCTCTCAAGGTTTTTTGTGGTTCTTTGCTCACAAGAGTGTGTCTGAAGATTGTTTACTCCTCTGTTACACCACGAGGTGGTGACCCATTTGGGGGTGGTCTGCAAGAGGTGCTGTGTGAGCCAGCACTGCTGACAGGGTAATGTACGGTGCGGGACTGGAGTACAGAGGAGAAGCCAAGCCTCAAACCTCCTGGCAGAATACACAGAAGATGGCTTCTGAGGCAGTGGAAAATGCTGCTGATGCTTTGCCCTTGGGCCATGATACGCATACCATCAGAGAGAGGGTATAGGTAAAAGTAGGATGTTGGATAATTCTATATAAAAGCCCTTGGGAGTGACAAGTGGCAAATTCCCAACCCCTACACATGCACTCACTACTCTTTTCACGGAGTGCTGTAGGGTCACCCCTAGATTTAACCAGCCGCAGCTGCTCCTGGTGATACAGAGAGGTAGCCTTTTGCAGCAGTGCAGCTTCACGCTCCTTCCCTTTGCTGTACCTGTACAGCCCAGCTCTGAAAATTGCACTGGAGAGCTGCTTTGCAGCAGTGATAGGAAGTACACAAAGAGCAAGACAAGAACACCAGACCCTGAAATTTAGGGGAAGACTGCAGCACAGCTGTTAATTCCACTTGAAAGGATAGTCTCATGTCCAATTATAGTTTTTCTCCAATCCACTGGGAAAGCCATTACACTGATGGCAATCAGATTGGTGCAGCCATAGCAATCTCGAAATCATTTAAGATATCTTTGATTAAATGATATAATGGGCAAAGACTGAAATTGTTTCTCTAGCAAAACCCCAGCATGGTTAGTTTTTTAATTAAAATGAGCTAATATGGCACTTTTATTTGAAAAATCACATGAAAGAGAGAAAGTAAAAATGAGGGACAGGAGAGAGGGAAAACACCCCTTTGTTTTCTTTTCTGGCTAATTATCACTACAGTGCTTTAAAAATTCCTTTGCTTCCTTGTGTAATCATATTGATTAAAATCCTCTAAAGAAATAAAACAGCTGCACAGACCTCCAAAATCACCCTCTTTTCTACTGCATGTGCATTGTATTCTTTTCAAAAGCTTTGTTTTCAAATTATTCTTTTCCCTTCATTGCCTCTGAAAGCCTATCACTGGATTTATTAAAACAAAGCCGAATAAGCATCTTGAACATAGACACAGTGATTGCCTCAACACATGTTGTTCTTGAAAGGAGTATCGTGCTAGCAGGTCTGAAACGCCGGCTGTTGCTGAACTGACTAAAGAACAGAGGAAAACTCGTCTGAACTAATGGAATTATTCACTAAAAGAAGGCTCTGTATTTTGCCTTCTATGACATGCTAAGGAGCTAAAATAATAATTGTTAGGCTGAAGTCAGACCATGACATTTTACTTCAGCCTAGGCTAGAGGGAGAATTGTTCCTATATTGTCTGTAAGATGACCTGACCTTCCCACCCTCCCAGGCTGGTACTAGGTACACGCATTTGCTGCACGCTGTACTTTCCAGTGGGGCAGCTTGGGAAGGGACCACACTGATTCTTTCCCCCTCCTTCTTGGCCATGTTTTGCCTAGCTGCAGGAGGGAGAGGGGAGGAGGAGAAGCTGGTGGATAGGCTGGAAGCAGAGCACACGGCATATACACAAGCACGTTGCATGTTCACATGTTGTACACACGTACACTGCGCTGCAGATATGCGCACTGTGCACAAGCATACTGCAAATTCCCTTCCCTGTTGGCAGGGCCCTGCTCCAGCTGTGCAGCTGCCACCGCTGCAGGCAATCTGGAAGGGCGGTCACCATCCACAATGCTAAGGGAGGAGAAATGCGTGAACCCTGACAACTGGTTAGGTGGCACAACTGTGATTGCACCAGTGCTCCTGGGAACCAAAGTGTGCCGAAATGCTAAGGCAGACCTCCCTGCCAAGACCCTTCCCCCTCCCACCTCATTTGTTTTCTCACAGGTAGGCTTCCCTGAGGTGGCAGGAGGTTTAACAAAATGGGGTTATACCTTACTCTGTTACACCCACTGCTGGGAACTGGGGCTGGGGCTGCCACTGACTCCAGTCCAGGCAGCACGGGGGAGTGCCTTCTTTCTTACTGAGCCCTCCTTCCGCACTGCCTACCTGATGGTTGGGTTGTTGTTTTTTTTTTGTTCCTCACTCAGTCCATCCAGCCTTTTGTATTGTTTCAAAAACGAAGGGAAAGACACAGCTGCAGGCAGAGATGGTTCTGCAGACACAGCTGTAACCTTGCTGGAGCCTACACAGGTGACGTGTGTGTTTTTATTACCCAGTGGGTATGATGGCTCGATTTTTCTCACTTTTTTGGTTTTCACAGGAAATTTACTTTCATCCCTGGTTGGCACAATAGTTGACTTTGCATTGCTAGGCAGTAATTTTAAGTGTCTTGGATGTATCGCAATGTGCACATGGCAAGCACTCCCTGCCCTCTTGCCGAGTGACTTTTCCTGTCCGCAGTGGACCACTCAGCCGCTTCAGCCATCCTACACCCAGCAGGCACTGTCTCTGCTATGAGCACTTCCAGGTTTCCCCATCACTCCAGTAACACAAAATTTTCTGTCTCATCATGGAGACAAAAGTACCTCAATGTCACACTTAGTTCAATAGGACATACTGTGTTTCCTTTAATGGTTAATAGAGCCTTATCTGGGAAAGTCAAGTTGAAAAAACTACATTGCAATTCTGAAACAGTGATAAAGTAACTCTTAAAGTGTTTAAAAAGATGAAAATGCAATACCTGCTAGATAAGAGTAAATAGAGTCAGTCCTATGCAAATGACTGAAGACAGAGCAGCTTTTGAAAAACTCAAAGGCTAGAAATCTTTTTCTGGCTAGAAGAAAACATGCATCCCAAATAGTTTTAAATCAGTAAAGACTATGTGCAGTTATCCAGATGGAGTAAAATTCTGGTCCCACAGATATTAATCACCCAGTGAAGTCAGTGAGATCAGGGTTTTACCCTGAGACACTATTTACTTAAAAATCATTCATAATTCTGACAGTTTTATATACACTTACACAGCACAGACATACAGACTTCCTCAGCTGTGCTTGTATGTATATATATTATCTCTTATAGCAGTACTTGTACTAAGGCTTTGTAAAATCTTTTAAGGATTTACAACACTAAAGAAAAGAATTTCTAATTTCTCTTTATCATCCTATCCAGAGGTCACTCCATATGTTGCTCTCCTCTCTCCAGCACAAACCACTGAAGGCCCATACCAGCAGGATGACATAAAAGCATGTGCGTTGTGGCTGATTAAGAGCAGTCTTACTCCACAAAACATGCCAGTGTTTTTAACATGCAGTGGCACAGAATTGTTTTGCAGCGTGGACCTATAAAGACACCATTTTTTTCCTTCAAAATGGGTGATTTATATACACATTAGGTGTGCTTGGGGAAAAGGGGGAAAAAAAAAGATCCATAAAACTAGGAGTCAGCAGCAGAATTGCAGACAGAAACTTTTAGGGGCTCTGGACATCCTAGACAAGGCAAATAGCCCATCCAGCCTACTCGGCAACAGGGTGAGCTCTGAGCAGACACAGTATTGGCATCCCTACAAAGGACTGAGCTGTAACATCCCCGTCCTTCCCCATGAGTTAAAAGGCAGATAGGTCGCCTCTGCTCAGGTTTTTCTCATAGAAGAAATGATGTGGTGAATTTATGAGCCACTCCCCTGGTTCAGTTGGGCAACTGCGTCTTCTACAAGAGCATTTTAGTTAATTGCATGTCATGGTATATATTAATATATGCATTTTTCTGTAATTGTTAAATTTCAGAAGATATTTTTTTTTGCTGATTTCACCCAAATAATTTCTTAGTGCTGAAGTAAGGGGACGCCACAACATATATTTTTCAGATTCCTGTACTGAAATCTCTGCTACTCACATTGCAGAACGGGAGCATGTATTGTCCATATAAAACAACCATCAGTTATTGTTCAAAGCAGCACTGGTATGTTAAATAAAGTTTGTGGTAGAAAAAGTTTTAAGATCATTTCTGAAGCCTTTCCCCAAGCTTTTTTAAACAAGTCGCTATTTCACCAGTTTGAAGAGTAAATATGGATGCGATAAAAATTGAGAGACTTTTTAAAAAATCTGCATCTAAGTTCACACTCATAGTTAATGTAATTCGTATGTGTCTAACCTCGCACGTAAAGCTGTTTCAGCTGTGGTGCTCATGGATGACTAAAATTATATCATTATATCTCTCTCTTTGATCACAGATTAGTGTAATACATTATCTTGATTCTCAGTAACTTCCAACTTTGATGTTATATTTAATAAAACATAATGCTGTGTTGGAGAATCCCTCAGGAATCTTTAATTTCTTTTCTTTTTAAAATATATATTACACTTTAAATGCGATTAAATCTGCCTCTTGCTGTAGCAGATAAACCCTGAATTCCTCAGGGCAATGCACAGCCATTGTTACAGCATCTTTCCAAGATGTGGGCAAGCTTAGCAAACTTTGCAAGAGTAAAGCAAAAGATTTGCCGTGCTGAGGCTGGTTTCATGCTCTCACTCCAAAGTTTGTTTTCTTCATTCACCTTCCTCCATGCAAACGTTTGCTTTTGCCTGTAGAAATGTCGATAATGTTGTGCTGTAACGTAGTTGATGGAACTCATGCAGGCTTTCAAAGACAAAATCTCACTACCAACCCAAACCCAACAGCTGTACAGAGTTGCCTGCTCAAGGCTATGGGCTTTGAGAGGCTGTGTCACTGCAGAGCACCATTCAAAAGATGCAGCCATGGTCTACATCAGCTACAATTGCTCCTCGCCGCTCACAGTCTTCATGCTGCCTTGAGGTGGGCCAGCACCACTGTTTGTGGGTGCCCAAGCAGTGTAAGGAAACTGGTCAGAGCCCAAGAAACAGGACACTTAACCCAGAATAGCCAAGTTGGTAATATTTAAGACCTTGGCACAGTCCCTGTGCCAGAATAGGCTTCATGAAGTACACGGTGAGGAACAGCAGCAAGCTAAGCTAACTGCAGTCACACCCCGCTCCTTTGTGCTGGCTGAGAAGTGATGTCATTGAGCTGCAATTCAAACTCAGGCATGGCACTAGGGTTATCCTTTTAAAAACAGTTCTGGAAAATGCTTAAAAGCATTTGAAAAGCAGGTGAGGCTACAAAGGGTGGGCTGAGACAGGAACGGACTGGGGCAAGAGGAGAAGAGCAAGGCTGACAAGCAGGTGGATCTTGCAGTCTGTCTTATGCTCTGATGGCTCCTGATCAGGACAGCTCAGTCACCTGTCCTGCAATTTCTGCAGCCTCCTGCCATCATCCACAGTTAGCCCGCCCGATGTTTATTTTAATTGCCTCCAGCAGATCAGCGGGGGCAAGTGGTTCTGTCTGAACTCTGCCTGAGGATGGCTAGACAGCTCTTAGTGAGAGGGGCCTCCTTAGGCTGGAAAGCAGTAACAGTAGCCTCGAGAACCTGGGGCCATGTGGTTGTGCTCTTTATTACATTTTATAAAGAGGATATATTACAGAAGTAACATTGTAGAATTTGAGAGTGACAGGCAAAGCAACTTCTGTCATACTGCAACACAGGAAAATCCTTCATCGCCTTCGCTTTTATTGGCTAAAACAACTATCTTCCAAGCACTCAATCAATGTATTTTGCAAGGAGAAAAAATGAAATGTGCAATAGACTGACTAGCAAAATAAAAATCCAGATTAAAAAGACATAAACACAAAAGACCTTTTAACTCACTATAGTTTTGCCTCTTGAGTAGTAAAGCTTTTAATATTTCTTTGGAGACAGATATATATAGATATAAAACACTGCTGTGAGATATACTTCTAAGCATGTAATTTGTTGAATAATACTAAATGAAAAGTGTTACATAAAACCACCTGATGATTTTATAAATAATTCAAACATTTAGTATGGCAGTCTTCCTACCTAAAGAACATTGAAGTCCCTCTGCACAGGGCATGAGGCAGAGCTTTATAATGCAACTGCGTGTTTAGGGTCTTTCAGCACCAAGACCCAGCTTGGACATCATTTATATACCTAAGCATTTACACAGATGAATAGGACGGCTGTCTTTTCAGACAGTTACTTATATGTAAAGCTAACTCTTTCACCATGTGATCAGCAGAAATACTCACAGTGTATAAAGTGGGGTTTTAGCATTTTCAAGGTCGGGCTAGAAAAAGAATGTTTAGAATAGAACAAAACAAAACAGAACAGAAAATAAAAGAAAAGAAAAGAAAAGAAAAGAAAAGAAAAAAAGGCTTTACATATTTTTAGGACCCAAAGAAGGGGACATGGGACAGGAGTAGGAGTTTTTTCATTATGTCTACACAGTAGAAAAACATGTCTTCAAATTTACAGGTAAAAATCGGGGGATTTCATAGGTGGTCCTTCCCATCTTGATTGCTGGAAGAGAAGATTACTGAGCCAACAGGAAGAAACATTTCACAGGATGCTTAAAGGAAAGAATAATGTTGACACAATTACTGACAATTAAAAAAAATACCAACTCAAAAGCTCTAGGAGAAGAATATACATGATGAATGTTTGCACAGATACAATAAGTGAGCCTGATATCAACACAGGAAGGTATTGCTGGCATAGATTCAAGAGGCACAATGTGAAAGCAAAGCAGGACCAGGGAGTCTGATAAAACAGAAGCAATGGAAAGAGGCCTCACAAACCATCACTATGCTTTACCTATCTTTTGTGACTGAGTTATAAGAACACATTTAATTACCACCTGCTTTGCTTTCCAACTGATACCTAAACAGCTGAATCCAAAGTGAACTGTAAACTGCATCATCAGCTGTTTGGTTTGAGGTGAAAAACAGGCAGGTAAGGCAGACTGGGATCTTTGTGTGGGCATATGCAAGAGCTAAGCCCAAGGCACTGAAAACCTGCATCAACAACAAGGATTTCCCAAACTTGGATACTACCGATGAACATGTTGCTCTGCCAACATCTTCCTCCCTCCTAGTGCATTGCCTTCTTATACTCCAGCTCCCCACTATATTCCCAGGAACAGGACCCAGTCCTCTGCCTGCTGTAGGAGACAGCTGCTCACCCTACAGCAGATAAGACAGTTTTGCAGTGGTTCCTGCGCTACTGGGAATATGCACACCACAATTCAAAAATCCTTGGAATTAATCATGAAAGATCTGAGCCTTGCAAGGAGCAGCAAGAGTGACATTTAAGGCAGTGAACATAAGGCATTTTAGAAAGAATTGCTATCCAGTACAGAGAAACAACTCCATAAAAACCAAAACAGCAGAATCTGTCCCACTGGAAAATAGCAACGAGAGAGGAGCTCTTGCAAATACATCTCTGACCTGAGAGATAAAATTAGAAAACTCAGAGCTAACTGTTGTGAAACCAGCTTTCCATAGTCAAGTAATTTATAAAGTTTAGATAAGTGTTTGGGTTGTTGTCCTGATTTTTCTGAGGACATCGACTCTATTGGCATTACCTTTAATGAGGCCAGGGTGTCACCCCTGATCTTTGTGCTCTTGATCCAAAGCAGTCAACCTCAAGTCATCTCAGTGTTCATATGAGCACAGGAATGAATTCAGTACAGTACTCAGTTTTCTAAGGAACTTTCCCCTTAGTAGGCAAACAGTATCATTTTGCTTAAGATCCATACCGGCTTGTTTGAGGAAAGTCTCTATGAAAACATACACAGTTTACATGAAAAATATCTCCAGGAAAAAAATATTAGTAGTGTCAATTCAAATGACAAACTGTAATCCATGGGACTCATGAACAGAGCTGCTTTGTGAAAAGCAAAAGTGCTTTTCCTCTTCAGAAATCTTTGATTTTCTCCAGTGAAAAAAAATGAAAAAAGGAAAGACCTGATCCCAAAACACTGTATTTTGTTTCTAAGAAGTGGCAACAGTTCCTTGAGTTCAGGAGCTACCTTCTATCTGGAAGGTGGCTTGAGGTCTTGTCTCCTTCCATAAATATGTTTCCATGATTCTTTATAAAGAAAAATAGAAAACTAACTCCATTTGCAAAAGCTTAGCTTCAGTTGAACCTTCCTCTACCTTGACTGTAGAAAAACATTTGACCAAACCTTGTAAAAAAAGTTTATCTTCCTAACATTTCTATACCGATAAAATAACATGTGAGCAAATAGAGTACTTCATATTTTTTTTTTATCTACATATAAAGTATATAGACAAAGAGGCATCGATAGATTTGCAGTAATTAAGTAAGTCTAAAGAATCTCTCTCTATTTGAAGAAATTCCACCATGTAAAAATGAACTAATGCATAAGGTACAAATAAATACCAAATAAATATGTATCTTTCTGTTGGTTAATAAAAGGTTGTTTTGATTTTTCCCCTTCGGTAATAGTTATGTGTTAAAGTTTTTCTGCTGCAATAAAGTATTTTTTTTAATGAATATTCTTAGAAATCAAATGAAAAAATTAACTGGCTTTTGTGTATACTGTATTTAGAAGTCCTCTGCTCGTGAATTGCTCTTTTTTATCCAGACAAGTCAAATGCTGCTGGTATTCTGTTTTTCAGTAACATATTCTTCTTTCTTTGAAACCACAAGTCACCATGCCCTGTCCAGAACATGAGGACAAACATGCACACTATGTATATTCCTCTGTAGACTGAGACATGAAGAAATCCCTCAGTTAAAACTGTTATAGTATTTCAGGCTTAAGAATAAATGTAGGTGAATATACCTTCAGCACAAGGTAAAAATCATCCTTTGGGAAAAAAACTGCCCACACTGTACACCGCAATAAATGTTATAATATTTCTGAGTATCATGGTGTAGGGAATTCCCTCTGCAAACCTCCAATTTTCACCACACATGGATTTTTAATGTAAGCTCTTCTAAAATTAGAAAAGGTCAGGGAAGTATCCTTCCCGCTCAGTCCTAACAGACGGAAACCATGAGGTGCTTTCTCAGCCTGAAACTGCCCCAAAAGCTGAGGCACTAATCTGACGTATTAAACCAAATTTATATAAAGTCTTATGTCTTTACATCATGCAACATCATTTATGTCATGCTGGGCAGTGACAGTTTAAGTTATGAAAATCCTGTATCACACGGCAGATCAGAGCTGGCTTTGTAGCAGGTCTCGTGAATTTCTTCATCAAGAAAGAATAAATTTTGTGGGGGAGCATTCTGCACAGAACCCCTGCAGAGCAGCAGATTAAAATCAGATTTTAACATTTACCTGTTGTTCAACTATAAATCAGGAATTAGAATTGATAATGGCAGCTATCCATCAACAGTAATGCTACTGCAGGAGTAGTTTATGGATAAAAAGAATCCCTTTTTATTAGTAATAAAGAAAATCTATCCTTTACTCCTATTTCAGAAGTTTCTAGGCTGTAGAAAGAGAGTGATTAGATCCATGTATTAACATGGATAAGGAAGATCCATTTGAAGTAACACCTTTCCAAATTGCAGAATGTTATTCTGAAACCCTAGCAGTGGGCTTGAGCTCAAGTGCAGCGATTCACATTGAAGACCCATCTTGACAGAAGACCCTGGAAGTGACGTCTACCACAGCCGGCAGGATTCTGCCCCTCGGTTCATCATCGTATTTGCTGGGCAATTGAAAGCTCTACGGAACTCTTCAAAGTTGCTCATGGCACCAATGACTCTGCAAAGAGAAAAGTGGTTGGTGTGCAGATTGTCTTCTGTTAAACGTCACCGGCCTGCAAGTATTTCAGCGTATTCACTTTAGGTTGAATTTTCAGGTTTCACATGTCATTTTTTCACAAAATTCAAAAAGTTCAGGAGAAACATTCCCATTTAAGTTAATGTGAAGACAATCTTGATTCACTCAGTGCTTTGAGGAGCATCTCACTTTGCTAGAAACTCAACTAAAACCAACTGCATTTTGTGGATACTATGTCATTTCAAACAATTTTCTAATCTGTCCTTTGGCAGTAAGGTGGATCAGCAATAGCCTTTTGCACGTTGGAATTCTTCTTCCAGCAGCTGCCAAAGTGCTGCATTCCAGCAGGCAGGAGTGCATAGGCAGGTGGTTGTGCTGGAATGGCTTGATTTGGCTCGTGCCAGCCAAATTCTTGTAACACTACCCTCTGCCCTCCCATGTACACACACAGACAAGTGCAGACTCCCTGGGACACGGGAGCCTGAAGCTGCAGGGGGGTCAGGCAGAGCCTCTCTTACTGGTCAGCTCAGACTCACACCCATGAACGTCTCAACACCTCTGATAGTTTCATAACACATTTTCTGAGGCTTCCACCCAGACCAGCTACCAAGATCTCTTGCTTCCTCCACAGATGGTGTGATATTGAAAGAGAAGCACATCTCTGCCTCACACAAGGTAGACAATGTGTCTACATCTCAGAGTAGCGCCTCCAGGCATAGGGGAAGAGCTCACTCTTTATGCAGCCATCCTTGGCCCCTGCTTTCATGTCTGTATAATTTCATGCTGTTATAAATTATTATTTTACCATTGCTAGATTGGGATTGTGCTGTTTGCTGATTTTTCCTATGCTTTTAAGCATCTTGGAATTTACTAACCTGAAATTTGCAATGGTATTACCTTAAGTGGCATCCTGAGTTAAAAACAGAAAAGTATCTACTGAGATATTAATTGTATGCCTTTCCACCCTCTTTGTCATGCAGTGGGAAGGCATTTTTCTCCATTGCAGACAATCAGCTTCTCAGCGTAGCTCAGTGTGGTAGAAAACATTCTTATTACATTGATTAGACTTTCTGTGGGTAAGAAAATTTGCAGTCAGTTGGTACAAAAAAAGTCTAAAGGTCAGTTTGTATGGAGAATTACAAAATGAGGTTAGGCTTCAAATAGGATATGCAGCTTTACTGTGGAAAATATTGCGAATACATATTCAGGGACTGGAACAGCAAGAACTGGTCATGCAGAACTGCTGCTGAAGTTGGTAGTTCTGCCTGCCACGACAGGGATCTCACTCTAAAATTAGCATTCAGAAATAACAAAGACACATGCTAATGCTGAAAATCTGCCAATTAAAAATAAATAAAACCAGAATCTAGACAGTGAAAGATCATTAAGTGTATGTGACTTTTCTATCCATGGTTTGATATTGCCACACACTAACTGTGGAATGAAAGTGGGATGTCTGGATGTCATCCCGTTGAACTACAGCAGAGACACCTTCCCTGAATAGGTCACCTGGGCTCCCTTGGCAGTCAATAGGAAGATGCGCCTGCAAAGCCTAAGTAATCCATATTTATTACTTATAAAGGATGTACACTTTCAAAATGCCTGTTCTTTTTTGACTGTGAAAATAACCTGGAGTGACTAGCTGAGATGCACACATCTATGCTCAGGTTATGGGTTGCTCATTTTTCTCATCTTTTGTAGTTACTGTTTATAATTACTTTTAAAAGGTTGGGGCTTTTTGGGTAGCCAGAGCTGTCAACATTGAAACTAGCCGTACTGCTGTTTTATTCGTGATGGTCTGCAGACAAAAAAGAAGCAAAGTTGGAGGAAACAGATAATAAAATTTTTTAGCCCAGTTGATATGATTTGCAAGAAGAGGCAAGCACCACAGTTGCTCTTCAGGTCTGAAACAGAAGTGTGTTCTGAGTATCCACATAAAAACAAAGAAAAAGCTTTGTCTGTGTTTTCTAGACCCAAATTCATCTCACCTTCTCTGGAATTCTCTTTCGTGAGTTTTCCTCATGAATAATCTATGCCCAGGTTTCCCTGTACATTTTGAGATTTGCACCATCTCATAGGAATGTAGATATGCAATGATTCGGACTATATAAATATACATATAGGTAAATAAATCTGAGGACTTTAAAAGGTATGGGATCATTATTTTACAAAAATCTTAACAATAGTAGGTATTATTAAAAAGCATCACTCTCTAGGCATAAGATAAGCCTGTTACTCTTGTCTTTATCACCATGATGTATTTTCAATTGTTATAAGGCATGTAAATTTGTGTGCTGCACTAGTTTTACCATAGCTCACATGTGTAACAGGTATTGAAAAGGTACGGTAGTACAGGTTTCAATGCAGAGTATAGAAGTCTACCAAGACGAAGCATACATACCTGCAATGTTAGCTTATATTAGAATTGTGTTATTATGTTTCCAGTTCTATTATTTCTTAACCCAATCTGGTTAATAAGCAGCCCAAAGCATGTTGTGCATGCTATGTTTATATCTTCAGCTTTGGCATGACTGTGTCCAGGGAATATGTCAAGATACCTGCGAAGTAACTTCACAACATCTTTGTGAAGGTAACGTTATTTTTACTTGAAAGAGAACTGAGGCAGAGGGGGCCCATATGACCTAAATTTAGCTATGGAAAAAGTGGGATCCCAGCTCCCTCATTACTCAACAGAAAGCAGTAGGAATCTCCAGAGGGCAACTAATCCACTGTATTGGAGACACCTTCATAATTATTCTATTTCTGGAATTAACATCCTTCCCCAAATGCAAGGGTAACATAGCACTTGACTGAGGACGAACACAAAATTCTTAGTTAAGTAAGCACAACTGACATAAATCTCAACAAAACCAACTTGCTCTTGGTCACATAAACTCTGTGGAGAAGCAGAGAAAAGAATTCTGGCTTCCTAATTCTTATATAGTCTTTAAACCTTCCCCCTTTTCCAGCCTCTCCTTGTTTGAGTTCATGGGCGTCTGTGGTTAGGGAAGTCTGTGGGAAGCCTTTTGGGTAAAGACATGGACACTCTGTTATGGCTGGAATATCACAGGTCCTTCAAGCAGTGTCTCTTGAAGGTCACTGAAGAGTTTAATTTTGAACTTACAGGGCATGTTTTGATTTGCATTATCAACGCGATTCATGATACTCACTTTAAAGCTTTTAAAGAACTCAGGTACATTAAATCAAGGACCCTCCTAATACACACTGCTTTGTAAAATAGAACTGCATAGGGAAAAAAACAAAGTAATTGATGAGATTTTTTAGATACTCAGACCATAACGGGTCAGATTGTGTTCTGGTTCAACTGCTTTTGAAAGTAAATATAAGCCCTTCATTTATCAGAAGAACATTTATAATAGTGAAAGATCAGCTAATAAAACCAGTTCAATTTCAATCTAATCCAAGAACACAGTCCAATTTTGTGTTTGCTCTTAAACCCCTCTTAACATGCTAAATTCCTGTACTTATGTGCTGCTGTGGTTGATTTCTCTATGTATACTGAGCAAATACATTATTTGTTATACCTGAACTGAGGAGGGCTGTGAGCTCCAACATATATTTGTTCTCTTGCAGATTCTGGTCTAAAGGAATTGCATCTTACCTAATAAACGATAAAAAGCAGAAATAAGTACATTAGCTGGGATGACTTTGTACATAAAGCAGAACGCAAAGTCATTGTTCTTAAGATGGCTATTACATCCAGAATGCACAAACCGGAAAGACACCACAAACTCCTTTGTTTCACCTTTGTTACCTTGCAGTTTTCTATTGGCATTTTCTCGTTTTTTATATCCCTTAATGGATCCAGTCTACACCCACTGTTATTCTCCACCTTTCATTCCTGTCACCTAATCACAGCCACTTTAGTAGTTCTTGTTTTGAAGTTCTCTGTAATGATAGCTTGCTTTACAGCTTGTGCTGCAGCATCTCACACCTTAATAATTACCAAGCACACTTCTTGGTCTCATAGCTATGTAATGTGTATAAAATTATATGTAATGAAGCTTATCATCTCTAGAATTGCAGCTATATTACCTAATATATTTGTTCCATGTTGGAATGTCAGTTTCTTTTGAAATTACGTATTTTTCAAGTTCCCATCAGTGGCCCCAATCCACGACTCCTGATTTGACTCAATTGTAACTGATCACAAAGCCAGGCAGAGAGAATATTTGCACAACTGAATAATCCATCTTATCCTGTATCCATTGCATGAAAAATCTGATTTTAGCAATCCCTACCTTACCTAAGACCCTGTGTTCAATGTTTCCTAAAGACAAAATCCTTTAAGCCACACTGCCCATAGGGGATGTGGACTTCAGTGCAATTTTGTCTGGCTGAAGATAGCCCTGGCAGTCTGAATGAGTCTGGTGCGTCCTGAGGTCTGTAGAAATAGGCTAAGCTCAAGGATACCTGGCATACACTGCTCTGTACATGAGATGTGTCTCCCCTCAGAGAGTCCACTAAACGTACGATTCCTACAGCGGTCCTGTACGACCCCCGTATCTTCCTTATGGCCTCAAAGTTTTCTCGGAGAAAAACTGACCCAGTGTGAAACTCAACTGAGCATAAACTGCCAAAGTGCAGTCTTTTCATTGGTCAATATCGTCAAACTGAAATGGCCATAGACCTATACACTGCTACACTGACTCTTGGCAGAGAAATTATTTTCAGCCAGGGTGGGTTGCATTGATTCCATGGGGTCCTGGTTTTTCATTTTTAGGTGATTCATTCTTTCAACTGGTGGGCAAAATGCCATAGCCCAGCTTTCACTTCTCATGGAGGGAGCTTGTCCCAGCTCTTTTAACCAAGTAAATAATTTCTTATTCTCTCCCTTATTCTACTTGTTTTTTTAAAAAACTTGTATCCCCTATGAAAGTTTTTCTACAGTGTATTTAGCACACAGCAAACAAAGATGGGAAAAAATACACTGAGATTTTCTTCACTGCTGCTTAGTTTCCTTGACTAACATACTCAGTAACCAATGGTGGCAGTATATTTGCAACAGGACCTGTGGTGGAAGCAGTAGGAAAATACTTATATCGCAAGCACCAGAAACCTGAGAAGCTAAACTGGAAAGTGCCTAAGAAGTCGATATGTTCCAGAAGACCATTGTAGTGGAGGGAAGTAGCAAGAGGAAAGAAAACTTCCGTGACAACATTGTGCACAAACAAGAATAATTTCAACAGTCCTGGCACCAACGATAGATGAGGATAAAGAGAACAATAGAAAAGTAACAATAGTCCTAGGAGAAGTCTTTGTTTATACCCTGTAAAGTTTTAGTTTGGCTGGTGTAGATTGCTGAAACAAAGCAGTCTCGATTCCACACTGCACATTGTGCAGGTTAATAGATGAGGACCTGAAACACATTTGTACTACTTACATGGGCATAACTCAGAAAGAAAAGCTGGTTGTGTGTGAACTCAAGGCCTGGTAGTAAAGGCTCTTCTTCTCCTCCCCTCTTTTCTGCAATCCATCTCCTGTATGCCTGATAAGAAAGAGATACTAAGTGCCTTTCAACAACTTGAAGGCTAACCACAGATTTTCTTTTTCCTTTATTATTTTTTTTTAAATAATACTATGTTTCAGATATTTTTCGTCTACTTACCCTGAAAGCCTCTCGCAAACCTCCATTATCTGCAATGTTTTCAGCCAAAGTCCTCTTGCCTTTCACCTGGTAGAATGAAAGAACACCATTTGACCCATTTCTGAACTTCCTTCTTAATCAACTTGAAGAAACAGGGGAAAAAATAAAACAAGGTGAGAACTACCACAGCCACCGTGTATCTGTGGTTAAGGAAACTGGGTTTCAATGTGAAAATGATCAGTAAACAATTCTCCATGGCAAGTTATCCTGGCTCTGGTTCTCATCTCTCTCGCACAAAATGTAATAGATAAAATACACTCAAGAATCCGGTCCCTGATCTTTGATCTGAGCATCAATTATTCACCCATGAAGACTGTTTTTATCTGGTTACACATGAGATCTAGTAGTCTCTTTCTTAAACTTTTATCTAAAAGGTTATATTTGTTTCTCTACATAACTAACTACACTACTAGGACACTAAAATAACTTAAGTCAAAATATATCAGCATAATTAAAAATAACTGTCAGAGACAGAATTTAAATTGATAGTGTATTCAGTGCTCTAAAAATATCTGTCAAGGAGATACACGTTGCTTTTTCCTAGTATTGATTCCAAGAGCAAAAACAAGAGCAAGAGCAACAAGAATATATTCCGAGAAGCAGCGCTACATAAACTTTGTGAAAAAGCCGGTCTCCTGGTATTACCAAGGGCGATATCATTATGAAGAAATCCTCATTTCTGCAAGTAAAGCATTATCTCTCACCACCGAGTGTACTAAGGTCTTAGGTCTCAGTGTTACCAAACTCTGCTGGTAATTAAGCAACTTTACTCTCTACTGTGCCTCAAATAACCAAGGTAATTGGGCGCAGTATTGAGCAGAGCTCTGAAGGTCAATGCTGGTCTGAAGATCTTCCCACGATAGGCTCTCCCATGCCGCAGGGATTAGTATAGGGGGGCTGGTGTCAGGACTCACCTTAGATTCAGGATGGTAAAAGAAGGGAAAACGGAGAAGAGGTAAAAGGACCTAAGGGATACCCAGGTACATGTGCACGGCACCACAACTCAGTGCAGATGAGCACACAGATTGGACTCAAGGCTTTGATCTTACACACAAAGGTGCAATAAAGTGCTCCCCTTTCTGACAGCCCTCCCTCCCCTCAGGAAGCTGGAGATGGAGGGGGGAGAGAAGTTTTTAGGAGAAAAGGTAGTGGGACACTAGGGAACATGCACACATGAGCTGTCTTTTTTTCTGACCTACCTACTCACACACTTTTCTTGCATTTGGTTTGCGAAGTAGACTGATTTACAATATAAGATGAGAGTAACCTAGCAGTGGCACTCAAGCCATAGGTCGTTTTAATAAGTGGAAGAAGTCTTTCTGCTGATCTCAGGCAGCTCTGGGTCAGGTATCTGAGACTGCTCTATACAGACAGTTCGTGACAGGTCTCAGGGACCACAATAAGCCCTTTATTTGATCAGATGACTTTATGAGATTACTGCACTCTGAAGCTATTTCTGTATCCACTTTTTCTTTTGTTATACTTCTTTTCTGGAGACATTTTTATTGTGATGAGAAAGAAAAGAGTAAATAGGTTTCTTCATGCATGAGAAACATTCATATGGGGTAAAAAACCCGCAGAATATTGCTGTAAATGACAGGCAAAAATAAAAGTTCTTTGCATGCATAGCTCTTCATACAGAAGCTATAAAATATGGCAGAAAATATGACAATTCTTCTATTGTCTAAAAAGAGTTTGAGGTTATCCCATGGAGATAGGAGGAAAAAGCCTTGCAGATGACAAGGCTGTGGGTAACAGGATATCTCTAATAAGCGCATTTATGGACTCCAAAGCCAGCAGCTACGCTGGAAGGGAAATTCAGATCTTCCCCATCCCAAGAGACACCATAAAAGGTAAAGGAGAGAACCACTTTAATGACAGGAGTATGAGAAGGGCTCAGTCACATCCTGGGAGAAGGTTTTAATAACTTCCTTTAACTGGCATTTCTGTACTGTTAATTTTTTTCATACAGATATTCAGGAAAGAGCCTGAGAAATTTTTATTTGTCAATTAGTTTATATGAAGTACTTATGTTTGAATTGTTGGACTTCATACTGGACTGCAATACGGATTTTTTATCGCTAAGACTAACACAAACAGCCTGGGGAAAGTGTTAAAATTATTACTAAGCATTCAATGTGACCTCCCTATTCTTAAAAGGCAAAGACGTAATTGTATTTCAGATTTTAAAACGTAAGTAGAGGTGGTGGAATTGAGTAAGCTGGGGGGTATGTGTTTTATCCTGAAAATTCAGAATAAAATCATGTCCTAGCCAATATTACTTGAATTTTAGTTATTGATTTCAGAAGGTCTGGGATTTATCCTATTTATCCTCCATTTTGGACACATAGAATGTGCATATTTTCAGGGAAGCCCACAGCTCTGATAGACACTGAAACAGAAATCTCTTGCACTTTCTTTCTCAATCTTTTTTTTATGAGCTACTGCTATCATACTCCCTTCATTTGAGACACAAATTGGTTCTGCATGCACACATGGAAGAAATAGCAAGAGTTCAATCTGAAATAAAGTAGAGTTTATACATTCATTTTATAGCTGTAATAAATAACAGGTGCAATTGCTAAAGGAATCTATAAAACATGCTATTATATTTTTCTCTTTAAAAAGAGTGACTGCTCAGTTTTCATTACGGACCTCATCTTCAAAAGACATTTAACATGCTCAAAGTAATTAGACCAGTCCTACTGAGTGGCTTCATCCTCTTTCTGTGATAACAAAATGATGTGATGGGGAAAAGTGTTTTAACCCTGTCATGAGGGTGTGGGTTGTGGTATTTGACTGAAGTAATCAAATCTGACAGATAATTTTTATCACAATTATTCACTTCAAAAAGTGATTTGTTGTGAGAAATGAAGTTGGTAGCCTAATACCCCAATATCTCGGGATAACTTTAAAAAAAGCCCCCAAACTCCTAATGCACCACCACTTTCAATCACTGGTATTTTACTTACATGTAAACCGGCTCTCTTCCAGTAATAATTGTTGTATTGATTAATCATGCATTTTGTCTTCTCTTTAAATTTTTCTTCCGAGTCATTTGTCCACCAAGGGTCTAGATTCCCATTTTTGTCATATTTGCGACCTTAAAAAAAGAACGAAAAAACCCGGTAGGGCAAAACACTGTACATTTACAGTTTTGGAATCTATCACCTGCACAGAAATGAGAGGTGAATATACTCATGCAAGTGTGCGTACAAATTGTATAAGATCAGTGAGCAAAATCTTGACCCTATTCAAGTCAATGATGAAAAACTGGCATTCTATTCATTGTCATAATTTCCATTTTTCAGAAAAAAAATAGTAATGACCTATGAGTTTAATAGTACCTTTTATAATTACCCAGTGCATGAGCTTTCTTCTAATTGTGAGAATTTTTCATCCTCAGCCCATATGATTCTGCAAACCTCATGATAACTAATTTGTTATTACTTAATTTTACACTTGACCAGGAAAAAAATATCCATTTCATGGAAACTTCTGAAGTTTCCATTCTACCTTGGAGCAAACCCAGAACACTTGAACCCTATTCATGGAAGCAAGGAGAATATACACATCCCATTCCCCAGGCAGAGAATGGTTTGTGGAAGATTCAGCCTCAGGTCACTGCTCCATCCCAGTTGTACGAAAGTATCTAATCTCCGTCGCGTCTCCAGCCAAACAGACACAAGACACGTTAGAACTTTTTTTGAGAGCGTATTTAGCTGCCCATGTGGATGCAGCCTGGTTCTGTGATTTGATTCTTCGTTACAACTGCAGGAAGGAGAGGCAGGGAGCAACCAGTAGGTGTGATACCAAGTACTGCAGATGTTTTCTTTCATCTTTTTATTTCTTTATATTTTTCCCCTGCATGTTGTCATGTTCAAGATGGCAAATTCCCTAGAGATGTATTTATTACTATATTTTGAAGGTAAGAGCCTGGACAAGGTGCAGTGTTTTGCTCAGGTAACCAAATGAAATCCTCTCTGACTGGCTAGATACATAATGGATATTAGATACTCTCCTGCAAATGAGAAGGAAGCTTATGAAGAAGCATTTCTCCACTGGGGAGTGTTTGCTGACACAAAATGTTTCAGAACAGTGCCACCAGGATACGAGGTTTTTCCTTTTATTTTTAAAGGGTATTCAAAGTAATGCAACATTAACAACTGAATTTTAGTTAGCCAGCCAAGCTAGAAGCTTGCTTCTCCTTAAACTCCCTGTATTTTCAGAGGAAAGAGGTTTCTGTAGACAGCAAGTCACAGTGGGATGTCTGTCAGACACTCACAATTGCTCCCTGATGGAGGTCTGCATTTCTCACACCTCCCCTCCCCACACCCCCATCACTTCTCTCTCTGAGGAGCCTGATTTTAAAAACTACTTTAGTGAGTTAAAAATTTAGGTGGTGGTAATGCCCCTCTCCACCCAGTTATTCAGGACAATTGGTTTGACGTTTTCAGATCATGTCTTCCTTCTCTCTTCTTTTTTTAATATTTTCCAATATGTGTTCTCTTCCACTTTTGTTCCATTGTTGTATATTAATATTTGTACGTAATTGTCTTTTGAAAAAAGTCAAAATTGAAATGAAAAGCTTTCTTGCAAGTCATTTCTGTCATTCCGAAGTTATTCTTTTGCCCTTCCCTGTCCCCTAGCCTGGATTTTCTGAATCTGTTGCTGACTTTGTTTCCATTCAAAATAAGCAGAAAGCACGATACTTGTGGTATTCCCTACCAAACAAAACTTAGTTCAGACACAAAAGATTGTACATAAACAAATTTCAAAAACTGTATTGTTTTTTACTCAATTCAGCATTGTTAAAAAAAAAAAACCAACAAAAAACCTAAAGCATTTAAAAGTCAGCTTTCTAATATGTCAACTCTGTATAACAGAAGTTATATAGAGAGAAATACTCACCATTGCTGTCAAATCCATGAGTAAACTCGTGGCCAACAATTACTCCTATAGCACCATAGCTTAATGACCTGTAACACCAAGAAGCAGTTCCCTCAGAAAGTGTCCAGGCTCATGGACATTAAAGGACAGTAGACCTCAGGAAACACCATTATGTATTTAAACTGGGGGTTAATTGGTCTAAAAACCATACCTGCACAATTTTGACTTAAAGTTGTCAAAAGTCTGAATGTTAAACTCCTACTTATTTAACAGTAACCTTTAATATAAAACTTTAGAAAGCGTTGTGATGGTTCCCTCTTCTAATCAAATCGCTTTAACACCCTATGAGCTCCAAAACGTCTCCTTCAGTTGAGTGCATTGTGGATATTCTAGTTGAGAACAGGACAAAGTTATAGGTGAAATTATTCTCTTAGCATCGTCAGGAAAAATTAATAGATCTAAGGCTGCAGTGGGCTTCTGTAATGCCAGCTCCAATCATTCTTTGCTGGCATGCAACAAACAGACTTGCAAATGACTAACTCCAGTTTGTAAACAGAGTTTACAGACCTTGCTTCAGTTTATTAAAGGAGAGGTCATACAATTTCCTTGCACCTGCTCAGGAAAAGGACATGATCTACAGTCAGATCTAATGCACTGTAGAAACAGAACAGAAAGACGTATTTTGTATTCCTAATTGACAATTAATTATATTTTCCTCATTAAACCCAAATAAACGTGCAGCTGAGGGAAACAGGGATGAAACAGGGAAAGGTTCAGGGCTTTTTTTATGTCAAATACAGTAGATATCATGAGGGGAAAGTTATCTACTAAATGTATCTTGCATTTGTTAAGATGTCTTTGTGATTCTAATTATTTAATTATTGAGATTCCATACTTGAAAGTAGCTTATAGTATTTCTAAGACATTGCATTGAAAATGGAGAAAGATAGAAGATTTTGAAGTAATATGTTATTACTGGACCCAGTGATCCATAACACACTAATTGCTCATCTCAGTCATGCCGAAAAAGTATTATATCATTTAATTGCCCCTGCTCTCATAACAATTTTTCTCTTGTTTTTTTTTTTTCTTTCCTGAAAGGTAATTTGCATGTGATAAAATCTTCCCTACTATTTTTCCCCCACAAATATTATTGCAAATCTTCACAAAAAAATGCTGGTTAAAATTATACATTTCAGCAATGGAAATATCATCCTTTTGTGTGACAGATTTGTAATCTTGTGTAGCACACAGTGATAATTATCCATACTAAATGTACTATATTGGACTTGGTTTCCACATCTGAAGTAAAGTGGTTATGCAGGATCTTTTACAGATGGAGAAGTATAGAAAGCATGGCATAAAACCTTGAAAGAGGCTAAGAAGAACCAATAAGCTCTATTGCTAAATGCATCTTATAGTCTTCTAAGGTTTTCTGTGACCACAAGAAGCAGAAAAAGAACAGACTTGGTGCCCAGGCAGTCCTAGGGCTTTCCCAGGCTCCAAAAAACAGAGTGAAGTTTGAGGTGACTTTTGACTTTTGGTTCTGTGAACCTTCAGCATTTTGTCCAGCTCAGCAACGTATTTGCCAGAAACACTCCCAGCTCTGTTTGTGCTCTTCATTTCTGGGGCACAACTACACAGATAATGGAGGGGATTAGGTACAGTTCAACAGGGACCATACTAGAGGGGAATTGGGACTGGAGAGGCTCAGAGCACTGTAAGAAAGCTATGAACTCAGGTAGTCTGAAGTCTGTATTTCAATATATCTGGCACTTGAGCCTCATGACTATGAATGATAGCTTTTGAATAGTATTTTATTTCACATACTGAGAAGTAAAGTGATAACTTATCTTCCCCTTATGCAAATAGATGCAGTTGTTTTATAGTGGTTGTGCTGCAACCGGACACTAAAACAGCACTAAATGCTAAATATTTCCAAAATCATTTTTCCAGCAAGTGCTGATGACTTTTTGATGATTTTTCTGTTCCAGTGCCATGTACTGTTTCATTTAAGCAGACAGAAAACAGATCCAGAATATTTCAAGGACGAAAGCAATCTGTTGTCTGATATAAAAGGGCTACATTTGTTTACTAAATTTCATTTTGGTACGTACTCAAGCAAAACCAATTTAAGCTAAGGTAACCTTTAAAGAAGAGAAATGAGCAAAGTATAATTCTTTGAAGAAAACACAATTTTATCACTATGGCAGAAGGTCAGGGTACAGAGAAATCTCTTCAGAAAGAACAGGCGGAAACAGGTCTACAATAACCACAGCATAAAATAAGTTCACCTTAACAAGAAAGGACTTTCTTCTATTCCAAATTACCACGTACAGAGTCACCTGGCTCATAAGAATTCTCTTTGAATGTAAATCCATTTGTTCCTAAATTGAATGTGTCTCTCTACATATATCGCCAAATTCCCTGTTTACAAGGACACATCCTGTTTGGAAGGTGGCAAACCCACAATGTTTCAAAAGTTTGATTTTTTTTTTAACACAGATTTATCAAGGAAATGTTTCACCAGTAACTGGCTTTATATAACTGCAAAAGAACTTTCAGAAACTGCTGTCAGAAATTTTCCATGGGCTTCTTCTGCCGTAAAATATAAAGTTATTGAACTGAACAAAAGCAGTGCTTTTTTTCAAAATTAAATATGTGTGACCTATAATTACTCTTCTTCATCTACATAGCACGTGAATCTGTTTAGGCAGTCACTTATGCACATGGAGATATTTTCATGTACCTCCACAGGCACAGGAGAAAGCCCACAGTTAATCTTAGACATTAGCAAAAAGTGAACAATAAACTGATAATAAATGGCTTCTCAGGGTGTTCACTTCTGTTCAAGAAGTGTTAGCTACCTGATTTACAATTCCTTTTAATACCTGCCATGTGCACACTGCTGCATCTGCATGCGGTAGCTCTGAAACACTTGCACTTGGGTGCACTTAATTAGCAACTCCTGTGAGAAATCAGTCATCAGTTTAAGACAGCAGCAACACATACAGCTCCCAAGGGTAAGAAAAGTTAACGCACAAAGCAGCAGTTTTCAAAGTCTGGTTTTTCAATAGTAAAAGCTGGATGCAGCTGGGAAGAACACACAATCCAAGGGCTAAGCTTTCCCTACAGTAGGACAACATTGTATTCCCGTGCACTACTTGTTGGACTTCAGCAGAGTAGCCTTCTTCTCCAGGCCCTTTTCTCTGTCTATATGTATTTCCAATACATTTCACTGTTAGTCCTCATTTCCAGGCACAGTACTTACCTAGGATATTCTGTTCCCCAAAAGAAAGGTTTTTGCAGTTCTCCTGCTGGGAATCCTGCAGTAGCAAAAACAGTAATAGTGAGGTCCCTTGATCAACACAGCTGAATAATAGTCACAGGCCCCAAGGATTTGGATTTTATGACCATTTTTATTAGTTTCAGTAGGTTTTGTTAGAGGAGGTTATGAAGTCTTTAAAGACAACGTGCTGGGTGTGATTCATGTCAACTGACGTGGCAAGTGGCTTTTTTCTGCTGCTCCTCCCTTACAAAAAGTGTATTTTTCAAACTTATTTTCTGAGGGATTTTTCTCTTTCTTCTCCAGATTCTGCTTTGTTGTTTCAAGCATGTTATCCTTTCTTTTCCAGTATTACATAATACAATTGTACCAGTGTCAAGGACAAAGTTTTCCTGATCATGCTCCCTGTCTCCCAGCACACACAGAAGACTGTTTTATCACATATGCTTTAAAACTTCCTGCAGGAATGGTACAACCACACAACCTGAAGAAAAGTGCTTGTTATCACACTGATTTAAGAGCTGGTGTTAAGAGCTGGAAATCTACTCTGAGCTACATTACCTGGTTCTTTCCAAATACTGAACCTCAGGAAAGGTTTTTGGACATGCCCCAGAAACCATTTGGTGAAGGAATCATGAAGGCCCACTAACCCTGAATCACCCTCTCCCCTCAACAGCAGATGACATGAACTGTGGCCAAAATGAACAAATGAACCCAACTGAAGATGGTATGAACCAAGGTAGCTCAGTAACCCCCTCAGATCATATTTAGGAATCACATAACCCTGTGTGCCTATCACTGCACTAAGAGACTATCAAGATCTTGCAATTATTTTGTCCAAGTACAGACTTGTCTGTGTGCCAGGTAGAGATAATAAACATTCACAGTAAACCAGGTGCAAGCCTTCACTCAGGCTCATCCATCTCAGAAATATAACATAAAGTGTTTTCATAAGACATTGCTGAAACACAGTCAGATAAGAGTTAAGCCATGAGATAAAATTTTCATTGAACAAGTCACATGAACACATGGGAAGAAGCTCCAACCCTGACCCCGTATAATAGGTTGATAGTTATTTTACTTAAAATCAGGATCCATTTTAGGTAAGAAATGTCTGAGCTGAAAGCTTATTGAGAGTGGTTCCTGCTTCTGGACACCTGTGTGAAACACCTCTGTAGTTTGAATGTACTAAAGGAAGTATTTCAGGCCAAACAGAGTCAGAAGCCACTAGAAGATAAAATGCTTTCAAGGAAAACTCAGGGAACAGGAATGTATTACCCACAATAGGACTTGTTTTTCTTTTTTAAGAAAAAAAAATATTATCTAGTTTTGAATGTGATTCTAGGGCAGCTAATAAAGCAAAAGTGTCTTGTTCTCCAGAGATTAGTAGCACTAAATGAGGGAGGGTATTCATCCCCTAGTGCAGTACCACAAAGGAGCAGATTCAGAGTTAGCAACACAGAGCGTCCCTCTGGATGCAATGTCTCCCTCAGGCGAGCATCAACCCTATCATCCTTGGAGGGAACAATGATAACAATGTCCTAGAACTAAAATCTCCTTGAAATTTTAACAGGAGACAGGTCACCTGACAGTTTCTTATTTTGTGCTGTTTTGAATCCCCCAATTTAGGCATTTCCCTTGTGAAATCTGTTTCTTTCTTGCTTGGCATATTGTACCTAAAAAAATCAATGACAAAACTCGGAATGTTTCTAGTAGGCTGAGAAGCAAAAAATACTAATGGGATTATATATATGCCACCGGAGTTCAAGCAAGCAAAGCATTGAGTGAGAGGAGCAAGTCAGCCAGACTTCAGAGTTTCACATCTTAAGAAACAGATATAGGCAATGGGAAAGTACTTTAAGCTCTCTGCACCATAAATTATAGTCTGTAGTGCATCTATTCATGTTTTCTCGCTCTACACAGCCCCAGAAGAGGGATATGTGCTGAAAGCTTCTGTCTCAGTACACTTTGTCACTAGTGCAGGCTCAGAGCCGTTGCTCACCAACAGCACATGTAAAGAAAACTGTGTTGTCTTATTACAAACTCCCCACAAACCTGTCTGCCATATGTAGAATCTCAACTTGCAGAAGCTGCCTTGCCTACCTCCTTACAACCTATTTATCTATGGAGCAATGTCATACAACTGCAGCATCATTCTGAGATGGGCACTGGTGTCACATGCCACAAGAGCACTGGAAGTCTGGAGACACCTGAATTCAAGCTGTCACAGAACAGCAATGATATCCTACACCCATGGATCACGCAGATGGCCAAGTGGGACAGCCAGGCTAGACCATCTTCCAGATGGACTTTGTGCCTTTGATCACACTTTAGAGCGAGCCCAGAAGTTCTGAACGCAATCCTTTAAACCTAGGAGTTCAACCAGTTTTCAGCCCACCTGACTATCCGCTTGTCCACTTATCTACTTTTCAGTCATTTCTATTTCAGAATCTTAGGGGAGACAGTGCTGAAAGTCTTGCTAAGGTCAAGATGAATCTCATTCCTTGGTCAAGGAAACTGTGTTCGGGATTTACTCTATCGTGTACACAGGGACTGCTACGAGGCTCACCGACTTGTATTTCCCTGGCTCTTCCTTCTTGAAGATAGGAATGACATTTGCTTTCTTTCAGTTCTCAGAAATCTCCCCCAGTCACCACAGCTTTTCAAAGATGACCAACAGTGACCTCACCATGACATAAGCCAGCTCCTTCAGCACTCACAGATACACTCTTTCAGATCCCGTGAACTGTCTGCCCAGTCTGTTTACATATTCTCTAACCTTCTCCTCCTCCACTGAGAGTAAGACTCCTTGTTCCACAATTCCCCTCTGGTCTCAAGGACCTGGGATTCCTGAAAGTCAGTCTTGCCAGTAAAGACTGAGGCAATGAAGGCATTTAGTACCTTGGCTTTTTCCACGTCATTTGTCATCAGGTCTCCTGTTGTCCCCATCCAGCAGTGGGACTACATTTTCCCCAGAATTTCTTCTGTTGCTGCTACACTTGCAGAAATGTTTTCTCACATCTCCAGGTAGGCTTTGTTTTTCCAAAGTCCTATGTCTGGACCCCTGAACAGTGACTCTGCTAAACTTTCCACTTACTGCTCTGGAATGCAGGGGCATTTCAAGCAGTGGATTACATCTGGCTTATTTCAAATATTTCACTCTGAATTTATGCTGATCTTGAAGCTCTGACAGCACTCTTTACCCGCTCAAAACTACTTCTGACTTTCCTGAAGATTTCTGGCTTAATTTTATCTGATAAATCATTTTCAGCCTCTCTCTGCAGCAAGGTGCTATAAAGCTTGTTAGAATGTATTTCAAATTCCAACCTTTTTTTTCCAATTTTACAGGGGCTTTACTGTCATTAATGAATCCATTTACCAGCTAATACCTTCATAGTGTTATTATACACATTTTGCAGGTGAATGCTCTAAGACTCAATGTAATATAGTTACCTCACCAAGGAGACACAAGCAATCACATTTCATTTGATAGTTCACTGAAACGATGCAGGGTAATAATGGATGAAGTAAACTAAAAACATATGGGATGGCTAACCAAATCATGAGGAAATCTGGAGTTCAAATCTAAAATATGAATTCAAACTCTATAGTTTAATTACATTATTCAGTTATATTGCATGATATTTTTAACTGAGCAAGACATGATCTAGCAAAGCCTTATTCCAAGTCAATGCATTTACAATTTTCCATAATTAGTTGGTTTAGTTAAAGCAACTTCTGGCAGGCTACTGAATCCCGTATATAACTGATGGATATGAGAGACAGCTATGCTAAACTGTGTGATATACAGGGTACTCTGCTGATTGTTGTTGTTCTGGCTATCCTCAGGTGTGTTAAAAAGCTGTAACTTTTTTTTCAAGTGTCATTGAACGAATTCAGATGGAAAGTTTTAAAGAGGTAAGATATAAGCAGAAGATTAACTGCTAGCCAGTCAACAAAGGCTATCGAATTCACATAAGGAACTGTGATGACTGCAGACGACTAAGGTTCTTTGTTACTTGTCTAAAAACAGCACAATGGACAGGATACATTTTTTTAAAATGGTTCCACAAACTTCAGTTTGGACAACTCAGTCTCCTCCTACTGCCTTCTGAGATGGTTTTGCACAAACTGCTTGAACTCTTGCTGCCAGTCTCAACGGGCAAGGGTCTCCTGCAAATTCTGCCTCAGATACATCAGACATGAGAAAACAGATTGGATACTATAGAGCAGGAGTGTCAAACTCATGGTCCACAGGCTGAATCTGGCCCAGCACCTGGTTTCAACCTATCGGCAGCGCTGAGCTTCTTGCCCCTAAGCTCCTGCCAGCATGCTGGTGTGGAGCGTATGTGACGCGTGTTATGCTGCAGCAGTAGGAGAACAACTGGAACCCATGGGTTTGAGACCCCTGCTGTAGAGCATCCCAGATAGCTTTGAGCACTTATATAAGATGATTAGGATCAAACTCTCTGTCATAACATGAATCTGAATCTAACACTTACTTAATATCAAGTTTCATCCTGTGGACAAAGAGGATATAAAAATAAATTGTGTAAGGATAGAAAATATAAAATGTATAAGGCATGGTAACAGTTCTGTCTATGCAAGAATACAACGTTTAACTTTCCAAGGAGTAGTTCATTAACAGACAAATGCTGGTCTTAAAGTAGAAGACTCAGCAGGTTCTGGTTCAATTCTTGGCTCAGTTTCTTTCTCACCTTACAAGAAGCTGTTTGCTGCTCATGAAAAAGAGAGAAAACAGCATTTCCCAACCGCAATGGGGCAATATGAGGAGAAATGTTAGATGGTTTATAAGGGGTCAAGATCTACTGTGTGCTAAGGGACTAGGGAACCTGTGAAAACACCTATGTAAGGATCATGCATCATCTCACTTGTGACTGTAATTAAATAAAAGACAATACTGGTCATTGGTAAACAGGAAAAATTGAAAATGTGGGCTCACTTAAGATCACTTAAAGCTAACTTAATAACAGGGCTCAGAAGGTGTTCTGTCCAAATCTGTTATGTTTATTAACCTCCTAGAAACTAATGGTGCACTTGAGACTACTTCATCAATAACCTTCCAATTAGTCTAGTTCCTATAGGGAAGAGACAGTGCCCCTATGTGCAGTCCCCTCGCCTTCCACTGGCCACAGCACTATGTGCTGTTTGCCAGCACTTCCCTGGCTCCTGGCAAGAAAAGAGTTCTCCTTTGCAACTCACAGCATCAGCAAGCTGCCAGCATCAATATCTGCATGCTGCTTTCTATAAAGATGATGCTTATTGGCTAATATGAGCTCTCATCTGTAGTTTTCTCAATGGATGCTAATTCAAACATAATTTTAAAATTCTGGTTTAGATTATATCTTCTTCCCGTAACATGTAATGAAGCTGCTTTCTAAAGAGGCCTCTTGACTTCCACTAGAGAACTGCAGTACAAGCACAAGTGACTTAGAAGGAACATGGGTATAAATTTACACAGATAATATCAACAGTGACTAATTATGCAATACATCTATTCAAGTTTACACCTCACGAATGTGTTGCTTTTATTTGCCTCAGTTCACTGCAGGTCTTCCTTTCATTGCTCTTCACAACCCACAAATGTTGCTTTCTTGATGTATTCCAGAGGCATGCATATTTACACTTGAAAAGAAAATTAAATACACCAAATGTCTAGTGAGCAGTTTCCTTCTATTCTTAACATATTCAAGGTCCAATATTTTAGTGCTGCAATGAAATAAAACCTTTTCTTCCACAGAAGCATTCTAGCATACTCTGATCATCACTTGTATCTCCTTTCAGTACATATTTGTTGACTGCTGTAGAGCTCATTAAAATGAAATAGAGCCTTTCTGAAAGTCGTTTTGTGTTCCAATGATTACAATTAAGATAGTATTCATGCTGCTTAGATTATATGACGTGCGCTTAGATACTTTTCTAGAGTCTCAAAGCAATGATATGTACCTGTTTTCCTTGTTAAGTATTTACAACTGAGCAGAAATTGATGAGTAAATGTAAAGAAAACTGAAAAATTATCCAAAGAGGGATTGAAAAATTATTAACAACCATTTTAAACCTGCACGGTTGTTAATCTAAGACACTTTGAATTATGGAAAAAGAAGAAATAAATAAATAGAACCCATGTAAAGAGAGTACCAGAAGTGAAACTGTATATTAAGATAAACCATATGTACCGTATTTTTTAACTCAGGTCTTTGCAACACGTCTTATGTTGGTAGATCTACTTATTTCTCCTTTGGAGGTATTAACAGAATCATTGGCAATTCAGGTTATCTATAGTTTAGTAATGAAAATGAAATGAAGCCATAGCGAACATAAGGATGTTTTCACTCAAGTGTAGCAAATTTGTTACAATCTACTGCATATGCAAGTTTTGCTGTATTCTCCCAAATCTAATAATTTTCTAAATCATCTAGTTTCTACTCTCTATTAATTTTCACTTTTAGTGAAGAAAGGCCTTTTATTTCAAGCAATTGAGCACTCAAGTAGTTAAGTTAAAAATACTAACATCTTGCCCATGTATAAAGATTATGTGGACCTGTATGGAGATTGCAGTGATTTCTTGTTTAATGCCTATGTCAGTGATACAGACTACAGAGACAAAAGAATTTGTAAACCCTCCCTTAGGAGTCTGTCAAAGACCTCCCTGTGCTCTAAGCATTGAAAGCAAAAGCACCTTCCTAATGTTCAGAAGAGATCAAGACCTCTACGTTCTCCTCCACTTCTGCAGGTTCCTGATGACAGCTGCTTTTCAGAATTCACTGTTTAAGGCATCAGTATTGTCTTTTCTCTAAACTCTTTCACAAAGCCTTAGGTTTGGAGTTGCTGTGGTTATGTTGATAACATTACACCATACTTTTCATTTCCAAACTGAACAATCTTAATTTTTAGAATTAACTTTGCAACCAAGTATTTTCCAGTTAATGTAGAAGCTGCTTTCCAGAAACCATTTCTAGTATGCATTTAAAAATTAGCATTTCTCAGATTCTCCTTCTTAGTAAACTGATTTACTAAGAGCAAAAATAGATGGGCTATGGATACAATAAATTCTAATTTGCTCACTAAAGAGCAGGGACATTTAAACAGATGAAGAGCCTATCTGGTTCATTCTCAGTGATCAGTAGGAAAAGAGCTTCAGGCACCTATCTGTGTGGTAATTCTTCTACTAGTATTTCTTTCTACCTTCCAGTAATCAGCAGCAGAGGGATCTGTCCTCCTGGACTGAGTTTATGTCTATCTGAGTTTTTGTTCAGAACAGAACACCCTCTTTTTCAGATCATCTGCTAATAGTGACCAGCACAGACCCTTGTAACATAAACCCCTAACTGTTTTGAAAATATGTCATTTGTTCCTACCTCCTTTTCTTATCTCTAATCAGCCATTAATTTATGAAAGGGTCTTCTTTCTTGTCCCATAACAACCTGCAGTCAATAACATTGGGAAAGAACCTCACAAAAAGGGTTCTATGGAAATGAATGTAGTATGTCAAGCACACTTGCTTTCTGAATTAAAAAAAAAATCTGATAGACTAAGAAAGCAGGATTTTTTTCTAAAAGAAAAAGCAAAAACCAAGTCACATTGAATCTTCCGCATTGTATCACATGCTTATTCATTCTTGCTTGTTCATGCACATTGTGATCACGACTGATTTCCTTCATATAGGGGTAGAGTGACTTTTTATGTTGATCCTTCTGGATTTTCTTTCGGAAAAAAAAAATATTTGACACTTGTCACAGCTATTATTCTTGTGCTAAGGCCACTAGAAGTGATAAGCTGTACATCAAAGCTGGTTGTTTGGCAATTTCTTGTCTAAGATCTTTTGAAATACCTGAGAGAATATTATGCGGTCCTTATATTTGTCATAGTCTATTTTATGAATTTCTTCTAAAGTACTTTCTATTGACACTAAATTTGAAATGCTTCCTGGGACTTACCTGCCATAAGAAAAATCTTCAGGATAAGAACTTCCCAAACTCTTCTAATTCAAAGAATAATCTTATTTTTATCCCTTAAAGACACTCTTCCTTCAATGTATTTGAAAAAAGGTTTCATTGTTAGTTATTATGTTCTTAGAAAGCTGGTCCTCAAAGTCTTTGTGGACTTGCTATATCTCCACTTTACATTTAACTCACTAGAGCTCATGCTTATTTCTCATTCTCAAATGACTCTCATTTGTAGAACTTCTTTTCTGTTGTTTAACTCAGACTTTAAAAAGGCCACAATTTTTTGTGGTGTATCATCAGCCCCCACAGAAATTTGTATGGATTACTACTGAAAACATAACTGCAAAGCAGTAAAGTAAAAACTGCTGCACTTGAGATTTGCCCAGCACATACATCGTGAAATACTAGTATGCATAGGCTCACAAACTTAAGTCTCCCACTGTGTAGTTCTTCCCCAGCAGCATTAATGGGAATTCAGTAGGGATGTGCCGAATGTTTATCAGCAACTTCAGACTTGAGCTTGTTCCTCTCACATCTCACTGGGCCTCTTCCCCTGCATATCACACCAGCCAGCAGTGGGAGACTGTCTATACTGTGCCTTTGTTTGAATCTTCCCTCCTATTGTGCATCATTTTTAGGGTATGATTACCTTGGTATCTCTCTTTCAGGCAGGAGAGGGTTTTGTTCAGAAAGAGCCACCTAAATCCTTTTTGTCTTAGGAACGTCCTTTTTGTCTTAGTGAGCAGCATTATCCAGCTTCAAGGTCAGATGCCAGCAGTACAAGAAGGTCAACAGTTATAATAGAAAATACAATTGCCTCTACACCCATGACTGATTGGTTATATTTGACAGCTCTCCACTTTGTGACACTGTTAAACACAGTCCATGTGAAATTTAGCTTCAGTGACTCCAGCCTCTCGTTATAGTTTTCTGTAATGTGCCATAACGGAGAGGCTGAGAGAGCTGAACGCTGCTGAAACGTGAAAGGACCCAATATTAAGAAGAGATAAAGCAGTGGCTCTCATTTTGAGATTACTGATCTTCCTCTCCATTCACCTGATACATATGGAGCAGCAGTAGTGGCTGGCGCTTAGTTCAGCAGGAGCAGTAGCTGTCATGCTTCACTTGCACCTCAGAGCTGTGATCAGCTCAGGAAAGTCTGCCTCAGGTGCTCCTTCAGATGGCCAACAAAAACATGGCTGCTTAATGACGGCAGCCCTCTAATTAAGGGAGAGCTGTCTAGGCCAAGAACTCATTTTCATCAGAAGAACAGCCTAATTATCACACATACTTTACAAATGAGCTCACTTAGACATGAAAGAACTTAAGTGAGTGGTTTGAAGGCCAAAATTGTTTACAGGAATCAGTAGGAGCAGATACAAGCAGATCTGGATAGCCAGACTTCTGCTGTAACCTCTTCAACGTGATACGTTCATTTTGAACCTTTAAAAAACTACTTCTATCTGTGACCAAAAGAGATTCAGGAGAAAAAGGAAGAGTCACTCAGCTATTACTGACATGCCTGCCCTTGGGGACTGAGACCATGGAGGTTATTGCAGCCACCTTCGAGACCATGACAGCACAGAACAAGAAGGCTGATTTAAGTTGCAAATCTAATAAGAACAAAGAGAAGTGTCACGGTAAAGATAACGCTGTTGTACACAGAAATACATGTATAAACTTTTAAAGCTAGTTAGAACTTTTCTATGCAAAGTCTCAATAAAGCAAATGTGAATGAACATCCAAATCCATGCCCATCTTTAAAATTTGCCTTCTACCTCATGTGCTTCCAAACTAGGATTTATGCGTCTAAAAACAATCAGTCACTAAAATTAGCGTAAGACAGGTTGTACTACACATACAAGATAATTTCATCAAATTACACAGGCAAGAATTTTTAGTTAACTACAGATACCACTCCTTGTCCTTGAAAGTATTGAACAAATCCACTGGACACCACTTCTTAGGTTTTCTGGTCTATATCACAGCCTCCTCTAGTCACATTTATTGCTACATATTTATTAATACTACAGGACCGAGTCACTATCCCTTAAAGAGTAAATGTATATTTATGGAGGTATGTGTACACAAGCTTTTGATACAGAAGACAGAAACATTAAGCTTTAATAAAAGTGATTAAAGCTAATATTTGCAATAGCCAGAGTACATACAGAGGCGGTTGCTGCAACCCAGCTGGCACAGGTTAGCTCAGTAGGAAACAGTCAAATTTGTGGGATCCCTTGATTTTCCAGAACTATCTTCTCACTTAAGATCTCTCACAGCTGTATTATCAGGTTTGAGCTTTTGCTTTTCAGTCACAAATACATAAACTGTACAGATATTATCAGAATCTTGATACATACATTTCCCAAGCAAGCAGTTTATAAGGAGGCTCAGAAGTCAGATACTCACTGATCTGGTTGGTAGATGCACTATAAAAAGCGTTTACAGTAGTTGGGCTTGTAAACCACCTGTAGTAAGAGCAAAAGAAATCAGCTGTCAATGAACTTTTATACATCTTTATGAATAAAATAACCAAAGATAAAAAGTGAATTTAGTACAAGGAAACAAAAAGATGAAAGACCTAGCACACATTAAAGTTTAAGTATTTCTCAATTTCAACATATGCTAGCTACATTTTCTAGAATGTTGAAATCTACTGTTTATTTGCTTTATTTTAAGTGCATATAGTCAATGAATGTTCAACGGGAGCTTAACTTCCTATTACCTAGTCTGGTTTATTTCTGAGTTATCTTTGTGCTTATGAGGTCTGCCACGCTGGCAAACTGAAGTTCACCCAACACAGAGGCTGCAGCTGTGAAAACTCTCTTAGGTGTCTTTCAACCATGTGCGGAGAAACACTCTCTTGAAATTAGAGGAGAACATTTTGAAATTATTAAAGTGGCTTCGGAAGCTTTGCTGAACAACTACTTGAACAATTAGGATGATGCTAGCAACATGGGCAGACGCTTTCTGGGAACCTATATTAAAAACAACAGCTTCACATTGCATACCCTACACAATGAACATGGCCATCAGAGTGCTTATAAACCAATGGACCTCTTAAAAGGTAAAAAAAACCTTACAGGAATATTAGCATTTCTTCACATAGTTAGATTTCTTATACATTCTGGAGAGAAACGTAAATTTGAATAGCCAATCGGATTTATGAATCTCCTTTTTCTAAGTTCATCTATATTGACAGTGGTTACACCGTACGCATGAAAAAACCCTCAACTGGCTTCAGCAAGATCCAAATGCCCTCAGGTGAAGATCTGAGTTCAGTGAGTCCAAGATTTCACCCTATGGTTTTATAGGGACGAACTGAGGTAGAAGAAAAATAAAAAGATTATGAGAATTAGTGGTTAATTTATAATAAATTCGAAGTGACTCTAGTGAATGCCCAAACAGGAACATCCTGATGTCTTTAGCAATGCATTACTTAGAAGTTTAGTAAAGCCAAAGGAGTGCAATGCTTTGGAAATTTTTTTCAAAGAGAAGAGATAGGAACTGCAAAACAAAGAGTAAAACAAAGGAAGATGTATCAGAACATGGAAAATGTGTGATGTCAGTGACATTCACATACACAATCTGTGCTTTAAAATAGCGCAATTGAATGAGTTTTCTGCAGACTGACTTTTTCTGGCAATTGATGTTCTCAGGTAAACCATGCAACAAAGGGGAGAATTTTAGAATGGCAGTATTCAGTCTTTTATCAATAAATTTATCTGCTTTTCTCATCTTCAAAGCTGAGCAGCTTATTTTACAATGCAGCAACTAGAAAAAAAAAACCAATGAAAGCAAAAGCTGATGTCATCTAAATATCTGAACAATCCATCACATTATAGGCTCTAATTGCCACAAATAAGTCTTTGTTTTGTTTACTAAGAGATTCTGAAGGGGAGGAGCAGGGGAGAGTTGTTTTGTAGTGTGTTTATTGTTTCCTTTATAATAAAGACATTACATGAGGCAATGTAGTGAGTTAAGGGAAAAGTATGTTTATGGTGAGAGGATAAAGATAAAATTACGGGTCTTGATTAACTACATTTCAATTTCATGTTTGTTCACAGCGGCAATCAGCTGAACTGTTTTGAAGGATGCAAACCAACCACTTGTGCAGTGGGACCTGCTTTCTGGGCCTAGCAGTAACTCTGGAGGACTCTGTTCCTTTCCTTGGCAAGGAGAGAATGCATCTGAAACACTCAACACTTTAATTTAGATTTTACTTTAATTTAGATTTTACTCTTTGTTTGAACAAAGACACACAGCATTGTGACTTCCACATCATCCTAACTCGTTCTACTTACAACGTCCTTTCTGTTCTCTCAAGCAACAACTTTTAAGTATGAAGACTTCCAGGGCAACAAATCCTCCCTTTATACAAATGTTTCTTGCAGTGCCTTTCATTTCCAATCACAGAATTAAAGGCCTGAAACAGATAGCTGGTACTTCAAAACAGACTAATATTCTTTGCTCTTCTCCCCATCCTCTTTGCTGCTACAGCCCCAGGAGCTCACTGCAGCCAGTTCAAGGCAGGAACTACCAAAAGCCGTAGTTAAAGAGCTCTTCGCTGCTGAGTGACATCTCTCTAACAGTACAAGTTTGCACCCATTTTTGTTTGGTAAGGATCTAACCAGTGGTGCACGTACTTTTCACCACAGGAGAACCTCACTCTGCCTGAGAGCAATTGCAAATACTGATGCCATTTGGTCCCCAGCTACCGAGGGAGGACATCACTGCTGGCCACTCTTTTCCTACCTATGAACTCATAGACTCATAGCTCGTAGCCTAGCTGCTAAGACTTACCACAACATCCCTTTCTGAGACTGGTTCTTTTTTCCCAATCTACCATAACAATAACACAACCCAACCTTTTTCCTGAGCTTATTGTGGGCCAAAGACCAAGAGCAGCCTTGATTTTCTCACTGTAAAACTGAACCAAATTCTTTCTAAGTAATCTTTTTATAACGAGGCCTTGAGAATTACCCATATATGTTATGTTTTTAAGCAGCTTGGAAGAGGGGACTTAACAGCCATACTGAGGAGTCAGGAAGAATAAGAGCTCTCTAGTGACAAGCAGAGTATGTTGCTGAATTTCATATTTGACATTTAGACACTCAGCAAGGAGCATATTTACACTCCAGCATCCTGTTGCATCATTCTGAGTCACTCTTAAAAGGATTTAGGAAGCATTTTCCACAAAAGAGAAGAAATAACTGAGACTTCTTCCATTCAGATTAGTAGAACAACTTCACCTCTCATCTGTCCTCCTCTTTCAGTGGGCACTTCGAAATGACCGAGTTTCAGTGACAGATCTTAACTAATAACACATCAAATTACTAGATGAAGATCTGTAATAAATAGCGGTTGCTATTAAATTTTAAGGTGAAGTAAATTTAGAAATAACATTCCTCTTTGAAGTCAGGTTCTGCTCTTGGCCTGGTTACAATTTCAGCACGTTTGATCTATTAGCAGAAGAACAGAAAAAAAGACAGGCATAACAAACATCAAGCTCTTATTAATTACGGACTGAGTATAATTAAATCTAGAATTGTTTACAGTGTTTCCATTTGCTACTAGCATGTGAAAAAGGGACAGATTTGAATGATGTCCTATACATCACGTAACAACTACTGCAGCAGTCAAAACCTAATGCTGCAGACGTGAGATTTCTCTTGTAGAAATAAAACCTGAAATTTGCGCTGAGATAGCAAGTGGGGCAGATACAATCCTAGCTTTCTGTTTCTTTATGGTTTTGTCTATGGTATCTTCTTTTCTGCGTTAAAAGTAATGTGTGCTATATTGCCAGGCATGAAGAGGGGTAACTGGGTATATTAAAATGCAGGGAAAAGCTTATTAATTGATTTACTTCTCTGTAAAGCACAAACCAAAACTGCAATCAGTTCTCTCAACTTTTTGAGTTAGAAGACATCATCAGGCACTGGGAAGAATTTAATGTTTAATGTCCCAAGTAAGAATTTTTTTAAAAAATCATGTAAGTAAATAAAATGAATTTGTGAATATATAACACACTTAAGCTGGTGAGAAGTGAAAGACTGTAAAAAGTTACTAATGAGGATGGAATCTGAAAAATTTCTTCCCAAGAAAAGACGATAAAGAAAAACTTCTAAAGGAGAGGTAATCTTCAAAGTGATTTTCAAAAGGGTGTTTCCTCTTCTCATTGTTAGTCCATTTTATACATTTTCCCATGTACAAACAGAGGGTTAGTCTCCCAGGCCAGGCTGCCATTTCTCCGCCTTGGGGCTAGGCAAGAAACTGGGATGGTAAGGCTAGGCCCAGCGTCCAGTGCCACATCACTGCTTAAAATGAAGTTCAAAAACTAGGAAAAGGATCCAGGAGGCCTCTTTCCAGCCTCTTCTCTCCAGGGAAGGTCCACCCACAGGATTTCTGAGCTCTCTAACAGCATCTCTCCAACAGACAAGAGCCTGTTCAGGTGTGTTTCAGGGCTGCTTTTCGGTTTTTGCAGAGGAAGATCTTGAAGTGCCTTAACTGCATCCAACCCAGCATCTCTCGGAATTGCCCTCCCCTGTGGGGAACCAAGTGCCAGGGCTGGCAAATGGTAGTGTGTGGTCAAGAAACTGGAATGGTTCTTGGAGGAGTCCCAGGAATCTTCTCACAGTACACTTCTGTGTCCTCTTATAGGGCTACTAGATTCCTACATCTGCAGCACTGAAATTTAAGTGAAATGTAAAGAAAGATTTGGCAAAAGTCTTAGAGGAGATGTCCTGACTTCAAAGGAGAAAGAATAATAATAACGAAGTGTTATGCCCAAGAAGTCTTCCAGTCCCTTGCTATTTGCAAATATGATGCCTGTGTTAAGAAGTATAGTCTGAATCACTGTTAAAAAGGTGCAGGTATCAGTTTATATATACATACACATATACACACTTGTGTTTGCATATTTGCATGTATGAATGCATACGGCTTCATGTACTGAAAAGCAAACACCACTAAGACACTGGTTCTCCTTTATCTCTCCCTTCCATGTGGCCATCACTTCTCCACTCTCTGCCTTTCACCTCCCTCTACTCTAGTCACATCTCATCTGAATTATTACAATTGTCTTCTCACCTGGTCCACTACTTCCCATGTTCCTCCTTCCATCCTCACCTCCTCCATTCAGCCCTCTTGATCTAACCTCCTCTGTTTAGTGCATCATATTCCTCAGATCCTGCCACAAATCCCTTTGTACATCTCTCTCGTGACACCTGAGTGCTGATAGAGCCAGCTGTGAAGATGACAGCCACCTCCCCAGCCAACTGTTCGGACTGCAGCTGCCATCCGAAGTGAGTGTTGAAGACAGCAAGTTGCAACTCCTGCAGCTGCAGTGCCTGCAGGGGAGCCTAAGCCGTTGGACCAGCAGAGCAGGCAGCTCCAGTGCCCAGATACCCTGTCACAGTTTTGCGGTAACAGTTGGGCCAGGTACATTCCTTCATCCATGCCCTGCTCAATGCCTTGCCTGACTCCATGATCCCTCTTTCCTGTAAGGCAGAGAACTGTTAGGGTGGGAGGGAGCAGAACAGAGGACAAAGAATTTTCATAATTACTCCTGCTTTGGGAGATTTTTTGGTTCTCAGTTTAGTTTACAAAACTGTTGAATTTCCAGAACAGCTTATTTCCACTTTTATATCCATGCTCCTCTTTGCTTTCTTTGTCTTACACCTTCCAGCTCCTCTCTTCTGTCCTGTGATAGTGTTTCCCTGGTGCTTTGAGAGAACCATAATTTTGATTTTCCATTTAGTTGGCTGTGCTGAGGAAAGTGAGCCCAGTTTGAAATAATATTGCTGAGAAATCTAGACTGTCTGCTAAATGAATACAGTGTTTTAACTTTTAGGGGTGTCATTAATTTACTATCATGTAGTAACTTAAATTGTTAAACACTCCTTTTCTTATTTAACTTTTCCAGTCCACAATGTGGACCATTTTATATCATCCATCTCTAAATATAAATGATACGCTAAAAGCTATTGAACTAGAGAAAGGAAGAAATGAAGCAAACAGAAACAAAACCCCAAGGGTAATTCTCTATTAACGCTGCACCAAGCTTCACTGAACAGCAAAGATCTGTCGAGTTCTACGAAATATGAAAGTTTGAAACAACAACAAAAAAAAAACCACCACAAAAATGGAAAAAGGGAAGGGGAAATCATCAGAAAACAGTAGTCTGATATTTAAAATATACCAAGTGCTGATATTTTTAAGGCCAGATTTGCCTTCCCTCAGACTGGTGATTGGGAATTATTGGTTACTGGAGGTAGCAATGACTCTGTGCCTCAGTAGCCCTCAGCAGACATAACAAAAGCAGACAGTGTAAGGAACACCACTTTTAGAGCTCCTTTCTATTGCCAAGTAGGTGCAAAGGCAAAATAATCCCCCAAGAGGAATAACTATGACTGAAGGCTCTGGTGGGGGCTACGTCTGGTCCCACAGAAGGCAGAGCACATAGCTGTGCTGGCAAAGGGAAGAGACCGAAAACTGAACTGGGATCCCCCAGGCTATAATATGCCCTGTGAGTTAAAGGTGATGAGGGAGCTGTTAAGTAGTCCTTGAAATAAGATGATAAAGACAAGCATGAGGAAGTGTTCAATTTTGTAATGCATAGTTGGGCAAAACTTTCATTTTTTAAGCATACCCATGTGGCGTTTGTCAGTTTACAGCCTTTGAGATGTACAGTCAGGGATTACCTGCCAACTAGTTTCCTTATAGGGTAGATTTCCCACCACACCAAACATCTACATGGTCTGTTAGTGCTGCCCCAAAGATAGTTATGAGGAGGCTGCTGTTCACCATTGCAAGTGTTATCTCACTGCTTTCATGGAAAGTGTCGGTGTGAAGAGAATTTATTGTCACAATCTAGCCCTGGCATCCAGGGCTGCCAGAAAGCCCATAAATTCATGCCCTGGGATTAACTACTGCAATGTCAGAGAAAATAGTGACAAGAAGGTAAAATTCACAGTTAAAATTAAGGTATCACAGAATCATACAATGGTTTGGATTGGAAGGGACTGTGAAGGTCATATAGTCCAACCCACTCGCAGTGAGTAGGAATATCTTCAACTAAATCAGGTGGCTCAGAGCCTCATCGAACATTTCTGGGAATGAGGCATCTACCACCTCTCTGGGCAACTTGTGCCAGTGTTTCACCACCCTCAGCAAAAAAAAGAAAAATCCTCTTCCTAATACCTCGTCTAAACTTTTTACTTTAAACCCATTACCCCTTGTCCTGTTTCTACAGGCACAGCTAAAACGTTTTTCCTCATCTTTCTTATAAGCTTCCTTTAAGGCTTTAAAGGCTGCAATAAGGTCTCCTCAGAGCCTTCTCTTATCCAGACTGAACCCCAGCTCTCTCAGTCTGTTTTCACAGGAAAGGTGTTCCAGGTCTTTGATCATTTTGTGGCCCTCCTCTGGATCCACTCCAATAGGTCCATGTCTCTCCTGTGCTGAGGGCTCCAGAGCTGGTCACAGCACTCCAGGTGTGGTCTCACCGGAGCAGAGTAGGGGGCCAGAATCACCTCCCTCATCTTGCTGGCAATGCTTCTTTTGATGCAGCCCGAGATACAGTTGGCCTTCTGAGCTGCAAGCACACGCTGCCAATTTATGTCCAGCTTGTAATCCACCGGGACCCCCAGGTCCTCTCTGCAGCGCTGCTCTCAATGTCTTCATTCCCCAGCCTGTATCGATACTGAGGGTTGCCCTGACCCAGGTGCAGGACCTTGCACTTCACCTTGTTGAAACTTCTTGAGGTTTCCATAAGCCCAATTCTCCAGCTTCTGAAGCTTTCTTACTGTTTGTGATGTTATTCTGTCCCTCAGAGGTGTCAGCCTCACCACTCAGCTTGGTGTCATCTGCAAACTTGCTGAGGATGCACTTAAACCCATTGTCTATATCATTGATGAAGTTATTAAAGCTCATCAATCCCAGAACAGACTCTTGAAGGACACATCTCATTGATCTTCATCTGGACATTGAGCCATTGACCACTACCCTCTGGGTGCAACCATCCAACCAATTTCTTATCCACCGAACAGTCCATTTACCAAATCCGTATCCCTCCAATTAAGGGAGAAGGATGTTGTGGGGGGACTGTATCAAAGGCCTTAGAGAAGTCCAGGTACATGACATCCATGGTCTTCCCCTTCTCCACTGATATATTCCCTCCATCACAGAAGGCTACTAGGTTGGTAAACCTATAGCTATAAACTACTCTTGAAAATATGGGGCCAAAGTACAACACTTCTATCAGGAATAGCCTATGCCTGTTCTGCTGACATCCTCTACCTGCCTCACAGACAACACAGAGCCACCCTGGAAACAACGTATTGTTTAGTTAGAGTTGGAATTTCTGGAGCCCTAAGGAAATAACACCACAGGAGCTAAGCAGCGGCACCAATTTCAAAGTCTCTGTGTAGAAGGAATCATTTCTAAGTAGCATGATTAGACTAATTAAGTTCTGTTTAGGTTTTAATTTGCATTTTAAGGATTTGATTACCCACCAGTAAGGAAAGAGACTTATTCTTTCATGTATTTTATGACAATATGTGACACAATCTGCACTCTCATGTTTACAAATAAATAAAAACAATATATGTAAATTAAATTGCGTTTTATCCCGTATCATTTCTATCAACAGCAGGTAACTAACAATGCTGATTGCTGTTATTAATAATAGTATTATCTCTTACTAATGGTTCCATTCTTAGAAAATTTATTTCATAAATCTCTGCAGTACCATTCCAAATTCTGTGACCAAGAAACATAATCCATTTTTAATTGAAATTCAATTACCTCTTTTTTCATTAAATTAAGTTTAAGCTGCAAGCGTATGACCATTGTGCGTCAGAAGGGGTTACCTAGAACTTAAAAAAACATCCACAGGAATTTCTGAATAACTGAGGGGGTTTGCCTGTAGGCTTTTTGTATCATAATACCTTGCCGTTTAAACATAAATTGCATAATTAAACAATATAAATTAAAATAGTGTTAGAAGATAATGTGCATTTGTCTTTTTTCTACTCACTCTGATTTTGGAACTTCTTTTCTAAGCCAGTAGAAATCGGACTGGGCTGCATATTTGCGAGTTTGCAACACGTTGCCAAAATAGTCATTTTCTGTGAACTTCAGCTGTATAGACAAAGCGCAAAACATACTAAATAGCATGCAAAAGGAAACAAAAGCTGACATAAACCAATCAGAACTATTATTTTAAACAATAAAATCAGCTAATTTTTTAGCCATTATCAAAGCAAGCAGAATTTTCACACTTGGTAGGAAAAATAAATATTTGGTGAACTTTGTTAAAAAACCAGACCTACACAAGGGACAGGAACATTGGAAAAGCTCTTCCCTGTGCAGAGAACAGCTGAGGAAATCAGAAGTACCCAACGACAAACTGCAGACTGCGTATTTCTAAGGCTACTTACCAAGCAGCCTCTTTCCCACAAGGAAGTAGGTTTGCTTTTATTTTTAAAAGGTCATTTTAATACTACTTTCAAAAATGTAACAAAGCCCCTTTTTCCAGCTTGTTTTGCATTTTATTACAGATGCTTTGTACCCTCTCAGGGTTCTACCTCTGCTTTCTTACTGTTTGTGATGTTAAATGCTTACAGACATAGGGCTCCATGCTTTCATAAGCTCCCTAATCTAATAGCACCACACACACACGCACACAAACGATGCAAGAAAAAGGGATGTTAATATTTTATAAATATAGCTGATACCCTTGGCACCAGTTTCAAGCAAACTTATGATTTGTGAAAAAGTTATATTTCAGATTTAAACTATGGTTTTGCAACTGTGATTAACAAGTGTTTTTCACTAGTCATTACCACTTACCTGGACAAATAATTCCAGACATTGGCTGGTTATTTTGTCATACTCTCTGTATCATTACACTGACTTCACAATATCATCTCACTCTGCTCTTTCCAGGAACAAAGATTAGGCTTGTAGAGCTGGTTCTTCAAACTTTTCTGAATAAATTATGCTCTTTTCAGTGTTCTTTCGTGTTCTTTGAGAAAGATGACTATGACAGGACTGAATCTGTGATTCTGCTTTGCCTGTGACATTCAATAATACGTCACACGCATGCCACAGCACTTTAGAAAATGGTAAAATAAATTCTCTTCATCATCTGCCTTCCTGTCGTAGTTAGGCTGAACAGATACTGGGTCAGGAAGGAGTCTCAGCTCCAGTATTCTTGCCCAGCAGCCAGGCATATACACAGGTTAGGACCTCTAAATACACTCATCACCAACAAGCATTGATAAATTCATAGCCTTGAAAGGTGGGGAAAGCCTATATAAGGCATGATAAATTGTGATATCCTGAGGAAAAATGCATTAGTATTCTTGAAGACTATTACTTTGAAGAGAAATGTTTTTGTTTCATTTTTATAACTAAATGCAAAATTTATGCCAGCATATGTTTAGTCTTTAAAATGTTTAATAGCAAGAAGGTTCTTTGCATCCAGGCACATTTTGCTCCCAGCAGGCCTCGTGGTCATCTCACTTAGACACAGCAGCATCGACAATTTAGACATGAGAGCTGACATACTTAGTTCAAAGTCTAAAAATAACCAGGCAAGCAGAACACCAGATGCATGCCAAAAAAAAAAAGAGCTTTGATTTTAGACAGCAACAAAACAGAGAAAAGAATGGCTGCGATATGTAAAAGAAGAAGGCTGCAAGTCTGACACTTACTGTTTTGATGTCTTCATTAATATATGTGTCATTCATTATAAACTGAGGGTAACCCACTTTTGCCATAACTGCTTTTGCCTTTGGAAAAAAAAAAAAAAGAAAGAAAAAAAATTGTTGGCATATATAACCATTTCTCAATGTATGGGGTTTTCTCGCCTACTATTCTTCCACTTTGTATTATTATGTCTCCCTGAAGGCGTCCTACTTTAGCTTCAAACCAACCTGCCTACAAGGTAGATTTGGTGCTGCAAATGAGCTTTGCGTCACAATGTGGAGAGTCCGGGTTCTGTTGTCAGATTGTCACAGTGGGTTTTTGGTCGGCTGCAGAGCTTTCGCACACTTACAGCAATGTGTTTGAGTGCAAAGTCTTAACAGCTGATTTTCCTACTGATTTTTGTGTTGATCACATGGTCAAATGCCCGTTTTCACATTTTTTTCCAAAGGATGACAGGAAACGGCCCATTTTGCTATGGTGCAGTAGCTGGTATACATCCAACTCTTAAAATAGATTTGATACACGAATATGGGTGAACCTGGATCCCAGTAAGTGCAGACTGGCATATTTCCACTGAGAGTCACTTCTATTTATACCTGAGGATCAGTGTACACTTTTCTGAAGGACACTGTACTTCCTAAAACCAAAGGACTAATTTTTGGTTTGTTCTCTACTTTCTTCCCTTACTTTGCAGTCTCTGCCTAAGGCCAGTAAAGATGTTAAAATAAGACACTTCACTTTTCGTTAACTTTGGTTTTTTCCCCTTCAGTCATGAACTGGTCCCAGCATTTATGCACAATCTGTGTAAACACTCTGGTGTGAAGTGATAGTAGCTGTAGATGAGTATTCCCACTTTGTAAATTATGACATAAGTATATAAACATCTTTAGTAATATCTTCACAAAAGCAGCAGCAGGCCACCCAGAAGCTCTGTGGAAACCACATGTTTCCAGAAGAAAAGCAGAAGGATACAAAAGCATAAGGCGACATACCAAGAACTGATACATGACAGGTCCATAGAGTAAATTACCGGCATGATAGACCATGATACAAAGCTTTAACCTTGTATGTTTTCAGGATGCTGAACGCAATTTCCTCTTAAGCCTTTGGAATTTTCTTCACCCTTCAAAAAATATTCTTCTGGAAATTTATTCTTGAAACCCAAATGAATATTGAAAGACATGAAGTGCCTAAGTGGGTGGGCCTTTAAAGCAAATGCAGCCATACGAACCCTGCACTCTGCTTTCTGTGAGGAGAGCCAGACCTCTCTGGGGGCCTCTTCCCTTTTCTGCTTCCCTCTTGCTGCATGGGGAGGTGTTGAGGGCAAGATTCCCCTTCCTCTACAATGAAATCCTTCCCCCCTACTTCCCCTCTACAGTGTCTCAATACAATAGGGCCTTCTGAGAAAGCAAGAATTAGAAATGTCTGTTTTACAACTGTAAGAAGAAAGCTGATGGAGGATTGCCTTCATTTAACCAAAATTATTTTTATACAAGAAAGGCCTCTCTGCGTCTTGAAACACTTCCGATTTCTCAATATCATTTTCACTCAAAATCATAATCCTCCATTTGTGACATCACAATTAATTGTGGTACAGATAAAAAGATGTCACAAATAGAAGATTACAACTTCAGGTAGGAAATTAGCAGCAGGAGTAGATGAACTCTGAAGCAAGAAAAATCCTATTGTCATGCAAATATCCATAGTGATAAAAAAAACAATGGAAGAGAAACACTGCACAGGAAATATGAAATGAGTCAAATTAACTCTCAGTAGAATGTTTTCTGTTTTCCAGGAGGCAGAGCAGCCTTTCAAGATATTTTTAGTGTCTGGAGTGGGGGGGCGGATATAAAACATAGGGGAGGTGGGGAGAGCACAATTCACCTGCAAGTTTGTATAATCAAGAGCATCCAGGTTTTTTCCCTGCTGGTGTTGGCAGGCCCAGCTGACTGAATTTTGCAAGGAACTGGAAAATTTCTGGTTTTCATGTCAGATGTTTCAATCCTGGTTGTTATACTAGTCTTGAGAAAACAAAGAATGAAACTCACCAGTTCCAGTTTTTGCTAAGTCAGCTGCTCAGACAAGTTCAGTGAATCGGGTCTACTCTGCCTGTGACCCAGGCTCATCATCTGAATTACTCACAGTAGACTTTGTGTTGTATCTACTTAATTGAGCCCCTTAGCATTTTAATTAAACAGATTTAATTTTAAAACTAACTTATATGATGAAGAATAACCCCTTTACAAACAATCTATAGTGCAACTTGCAAAAAAATCAACAGTGGCTTTCAAAGAAAAATCAAAGATCAACTGTGTCAGTACAATGTCATTTCAGTAATGATTTAGCCAGTACGATGTTGATCAAAAATTGTTGGTTGTGGTTTAGCACATGAAAGAACATTTTTGCCTTTGAGCTGTATTATAGCCTTTATAAATGCTCTTAATTTCTAGACTGCCTTCCAAATGAAAGTAAATAAATTCATACCTCCCTGGCTGTAAATGCAGAGGACGATGAAGCCAGCCTACATCTGGCAGCGCTTACTTGCTGAAAGAAGCAGAGATAGGCCCTGCCCTCAGACCTGTGCTGCTAGTCGTCTGGTCATGACCACAAGTTTATTTCCACTTCACTGCATGAATATTCTGGGGACTTTGCAGAATATCTGCCACATCCATCTCAGTCTCTCAGTCTCTTCTTCCACAGCAGAGCACTGAAAAAAACAGGCTAGAACTGCCAGATTTTGGCCTTTTCCAATCTCACTCCTTCACCAAACATCTCTAAGGATGAGGATGATTCCTCCAGGCTCCTTAACAGCAGGTCTGGCATAGGTTGACCTAAATATCATATATAACCACATTATATAATAAAAATAATATAATTAATAATTAACATTATTTTTTTGCTTTAGTGGCACTTAAATCCTTCAGTCTTGTCATGGCCCTGCTGCATTAGGAAAACAAGATGGGAAGAGTTCTCCCAACAAGACTGCCTCAGGAGAGGTGGGCTCACTTGCCACGACACCCATAATGTTGCTTTGTGACGCAAGGAAAAAAATGGTCAGGCACTTTTATTTTATTTCAGAGGCTTTATAAAATCCTTGTAAATAACAGAGTTTGTCTCAAAGAGATTATTGAAAGTAAACTCAAAAGGTAATGCTGCTTCTAGTACTTTTATGTTTTATCGGTGGCTAAAGCTGTCTGTACTTTAAAAGAGAGAGAGATGGAGAAAATGTTATTTTATTGCATTTCTTACTTGGAAGCTCTTACCACAATATGCGTGTTTCAGAAGTCTGAACAAAACAGACTATATACTCCATGATGACTGAAGTCTAAGGTAGACCTTAGTAGCAGAGTGATGCTCATATGTTTTCAAATGTTCTACTAGTAATGCAGGATAACAAAGATACAGAAAAGTAGACAATGTTTACTGTATCACCAAGTTAATTTACTATTAGAAAACATAGGTACATGCTTAAACACCATTAGAAAGCTTCAAGACCCACAAATGAACAATATCATTTAGGAGCCTTTTTGAGAACATCTAGGGCAAGAGCTGATGGAGAGCATACTGGTACAAAGTTGTCAGGTGTGATGCACATCTTACTATACAGCTTCTCCCAGAAAAGGAATGTGTCTCAAATTGGTCCTAATTTTATCTACAAAGCAGCCAAAAATTTGGGTGTACAAAGCTCCCCTGAGATCCTACTTAGGAAGTGGCCGAAGGCCACCTTACCTCCACCGTGTAGCATGTACTGGTGTGGAAGGAACAAAGAAATAAGATTTCTTGATCTGAAAGACTAAGAGCATCTCTCTTTGGAAAGGCAACATACTGACTCCAGCCTGGAATGAGGTTCAGGCCCATACAGCCACTCAGGACAGGAAGGGTGGGCGGCAGGCCAGAAGGCTATGGCATACCAGTAAGTTCTGTGATGCCAACAGTGAAGGACACGTGGCTTGTGGTGGAGCGGATGATTGCCTATAGCCAAAGCAAAACCTATGGGAGAACACAGGATGTCTTCTGAAGTCTCTGGGAATCCTCCAACTGGGATACCTCCTTGCATCAAGTCCAAGCCTGTTCAGCTGAGCCCAGCACACAGCCCAATTTATTTGCACAACAGATAAGGTTTCTAAATTTGTATTTTGGAAGCCTCTTTCTTCCTTGATTGTCTTTTCTGTTCACTTGAATAATATTTAACAGCAGTTCAAAGACTCCTTATTCATATAGCGCAAGAAATTAGAAAACTCTTCTATGACTGGCTTGCTTTTTGATAATGAAGTTAAGTGTTTTTCCCTTGACAAGATTAAAAGTATGTTTGAGACACCAGCCTTCCAGGAGGCATGCACACACATACGGGGAAAACAAATGAAATGTGACAAACATACAGGAACCAACCATGTGGTAATTGCACATGAATCTGTCGTAAATGCACCGTGCACAACTTTTTATGGTTTAAAGCCTCATTTAATTCCTATATCTAATTTGCATATTAAGTAAACATGCATACAGGAAGAAAAGGAGTGATGAGGTATTTTCACCAGCTATTGTTAAGTACTCAGCTTACCTTAGGCTGTCAGGTAAATTGAGAAAACTCATTGCTGCAGGATTTCTTTCCTGCCACTGAAAGCGAGAAGCTCTTGCAGGGGCTGATGCAGAGTGGTGGCATGCTCTAGAACAAGTCATGATAACTGTTTTCTGCCCCAGCAGCCAAAGAGTAGGCTCCCAGGCAGAGGACCTGGAGTGGGACTACTCCCTATATGGCTGATTACACAAGGAAGTTTCCCCACTGAATTCAACACAGTCAGGATTTTATGATGTGTGTCCTACTGTCACAATGAGAGCATTGCAAGACAGTTTACTACAGAGACAAAATAATAAATGACGTGTCACTCTTCGCTTAACAACTTGCCAACATGGGAATGCACACATGTGTTTCAATGCTATAAAGCATCCCAGATTCCAGGCTAGTCAAATTCTTGCTTGGCAACCAAACTTGGCATGTGAGTCTTCTGAGAGCCTTTTTTGCCCATCAGAGTATGATATGAATCTTTTGTAGGTCTGCTAGCAACACCAAGTACTGGCATAGTGTACGTACCATAAAACAAAACAAAACAAAACATCTATCTCACCCCGACAAAGTTTTATGAGTCTGACACAGATCTTCTGTATATCAATTTGACTCACAATAACTTTGTGAAGATCATTTTCAAGCTTCTAAAAACATAAAAAGTTAACACAATTACAGTTCACTGAAAAATTAGCATGAAATACATTCTGAAAGCTAAAATCATTCACGGCAAAGTAATGTTCCATTTAATTACAAAGATTAATTCAGCCTTTATATACATGTCTTTTCATTTTTCATTGAAAACAGATAATTCAAGAGCCGTCTGGTAGAACTGCAGCATAACTATCACTGCATCTATTTAGGTTTTACATATAGAAAAACTTGGGAAATAGAATGATGGATCTTGGTAAATCCAGTTCCATCACAGGGGTAAAGCACAGTGCTACAGGTATCAGTAGGGACTGACCCACCGACTTGAGTGGGTCAAGTCATGGACTGGGCTCTTGTTAATGACGTATTTTATTTCCTGTGCAGGGGTCACATGAAGCGTCAGGGATTTGCACATCATCAACTGCAATCAGAAGTGAAGACGCAATTCAAACACGAACGCTTGGCCTGAAATGATGATTTTTAAGAGTCCTTGATCTGCAGTGAACTGGCTATAATCCATACTCCAGAATATGGTTAATCATCCAGCTACTTATTTTTAAACTTTGGCTTTAGTATTCCTCTTATTTTTGCACTTCACAACACAAACTGTGTAGAATTTACAAGATTTTTCAGAGGTAGTGTTCCATTTAATAGTATTTCACATACCACCACCTCACACTGAACCCTTTCCATGTTTCAATAATTGCTCTGAATGTTCTATATTAATCAAATACAAAGATGGAAAATACAGCTATTGCTCTAGTCTTGTAGTAGTTGGACTCCAGGGGTAAAAAAAAAAAAAATAAAAATCAAGTGACATGTGAATAAGCATACCCAGGAAATACACAAAAAAATTGCTTTTAGTTAAATACACACTGCGGTTTCAAAAGTAGCTGACTCCATTTAGCAACTTTTTGCTGACAAATAATTTTTTTAAAAGTGTCCTGGTCCTCAATCTTCTCCCTTTCTCCTCTCATTTCTGTCCAGACTTCTGCCTAGGATGTCTGCAGCCACAGCCTCCATGAGCTGCCCCATCTCCTTGCCACATCTTTCTGGGAGACTGCTTAGCTCAGTAACACTTCCCACATTATGGGAACACGTAATGTGGGAAAGTGGAGAAGGAACAGCAAAAGGATTGCACTACCTTTGTTTACCCTTTCCTGTGAATCATCTTTTGAAACCAAACCCTCACTCAAAGAAAATTTCCTGAGAGGAAAATATTCACTAGTACTCTTAAGAAGGGGGCACACCATACATAAGCCTTCTGGGAAAAGGAAGGGGAAAAGGACAAAAAAATGTCTAAGCAAACTGTTAGTTGAGATTATATTCTCAGTCTTATATCAACTAGCTACCAAGATATTATTAACTATAATGTTACAAGCTCCTAAAGGTTTAGTAGGACTGCCATGCACAAAAGAATCAGAAAAATCAGCAATGTACATTGCTGCTCTTTCCTGCCCTAAACCCCTTCTGTTACTGGTTCTCTGGAAGACAAAGATTCAGTCCTTGGTTCAAGCAATGTGACAGTAAATTCACTAGAATTAATTATTCAGTTTAAACTAATCCTGCATTAGAACTTTTTAGCAATAGAACTGAACTAAAACACATAAAATCTGAAACAGCCTTATTCATATAAAAATAGGGATTCGGTGTGATATTTTCACAGGCATAAATAGTTAGTTCAATGTAGCAGTATAAACAATAAACCTAACTCATATTTTCTCCTACCAGCTTGGTTCCAAACTCTTTTTGCTGCCAACAATGTTTTAGTTTTGTTAAGAAATATAATTCTTTTTTTCATTTTATTTTAATTCCATTTTCCATGTGTAATCTCATTATGATGGTTATAGCAATTCCATAATTTTATACAGAGACTATTATATATGGTAGACATCAATGCTGTCTTTCATGAGCAAAACCACAGCTCTATAACTCAAATACATTTCTTCATGGCGTACAGCAAATATCTCCCTCTGCGATTATACAATACATAAATGCACTTACATAGCCGACCTGCACAACCGAGTACCTGGCAAGAGATGTATTTATCATCTAACCATCTCTGTCCAAGGCTCCTCAGTTAGTTTTAAGGGCCTCTGGGTTCTCAGTGGAAATGGGATCATGCCTGCAGACCTGCAGATAGGAGGGTGCACACATATGCCAACTGACTCAGCCTGCTTTAGGTCCAGCTATGGCATCATGTCACCAAGCCAGCAGTGACAGGTCCACTGCAGCACGGTGATTTCTGCATGGATTCCCCTCTATGCACCTGTGGATCACTTAGGGCACGACTACACTGGGTTGTGGGCCGACAGCTAGGAGTACTTCCAGCCGCACTTCTAACAAGCCCCATGGTATAATGTTGCTTAGCTGCCTTTGACACGGTTCTAATAGCTCGTGCACCTGAGTTAAGCTTAAACAGATCTTATATTTTCCAGAACAAACGTCTCTTAAAACAAAACAAAACAAAAAAACAACCAAACCCCAACAATCAAACAAACACCCACAACCCAAAACTCTCTTTATCTGTGTTTTGATATTGCTTTAGATATCCTTACCCAACAAATTTTGCACCAGAATCCTAAGGATTTGCAATGAAACAAAGAAAAACTCACCTTTGACCAGGCTTTGGCACATAAGTGTGCTAAAGAAATTATTATGTTGCATTTTTTAAAGAAACTCCTTCCTGGACTCATTTCAGTGCTCACTGCCAGAGCCTCTAGTCGGTTGACCCTTACTCCCACTGTCATGCCACCTCTTGCTAGAAACACACCCACCTGTCTGAAAAATCTTTTCTGCTGTTTTTGTTTTAGCTTTGGGAAAACAGCAAGTTTAACAAAATCCACTGTGCTGACAAAATAAAATTCTCCAATGACCCCAAAATCCCGGTGTGCTGAGGAGAGCTCTGGCACCAAACGCTGAGAGGATGGCCCCAGAGACTGGGAAAGGGCAAGGAAGCTCTCTCCCCATTGGGATATGAGTTACCAGAGTGTTTCTTTTGGTAGTTTTATGCAAAACTCTGAATGACCTGTTCCAGAGAGAGACACCTTCTGACCTTAGCCTCTGCTTGAATCAGTTCATATTCATTTAACATTTTCAAGGTTATCTTTGCTTAGTAACTTTTTTTAAAAATTAATAGAACACAAAAAAATCTCTTTCCATTTCTAGCCACAGGTGAGCATAGACAGTCTTAGGTACAGTAGAGATCAGGCATGGCAGAGACTTGTTCTTACACTGCTCTAAAACTGAAATGGGGACTGAGGACCTAAACACAAGCAATGCTCAGCTTAGGACTTGCAGGTTTTCTTCCACTCTGGGGTGAAATTCCTTTTGCTTGAACAGGGACTCCAACCAGAAATGTATTCCAAATCTTTGCATATTTTATATCTAAATGGATTATATTTATGTGTTTATTTCTACATTAATGGAACTCAACACTTACCCAGAACAAGCTGAGCACAAGACAATTCACAGTTCCCTCACAAAGGAGAGCAGCTGGGGAAGCCCTTATCCTTTGGCACACTGGTCTGGTTTCTGAAAGGCCACTAAAAAGGACCAAATTTCTCTGTTTGCTGACCTCCTTGTGATAAAGCTCTGCTAAAATTAAACTCCAGAAACAATGGTACTTGAAGCCATATAAACGTTTCACAACTTTGTTTCAGAGTTCTGTAAGCAGTACAATACTTGAGGAAGTCGAAGGGCCACTAAGGCTTCCGGTCCTGGACAGCTTGGTGTCCAAGGCTGAGGGTCCATGCCAGAGCCCCAGCCCACATTCCGGCCTTGCCGTGCTTCCCGCTGCTCCCAGCAAGCAGGAAGCTTTCCTCTCAGTGGCTCAGGCAGGCAAATACAGGACATGGAGATCACCACAGTCAGGAAACACATTCATTGGAAACCGAGAGGGAATATCGAGCAGATGCCTGAGCGTGCCCTTGTAGATTCCTCCTCTATACAGAGGATGGGTTTCAAACACCTCAATATCTGTTACTGTTGAGATGAAGGATTATAATGTCTTTGTAAATGTTCTCCTACAGAAGGTAGTTTTACTTGGTAAAACAACAAAGATAACAAAAGTTAAAGTTGAAACTGTCCAAGACTTCCTGCCCTTTGGAAGAATTAATCTGTCTTCTCGCATAACAATGTTTTCATGTTGCATTTCTGCTACCAAAGCTTCAGATTCACCCTCCTCCCCAAGCATCTGCAGGTGTGCCTATCCATCTGTCTCCTTCCTTCTATTTCAATATGAGATTTGTCACAAGTGTTTTGATGTCGCGCACCCATTCTAGCCTTATGGAGTTGCGGAGGAGTCTGAAAAATGACAGCTGTGAGATCAGGGTTAAATACAATTTCCTCTCCCTTCACCTGTTTTCCACTGTCTGTTTGCACGGTGCTCAGGTTATTAATGGAACTGACATCCCTGCACAACTGAGTGAGCAGTAGCAGCAGCCAGATAACAAGGGAGAAGCTGACAGCAGCGATCTAACCCCAGAGATAAGAGATAAGCAAACATGCCATGGCTATTAGTTTCAACTCTGGCCAATGGAAAAGAATATCTCCTATGGATACTGTATAGGAAAGCCCAGTCCTCCTGAGAAGATTAAATTAAATTCAGGATGTGAGAGAGATTCTTCTTTGACTTCGAAAACTAAAACTTGAGATGAGAAATAAACATTTGACTTAAAAAAAAAAAAACCCACCAAAATTAAAAATAAGTGGTTTTAATGTGATAGAAAGCAAAGACCTATTTTTATTCAGAGAAAAGCACAGAAGACTTCTATGCTAGAAGCAAAGTACCTTGCATTCTCTATATCTTACAGGTGAAAAATGTTATTGTAAACATTGTCATTTTCCAAACAGCTATCTCAGGGATAGTATGCGAGTTGTAGCCTCAATGTCCTGACCCAATTCTAAACTAGCTAAGTAGAGCAAACTTTTCAAGTCCTTTACATGATTTCTGAGCTGCACAGCATGTACTTTACTTCCCACTTCCTACCAAGTTGTCCTCTTCACTTGTCCACACACAGGATAAGATAAAGATGAGTTACACCATGAATATGAGCTCCTGGTAATACACTTAATGCCCAAGGAAACTCCAAACATATAGGAAAAGGGTTAAAGCGGGTCTCTGTCTCCTAAACTCGAACACCTTTCAACTTTATCAGGACACTTGCTCTTTGCTCCCTGCAATGCAACTGCCACAATACAGGCAGGAACTTCAATTTTTGTATCCAGGGAATACCTTAATTTCAGAAAGTTCACTTCCACAAAGGAAAACTGTGGCCAAGGTCCAATTGCAACTAAGCAGAAGTACACTTTCCAGTTTAGAAACGATAAAGTGGTTTCAAGAAGATCTGAATCAAACTTTCTAGTAAAACTACTATATTTGGAAGCCAGTAGTCACCCTTGTTGGTCTTGAACAGGAGTGAAGTGCTCAAATGCAATTAGAGCTTTTGTCTTGGGATCTTTGGTTTTGAAACTCCACCCCCTTCTTTTCTGAAGTGCTGTTCCGTCAGCCTTGTGCTAGCCTTCAGTCCAGAAAAAGCCCACTTGAGATATGGAAAGTGTTGAGACTCAGAGTTCATTCCTCTGACATATTCTTGTGTTCTGTTACATAGGGTGGGTCCACAGACTCCATAAGGCACAAAAAGATTTTTTTTTTCTTTTTGCAGAGCACTCAGTGACCACCCTGAAGATTGGATCCTTTGTCATCTTTGTGCAGAATTAGCACAATATCAATCAAGATTAATTCAGCTTCTGAAGCTGTAGTGACTGGCCTTATTCTCTGAGTATGCCTTGGATGTTAATGAAAAGTTATTTTCCAGAACTGTATCTAGTGTATGCCCTGGACAGTCTATGTGAATAAACGCAGGAGGTTCCATAATCTTTGGATGTGTTGCTGTGCCAAGTTTATACGGAAGAGTGGGCACTAGAAAACAACAGGCAATGATGATTCTCTGGTTTCCCCACTAGCAGAATGTAGGGGGAGAAGGTGACATTTTCCAGATAAGCCAAAGGAGATGTTTTCTCAAACACAGCACAATGAGGCAATAGAACTCATTGCCTTGGAAGCTGCAGATGATAAAAGTGTTGTGTGTTCAAAAAGTCATTAGACAATCTCACAGCAGAAAAAATATGAATAAATACAAAGACACCATTTCTGACTGGGGAAGCAAGTGAGCTGCAGATTGTCAGAGGCCAGGAGAGGATAGCAGGAATGTATCCCTTTGTGCTTGCCCTGTCCTTATGTTCATCTCTAAACACCTGCTACTATTTGGCCACTGTCCGAGCCAGACATCGAACCTCTGGTCTCAGCAGTGTGGCTGTCATGTTTATAGTGAAATCATCTAAATGTGAAGAGAGAGAGACCACAGAGAATTAGGAAAGTTGGCAGCGGCTTAGCTAGTTGACTCGAGGGCTGGATATGACCATTAAGTTCCAACTGAGAAGCGAATGGCTTTAGTGGGATAACCCATGAACACCTACCTCATTTAAAGTACCTATACTATGTTAAATCGGGGCTTGTACAGATGGCTCTTGATTTCCTAAGGGCTATTGGCCTGAATTACACTCCGTTATCTAGAGAGGTTTTCTGTATCTCTCTGAAGAGGCAGAGCAAACCCTGTAGACAAAACAAAGGTAACTAACACTGCCTGAGAGAGACAGCTATAGCTTGGCATTGTCCTTATGTTTTCCTGTGATCCTCTTGCCTCAGTCTTCAGACTTGGAGAGATGCAAAGAAAAACAAATATTGTGTGTACAACTTCCTTAGAAAGACATAAAGCTAAGCAGCAGGCAAGTTCAGTAGAAAAAAATAATTGCACGGTGACCTTGGGATTTGTGCTCCATGACCTAAAGAGGTTAATAATGTTACAGAAAAATGTTATTAGAGGAAAAACACGCTTTTTTTGGCCTGTCCTCCATGCTTTCAAAACAGCGTTGTAAACCAAAAAAACAGCTTCTGAAAACGCAAGCTATTTTACAGGAGAATTGCAAACTTTCAGAAAACAGGCTTTTGTATAAAAATCTCTTTTGTAAGCCTCCAGTTAAACCCAAGCATAAAGGGCATTTCAGGCAGGAAAAAAAAATATCCTCTGAAGAGCAGCAGCAAAAAATTACCATTTTAAAGATAAGAGTCCTGGTCACACAAGTCATGTCCACAGAGTTTCAGTTATGGGTTCTCGTTTTCCCCTGTGGCCCGCTGTTACAAATGCAACTGTCAGTGTTATTTGGCTGACATAGGTGGCTGCAACCTGCACTTTCATTTTTAAGGGAAGCAAACCCCCCTTCCTCAGTTGCCATCCTTCTCAGAGGCTGAAAGGTGGTCCAGAGCTCACCAGGTACTTGGGCAGCCAACAAGGGATCTTTCTGCATGACTTCCATAACTTGCAGACCATGTACTTGAAGGCTGTTGCAAGGCACACTCTTGGGGCTGCACTCATTTGAGTAATTTCTCTGTTCTTCAAAGGAGGGCAAAATTTAATGAGCCCTACAGAAGAGAGAGGCTAAGGGCATTTTTTTTTTAAAAAAAAATCAGAGAACTCCATTGAAAATTTGGGAGGTCAACAGGCATAGATTAAGCAAATTTCAAATGACAGTCAAATATAGAGCAATAAAGCAAGGCTTGGACAGAGCAGAGGAGGAAGGACAGGGTAGAAAACGGAGCATTACAGCACAGTGTGGAGTGCTCCTCTCTGACTCGAAGCTCCTTTGGAAGCAGCATGAGCTCCATCCAGAGAGCTAGGTGAGAACTGCACGTGAAGACAGACCAAGCTGCCTAACCCTGTTAAAAACTGTCTTTACAAGACTGGCTTTCATATGGTCTGGTTTGGTTTACATTCGTATTTCCATCACAGAAAGAGAGGAATTGAAGGAAGATGGGAGAGAAGGTAATTATTAGATGTCATCTTCTTTTAATGTTTTCTTACAGATGCAAAATCAAATCTTAGCTCTGACGTACACAAGGGCTAAAAGGGTGATTCTCAGAAATCAAGGCTGCAAGACAGTTTCCTGTGTCACATGGACTCGTTGATTTGGTCTGTTTAATAAGGTTTGGGCTCAACAAATTAGTAACATGCCCTCTGAGTAACTTAAAACAACAGATCAGGCACAAAGACAGACAGACAGAAAAGCATTTCAGTGATTAGATGGAGATGACAGGCTGCCTAAAGCAAAATTCAGGCATCAGTTCTACTAGGGGCCTTTTGTAAGTTCTTCAGAGGTTGATGGTCCCTTTGATTGCAAAGAATCAGTCTGACAGCAATATATGCAAGTTCGGCCTCAGCCAAGTGCACAAGAAAGGTGGGAATCAGTAAGACAACAAGCTGCAGAAAATATGCAAATCAGTGACTATCTGCATCACAGAGAGGATCACAGTTAATTCTCTTTAAAGCCTGCGAAGTCTTTCGCTTTACGGTGTTGTTATCTAAAAACACAACCACTGGAAGGAACAGAAGAGCAGTCTAAGATGAGATGTTTTTCTAGGAAAGCTGTCCATGCTCACAGTTCAGACATTCAGATCCTGCATCAATCTTATTCTTCTTTCAGGAAATGAGTAAAAATTTTGTTAATGACCCAAATATGTCTGAAGTTAAGGAAAGGGCTAACGAAAAATAAAAGGATCACACTGAGCAGGCCCAATAAACAATAACCACTAGATTTCTACAGTTCCTTTCTTTCCAGAGCATTCAAAGAATTCAAGAATGCAATTAGATTAAAAATATAGAGGAAAAGCAAAATATATGAATCATTTATTTCAGACAGGAACTCTACTCTGCAATTCCAAAAGGGACAAAGTGACAGGTACTGATCAAAACACAAAATATCAAGATGTTCTTTGCCTAATAACTTCCTTTATTTACTTAATTGGTAATAATGATAGAATATAGAATATTTTCAGTTGGAAGGAACCTACAATGATCACCTAGTCCAACTGCCAGACCATTTCACAGCTGACCAAAAGTTAAATCACGTTATTAAGAACTTTGTCCAAATGCCTCTTCAACATTTACCAGCATGGGACATTGACCACCTCTATAGGAAACCTGTTTCAGTGTTAACAACCCTCTCAGTAAAGAAATGCTTCCTAATATCCAGTCCAAACCTCCTCTGACACATCTTTGAACCATTCGCACGTGTACTGTCACTGGACACCAGGCAGAAGAGACCATCATCCCTCAGCTTCCTTTTTTCCAAACTAGATAAATCCAAAGTCTCTAGCTGCTCCTTATAGGACAATCATTCCAGCCCTTACATCAGCTTTGTTGCCCTCCTTTTGATGCATTCGAGAACCTTCAAATCCTTCTTAAATGGTAGGGCCAAGAACTGCACCCAGTACTCAAGGTGAGGCCGCACCAACACTGAACACAGTGGGATAGTCACCTCTTGACTGGTTGGTTATGCTGTGCTTGATGCCCTTCAGGCTGCGGTTTGCCCCCTTGGCTGTCAGGGCACACTGCTACTTCCTATTAAGCCTGCTGCCAAACAGCAATCCAGATCCCGTTCTGCATGGCTGCTTTCACAGAACTGCAGAGTAGTGGGGGTTGGAAGAGACCTCTATAGATATCTAGCCCAATTCCACTCTACAGCTTCATCTCCCCCAGTTTGTACTTGTGCCCAGTGTTATTCCGCCCCAGGTGCAGAATCCAGCATTTGTTCTTGTTAAATTATGCCATTAATCACTGCCCGGTGGTTCAACCTATCTAGATCTCTCTGCAAGGGATCTTGTCCCTTCAAAGAGACAGCAGCACCTCCTAGTTTATCAGCAAACTTGCTAATGGTGCATTCAACTTCTGCACCCAGACTATTGTCAAAAAAATTGAACAGAACTGGCCCTGGAATTGAAACCTGAGGAACAGTGTTAGTGAGAGCTAGCCAGGTGTAGCCTCATTCACTAAAACCCTTTGAGGCCCTGCCATTCAGCCAGTTCTTCACCCCGCACACCATGAACCTGCTCACCTCACAGTTGGACAACTTGTCTAAAGGGATGCTATGAGGGACAGTATTAAAAGCCTTACTAAAATCCAGAAAAACTCTATATACCATCTTCCCTTCATCCACTACCAGGTCACCTTTTGGTAGTAGGATATCAGATTAATAATGAAGTAGGTGCCATCTTTCATTCCGCCAACAGAAACAAGCAGAAGATGCTCACACAGGACAAATTTATTTCCAAGCAGAATATGCTGCCCTAATAAGATAATTCCACAGGAGCGTTAGTAACCACAGAAAGCTAGAACAATTGTTTCATGTGTTATTGGGCTCAGCCCAGCAATAATTGGCTAAAATAATAGTTTGCCAATACCGAAGATCAAAGCAGAGAGTCCTGTCTGGCCTTCATCTAAAAGAAGGTAGATACCTTCAGCATTCCAATACAACGTGTGATAACACTGTTCTCTCTTTTGATAGTGCTCCAAAACAAAGAGTAAACCTGAGAAGACCCCCAGGATGATAAAACTTGCTCTTCAATTCAAGAACAAACTAAGCTCCTTCCTAAATTGTGAAATCCATGGCACTTGTAATCTTGCAGATGCAGGTGACACTTACTGATGAAAAACTGTCACTTTTACAGATCGATATGATAAAGTAATAAAATAACATTGGGGTTTGGTTTTGTTATACCACCAAACAATCCCTAATCCAACATTCCTGTTGTCTGTGCTGATTTATTAAAGTGTAAATATTAAAAAAGTGACAGCATAATGTACTGGGCTCGTGAAATTTAAGTGGGTATGAGTAACAGATTTTGAAGGTTCTGCTGTATTATAAATCTTAAAATTCCCCATTGAATTATCTGACCATAAATGTAATTAAGCTACCTCTTGAATTAAAAACATGCCCATTCAAATGTCCCAGCACAAATCCAATACCTATCATTAGCAATAAATAACATTTTAAGAACACACACAAACTCCATGTCTGGAAATCTACCAAAATGTCTCTCTAGACTCTTTCCTTCTTGTACCTGTTTCTGTGAATCTGAACTTAAACTTACAGTCATAAGTCCTACTGCATAATTGTTGCTGTAATTTCTAAGTCCTTATGTAAGTCTTGTGTCTTACAAGTTTAAGCTTGTTCCTGTGTCAGTAAACTATAAAGTTGTTGCTGAAGTCGGTGAGAATGGATTTAAAAAATTTTCTACCCTTAGTACTATGGCATGGAGTATTATTTTTATTGTACGGTTTGAATTCAGTTTGTCTTGCATTGGTCAACCCAGATTCACCCCATTAATTTCAGAAACTTAAGGGAGATGCCTGAATTGGGAGCAAAGTGCTGTAAGCTTCCTAAATATGTCAATAGAGGGAAACAGGCATTTTTACCCACTTACCTTCTGGACAAACTTCTCCCTAAATTGGGAAATAGAGAGATTTTTAGAAAGTTTATTAGTCTGTGCAATGTTTGTATTGTTTCTCTACTGAAAAGCAGGTTGCAAATATCGGACAACATGGTTAAGCTGATTGTCTGCTAGGAAATCAACATCAGACTTGCATATGAGTGTAAAATCTGAAATATCTCCATTAAGGAAATAATTGGAAAATCTTCCTGGTATAATTTGGCACCGAGTTTGTTAAAAATCTAAATTACAGATCATTATATTTCTAAGGGTATTTCTAGTAAAAGAATGACCATAACAGTCAGGATAACTGCAGTCCACTTACCATCAGGTCAACAGGAAACAAATGGCATCTAACTATTGTTCTCTTGATATAGAGTTTATTGATGCATTTATGCAGCTCTATTTAATTTGCACATCTATGAAGAATACTTCTGTGTAAAATGTAAATGAGTCGTGTATGGAATTTAAAATTTCCAATGATAAAATGTCTCAACACCCTTTTCATCAGAATTATCCTAAACCATTGAAGTCTATGCTTGTTTTTAAATCAAAACACAGTTCAGCTGCACTTGCATGTCAGTTTATTCAAAGAGGGTATTTACAAATTCACTGATATCCCATTGTCTCAACAAATAAGGAGACAGTCCTACACATTGCCCTCCATTCTTCTTTGTTTATGCCTCTCTCAACTCTTGCTGTGCATGCAGAGCTCTGCATTTGGACAAGCTCCTTTTCTACGCATCACATGCTGCAATGCGGGAATAGAGTTAACAGGGAGCTTTGAGTACCTTCTCCTGCCTTCACCTTTACCTCCTGCATTTTATTGCTACTCTGTATGAAAGTAATCAGGACCAGTAATGCCATCCTTGATCATAATACTTCATAGCAGGCATTATTCTATCGGGTCAGGGGTGTTAAGCTGGGAAGGTCATTGCACTCCTAGAAGATGGGTTTTAAGGCAGACCTCCCGTTATGACACTGGAGAAGGTATAAGAACTGGCCTATTCTCAAATCCCCATGTAGGCTCGATCCTCCGTCTTCACATCAAACACCCTCAGCTGTCCCAGATATTTTAAACCCAGTTTTCTGTTTGTAGGTTCGTGTTGTACCTGACATCCAAATAAAGATTAAGACCTTATCAAGAAAAGTCACTGTACAGGCAAATCTGAAATAAGCTCCCAGTCTACATCAGCCAGAGTCAGATAGGGAAAGATGGAGGCAAGGGAGGAAGAATAAGGTAACAAAAATAACTTTAGCAGAGAAGCAGGAGGTCAGATGGTTCAGCTTCTAGCAAAATAAATGTGGCGTATGTCTCTTCACTAACAAAACGATGGGTAAATAAACTGGAAATGAAAGTACAGTTGATGACATTCTGTTGAATGATTTGACTCAGGTTAAATCTTCACTATAACGGGATTTTACCCATTTAACGTTTATGTTTGTTACCTTCTCATAAGCTTTTCTTTTTGTTTCTGAGTCCATCCAGTCATTTTCCTTTTCCAACATGTCAATAAAAGCCCAACGAATTCCTTCAGTCAGCTCCTCCATCTGCAAAACATTTAGCAAACCCCTCCCCAGTAAAATATGTCATGGAAGAATCATATAAGAAAAGGTTTGGTGCATGCAGGAGTGATGGATTCGGTTAGGTTATGAACGATTCCAAATCAGACAGCATCTGCTGTTCTTTTTTGAAGGCTGATTTATTCTTTCTCCAGTCCTCAAACACTTCTTCTGAAAATAAGTTTCTTTCCATTTTCTTTTCCTTCATGTGCACCACACAACCTGCTCATTGCTGATCTTTTTACATTACAATTGTGAGAATGTCTCTCTTGAAATCACTAAAAATACTAGGTTTGCAGTGATTCAGGGAGTTTTCTGACACTTGGTTCTAGATTACTAGCCCGTACAGAAGGAGTCAACTGCAAGGCAATTGCACAAATAAAACCTTTTCTGCTGAGAGAGCATCTATAGCCTTGTTTAGTTGATGTCAGACTAAGACATGCCTTATTAACACTGCCAAAGGTCTGAATTTGGGCTGACAGTATCACAATCCAAATACAAAGCAGTATCCAAGTATTTAGCCTGTATTTAGCTACATTTGTGAAATATTCCTACTCTTCAGGGAAACCTCCAACCATTTTAGCTTGGCTGCTTCTCTAAACATCTATGCAAAGCCACAAGCACATCACAAGCAAGTAAAAAAAATAATAATAGGAGTGTTTAGTGAACATGGCACTAAAAAAAACCCTGAAATGACAAAACCCAAAAAATCTAATGGAGAAAAACCTCTTAGGAGATGCATTATATCAGTCTAAAGAGCAGAAAAGTCCTCATGTATGCATTTGTCTGCCAGCATAGACCAGAAAGGTGTATGCAATCAACTGCTTAGATTTATATAATACCAATAGGTGAACCTCATGACAGGTAGCCACTGAGAATTGTGTGAGAGTGCAGCAACTCGAGGGATCCGGTCATCTCTGGAGTCCTTTAGCACAGACCAGACCGGAGTTGAGACAGCACAGAACATGACAGGTAATCATTACTTGAAGACTTATCGGATCTTTGTGTCATCGGTTACGTTACATTTAAAAATAATGAAAATGTCAAGTACCAAAGATTTATAGAATTTTATTCTATAGAGCTGGTGGCTCTGCAATATCATTAAAAGTGAGGGCTCAGCCCTGGAACGTAATGTTACCTTTAGCTAAATCATCATTTATTTATCAGGTATCAGATGTATATTTTAATTTGGAACTGTTGTCTATTCTTGGTGGAGCCAGACAAAACACGGCAAATCTCCTTTGATTATTCTTTTTTTTCTACCCTTTAAAAAAATATTTTCTTATTTTCAGAGACAGTATGAGACAACTGGAGCAGGTCTAGCATTAAATATCACTAAACAGTCAACATTCACAGTAAACTGCATCCCAGGGAATAGGGTAACTTAAAGATATTGATGACAGAGCACTGACTCAATTAACTTAGTGCACTAATGAGGTGAACTCCCTGTATTTGGAGGTTTCAAGTTCAAACTCAAGCTCTGCAGCTGGGCTCTGGTGTATACTTAGGCTTCATGCACCAGCTGTAGCTGCAGGGGGCTGGGGGAGAAACCTATTCCTGCTATCAAAGTTATTACTGAAACTGCTCAGGCATAGCTGTAAGAAACACTGCAGGCACTCTGGGTTAGAAACAGTGCTATATTTAGACACAAATCATGTCTTTCTTGATTAAAGGAGAGAAGTATCTAAAGTATGAAACATCAGTGACAAAACATGGGGGGAAAAAGAATCCATATTATCCATAACTCAGGATTTCTTTCTCATAGAGAGATACATGCCATGAGCAAGGAAAAACAAAAAACAGTACAAACAATAATGTTTTTCTCAAGTGAGTTCTTACTGCTTAAGAAAGAGAAATAGAATTGAAAAGCAGTGAAACGAAAATGATAGCACCACAAATTATTAACTTGAAAAGCACATTCCTATGTGGATTGCAACAAATTTTGCCTGCATCTAATTTTAATCTCCATGGGCAGTTCACCGTAAGTTTGAATCTTGTGATCTACACTGTAAATTTTATATGTATTTCTTACAATGGATGCTACTGTGAAATCAGATAATTTTTCAAAGATTTAGTCTGAAAGGAATTTTCACGCTAAGAAATATTTTAATTAGGTCACATTTCAACAGAAAACCTTTCTCTATCAGCTTCTCATAATTCCCCTCGCATATATAAACATGGACAAATGTTCATCCCCTCCATAAAGTGTTCATTGCTTGAAGTCCTTCATTTCCCACTTAACTTGCACATAATGTCATACTGTTTAATATCTCAGAAATATTTTTGCCCAGTAGTGCGTTACAAACGATCAAGAATCAGGGAACTGAAAACTTGTGTCTCAGAGAGGAAACTACAGCTGAAACCAAGCAGCAAAAGACATGCAGAACCTGAGGGAAATGCATGTCATAAAGAATTGGACAAGTCAAATCAGGGTGCTGGTCTGTCTAAAATGGAATCCTACCCCGAGAAAACAATCAAGCAGTATTAAGTCAAACAGACAAACTTCAAATCTGGGCTACTGAGCCAGGGTTATGCAGGACTATCACAAAGCTGTCACTCTCACTGCAGGATGCTATTTCACATTTTTCTTGAATGGTTATGCCTCTCCTGCACTGAGACCTAAGTTCTATTGACTATTAGTTAATTTTAAACTGGTCATTGTTGGAAAATCAGTGGCTGCAAAAGCAGATATTAAAAAACTCTATTTAAAAAAAAAAAAAAAAAAAGCAGAACTTAAAAGAAGTCATAAATTATTGTGAAGGGCAATTAATCATTTGAATATGTTATTAGGGGAAATGATAATGTAGCTAAGGTTGAAGTTTCAAAATGAGGATGAATGTCTAGCTAAAAGCTATTCTCTTGACTCAGCAGCGTGGAAGAACACTTTCCTTAACTGTTGAGCAAAAGAGATTAAAATCACAAATATGAACTCTCACTGTGTGGCTCTAAGGTTCCCTTAATTTGGGCTCAACATCAGTTCCACTTTCTTGCTTAGACTATGTGTGTATTTTTAAAAGGGTAGCCCTGAGGTAGAGAAATCTTGACCAGTCTTTTAACTGATCAGTAAAAACTTTGCACAAGCTATACCAAACCCATTCTTAGTGATATCCCTCACTTTGTTTCTGCACAGCCTGGCTGTCCTTATTTAAACAAATTAATGGCATTTGGCCTGGTTTTTGATTTGGCTATATATTTGTCCAAAAGGTTGAGCATGGAAGGAATGGGCAGCACCCAGACCAACAGAAAGGTGACTTTTCTTCAAATTTGTTACATTTTATCCTTGGTTTAAAGGGGTTTTAAGAATCTTGTCTCTTTTTAAAATTTGGCCTAACATTAGAGGTAATTTATGAGGAGGAAGCTACTAGTTCAAGGTTTCTACACAGAGATCTCAGATGACTCACCATCTCTTTCTTGTCTTCTTGAAAATGTGCTTTCACAAACATCTTACCCACAACATAAGGGAGCGCGCTTTCAACAAGGTCCACACATTTATCCCACTGAGGCAGCAAAGATGTAGTTCCATGGATCACCTGTTGTCAGATGGATATAGTAGGTCATAACATCATACAATTTAAGAATAACAAGTCTATATCCACATACATAATAGTCTAAAGCATATTTGCCAAACAGCTACCAGAAGGAACCAATAATGATACTTTACTATTATTTCTATTTTCATCAAGTTGTATGACAGATCTTTTGAACTCCAGAAAATAACTATAAGATTTTAGACTTAGAAACAGTACAATGGTAATGACTGAGAGAGACAGGGTTTAGAGTGTTAGTTATGGGAAGGCATTTCCAAGTACCAATTTCGGAATATAATCTTGACAGTCTTTTTCAGTTAAGTAGAGAGACAATTTTCTCTAGAAAATACCTGCTCAGAGATACCTCCCAAAAAAGTTTCTCTCTCTCCACTGACTACATGAGAAGCCTAGGGAGAACATCCTCGTGAAAATGAGATTAGTCCTTATGAAATACCTCCTACAGAGCCTGCCACATTATGAACTTGTCTGTGCTAACATTGGTAGGTACGAGTCTACACCCTTTTGCTGTTTGCCTGTCTGTTTACTCCTAGCACAGCCTGTTGTTTTCAGCCTGCTTTCAATCCACTTAAGGGACTGCTTAAGTTTTTCCTCAGAGAACACACAAAATCCCAGTCCAGTAGTTAATACCTGCCAGCTGTGTAAAAGTAGAATAGTCAACACCAGAGTAGGTCAGGCGGGATAGGATTTTGGCTTCTCACAGATTATACAAGCCTCTTAAGCATTTATCTAGCAGTTTCTCAGCTTCTCATTTTTCCCAGTCTTCTCCTCCTTGTTGCTCAGGATTAAATTTCTAGCAAAACTGAAGGGTTTGAATTTCTTGGTTTCCAACACAAAAATATTTCATTGGAAAATTCCATAGTAGCTCAACCCTCAGCTGTTGAAGGTCAGATATTTTGGTAGTTGAAAGATTGATTTTCTCCATCATATTGTCTGTAATTAAGCTTAATCAATGACTCATACTTAAATACACCAGTGAATTGCATTTTCAAACACTTTTTATTAATACTGTATGTGCACTAATAGATTTTCAATGACAGAGAGAACACTGCTTCTACAAGAAAACCACATTAGGCAAGCCAATACATAATAAGGTAATAGTTTCCTAAACAGACACAGATTTGAAAATAAACTCCTTTTCCTTTTCCAAATTCTTCAACCTTCATATATAAGAGAGCACTCAAAAACACACACAAAAAAAGCTGAACTAAAAAAAAGGACAGAAGAAAATGTCTCTCCAGGGTCCAAGAAAAACCACCATGGAGCTTTTTCCCAATGCAGAGGAAGAAGGGAAGTCATGGCATTAGTCAGAGTTTGAAATTCCTTCCAAAAGCTCTGGCTATGTATCAGCCACAGAAAGAGTCAGGAGACAGAGATGGCTTTTAGACTGTGACATATTATTATTATTACAACATAATAATTATCACTATTTTGAGAGAGGTTTGACTGTAAGAGGACAGAAAGGCAGCACAGGCCGTGAGACCAGTAAAAATAGAGCTGAAAGGAGTAGATTGTATCTCACAGCTGGTTTATTGGTATTTACATTACAACAGCCAACTAGAACTCCCTCAAAATGGTCCTCCTAGTATTAATATAGCACTCTAAAATACAGTACTCCAGGTAGTAACAGGAAATATAAATAGCAGGTTTCAAGCCCTCCCAGTCGGTTCAGAGCTCAACAACACAATTAATTGATGTCTTCCCCAGGTGCCGCTGCACATTTTCTGGAACTTAAAGTACCAGTGCAGAGGAGCTGCTGAAAGTTGCTACTGTGGTAATCAAAGCACTTTCTCTAGCATCAGCACATTTGTCCTGTTTCTCAACTGAAAGTTTTTTAAAGTTTCATCAAGTCTGTTTCCTTCTCTTTGCAAAGAGTTTAAGTGTCTTGATGTCAAGATTTCTACATGTAAGATGTAAAAGCCACCAATAGAAAATGAGAACCTGGTGAATGATAAGTGAGGCTGATTTAATTAATAAATAAAAGAATAGAAGATAGTCTTCACTTTAAGGATCACTCATCTTGTGGCCATATCTTTTCAGTAGTTCAACAAAACCTTTGCCTTGGACTCCACATCTCACATCCTTTCTGCTGATCTGTGAAATCTGTTCCCCTGAGCTATTTCCTATACTTAACTTTAGCTGTAAAGTATTAGCTATTGCTGTTTACTGCACTTAACTAACTCTCCAACTCTAGATCACAAAAGCAGATAATAGGAATGAGCTGCTGACTCACTGCCCTTCCTGTGCTTTTCTTAATTTTTCACAACCACTTACATGAAGCCCTTGATGACATTGTTAATAAGCATTGGATCAACTTGAATTAGACTTCTCCCTAAGCTTCTGGAGAAAGTACCCAGAGAAGTGACAGCAGCTAGTTACCATATCAAATGCACAGTATCCAAAGCTTAAAGTTTTATTCCAGGATTTTTTCTGACTGTAATATAACTCAATATTATGCTGTAGACTGGCTGATGGCCAGCATCAATCTATTTTACTTGTCTAGCAAGGAATGTCCCAGGAGGGCACACACTTAACAAATGTGTTGCTGTGGTTCTGACAGCCCGTTTCTCACATTTTTGCATGAAGAAAATGGCATCTTTAACAAAACTAATTTGAATATTATTTCAGAAGTATGAGATTGCTTTTCCTGTGTAGTTTCCATCAAGCTATTGCAGTTTATTTATAGGTATGTGATCAACTCAGAACTGCTTCAGTACTACTCCAGGAAAGACATTATGGATACTTCAATTAGCTTACCTGCATGCCTTACCAGGGAGGGCAGAGCACTACTGGCAGCAGCATGCCAGCCTCCTGTTGTCATGATGTCAGCCAGCAGCTAATTTTCCTAATGAAAAACAAGTCTGCTATCTAAACTAAAGTGGCTTGGAAGCCAGAAGACAAAGCACCTTTCGGTTTCATCCTTGGTTTGCTTAAAGAATCTACCAGATTATCAGGGTGGCTTTCTATTCAGGGTTGACTTAATCAAATACGTGTGTTTCATGTAAATGCCCATATTAATTAATTAGCTCTACTTTCATAGCTTTGGGCAGTGACTAATGTCTTCTGAGGTTTCTGCAACTCCAAGGTGGTAGAAGGCACTCGATCAACTTCTCTGTTGAGATGGCTGGTGTATGGATGTGCTGGAGCTCATTTAAAGCTGGCACCAGAGTATAAGAGAGGTTTGAGTAAGCTTAGAAAAGTTGAAACCTTAGACTTGTTTTACCAGAGTTATATTCACACATGCATAGACAGTTCTTTTTCAAAACTTAGATTTTAGCCAAATAGCTTTGGTCTGCAGGAATAGCACAGGTCACAGCCCTAGCATTTAACTCAAACACTTTCCAGCTTTCAAGTTTCTGCATAGAACGACTAAGGTTTTTAAAGGGGAGGTCTCAAAAACTCCTTAACATTCACCTAAAATACATTTTTCCTTAGTGTCATATACAAGAAAATCCATGTTTCAGTTGTTTTAGAGTGTCTTTGTCAAAAAAAAACTTTATTCAAGAAATTTAACCAGCATAGAGAACACTTCATGTTTTGCAAAGGACATAAGCAACAATGTAGACATCAATAGAGTCAACATTAGTACTGTTGTAAATGCTATAAAAACCTCTGACTTACCCGAGAAAATTCCAGCCACCGATACTGAAAGCGTCTACTGAGGTTAAATAACCTTGAATAAACCATCCTCCACACCACATAGTTGGCAAGAGTCCTGTTAAATCAGATATATTTTTATCAGACATCTAAATTCATACGTTATACCACAAAGCTCTCACAGAAATATCTCCACAAACATTTCAACTGAATGGTGGAAATTTCACCTTGAAAATTAATAAGCGACAACCAAATTGATAAATTTCTACTACACAGAAGAATCTGTATGATTGCAGCCAGTTATTAATATGTAATTGTGTGGCGATAATCATCTTTTACGGGATATTTATAACAAGTCCATCGCCTACTATGTCATTTTTAGGTAATTTTTTTTTTTCAAAAGGCAATTTTCGTTTTGCATAGAAGTAGCAAGAACTGTGTCAAAATAATAGTTGCATAAAGTTCTCACCAGAGATAAGAAAATAACTGATTTTTCTTTTGTAAATCAAAGTGAATGTTATCTCTCTTCACTTGTAGAGCACATAAATGCACTATGAAAGAGAACAGATAATAATAGTGTATCTAGACACATAAAATCATAGAATGGTTTGGGTTGGAAGGGACCTTAAAGCCCATTCAGTTCCAAGTCCCCTGCTATGGGCAGGGACCCCTCCCACCAGACCAGGCTGCTCAAGGCCCCATCCAGCCTGGCCTTGAACACTTCCAGGGAGGGGCATCCACAGCTTCCCTGGGCAATCTGTGCCAGTGCCTCATCACCCTTATTGTGAAGGATTTCTTCCTAGTGCTTAATCTAAATCTTCCCTTTTTCAGTTTAAAGCCATTCCCCCTCATCCTATCACCATATATATGGGATGGAATATTACCTCGTATTTCTATTTTTCATTAGAAGTTAAAAATAGGCTTTTAAAATTCTTACTACCCACATATTAAAGTATTATCATTCTTATTTTACAGCTAGATAACTGAAATACCAAAAAGGAAAAATGTCAGTAACAAGAATTTCGTAAGAACTGAGACTGAGGGATCCAGGAAGAACTTGTTTAAACTTCCACGGAGACCTGACATCCACCCCCTTTTTCTAAAACTCCAAGCACTAGACTGCATGATTTATCTAGTTCTCACCTTGCTCAGCAGTGGCTGTATGAGGTATAGGTGCATTGTGAAATACGCAATTCAACTTCAACCAGTCTCAAAACAAGTCCAATAATGACCTACATATATCATTCCCATCTTATACATGAAATAGTTTTCTAAGCATAACCGTTGCTCTGAAGCTATGGATACCCAAATTTTGTTTGCTGTACTCTGGGATATACATAACATTTTGGGCAGGCCATATACTTCTTCATAGGGAGGAAATTCTTCCTTTGCAAATGAAGATGCTGTTATTTATGGACTTTCTGAAGAACTCCCCATCTCTAGAAGTCCCACTTCTGCAATCTGACATTGCCATAGGTGTGGAGCAGCCTAGCTGCTGCTACAGTCTCACTCCACTAGCTTAATTCACAGACACATCCCATACTGTCTTCTCCTCTGAATCATAACAGGTTATAAACACACTACATGGCCATGTTGTCTTCACAGCAGCATTTGCCTGAGCCATAACTTGAGTTTTGCCTATAACCAAGCCTCAGTCCACCCATACAAAGCCTTATGCTCAAGATATGTCGCTGCTGCAAGCTTACACTCTTGGTTCCTCAGCCAGGAGGTAATAAAGAGGCAAGAATGAAGAGGTATAAGGTTTAGCTGCATGTGGTCTATTAGTGACTGAGCACATAACTCAGTAACTCCAGCAGCATGTGTGCTTCCAAGTGGGACACAATGCCGAGAGCAGTGGGGTGGCTGTGCATTCTCCAGGGGCTGGGTGAGATGCACACTGGGAACCAGTCTGGTGAGGCCCAGCAGTCAGCAAGCAGAGAAGGCAGACGCTCTGATGTATCACTGATTTTGGCTGTCCCTACAGGCTGTTCCAGCTGAACTGAAGCTAGAAACTGTGCAGACTCACGTGAAGTTGTATAGCAGTTGTGCATCCATGACAGCTTGGGCAAAGCCCGTGCTTCTCATCACTTAAGTCTGCATATGCTTATAGGTCAGAAATATGGTCAACTCATTTCACACAGGAAAACCTGGGGGTGCAATCTCAAGCCAACTGTCACCTCTAGGGTCTGATACTCACCAGTCGTTGTGGCCAGTGACAATTTCTAATGGGGAGTGGAAAACTGCTGTGATTTTTACGTCCTGCCTTTTATACTCCTTGTCTCTCACAGTGGAGAAATGCTTTCACAAAGCATTGATGTAAAATCTTTCTCCAGTTTCATTTCCTACACACTGACATCTGAAATCATCCCTTGCAACCTGGCGTAATATTATGCGTGCCATGCAACACTGGGCATATTCCCTCTTTTGATACATATATATCTCTAAATATATATTGATATATATATCATATTGTACACATAACCACCATATTGTACACATATTGTACACATAAGTGTATGTGGACTGCTACCATGAGTGGCTACAAGTTATTTAGGCAGGACAGACTAGGAAAGAGAGGTGGTGGGGTTGCTCTATGCATCAAAGAGTGCTTTGACTGTATAGAACTCAGTAATAGCAATGATAAGGCAGAGTGTCTATGGGTTAAACTCAGTGGTGTGAGTGTTAACCCAGACATTGTGGTGGGAGTTTGCTATCGGCCACCCAACCAGGATGAAGAGACCGATGAGCTCGTCTATAAACAGCTAGGAGAAGTCTTGCGATTGCATCCCATCGTTCTCATGGGGGATTTCAACCTTCCAGATGTCTGCTGGGAGTACAACACAAAAGAACGGAAGCAATCTAGAAGGTTCATAAAGTGTATGGATGACAAATTCCTAACACAACAGGTGACAGAACCAACTAGAGAGAGTGCCCAGCTGGACCTGCTGTTTGCGAACAGAACAGGCCCTGTGGGAGAGGTGACCGTTGGAGGACGTCTGGGACACAGCGATCATGAGATGGTACAATTCTCACTTTTTGGGGCAGTGAGGAGAGGGATCAGCAGAACTGCCACCCTGGACTTTGGGTCACACTTTGAACTCTTCAGAAGGCTGCTTGATAAAGTCCACTGGGAGGTGGCTCTTAAGGACAAAAGGCTGCAAGAGAGCTGGACACTCCTCAAGAAGGAAATCCTGGCGGCACAAGAGCAAGCCATCCCAGTGTGCCGTAAAACAAGTCAACGGGGAAGAAAACTGGGTTGGCTGAGTAGGGAGCTTTGTACTGACCTGAGGAAAAAGAAGTAAGCGTGTGAGCTTTGGAAGAGGGGACAGGCGTCCCAGAGGACTACACGTACAAGGTGAGATCATGTAGGGAAAAAATGAGAAGGGCTAAAGCCCAACTAGAATTTCAACTGGGCAGTTCAGTCAAGGACAATAAAAAGAACTTCTTTAACCGTATCAGCAGCAACAGGAGGACAAAGGAGACTCTCCCTCCCTTGCTGGACGCAGAAGGGTCAGTAGGGATGAGGACAAGGCAGAGATACTCAATGTCTTCTTTGCATCAGTCTTTAACTTCAAGGAGGAATGTCCTAGGGATACTCAGCCCCCTCAGCTGGGAGATGGTGGGAATGAAGCTCCAACTGTTCAGGAAGACTTGGTTAGAGACCTGCTCAGCCAATTAGACGCACACAAATCCATGGGGTCAGATGGGATCCATCTGAGGGTTTTAAGGGAACTGGCAGAGGTTCTCACCAAAGCCCTTTCTCTCATCTACCAGCAGTCCTGGCTGACTGGGAAAGAGCGCCCCTTGACTGGAGACTGGCAAATGTTACTCCCATTTACAAGAAGTGTCGAAGAGAAGATCCAGGGAACTACAGGCCTGTCAGTCTGACCTCAGTAGCAGGAAGGTCATGGAGCAGATTGTCTTGAGTGCTATCATACAGCACACGTGGGAAACCCCGGTGATCAGGCCCAGGCAACATGGGTTCACCAATTCAGGTCCTGTCAGACCAACCTGATCTCCTTCTATGACAACGTTACCCCTTTAATGGAGGAGGGAAAGGCTGTGGATGTGGTGTACCTGGACTTCAGTAAAGCCTTTGACACCATTTCTCACAGTATCCTGCTGGAGAAACTGGCTGCCATTGGCGTGGACAGGCACAGCTTCCGCCGGGTTAAAAACTGGCTGGATGGCCGGGCCCAAAGGGTTGTGGTAAATGGAAGTAAATCCAGTTGGAAACCAGTCAAGAGTGGTGCTCCCCAGGGTTCAGTGCTGGGTCCAGTCTTGTTTAACATCTTTACCAATGATCCTGACAAAGAGTCCACCCTTAGCAAGTTTGCAGGTGACACCAAGCTGGGTGCAAGTGTGGATCTGCTTAAAGGAAGAGAGGCTCTGCAGAGGGATCTGGACAGACTGGATCCATGGGCTGAAACCAACGGAATGAGATTCAACAGGGCCAAGTGCAGAGTCCTCCATTTGGGACACAACAACCCCGTGCAGCGTTACAGGCTTGGAGAAGAGTGTCTGGAGAGCTGCCTGGCAGAGAAGGACCTGGGGGTGTTGGTTGACAGCCGGCTGAACATGAGCCAGCAGTGGCCCAGGTGGCCAAGAGGGCCAATGGCATCTTGGCCTGTATCAGACACAGCGTGGCCAGCAGGAGCACGGAGGTGATTGCACCCCTGTGCTCAGCACTGGTGAGGCTGCACCTCGAATGCTGGGTTCAGTTTTGGGCCCCTCACTACAGGAAGGACATTGAGGGGCTGGAGCGCATCCAGAGAAGGGCAACAAGGCTGGTGAGGGGGCTGGAGAATAAGCCCTATGAAGAGTGGCTGAGGGAACTGGGGTTGTTTATCTTGGAAAAGAGGAGGCTGAGAGAAGACCTTATCACTGTCTACAACTGCCTGAAAGGAGGTTGTGACAGGGTGGGTGCTGGTCTCTTCTCACAAGTGACAAGCTATAGGACGAGAGGAAATGGCCGCAAGTTGTGCCAGGGGAGGTTTAGACTGGACATTAGGAAGTATTTCTTCACTGAAAGAGTGGTCAGGGATTGGAACAGGCTGCCCAGGGAGGTGGTGAAGTCACCCTCTCTGGAGGTGTTTAAAAACGGGTGGATGAGTTTCTTAGGGACATGGTTTAGTAGGGAGACAGGCACAGTTGGACTCAGTGATCTCAGAAGTCTCTTCCAACCTAGTGATTCTATGATTCTATAAAAAAAGCTTTTTATCATTTATATCACAGTACATGTTACAAACAACAAAATAGACCTAAAAAGATGATGAAACCCTTTTGAGATGTAGTATAGATTTACCCCTTTACAAAGTTTTTACAATGTGGAATTTCCTCACTCAATGGCAACTGAAGATTCCTAAAAGTGTTCAGTTCCCATTTGTTTTGCAGACTATCCAAACTCCAGAAGTCTCACAACTATCTGCCTCCCGTATTTCAGCAGAGCTGAATAGCATCCATGCTCCTGCAGCAGCTACTCTGTGGATCTAATATAGTATTTATGCAAAGTCTACAGGTTAAAAGGTTTAAAGATTTAATTTCAGTCAAGAGTCTTAGGTAAAAAAAAAAAATCTCAGCTAAATAGACTGCTATCATAAACCCATTGTGCGTTAAAATTTGGTACTTAATTGCTACAAAAAATTACTTCTCCCTTCTGCGTGCTTCTTAGGCTGATCCAGCAGTGTTTGTCCTTAGTGTTCAAGTTGGGAAACCTTTGTTAAATTGGAAGCAAGTGAAAAATGGAAATTTGTAAAGGATAAGTCTTGAAAAGGTGATTTATTCAATAAATATTATTGAATTTATTAATATCAATGGGAATTCAAAAACTTGTATATCAGGCATAAGTAATGTAGGGATCTATCAGTTTCAGGAAATATCCTACAATTAATTGAGGTTTGCTTTAATTTGGGAAGGAAAAGGTGGCTGACACGTCCTAAAACCAAGCTGTCTGTTGAGATTGTAATAATTCCTGATTGCAATCACACTAGAACCCACTGATGTATATAATGCATAAAACAGAAAGGTTTCACTTCAAAGGCCAAAGGCATGTTTTTTTACTGGGGGAGGCAAGGGAAAGAAAGGTTGAGGGGTTTGCTGTTGTTTGTTTGGGGAATGGTTTTCTTTATTTTGTTTTTCAAAACGAAAAATATCATATTTTATCTGATTTTTTTTACCTGTTTGGGGGATGGTAATTTTACCACTTTCCCTACCTATACAAACTTAAAATCAATTGGTCAACTGGTTTAAAAACTGACTCTTTTTGGTTATGAAATGCCTCCAGTGCATATCTTGGGGTGATTTTCATCCTAATGTTACAAATAAATTCACCGAGGCTCAGAGAAGTTCAGCTCTTCATATGGCGTAAAATCCAACACATACAAATACTCTCTGCTCTTTTGATGAGACCAGAGTATTTGTTGTTGTAACCTCTCAGAAGAGTACAGTACATAGTTCTCTATTTTAACTTCAAAATAACAGTTTCAGAAAGAAGCATAGGTTCTTTCGTAACCAATATGACCATTACTGTGATACACACTCCCAAAGGAAGTGGTAGAAATCTTGTTTGCTGGGACAGTTAAAATTATACCAGCGCTTATGAATATCTACTAAGGAACTCTCTACCCTGTCTGGGAATAAAGTAGATTATTCGTGTAAAATTCTGTGAGGTTTTAACATTTTAATCAACAGACACAGTGACAATTAAAGAGGATAGATTTAATATGAGATAGATGGGCAAATTAATTGACATTTTAAGAAGAAGATCCCTTTCACAAATTTTGAGATCCGTTTCAAATTGTATTCATTATTGAGTCACGAATCAAATTATAACTACTGAAAAACTTGTGTCTCTATTGCTAGAGGCACAAGTTCAAGCCAAATTATTGTAACCTTCCTCTCTAATTTTTCAGAGGCAGGCTAAGACTAGAAAGGAGATGTAGTGCCCCCATCCCTCTCTAAGGAAAACTTCTCTCCTGTTACAGGAATTACAGAGTACTTCTCTTTAAATTGTCCCAAACTGCAAAGATAAAGTAAGGTAAGGCAAAGAGAAGCCGTTAGCCATTCTGACATCCATGAGGACAAGAAAGCTGCTTCCTTCAAAAACTGCAAATGCCTCCAATGAGGACACAAATTACTTTATCCTACTTACAGCTCACTCATAAAGCACCAGCACACAGGTAACAGGGAAGGGATATAACTGGCTCCTAACTGCTGATAGCACAGTTCCATATGCCTCCTCACACAGCACAGCTGTATTGGAGCTCTGCCATTATCTCATTTATACCACAGCTACAACTACATTTTCAACATACACCTCTTCTTCCTGTAATAGATATAAACTCCATTAGAAATCAGTTAGTACACCAAAAAAGTGAAGGAATCCCTGAAGACTTCTTACAAAGATGATGTTACTTCGGCACCGGACGCCTGACAGGCTTACGTTACCTACAGGCTTACCTACTCAGCTTCTTGAGCAGTTTGCTAGAGAGGGCTGTGCTCCTGGGCTGGACTCACAATGATGCCCTAGCATGAGAATTTCAAACAGAACTCTGAACTGCACTGCTGCGCATATTTCAAACTACACAGAAACTTGATTATATGCAGCAGGGTTGTCAAGTAAAAAACAGCCTTATTCTACTAAATTTACTCTACACCCTGCCAGTGTGCTATTTTCTAGTAACATTGCCATATGAATGATTTCACAATTCAAGATTGTTCAGCAGGTTCTCCAAGAGAGCAGTTTTTAATATGGTGATTATGAGTCCATATAACTTGTCACCTCCATCACCGAGAACTGCTTCTGTAGCCAGACTTAATTTTCACTCCATTCTTCCCTCCATCTGAAACAAACTTCACTTTACTTTGCCAGATCACTGGGGCACGAACCAACTTTTTGTGCCATTTTGAGTACCCATGAGCACTCCCAGAGTGCTCATCTGGGAGAGGGACACGCACAAAGCATTGGAATAAAAGTACAATTTAGGGATAGAAGGTTTGTAACTGAAAAGACTATGATCTTGGTGAAAGAACCTGTTTCTCCTAATGATGTTGCATCTCCTGAAATGATGAGAATTTAATTCACTTTCTACTTATTGTAGCAAAGATGAAATTATTGAATGCTTTACCAGAAATTTGATTGGTCTAAGTATTTACTTTAACAAACCTAACTCATGTTGCTTGCATTAATTTAACCTTTATAATATCATATGGCGAATGAAAAATGAGATTACCTAAAATAAAATATCTTTGTTACACTTTCAGAGCATAACAAATCAGGGAAATGTTAAGGCCTCATTGTTAGGAGTTCACATAGATACGATTTCCTGATTTTCTCTAGTCAAATAACAAGGTTACTTCTGGAGCAAACTATGACCTTTTAAGTAATGAACATTATCATCTAATAGGTAAACTTGATCTTTGTTATCATGCAGTGATTATTTGGGTGGATTTTATGTACAAGAACTTGAAGGCTGCTTGGGTTGAGTTTAGCACTATTTGTCATTCGTAACATTTTATGATGCAAATTTCTTAGGATAAGACTGAGTAGAAAATGCCCAAACCATTATAAACTATACGATTCAAAGTGTGAATATACTGAAAATAGGACACTGCTTTTGCCCACTCTCCCAGCTGGAGGGAAACAAGAAGCTGGACCGAAGCTTTGCTGAAAACAGGTTTTGCCATTCTTTATCACAGAATCATACAAAGGCTTGGTTGAAAAGACCTTTGAGATCATTGAGTGCAACTATATCTGTCCACTACTCAATGAGAACCCTGAGCACCTCATCTACCCATCTTTTAAATACCTCCATGGATAGTGACTCAACCACGTCCCTGGGCAGCTCTTCCAGTGTATGATAACACTTTCAGTGAGGAATTTTTTCCTGATGTCTAATCTGAACCTCCCCTGGTGCAACCTGAGGCCATTTCCTTTCATCCTAAACCTGGCACTTGGGAGGAGACCAACACCCACCTTGCCACAACCTCCTTTCAGGCAGTTGTAGACAATGATGAGGTCTGCCCTCAGCCTCGTTTCCTCCAGGCTAAACAACTCCAGTTCCCTCAGCCTCTCCTCACAGGGCTTGTTCTCCAGCCCCCTCACCAGCCTCGTTGCCCTTCTCTGCACACGCTCCAGCCCCTCGATGTCCTTCCTGTAGTGAGGGGCCCAAAACTGAACCCAGCACTCGAGGTGCAGCCTCACCAGTGCTGAGCACAGGGGCACAATCGCCTCCCTGCTCCTGCTGGCCACGCTGTGTCTGATACAGGCCAAGATGCCATTGGCCCTCTTGGCCACCTGGGCACACTGCTGGCTCATGTTCAGCCGGCTGTCAACCAACACCCCCAGGTCCTTCTCTGCCAGGCAGCTCTCCAGCCACTCCTCCCCAAGCCTGTAGCGCTACATGGGGCTGTTGTGTCCCAAGTGCAGGACTCAGCACATGGTCTTGTTGAACCTCATCCCATTGGTCTCAGCCCATGGATCCAGCCTGTCCAGGTCCCTCTGCAGAGCCTCCCGACCCTCAAGCAGACCGACCCTTCTGCCCAGCTTACTCACCTGCAAACTTGCTAAGGGTGCACTCATTCCCCTCACCCAGATCATCAATAAAGATATTGAACAAGATTGGATCCAGTGCTGAGCTCTGGGGAACATCACTTGTGACTGGCCTCCAACTGGATTTAACTCCGTTTACCACAACCCTCTTTGGACCGGGCCTTTTTTTTTAACCCAGCTGAGGGTGTGCCTGTCCAGGTTAATGGCAGCCAGTTTCTCAAGTAGAATACTGTGAGAAATGTGCAAAGCACATGTACTATGTTTAATATAAGCTAAATGCATTTTATAACTATGTTCTGCAGGTGTAAATTATTTCACAAGACACAAAACTCTATACAAGAGATCCTGAGTGTATATGGGAAAGAACAGCTTTACCATTTTCCATAAAATAAAAAAGCTGTTTAAACTGCAAAATCTCCAGCTACAGACAAGCTAATACCTATATTCTTATTCAGGCAGAACCTAACAGACCTTTTGCCTAGAGACTCGATTCCAAGAATATCTAAAGCACCAGAAAAACCCAGGAAAAAAACAACATTTGATGCCCCCTCATAAGTGTGGGTGAAACCATCATAGAATCCTTACTTTTTCCTTTCATTTCCTAGTATCCTGAATAAATCTTTGAAGTACTGGGGAACACGGACAATTACATTTTCTGAAGGACCTATATCTTTGAGCTCAGGATAGAGTCTGGTGTCAATCACCTTCTTGATGTATCCCAGCCAGTCAAACTGCAATGACAAAGAGAAGGCTGGTTAAAGCAGATTGTGAAGAGAGATAATTTATTAACCGAGATGTACCTTTGAGACTAATGGTTTCAAAGCTTTGCTTATTAAAAATTTAGAAACTATTACTTTGTCATTACAAGTGTTTTCAACCTCAGTAAATTCATGACTATTTAAAAGAGTATATATCGTTAATTGAGTACACACATTCCTAATGATATTCCTTCACTATGCTGCTCTGTGCCCTAAAGGCAATTTTAATTATATAGGTCACACATTACAGGACTATTTTTGCAATTATCCCCAACCAACCTGCGGAATCATGGCACTAAGCTCCGATATGTTCATTTTATTGTACATCACCTCACTTGTTCGATTTTCATATGGAATCATGATCTGAGGGAAAAACAAAACAAACAACAAACCATCAAAAAAAGGATTATCTTGCAGGCACTTGGCTCTTACATCATTACCATCCATCATAATCCTAGTGCTGAAATATCTCACCACCTGTTTTCCAGGCATTCATGGCATTAACTTCCCTTTCTGAGGATGGCATTTAACTAGGAGTAATGGAACACAGTTCATTGTCAGTTTAACTCATTACTGAGGAATTTAATGAGCTGCATGTCTTCTTTGAACATATTAGACCAATGTTAGCTCTAATCATACTGAGGGAATGCATGTTGATTCATAAGAGATAAAAGTACACCTAGACCACGAATACTTATTCATCCTGTCTCGTCAGGTAGAAGCCAGCTCCAAACTATACAGTTTAAAAGGTCAAATTTGACATTGGTATGCTGGAAGCACATCTCATCTTTGGAATTTGGACATATTCTTGCTATGACCTGACTCCATCTGAGGGAAGAGCCAGATACACAAAAGTTTCTCCTCGTTTTAACCCACCATTCTGAATTCCACAGCCAGGGTATATAGTCCAGACATGAATTAAAATATTCTTCAACTAGGCTGTTCATCTGGGTGACCACAGAAGCCAGACCTCAGGATCCTCAGTAATGTCAAAGTCCGAGGACATAGAAAAAGAAACCCCAAATATAAGGCAAGTCCTTTTACAACTGACAAGGAATGTTCAGATTCTTAGATGGCAGTATGGTTCATAATAGAAAAACAAACCGAGTCCAAGATATAGCTTAAAATTTTCTCAGTGTTCAAAAGAAACAAGAAGTGTCAAAGGCAATTCCAGTCCTCCTCTAAGGTAAATACTATACAACAGGCTGTACACTGTACAGTTTAAAGAGGACAGAGATTGACGCCAGACTAACCAGACAGCTGGCAGCTCTCCAACCAAAATTCTCCAATAAGTGTCTGCGGTTTTACTATTGCTCAAGTCACACTGAAAAAAAAAAAATATTCTCCCCTTCTGCAAATTTTGTTTATCTGAAAAATCTATAAACTCTTCTTGAACCCATTTGCTCCCTTCCTTTCAAAACTTTCCCTCTTCCTCCAGTAATTGAAATGTAATTGAAATTTTCCTCGTACACAACAATCTCTCTCAAAGTACTCTTTCCAATGCCCGAAGTATCCTCCCTTTATGCTTGCTGTCCCTTCCTGAGCAGGCAAGTTCTACATTACATGTTTTCACTTAAAATGAATGCAGAGGAACACAGGATACACCAAAAGTCTAAGAGAGAAACAGGACTATCTCCTTTGAAATCGTGATAAGATGTTTACATAAATCATTGTGCTCATTAAGGATCATGCAGCAATCCATGCCCCTGAATTCATGTTTAATATCTGGATATATTTTAGGAGGATTATTGATACTAAAAGGAAACTAGGTAATCACAAACAAGTACTTGTAAGTAGCTGCCAGCTGGGTTTAATTCCATCCACTCTTTAGGCCCAGCTGTTCAGTTAGCTTTTATCCAGTGAAGAGTATGCCTGTCCAAGCCATAAGCAGCCAAGTTTTCCAGGAGAATGTTGTGGGAAACGGCATCAAAGGCTTTATTTAAGTCTAAGTAGACAACTTCCACAGCCTTTCCGTCATCCACTAAGTGGGTCACCGCTTGTTATAGAAGGCTTTTTTTCCCCCAGACATAAAATTATCAGTTTAACACTTAACTAAGAGAGGAATACAGTTCATCCTTTCTTCATCAGGTTCTGTTCCTTTCCTTCTACTTCCAAAAAACACTACCACTAGGGCTATTGATATAAAGGCTCTCCATTTTGAAAAAGGATTGCACTTTTTCTTTTTTGTAAAAGCTAGCTTCAATCCTGCATAAGATTACCAACCTCAGCTATTTTAACTTCCAGTCTCAGAACCGACTTCATATCCGATTCCGCTCGAGACGAGTTTGCTCCCAGAAGCACTGCTGTATCAACCATGAACTGCAAAAAGGCGTCTCGGTACTGTAAAAACCAAGAAGAATGAAACAACTGCTGAATTTGCTCTTGAGCATGGCTGTACAGTAGATCATAAATACCCAGCTATAGCAAGGAGGATAATAATTTATACTTCCATGCCCTGGCAACCAAAGTAAATATACTGTGACAGAGATATCTGCTGTGGTTCACAGAGCATAATTCTCAAGAAATGCAAATTACACTTCTGGATTAGATTAACAACACTTACAGCTCTTACAATGGATTTAGACAACATGTATGACTATACACCAATATTTTACGCCAGCTTCTATAGTAATCAGCGTAGGACTGGAGGAATATAAACTTAGTGGCTGAGAAGATAGGGAGATAAAGAGACGTTCCACAGAGATCTCTCCTTTATTCCTGCCATGGCACTGCAACACACATACCTGCTACAGTGCTCCACTGTACACTGAGCTGTAAAGAATTTTTTTAGTCTCTGCTCATATTCACAAATGTTAGCAAATACATTGTATGTAATTATACTGTAGGGATTTCTGTTCTACATTTCTGTTCTCTTTAGAGAGATCAGATTGCTTCTCATCAACTCCTATTAGCCCATAGTACACCAAAAGCAAAAACATATCCCAACCCCTTTCCACCTGGGGCCTCTTACAAAGGCTGGGCACATGGTCTTCTGGCAAGAAGGAGGCACGCAGTTGTTGAGGAGCTGTGTTACATAGGTGAAAGAGCTGCGAGAGGTCAGCAGACCACATAGCCTCAGGGGAGATAAGAGAAATCAACCAAGCCTTCCCTGAGACCCTGAAGCTTCAAAAGCCTGGACTTTCAACTGCAACAGAAGAAAAGCAGGAGCCTGTGCCTACGAAGCTGGAAAGTAGAAACTCTTATCGCAATGAAGGCTGAAAATGCACTCCCCTTGTAGATGATGAGGACTCAGGAATGTTAGCAATACAAGTGCAGTTACAGGGCTATGACCTCCCTGGGGTCACAGAAGCACAGTATGATAACTTACACAACTGAAGTGCTGCAATGGATGAATGCAGGATTATTAGGAAGGACAGCCTGGCAAGGTGAGGAAAATGAGTTGTCCTTTATGTGAAATGCCAATGTGAATGCATGGGGCTCCATCTGAGTTCCACCAAGCTCAAGAAAGTTCTATCCTGACAAGGAAGAAATAAGTAAAGTTGGTAGGAGGACTGCATGAGTGCACAAGGAGCTCCTAATTGAGGAGCTGCTGAGTAATCTTGCAGACCAACCTGACTTTGAATCTGGCAAGGCATGTAAAGAGTAACAAGAAAAGCCAGGATAGTCGATGCCACCCTTGCTGCAGTCTTTACTGGTAAGACTGGCCTTCAGGAATCTCTATCTATAGAAACTAGAGGGGATGTCTGGAGAAAGGAGGGCTTAGTGGAAGGGGACTGGGTTAGGGAGTAAAGTAGACATAAACAAATCCAGAGAGTCTGAGAGTTGCGCTCATGAGTGCTGAGGGGGATGTCTGATACCATTGCAAGGCCTGGTGATCTTTGGAAGGTCATAGCCATTGGGAGATGTTTCTAAAGACTGTTAGAGAGGAAGCCTCACCCGTCTTCCAGGAAGATCCAAGAAGGCACAGGATGTTTAGCCTCATATCAATCCCTGGAAAGATGATAGAGAATATCCTCCTGGAAATTATTTCTAAACACATGAAGAACAAGGTGATCAGCAGCAGTAGGCATGTGTTTATGAAGGGGAATTCATACTTAATCAACCTGATAACCTTCTACAATTACATGAATATTTTGGCAGATGGGGGGAGAGCAGTTGTGGTTGTACCATGACAATATCAAGGTTTTCAATATTGCCTTCCTTAACATCGTCAGAGACAAACTAAAAAATTATAGATTAAAGAAGTGCACTGTGGGGTGGACTAAAAATGAGATGAATGACCAGGCTTAGAGTGTTATCAGCAGCACAAAGTCCAATTTGTTGCCACTGACTAGCAATGTACCTCAGAGCTTGACACTGGGTCTGATACCACTTAACATCTTCATTAATGACCTGGATGCTGGGACAGAGCACACCTTCAGTATATCTGCTGTAGCACGAAACAGGGAGGAATGACTGACAGACCAGATGGTTGTGCTGTGTTCAGAGAGACTTTGACAGGCTGAAGAAATGAGCCGACAGGAATGTCAGATTTCAACAAGGGCAAGTTTCAAGTCTTGCACCAGGGAAGAAATAATTCCAGGAAAGAGGACCAGCTGGTCGCTGACTGATTCAGAGGCAGTTCTGCAGAAAAAGCCCTGGAGGTCCTGATAGACACCAAGTTGAACATGAACCAGCAATGCGCCATTGAAGCAAAGAACTACAACAGCACCATGAGCTGAATTAGGCAAATTGATGCCAGCAGGTCTACGGAGGTGATCCCTCCCCTCTACTCAGCACTGTTATGGCCGCAGTGGAGTGCTGGGTCCAGTTCACGGTTTTCCAGTAAAAGAGACACGGTTGTACTGGAGCAGGTCCAGCATGAGGCAACAAAGCTGATTAAGAGATCAGAGCATCTTTTGTGCACTAAGAGGCTGAAAGACTTGGGATTGCTCAGCCTAGGAAAGAGAAGGCTCAGGGGATCTCATCAGTGTAGAGCGGGAGTAAAGAAACCAAAGAGCCAGACTTTTCAGTGCTGCCCAGTGACAGGACAAGAAGAAATGGCACGCGTGGAAACATATGAAATTCCATGTGAAGATGAGAAAACACATTTTCACTGTGGAGGTAGCACAGGCTGCCCAGAAAGACTCTGGATTCTTTGGCTGTGGACATATTCAAAATCTGACTGGACACTGTCCTGGGCAACCTGCTGTAGGTGACCCTGCTTGAGCAAAGGAGTTGGGCTAGATGAACTCTAGATATCTCTTCTAAGGGAGAAGAAAAGCAGGAGGGTCCCCAAATTTTACAAAAATCTTCATTTGAAAAACTTTGTAAGAGTGTTTGTGACAGTGATGTTTGTGGTGCTGATGTTTTTTGACAGCCAGTATCCTGAAAAATCTAAACCTAAACAAACCACAACCCCTTCTCAGTTTGGAGTTCAACAAAATCAAAGCAACAATGAGAAAAACTGAGGGCAAAAATGGTCACTCTGAGTCCCAGTTAGTAACACTTACAGATTTAGCTTCTGTGGTGTTTTCTAGGTAATCCTCTCGAGATGCAAGAGAGAGACTTGCTTGATCGAGCTGTTAAAAACAACAAGAAGCAGCATTTAATACTTAAATTTATCAGAATTCAAAGGTAGCCCTGTAAGCAACCTTGGAAGAGTTTGGGTTTTTCTGGCAGTTATGGTAGATATGTATAAATATCTAAGACATAACACACTGCACTGTCGTGAGTTCCACAGGATTTCAAAACAACAGAAAAATGCTGTACTGCACTGACAGACATTACTGTGACTTGGGAGCTTCAGATGGCCCCTGCAAAATCTGAGCCATCGTCTACAGCAAAGAATCACCTACTGCGAATTTATGTGTTTAAGACTCCATTAGTGAGTACAGCAATTGGACTGGGTATGCAGGATCCAGCAGTTTGTGCTGGCAGCCATTCATGCTATAGATATTTCAGGGCCACAGGAGTCAGCTTGAGTAAAACATTAGTCCAGTGTATGGACAAAATGTCCATTAGGTGCTGAAATACGTTAGCTGCTTTGTGTCTGAAAAGTACTGTTAGCCTTCTTTGACTGAAACTGAGGTTACACTCTTGAGTTTCACCGTAGAGCAGCACAGAGCGCTGTACTTGGCTTTTTGAATAGATATACTGAAGCAGCTGGATACCAGCTACAGAAATGGTTGCATGCGAGCACAGGAAATTGTTATGCCTCCGGGACATCAGCTAAAGATGTCTGGTAGATCCAGGTGGATCTTTAACTTTCTTTTTGATCTAAACATGGATCAAATTTGTTGGTCTACAGCCATCCTAATATTGGAATAAGGTCCTCGAGGTTATTTCTAAACCAGTCCTGAAAATTCATTGAGATCTGCACTTAGTCTTTTGAGTGAAATGACTAGATGGGAGTATTTATATACTGCTTCAAGTTCCTAACAAGGCAAAAAATCACAGCATAGCAGATATTACTACTGGAAACTGAGATTTCCACAAACACTTCAACGTGAACAGGTTGGGTTAGGATATAGAAGACAAAGCTGAAAGCATAATTCAACTAGCTTCCAATCTCTGAATAACACACTGATGAGAGAACAAATAATAGGTTTGATGTTTGAAAATTATCATTTGTATGCTGTATTTGCTTTTTAACAGATAAGCCTGGTGAAGAGATGTTGTGTTTATTCACATAATTTCACATATGTCTTTTTTAATCTAAATCCTACATCATTTCTCATTTTCCACGCTTATGAAAAGGCCCTAAATAAATACAAGTGGAATCACAAATGAATGAATAAATATAATCTTTTCCTCCACTGACTGATGTTCTCAGCCTTTAAAATATACCATAAACAAAATAAAACAAATCATCCAATAAAAGGAAAGTAGCTGTGATGTTCAGCGCAACACTGATTCTTTGAAAAACAGTATCACCTTCTTTTTTTCAACATATTGAAGCAAAAATAATATACTCCTGTGCTTTGCGTACGTGTGTCTTGGTAATAGTTAATTCCAGATTATATGGTCTATTTCAATTATGCGGCTGCAGCATGAAATGCTCCTCCAATTTTTCCTGGCTTAAGAGTTAGACTTGAAAACCCATTGAAACTGAGAAAGCACAAATATGAGAAATATACAAAAAAAGTTAACCAGCTTCTTCAGCCCTCAAGAAAAAACGAACATATTGAATGCTGAACAAAGTTTTATTTGGAGTTTCCACTTTTCTGTGATCCATTCATGGTTTTGCAATGCTGAACAAAAAAAAATTTTACAATAGAGACATTTTCACAAGCAGACTGGAATACTTTGTGGTACATCTGCACTTCTGGGAATCTGTTAAAACACAAAGTAGAATACTGGCTGGTGCATTCTGCAGATCAAGTTCTTAATCAAACTAACAACAACAGAATATCCTATGGAATAACATGTTATTTGTAGCATGTCGTGCTTCTGCTATTTAGATAACTAATTAGGTGCTACTAAAGATGCTGAGTAAAGATACTCCTAAGTATAATTCGTTTCCAAGAGACCAGCAATAAGGGTGTACTTGCCCAACCCTTCACAGGCAGGTGACTTGGACTGAAATAGGAGATACCTAAATCTCTCTCCTGGTTGTACTTTTTCAGTTCTTTTAAAAAGATCTCCAGCCAAAGCAATTCTGAGATGCTCTGAACAGCATCTTAGCAGAACGACACCTTTAGTAGAGCAAACTTTGATCTGCTGTTGACTTGACTATTTGGGAAAATGTCCTAGAGATGGGGAAGAGTTACCCTTCCATTTCATACCAGTTAAACACCTCAGCCAAATGACATTTTAAAGAACTGACTCAGAATCAACATCCACTCCAGTACCACTACAGGTAACTGTTGTTTGATCCCCAAATACAATGTAATCTTGGCTGTATTTCTACAGCTAGCCAAGACACTAGCAATATAAGGTTCATAAATCCTGTTTTGCTGTGATGAATGACATCATAACTTTCTTCTTTGTTCCCTCTCTCTTGCCTTCATACACTATTTTCTTGTAGTACTGGAGGGTTGGTCCCCACTGGCTACTCATCGCTACTTCTTTAACAACAACAGTACATTTGGCCCAGACGCTCAGTCTTGCCGCTATGGCATCTCACAGTAATATTTACAACTCTCTCTGGAGCTTTGTCAGACTATTGTAAGGCAACACTTCTCGGGTCTTTTTCTTATTAAACTGTTGTGTAACGCCATGCACTGTTAACAAACTGGTAGTGATTTGGTCCAAAAGCAATAGCATTTCGGTAAAAAGGAAAATTCAGCTTTAGAAGTGTTTGGGATACATGTGTGTTGTAAGGGGCTGTGTAAGCACAAGGTAATGTGTTTCCATATCAAGAAAGATAGCTCAAATTCATAATATCTGCTAAAGATGCACCATTCTTCATCCTCACAGACAAAACACAATCTTCATGCAACTGATGAGTCATAAGCAGCATCCAGAACACATCTAGGACTGAATATTCACCTCTCATTTTCATGCATGTAGACCTTGGACATTGGTCCACTGGGAACTTATTTAAACTTTTTGTTTGTTTGCTATTTGAAAGGAGACAATATCCTGTACAGAAGTATTTTTCAAAGCACGTGTTTCCTAGTAGCTTCCACATTGCCATAACTTGGCACCTATATACATCTCTAAGTCGGTAGATAATAGCAACAATAATCAAATGTAAACAGTTGGCATGTAAACATTCAGCATGTAAACACTTTTTTTAAAAAAATAAGACCATAAAATATCATGTGAAGTAATCTACTAACTGTATTATACTGTACCTTCAGGATATACTGATTGGAGATTTTGTCATCAGCAGCCACATATAACCGGATGAAGACAGAGTTACTGTATTGACCACGAAGAGTTGCCAAGGCTTGTACTAAGCTAAACCTCCTTTCTGACCACAGTCCTTCAGGTCCGATGTTTGATTCCAACACAGGCCAGCGAAAAGGTGAATGCCTCAGTATACTTAACAGGGGTTTCACATCAGCTTTTTCAATTTTATCTGAAATGTCAAAGTATGACAACAATTACATTCCAGACAATTCAAATCCAGCAACAGCCACACGAGACACAAAGATTTATTGGCATTGATCGATTTCTAGGCAAGAGAAAACACAATAGCTGAAACCCAAAGCCTCTGCTCTGCCTGTGAGCACAGAAGCACAAGAGTCCAACACAGTTTATCTGAGTCAAGAATAAGAGAGGTAAATCAGTGCCTTTCAAAAAAGGCAAAGGACTGGAATTAAGTCAATTAAAAAACCATTCCTCACTTAGGAACTAACACAGAATCTTCACTGATTTGGGGCCGGAGAGGGGAGCGTTTGTTGTACATAATCAAAGCTAGAGGGGTCAGCATGTTGGCACTGAGGCTGCACAACAGGCTGTCTCAATTGCTTATAGTCAGTGTCAGGCCATGCAGGATCAAAACTGCCCAGGAAATAAAGTCTAAAAGAGTCAGAAGGACTAAGGGCACTTTGAAGGACAAAGTCTGCTCTCTCCCAACTCATCTTTCACCCATGCAGCTACATAAGGGTAGTGGTGTGTCCCAACCTACTGCATGCACATCACCTTACAGCAGCGTTTATAAGGTCAGGGAAAGCACTCCGTAAAAGTAGCTATAGGGCTTCCTGTCCAAACTTCCTCGACGTACAGATAACTCAAAGCTAAAGAATCCACAGCTGTCTATACCCAGCCCTATTGAAGTGTTTTGATTAAGTGGACTTACAGAAAGGTAGAAGGTGCTGAACAACACGCTCTTGAGAATGCCAGTATGAGAATTTCATCACAGGGCCCCTCTGATTTACCAGGCACAACTCCGACACCTGTGGGGCATGGTTTTTGGCATCCTCTTGCACAGATAAATATCCCTTCACTGTTCCCTGGTAAGCAAAGGTCGCTATAAAGCTGGCTTCTTGTGCCTTGGTATACATTAGTTTCAATAGCCAACTTCTGAAATGTGTAAAGACCCTCTGCATTCAGTTGAATCCCCATCAGCAAAACCTGTGTGTCTCCACAAAGCTTTACAGAGCTCAGCAGAGAGCAAAAGAAAGTCCGCCATATGGGTTCCACTCAAATGAGGCCACTTACTCTCATTCATGCAGGATGCGTAAAGTATCTTGGCCTTCTGTACAGCTTCACTGTCTCGTCTTTTGCTGATGGGTTTCTCAAGTAGTGCTGAAAATAAAACGACATTCTTTTTACTATATCAGAAAAAGTATGGACTATCTCTTTGCAGGTCTCAGCATTTGTTTTAATCATAGCATTTATTTAAGGATGAGGCTCCACATGTATTTTCTTAAATAGTAACACACATATAAGCTTGCACTTTTTTCCACCCTCAGAGAAGGATTTTTTTATTTATTTATATTTAAGGGGACTGCTTTAAAGCCAGCTGTGAGGACAAGCAATAAACAATCTGTCAAACAGCCAACATCAGCAGACTGGGGTGACAGGGAACCAGCATACAGGGTGGGGACTCAGGAATTCTTTAAAGTAGCTGAGCATCTGGTGTTGGTATGTTGTGAAATCAGAGGTTAATGGAGGGGTTGATACGCTCCCAGGGGCAAAACTACTGGTGTTCAGTTTTACCAGATCTACTGCTGCTGAGAACTGGGCAGAGAGCTGCCTTGTTGTCTGTCAAATGCACAGAATCTTAGTTTTGTAAGTGACACAGAAGGTCGAGTGTCCAACTACTATTTGAAAAGCTGCATTACTTAGATCCCTCACATGAGGCATCAACCTTATTGGTGCCTGAAAGTCAAACTAGCTTTTCTAGAGCTGTCATCTTTCTGCATTCCTTGCATTCCTCACAATAGGTTATGGAAGTGAAATAGCATGAAAAGCGCATCTGAATCTCAGCAGTGCACACCCAGTTGCCTTGAGTCTTTTTATCCAAGTTGTAAATCAACAGTGATGCAGCTTAGCTTCAATGAAATCTAGCAGCTCAGGTGCAGCACAGCATGAACACTTCCATGGCCAAAAGCAGCAGGGTAGTACTCAAGCACAACACAGACACAGGGCTAGCATATCCTGTCACACTTCACCTGGTTTAGTAACACCCAAACACATCCAAAGCATTACATTATTGTTATTGGGATCCCTGGAGAGGGTGGTTTGGCTGGAACCATTCCAAGTTCCTCCTGTTGTACACTCAGCCAGATCTAAAAAGCCTTGAAAAATTCAAGAGTACCTTCTCTATATCATACTCCCCGGTGCTTTGGGCTTCAAATAAACAAAGGCAGAGTGCAGATTGGTCCTGTGTGGCGCTGTGCTTGAGCTAAGCATCATCAAAGCAGAGGGCCACTGGGATTTCATAACACCAGCCATAGCCAAACCAAATCGCTCTCACTTGGAGTTTAATCAGGTGCCAACGCAATGTTGTTTTCTCTGCCAGTACTGGCTGGGGTGATGCTGAGTGCTGAAGAAGCAGTGGTGGTGCCATCCAAAAGCCTCCTGCGAAAAGGCAGCAGTATCTCCTCAGTCTCCAGCCCCTGCTCTTTCCAGCAGCTTGCCAGAGTCCTCGCCCTCCTTGTCACTGGAGGCAGAAGTCTAGCTGGGTGGTACCACTAGATTCTGCAACTCAGTACGGTCTGGGTTTGTGCCGCTCCACTCAGGAGTTCACTGCTGGAGGTAGGATTTGAAGAGGCTTATTTCCCAGGATTTCCCTAGCACATTGAAGAACCTGTCATACCACCCCTCTCAGATATTCCCTGCCTGTGCTCATGGGACCATGCTGCTGACCTCAAACTGTTTATTAGTTAAAGAATACCCTACTGATGAGCAAATGCCACTTGTTCTCTCCCTCCAATTGCCTTAAAAGAACCAAACCAAAACAATCCACCAACTTGTTTGCTTGAATCCTTGAGAGATGTAATGAGAACATTCCCTTTAAATTATGGATAAGATTTTCCCTAAAAATACTGCTGGACACAATTACAAATAGCTTTGGTTTCAAACCCCCAAATTGTTAAGATTTTTCAGCTTGTTAAATATGACATAACACCAATCGCTGACACATATCTTCAGTGTGCACAGTTCTTAGCAGAATAATCAGACTTGTTCACATTTTAAGAATAGCATTTGAAAAGAAACTATAAATGAAACCTACATAAAACTGCAGATGAAAAAATACACTGCTATTAAAGCCATTGCAATGACTTCTGTTCCTTGCTGGTGAGCTGCGCATCCATGAAATTTTAAAGCTAATAAAATTCGATGGCTAAAGCCTATCTACAGCTCAGGAGAGATACAGAGGATGAGATCCAATAAAATAAAATCAACTGTAGGAATATACCTGCATAAAATCTTTTTAAAATCAGATCTTGTGTTTTCCCATCAAACCATCTTATTACCTGGCAGAATGAACCTGTAACACTCCTTGCACTATTGCAAAGAATGAGGTGGGGTAGATGCTGCCAATTGGCTCAGAATTCATTCATGAAGAAAATTCTTGGTTCTGATGACATAAAATCAAACACAAAAGCCTTAATAAGGTGGTTGAATCCTGTGGACACTGAAATAGGGGCTGTGATCCATGAGTGCTCTTTACACTATAGAGATTCCTCAGCCTTAGCCTCAAGATTTCAGGAAGACTTAAAAGCTCAAACCTGGAGAGCTGGTCACATCTAATTCTGTATTATCTAGTATAAAATCCAAATACAAAGCATAGAAATTAGCTTTTTATTTAACTCACAAGTACATAAGGATTTTACATGTCCCTTAATATTTAAATTCTTCTTAAAATAAAGGAAGTGTCACAAAAGGCAAAAACCAATGTATACTAATCAAAAATATGGGAATCAATTAATCTGGCAACAAGTTGCTGTATCCATGGAAAGAAAGTCATTACTGTGATTGAAATCAATGTAGACACATCAAGCTGTATCTCAATTAGCAATGTCAGGTACTGTGAGTAGCCTGGCCATAGTAGCAGACTGTAACAGCCCTCCTCCTGCACTGAGCATAATTGTGTGGGCTGGTGCACACCGAGCTCTGCAGCACAGGATTTTGAAGGGCTGCAACTCAGAGTCTCTGCTCTCCAAGGACCTCTGCAAGTTTAACAGACCTGCTTCAGGGCTACCCTGCACTCCTATCAACATGGAGAGGCACTCTCTGAACAGTGCTCCATCTCTTGATGCGTGACGTGGCACTTCAGGCTCTCATCTACACCGAGGAAGACGTCAAACACTGACCCACAGAGAGCAAACCCAGACCCTCTGAAAAAATTCAGCTTTTAACTACAGCTGGTTGGGAGAACTCTTCTGTTTGGATACCAAAACAAAAGCAAAGACTATGAGGTCTTTCAAGGGATAAGAGAAGGATCAGTTAATGTTCAGCCTCATGAAATACCCATACACCTACTTTTTAGTTCCCTACTCTGCCTTTCCAAGCACCTGCTTTCACCTCTCCCTAGGAGATTTTATGTATTCATACAAATCCACTGAGAAGTTCAGTCTAGCAGGATTTTCTTAAGTCCAGTGGCTGGAATTAAAAACTACAGCCAAATTAGGAAGATGAAGTTTACCAGCATTTTGACTAAAATAGTTCACTCAGTGCTGAGAAGGACATTGAGTTTGTTCTTTTTGCAGCTTTTTTCCTTTTCTTTTTTAAACTCTACTTTCTTGTTTCAAAATTAAAATCTCCAACTCCCTAAAACAAGCTCGCATTTTAGGACTCCAGACATTAACTGAATTCAACTTGAACCTATAGGCAGTTTCAACAGACAAAAAACCACCCCATATCCTTCACCACATGTACTGACCATGAAAGAATTTTTTTCCAGATTCCACCAGCATCTTTTAGATTCATTTTTAAATAAGAATTTTTAGGAACAAACAGCTTTGACCAGACTAGGAAACACAAGCACTCCAACAATATTAAAATAAACCTCTTGAATTAACAGTTCATTCTTTAGGCCCCAGTTAAACATTACAGTGTTAGAGATGAAACAGCAGTCTAGCTGAAGAGATTAAAAAAGGACAACAATGTAGGCTGATTTACAACTTTCTGAAAAAGTTTAGGATTATCACTAACAGCAACCACAATTTAACAATTTTTTGCTGCTACTAACTTTTACCACTAGCCTGCTCAAATGCAAAGCCAAATAGCGTAGACGAAAAACACCAGGGCAAGCAAAGCGAACCAGCATAGCTTAAGCCACCTTGAATATAAAGTTTGCAATCATGTTTCTACAGCCAAATATAAAGTGCATTTTAGAACGACTGTTCTAGCAAAGCAGCTCTTCAGTCACGTCTTTGGTTTCCTTCACTTTCAAAATAATTCCAAAGTCATTCCCTTCGGAATAACAGGGTTCTTGGCTCGTGCTACTAAGCTCAGTGCCTCATTGTCCAGGATGCTCAGTTGCAAGATTTATGTTTCCCTTCACATAAAACTTAGTCATGGCAACTGTCAAAACCTATTGATAATTCTGCTTCACGGTGCTGAAATAACATAACCCATCTCATTATGCAGCTGCTACTTTCACAGTCAGAAACTGGATAAAGGTATTCATTATATGCTAAACTTCCTGAAGTTGCAAACTGCTTCATCGTTCATTTTCTTCTACCAAAGTGTTGAGGGTGGGGAGGTTCCCACTGCAAATCAAAGTTCTTGTACTTCTGGCAGCCCAGGTCAGATGGCTTGCATCATTGCCCTCCCTGGCTCTTGTACAAAACAGAAAGGCTCAGCATCAACAACAAAAACACTGCCATAGCTGGCAATGATCCTCAACTGTCTGATTTGTAGATGCTCAGCTAGGCAGTCAAGGAAAAAAAGCCAAAACTGCAGGGTGTGAGGAGCTGGGATTGTGAAGGGAAGGAAGGAGGGTTTTATCGAGTTGCCTTCACATAGTGTTTTTCCAGGGCAAGAGGGCTAAAAAAGTCCAGCTTCCTGTGGTTCACTGCCCTATTGTAAATAGCAATCGTCTGCTATTTAAAGTGAGAGCAAGGCACTTTACAAAGTAATCTTTGCATGTGTGTTTGTGTGTGTGTTTATTTAGCTGCATACTATTCTAAAACTGCTAAGGATAGTCTTGTGGCTAAGGGTCACTTTTAATCTTACTTTCCATTTCTAGCCCTTGTTGATTTTCCAGCCTACTGTCTTACACAGCTTCACTTTGGTTTTCAACCATCATATTTTATTTATGGCACTGGGAAATTCTACACCTTTCACTCTTCTGATTTGGAGTGCATGAAAAGGGACTGTACAGCCAGATTTGCAGGGAAAAGAAATATGTATCCCATTTATTCAGATTAGGAATATTGATTCAAAGTATCAGCGTCCTGATCTGCAGATCGTATATATTCTGTATGCTATCAGTTTTCTACACATGCAGTTGAGCTACATTCCTTAGAGATGCCACGTGATGCCCTGAGCTTATTTCTTGTTCTAGAGAAAACTAAGTTTTCTCCACACTTTCCAACCCTAGATATGGAGAATGCATCATGCTAGTAAAGATAGTAGCACAGGTGTTTTCCGCTCATGTTTGCCTTCATCCTTTTACAAACATATGCTGTAAGCGGAAAATACAAATGGAAGCGTTTGCACAGTAATATCCGGTGATGATTTTAAATATGTTATAATGCTTTGTATCTTGAAGAAAAACAACTGCACCTACAAATATCCCAGTGTGAATATGTTCAGACTTTATACGCAAAAGAGCTACACAAGAATCCCAAGAGGACATGTGGTTTCCTGGAAAGCTGTAACTCTCAGGGAGAGAAAAGTTAGCAGCAGACAAGTAATTCAAGCATGAACTCCTAAGGCAATACTCGAGAAAACAGCAGTCTTTGATACTTGCCTGTTTTTGCAGTCCAAGTGGAGATGATCTTGTTGTTTTACATAGACTGATGAGACAGACTGAAACACAACCTGCCCTTCAGCTGTCCATATTTTGAAAACAATATCAGACAGCTGGACTGGGTAAAAAAAAAAAAAGCATCATGACCATTTGGGCTTTTCTTTGGGTGGAGTGTCTTGAGAAATAGAAAGAGAAGAGGAGGGAGGCCATGCAGTGAGGGAGCATGATTTGTCTCACAAAAGATGGCAGAAGGTTGAAGGGATTACAGTATGAATGCACTTTACCAGTAGAAAATACTTGATACCAGAGAGGTCTTTAGTCCATTGAAAAAAGGCACAAAGAAAGCCAACAGTTGCAAGATAAAGACACATTCAGCAGTGACAGGGATTGACCACAAAGCAACCAGAGAAGATAGTGACTTCTCTGCCCCTTAACATCTTCAAGACTCGATGCTTTTTTGGAAGATAAGTTTTAGTTCAATATGAACAATATTTTATGCCAGTGCAAGCTACTGAACTGCATTACATGGGTAATGTAATTGTCTGTGATACAAGAAGGGTCATAGGAGATAACGTAATGGTTACTCCTCACATTGCGCTCTATACATATAGGATAAGGATCTCAAAGCACTCTTAGACATGCGAGATCAAGCAAATACAGTCATTATCCTTTGTTGCAGATAAGTAAAGCAAGCCACAGAGAATTAATTCCTCCTTATCTAACTCATGTCAGAGTCCTACTGATGGGAACGGTTGTCCTTTATGAGCATAAAGTTTGCTGAACTTGATCCAAATGCTCAAAGAGCTTGGTCCTTTGGAGATGGTGAATGACCCTCAGTCCCTTTAGTGTCAGTGATAGTGGGAGTTGCCCAGATGATGTTCAGTACTACAACTGAAAGCAACTTGTAACACATTGATTTCAGGAGTGGTCACAGAAAGCAGACGAGGGGCTCCTCAGATATCGATGCATACTTATTCACTGGGCCAAAAGCAGAAGATGTGCTTTCATCGACTGTGTCTACAGTAAGGCCTTATCAAAGCCTCCTGCAACACCATGTTCTCCCTTTGTGTGCGTAGGAGTAGCTAGCAACCAGATACTGGCTCCACATTGCATCTTTATGAGCTTTGGTTTCTTAGACCAAAATACTGGAATTCCGCTTCTGCGTAGGGAGACTCATTGCAAATACCCAATAACAGAGAAGATTAATTTCTCTTTCAATTCTTGAGTAATAAAACCTCTGTTCTTTTCCCTCCCTTCTATGCTGCTTTACAGCTATAGGGGTCAGGTTTCTAAACTGATGAAAAGAACAACGAAAAGAGCTGTTCACCCATCTCCAACTACCAGTCACAAGCTTTGTTTCCTTCCCAGGTGAACACTGTTATGTGTTACCTCTGTGAAGAAGCAAATCCCAAGTTAGCTTCAGGAAATCTGCAGAAGATCCACTGATGCCAGCAGCAGGACATTTTAAGGACATCCTGTGAGGAATTTCCACTTAAAAGTAGAGAAAAACCTACTCCAAAGATTGGTTTGACACTCAACACTTGTGCGCAGAATGTTATTCCCTGAGCAATAACCACGATTAACCTACTCCTCATAAAGAATGTCTAAATCTTAAATCACATTTTTTTCACACTGAAGAGCTATGGCAAAAGAGTTCCTGAAAAGGAACCCAAACCCCTAAAAGCAAAGTAGTCAACTGCACTTGTGCCGAGTAAGGACTAAGTGTGTCATGAAGGCCCTGCTCTTTCTTCAAACTCCCAGTGCAGTGGATTTAAGAAGTCAAGTTCAATACAGTTCACAGAGCAATGATTTGACCAGGAGGCTGAAGGGCAAACAAAAAATACTTCAGAACTCTGCCACTGTTACGGAAATCACAGCTAGATAAATGTACAGTCTTAATTATAGTAATGCAAGCTTACACGTTCCAAGAGCGATTATTTCAGAATGGTTTGGGGTCAGCTGACGTTCATTTAGAGTATCTGGTTTCCAGTTCCTTTTTTTCAGAGTCTGAAGTTTAGCAAAGGAGAGATGGCAGTGGTAAGATCTATGGATGAAGGCGTACAAGGGGCACAAAGTTCTACCTCAAAATAAAAGCACTGGCCACAGCATCTAAAATTATACACAAGACTATTATGATCACTTGACCAAGCTTCTTGCTACTTGAAATTATGAGTTCAATAGTCTGCAACACAAACAGTCCGAGTTACAAGATAGTTAAAGAAAATTATATATATATATATATATATTTATTCTCTTAAGTTTGGAAACACGACCCCTATAGCTGGAGAGGGGTATAGAGAGGAGGGTGAAGAACATGTGTATCATTTTCCTTTTTTTCCTAAAAGGAAGTGACAGACTTAATTGGCATATTTCTAAGCTGTACATATTTCTTGGGAACACGACAGGTATAGTCAAACCAAGGTTATTCTTAGAGTTAAATCTGTTATCTCAGAGCAGTCTACTGAAAAAGACATGGACATGTGCTGTAGGATGCAATGTTTAATGTTTCAGTACAACTCTATCCCTTTTGGTAGGTTTATTAGCACAGGTCAAATTCCCACACTAATGCACCTGCCCTGCTTCCATTTCAGAGATGCTTTGCATCTGAAAGCCTCAGGAGAAGAGCAGAGCGAGTTCTTGCCTCCACAGAGGCAAACCTCAACAGAGGTTCAGAAGCCTACTTACAGCTCTCTTCTGAAACCAGAATGGTTTCAGAATGGTGTTCAAATACACCATTTCAAGGCCTAATTAAATTCCTTTAATGCCTTTAAAACAGAAATTCTTCAGAGAATCTCTCCTATTCTGCGTCTTTATCATGTAGTATAACACACTTTCTCTACTAACTATTGATAGCAATATTTGGGGGGTTGGAGGCTTCCCTAAAAAATGAACTAACCTGAAATTATTTTTTTTTTTTGGTAAACTACCAGGTCTACTAATTGTTCTGCAGTGTCTGGTGTTCAGCGCAATGTGCAGTCTGGAGTTCTCATCCCCACCAGACTCTCCACAAGATATGAGCTGCAAATGATTGGTTTTGCAGTAAAAGTTTGTTTTCAGGATCCCAAAATAAGAAAATACACTGTTTAAAGATGTAGTTTTTACTCCCTCACATCTAAAAAGACAAACAATGAAAAATTTTCTCACCACCATAATTAAATATTTTTTTAAAATTACTAGCACATTACTGACATTAAGGCGTGTCTTCCTTTTTTTTCTTCTTGGTGGTTGTAAATATTGCTTCGCTTCAGAAAACTGCAAGGGAAGCAGTCAGAGCCTAATGCACTACAAAAATTATTTAAATGAATTTTATAAACACCTACTTTGAATTTATAATGCATTATAGTCCAGAAATCTCTACTGTTTGCTGAATATGTATATGGATAAACAAACTAGCATCAAATCCTTGCAAAAACCCCTCTCTATGCTTAAAACTATCTTTCCCTAAATACAGCTTTTCCCTTTGAGTCTAAAACAAAACAAATAGCAAGTCAATACACTTTTCTGGTGCTTATAATGCGGCTTTTAAATTTTACCAAAGCATGTTATTTCCACTTTCGTGTATTTCGTGTTCCCTCCTTAATCACTATTCTACTACTTTCTTACATTTTTTCCCTCTCAGTTCCCCACTGTAAATAATCAGCTCACCAGAACCATCTTACTAGAGTATATAAGGACTGCAAATAATCACTTCAAGCAACTTCCGTAACAGCAAACTCCCTGTTCACACAGGCATACGAAATAATGCAGAGCGCTAGACACAACCCAGACTGTCCTACCACCTGCCATATTGTATATTCCCACCTCTTCAGAAGGCAGAAGCAACCAGGATGTCAGTGAACGAGACTATTGGTCCCTTTTGGAAAGCCTTGTGTTATCTTACACAGCCTCAGATATGCCTTAAATATAATAGTTCCCATATTTTCAAACTGGTAACTTTCTTCTTTTCTTTTCTTTTTAATGAAAACCACCGGTGTATTCTCCACCTCCAGGAGCTCATTAGTCAGAATTGTCTTTCTGGACCTGATACCTTAATCTAGGCCTGCCTTGTTTTGATAAACTGTGTCTCCCTCACCCCTTGTTTTATTTTGTGGGTTTGGGGGAAAGGAGTGGATTGTTTGTTTTGTTGGGTTGGTTTTTTTTTTTAAGACATTTAATGACAATCAACACGTTATTAATCAATTCAGGCAAGCATATTTCATATTTGATACAATTAATGTCCATCAGCCTATTTCTAGAAGACAGCATCCATGTCACTGTGGTTAGATTCCTGAAAATAACCAGCCCATCGTTATTAATCCTTCTGACATTCTGATGGAATGTTTAATCATTATGAATTAATTTTGCATTAATGAGGATGTAATTAATATGATGTCCACAGGAAGTCATGAAGATTTAGTAATTAATCAATTCATATGTGTTCTAATTACCCAGGAAGAGAAATAAATCAAGCAAATGTTCTCAAACACGAAAGGATGCTGTATACAAATAAAACCAGCTAACATATTGACATTTTAGGGTTGCTCCCAAGAAGGAATTCCCCAATCCTTATCTTCAGTATTCATTTTACAACATGGGAGTTCTCATAGAAATGGGAGAAACACCTATATATGCCTGCACCTTTGAAAGGAGATCCATTTGTAGTGGAAAAGACCAAGGAAAACATTGTTAAACACTGTTGCTGTTTGCTGCTATCCTGTTACCTAGAAGCAGCTATCCAACAAGAAGATACTGCAGGCAATAAAAAATGCCCTCTGACTTTTGTGGGGTTTTTAATTACTGCTGGTGTCCTCTCTCTTACTTGGGACAGCTCTCAACCGGCTACCTCTGAAGGAAGAAATCACAAAAGACAGGTCAGCCAATAGAGAAACATAGGGACCAGTGTCAACAGCTACATTACAGATTTTATTGACCACATCCAAGCCGTCCTAGTGGTCCCAACCAAGCACCTGCTGAAGAGCAGGAGAAGCCCTAAAGAGCCCTGTGGCACAGGCTACTCTGCACAGGACACTCAACGCTGACAGCAGCCACTCAACACCAACTTCTGGGATTTGTCTGAAATGAACACCCTATGGTCAAATAGCATAAATTCCGAACAGATGTATTTTTACCTTACTGGAGCTGCTTAAAAAAGAACTTATTTTCTAAAGAAAACCATTGCAGATTACCTTGGGAAAATTTGTCTACCCAGCCAAGTCATTTTGTTTGCTGTCTGTCTCGTGCTTTAAAAATCCACACACTGTATCCTTCTAAAAGGCTTCAATTTCTTTCTCTTTGCCACATTGGAAATTCCTCACATTAAATTGACTGGCATTCAGAAAATAGCCATGCTAAAAAGCTTAGCACAGCAAATTGGTCTGAAGAAGGTGTCTCACTGGGACAGGATCAGTGCAGAGACTTAATCTGCAAACTGGTTTCCACAGATGTAAATTAAATTTAAAAGGCCTGGAAGATATGGTCATAAATGAATCAGGTAACTTAAATCAGCTCCTTCGCAGTGCTGAGAATTAGGAGTGCTTGCATTGTTGGTTGTTTGGGTCTTTTTTAATTTATTACTTCCTGCACGGTCACTTGAAAAAACAAAACAAAACCAAACCAGCTGTATGTCATTGTTCTGCAGATTTCAGAGAAAGGAAAAGAAACTACTTGGTTCATGATCAACATTCACCACAAGTAACAGGCACTGATTTACTTGCCTCTGACTTCCAGTTCTGAATTATTCATCAATATCCACTTACATTTTAATGGTAAGACAATAGTGCTCCTAAACTCTTAATTAAGGTCACCAGTCAAAATGGAAAAACTCAGCAGGAACACAAATAGCTTTGCAGGAAGTTTAATAGTAAGTGAAAAACATTTATTAACTCAGAGACACTGCAATCTTGCCCTGACATAAGGCTCAAAGAGACACAGCTTAAAACAGATTTTGTTCGTGCAACAGGAGCCAGAGTCAAACCACTTTTTCCATTTTGAAGGACTCCAAGATGTTCATCAGCAGCCCATTGGCACTAGAAGAGGTGACAATCAATCAATGAAAGGCACTTTTTAACATGCTTGCAGTGTATCTGCAAACAAAAGGCTGGTTTCAAGTCAGGGAGAGTCTGGTCCAGCCACAAATCTTTAACTGGAAGTAGAACAACCTCAGGCCTCCCCAGGACAGTTCTATAGGGAATCAACAGATTTTAACCTAAATATCAGATGTCCATTACCTGGATCTGGGTAAAAGCAAAAATCTCTGCCTTTATCATTTTGTTGGCTGTCTACAATTGTCTCCTGTACTTTCCTCCACAACACATGGAATTCTGCTGTTGCTGACATTTAAGGAAAGACCTACCACTGCTTTCATTGGGCTAGGATTTTATCCATATTGTATAGCCAGGAGATCAAAGCGAGTTACACATGTGGTTTGCGGATTCATCTGAGAGCAGAAAAATAAATACAAGTGAAACTCAAACAAAGGATGGAAAAGAAATTAAAAGGGGGATGATATAATTTTACTTTGGATCCACCCTAAGCAAAAGCCACAGAAGCATAATATATAGGATTTATTTCCTACCTCAATATAAACCCAAATCTTACAAAAAAATAGGATTTTTAACTGTCGCATTAAATATTGTAAACCTAGAAGAACACTGAAATAAATTTTTCTTGTTCTATTTTTTCAATGAACCAGAGACATGAAGGCAAAAGAATCTACCACTTAGTAGTTTTCAGCTATTTTCCATTGACCCACTGCCACTCCCTCTCTGGAATTCCCAATTAAAGCACCAAAACCTTTCACTGATACGGAGAGCGTTCTTTAAGCTGACACCTGAAAAGTCATGTGCCCTTGAGTGTCTGCAACCTCAAAAAAAAAAAAGAAAAGAAAAGAAAAGAAAAAGCTTTTTTGGCAATATTTAATGCAGAGTTTGATGCATTATACCAAAACTAGTAAGTGTAGACGTAAGGCAAAACTAATTCTTACGCTTGCTACCCATTATCAACTGAAAGATCTTCTTCAGTAGCAACTGCCCCTGAATAAAAAAAATGAAATTGCCAGAAGACTGAAGATACCTTTGCATAGCCAAGGCCATACACGTGTTTTTGCACAAATACCCCAAACCTTTCTGCATAAGGCTCAAGAACAGTCAGGGACCGGAAAAACGATTAGATGTTCAAATAATTTATTTTAACTAACAACATTTTTTAATATATTGCCTGAATAAATACTTGAATCTGTATCACACCATCAAAGAATATCAAATATGAAAAATGTGGCTTTCTGGCCAAACCATTTTATCATTTTAAGATTAATAGTTTTAATATGATAAATATTTCAGAACATAAAACTTGCATAACCAGGTCTTTAAATACTGGGCCTTTTTAATCTACTGAGTGTCAAATAGGGACATTTACAATCAAGTACAAAGTTTCACTAAGAGTTCTTTAGGAAGGAGAGATTAAATTGGCTTGCAAAGTCTGGTCGGCCATAAATATGTAGTTTCTCTGTGCAGAAATTCTATATCTTGCTAAAACGTTTGATAGCAAGGTTGAAGAATTCCACAAAGGAATAACTGAGAGCTTCAAGCTGACTTATTGGAATAACTCAAGCTAATCCACAAGCACACACTGAGGCTGCAGTTACATCTTGTTATTTCAGCTACCAACAGTGACATACAACACTCTTTGTCCTTTTCCTCTTTTAATTACCAAGAATACACTTTGGAGAGCTTATTAAGTAAAAAGTTAAGGAGGAGATGACAAATATTATATTAAATCAAACCCACTCCACATTTCACATCTTTGTCCCTTTACCATGCCAAGGAGCAGTTTAGGCCTCCTATTAAAGTAGTTGTCAGGCATTTCATTACATCCCTTTTTTGATACGGAGTTTCCATTAAGCAAATACTTCTCATTTAGATGTTTCTTTCTTTGTCTTGCATTTCCTAGCTAGGGATTAGCAACTTCTAAAGGGACTGCAGTAAGAAAAGCATATAAAAATGTGGCTTTACATGATGTCCTTGATTAGGCTGTGTAAAAGAGGAAATTAAGGATGAAAGTCACAGTTTGCTACTCTATATTCAATTAGGACTGGCTTCTTCGTGGCTGTGGTTTATGCAGGATGTGCAGTTATCTAATACAGCTTGATTCTGGCAGCAGAACAATTAAAATGCAAAGCATAATTTGAAACAGGCCCTGGCAGTACTTTTTTTGTTCGGCTGTGGCATCTTCGGCAGACTTAGAACAGCAGTCATCAGATCATATCCTAAACTGAAAATCCAAACTCATATTCTGAAACTGAATGCAGCTTTTCAAATACTTAACGATGCAAAATTTGAATACAATATGACTGAAGAAAGCAAGTGGAGAAGGGCTTTGATACCTATGCATGCACATATGTACAAAATCTAAAAGAAAAATAAACGCTATATTTAAGCACAACATCCTACAACTGATCTCTCTTCTGTGGTGAACTCAAAGTAGGCTCTTATGTCTACCAACAGGTCAATAACTTGCTCAGGGTGTGCAGGGCTCAGGCACACCTTGCACGTCTCCCTTCTTTTGCATGACTTGCTTTTAGTGTAGGTGACTGTAAGAATCTGGCAGGATTTTTCTACTTAACAATAATCATTACCCTTTCTCCCCAGTTGGTCTGCACAGCTTCCTGATGAGGTGGCATTGCTGCAGAGTATAGCGCAAAGTCAAGTCACATGCAAATTAAAATACCTCTCTTCCTACACATTTCCACCCTGGGGCTATTTTTTCCTCCAGATACATATTCTTAAGCAGCCTTCTGTTTCCCTGATGATAGCTCAGGTACTTCAACAGCAGCTTGAATGGCAACCTGAAGGAAACACAATACCCAAACAACCTCTGTCTGCAGAAGTCTATAAATTGCCTCCTGCCAAGAGCTAGGTAAGAATGCTGGAAAATCATTCTGGTTTTACATTTTATTCTTATCCAGCTATAGACCACTTTTATAGACAGACTGCTGTCCTAGGATGATGTTTGTCTCATTTGGGACATTCTTAAACGTATGTGCTCTTTTCTACCCATCTACTTCAAGGGGAAAACAGTTCAAATCCTGCCCCCGGGTATAAGGAGTAGTATCCTTTTGTCCCTCCATTCTTAACTTGTAGAGTTGCCAGCAGTTGTATTCTTCCTTCCAAATTCTGTTTCTGTTATAATTCATTATCTCTCAATATTACTCGCAATAAAATACAACAAAAATATACTTAAAATATCAAGTTGAGCTGTTGGATATTATCCAACGACCAGAAAGGAGACTGGAGTCCTTATTCATTTCAAAACCAGCCAGTTAACAAGCTATTTTCAGAAATTACATACTTACCCTTTAGCTTGAGATCTACATTGTGTCGCAGCCAAGGATAAACACCATAGTTTGACATGTCTTCAGGAATAGGGTGATTATATATCCAGCCATCACATGCAAATCGATAAAAGTTCTCACATGGATCTACAGATTGATTTATCTTGCTTAAGATGGCAGCAGCTGTAAAAAACACACCACATAGATTTTGTGGGATGCTTTTTCCTAAACAGACAATTACACAAGCCCACAGTTCAGAAATTACAATTAATATTTACCAGTCCCTGCAATGTGATGTTGACTTCAATTGCAAGTTAAGTCTTGCTGTTCTAGGACTGATGTGTGCCCCGCTCTCTGCCATTTTTAAAGACCAGGAAGAATACCCCCCAGCTTCTTTAGCGTCTAACAGTGCCTACATGAAAAGCAAAAAAAAATCCCCAAATATCCACAATGAATGTTCTTGAGTCCTGTATAGCAATGGCCACTGACCCTAGCAGATGCCTGAAGACAGGTTTTCCACTGTTGCCATGACAGAATTAATTGCCTGTGGAATATAGTAGCAATACGTACCAAGCAGATTGTAATTAGCGTTCCAGAAATTATGCACTGTTTACCTTTAGCTGAATAGCTTCACAAGAAAACAAATCAAATTCTGATCTACCATTCATTGAAAAAGATAATTGTAGTATTTTCAGCTTTGTTTTGTGACTGCATCTCCACTAGATATTGCAAGTGACAGTGCTAAGTGAGAGATCAGTCTGACAAGCCAGACACTTAACTTTTGAGTATCCAATCAAATAATTGTGCATTATAGTTATTGTGGCATAAATCTGCATGGGTTGAGTAGCACAGAATATGTAGATATTGGACATTTTTTGGCTAAACGACCATGTGTTTTGAGGCTTATCAAAAAAAATGATTAAAAATTCTAGCAGGAAATTTGATAACCTTTATAGACTTTATGGTACTGCTCCTATTATCCAGTAACTCTTCTTCATGCACTTAGAGTAACTCTTCCTATGATAGTTCTGTGTCTCATCTGTAATTCTCTCTCTCGCTTTAGAAACTCTCTGACCGACTACATTGAACACATTTTGGTCCTTGACAATCTTCTGTCGCTCCTGAAAAGCTGTTCAGCAAAGCAGGGCTCGGGACTCAAGACGCTAGGTAGTCACTACAATGTCCACTGAGCTAGACGTCAGGTCATATAGGTGTCTAAGTCTGCTTTGGTGCAAAAACCCAGCTTCTGCTGAACTTCCAAAAAAATTTGTGTTGTTTTGTGTGATAAAAAAGCCAGTTCAAACTTCTTAAGTCATATTTTTATGTTCTGAAGCTTAAGCTGAAGCCTATACACGTTTTTTATAGGGGTTTTGAGGATGATGGGGTTCTGATTATTCATCCCACTTTACTTAGATATTTGCACTCATTCAAGAATCAGCTCTTGAAGGTGGTGCCCGGGGCAGCCAAGAGCACTGCCAGTGCAGTGCAGAGTGGAAGCAGAATGACACAAAATATCCTGTCAAGGTTGAGATGTGCAAAGTTTTCAATTTATGGAGTTCCATAGAATTTGTCAAGATTTCAAACCCATGCTAAACAGCTCTCATCATTGGCTTAATATGGTCCAGAATGGAAATACATTTATAAGTCTACACAATGACCGCTTTGTTCCCAGGGTCTAGGAGCAAATTTCTGAGTGTGGTAACTATTGTTTGATATGTGCTCACATTACAATCAATGATAAAGCTCTCCTTGATTTAGTGTGAGAAAAACTCTGTCAAAACTGACCAGAGCAAACCGGATTTCCCTCAGGTCCTACCAAGCCTGGGCCCTTTAGCCCTTAATGGATGTTCCAGCTCTGTAAGGGTTACCACATGTGTCTCTGCATGGGGGAAAGATCCTGCCAGTATGGAAGTAGTTGCAGATTTTCAGTTGTAGTCACCATATTACAATTGTGCAAATCTGTGCAAGATCTGGCCCTAAAGCATCTCTGCCCTTAACAATTCACTTGCTTGTTTTCTGACCAGTAGGAAGGAAATAACAAAATACATCTGAAAGTCAAGTTACCCAACATTTTGTTTTCTATTAAAAATAAATAAATAAAGCCTATGGGAAACTTTGAGTTAGCCCAGATAGAACAGAGTTAAAACAATTTAAAACATGAATTTTAATTGTAGAAAATAAATATATCTGCAGCAACTTAACCAGTGACTTTTAAAATAGTTAGGGTTTTTTTTCCCCACTCATTATTAATGAAGATTCTGAGTCAAATGTATCATGGAAAAAATTAGACAGTAAAAATCTCATTAATATGCTACAATCGTGATAATAAATCGTGATAATAGAGGATAAAATTCTTGCTCACCAGCTTCAATGCATTCTGAGGTCAAACAGTACTGTTGCTTCGGATGAAACTTTATAAGACCTTGGCTAACTGCAAAATGGAAAAAAACCATAATGAGATCGCTCGTAATGAATTTTTACCATTGCAGTCAAATGTTGTGTTGTTGGTCATTCAAATGTCAGTGAAAGCTCTGTCCCTAATGCATCTCTGACTGCACTGATTTAAAACAGTTAGAATGTATATTAAGCAAATACTGCAGCTCGTAACAAATTATTTTCTCTTTCTGTGCCTGCTTTCTCCTTTCTCTGTCTTTGCTCATTGGAGCACGGGGCAAGGGCTGTCTCTCCCTGTGTGTTTGCACATTGACTGGAGTAATAAACACTTGAGCCTCATTTGCTGAGAGTAAGCACCACTACGATACAAGCAATTAATCACTGTTGCTATCGTCCTCCAGAGATGCACCTTTCACAACTGGCAGTTTAACATGGAGCTATCTACCCACCTTCTGCAGGGTTTCCACAGCCCCTCCTGAGCTCTGGGGCTCATGCTGCCCTGCTGCACCTCCTCCTGAAGCAGCACTGCGCTGTCTAGCCCCACTGGAACGATCCAGCACTGACGGGAAGCTTTCACGGTCCCCTTATTCCAGCTTGAAATAAACTAGATGGCAACAGGCAAAGGGATAGTTGTGGTATCTAAGGCACAGTGCCTTTCCTGTCTGAACTGACCCCCAAAAGCATTGTGTTTGCTTCCAAAAACCTTGCTGATAAAAGAACTATGAATTTGTTGGTTAATTTTGCTCATCTTTTAAAAACGGGTATTACAGCTGCCACTGAAACTTATGCACAGGAATTGCTGATTTCAGACACTGCTGTCAAATATGCAGATGATTGATAGCTGGGAGAAGGATGGGAGAGTCCTAGGGCGTACGTGAAATAAGACTCAGTAGATGTGCTCAGTAGACATAAAAAAATGTCTCATTATATCCATTATCTTAATAACTCAGTCCATTATAAATATAAAAAGGCAGAAAAAAACCCCACAACCTCCCCAACAATGTAGTATATTAAGGTAACACAGCTTTACCAGTGCTGATGGTTTTAAAGCAATTTCTGCTGTAGCTATATAATGTTCAAAAGGGATAGGAAAATGGGAAATGGTATTTCAGCACGGCAAGGTTCTTCTAGAAATAAACTAAAGTTACAATTTAATATAAAGGTGTTTCATCTCTTCCAACCTCATAGCTTTAATGGCAATTAATGACAGAAATGGCTGGACTTCAATCACATTTTCTTAGAAACTGAGAACGTAAACCTATTTCTGGACTGTTAGCAAAGCTTACATTGACTCAGTAAAACACGACACCTCAACCACCTTTGTAAATTAGCCAAGAAATACATAAGATTTTGAGGCATATAAAGATTCTAATTGGAAAACTGAAGAACAGCAGAAAACAGAGGCGTGGAAGTCTCCAAAACTTGATTTTGAGCCACACGGAATATAAATAATAGATAATGTTCCTGTTAATTAAGCGTTGCACTCATGACTCACCTTTTCTCTGCTTTAAATTTAGCCTTTTAGAATTCATCCAGTTCTTGAAAGTTTGCTTGATTTTTTTCTTAACAAAGCAGAGAAAAGAGGGAAAATCCCAGAAGTCATTTAATTCTTTTGCACTCGATGGAAAATGAGGGAGTGTAAAAAAAAAAAAAAAAAAAATCAGTAAAGAATCTGAAGCAGCCCTTGAGGTTTTGATACTTATAAACAAAAGCAAAATAAGATTTCAACTGGGTTTGTTTCATTTACAACTTCATCATTACAGCGAATTGAAAAGAAATTATTTGGCAGTAATGTTTCCTTTTTAATTAACAGTTAATTTTGATTGAAAAGTTTTGCCTGGTTTTGTTCTCTTGCCTTTTTGTTGTCGTTAAGAGAACTGACCATTTCATTATTACTTATAGTTGGGGTTGTAACACTCAATGTCCCAGCTTCTTCCTTTACAAGCGTGTTACCTGATTCTGAAGGAAATATACACCGTAAATAAATTCTCACAAAAAAATCTTAAAGGGAGGAAAGCATAGAAATATGCTGACACAGATAATGTCAATGCTCCTATGATCTGAGAAGTCCAAAGCGCCATCAAGTCAGGAGGAAAGGCTACTAAACTGAGGTTCAAGTTTGCCTGAGTTTTTCCTAGAGAGAATTGAAGAGAAATCTGCTTCCTTTTGCTCTGGCTCCAGCTCCTCAGGAGGAGGTGGCTCCTGTCCTGCCACAGCCCACAGCACTGTCTGGAGAGTCGCAGGCAGGACCCTGCATGATGCCAAGTGACTCCCATGGTAGCTCCCTGCTAAAGTCATCGTATGGCTACAGCTGGTACAGTCATGTAACAGTAAATAAAAATACACAATTTTCCCAGATTCCTCTTAGAGTTGTAGGAACTCTGAGAAGAAGAGACAAGAGAAGCAGAAGGAGGCTCCTCAGCTGGAAAACATTTTGGGTTCTCTAGAAACAGCAAGTTTTGCCAATGAAATGAAAACTGGAGAAAAAAAGTCATCTTGACGTGCCTGAAATGTTTCACATAACCAGAAATAATGGTGTCCTTTTGTACAGTTTAACAAAAGTACAAAAAAAAAAAAAAAAAAAAGAGTTAAACTCAAACTTGCAAAGAAAACATAGGGTCACAACGAAACATGGAAGAATTGCACTGACAAAATGTTAAACCAAAACAATTTAACTTTTTTTCCTTTATTCTTTTGGTTGAAAGGCTCAGACTGTTTCCAAACAAATGCTAAACATTTTCCTCGACCCAAGGCCAGCCTTTATATTTTCTTAGCAGTTATGTCAATGAAAATTTTGACACTGAAGCTCTGCCTATGGAATACACTTCAGCACATTTAGAAAACTATCTCTAAGAATTAATACTTCTGCTTGAATTTCTGTATTTGGTCTATGGATAAAGCAACTCCTGTCTCTGAAAAATTATGGTAGCAAATGTCTATTTTTTAATATTTTTTTGGCAAAGAATAAACAAGCAATCTAGTGCTAAAAAATCCCCCAAAGCCTCTCTATTACTCCCTGGCATTTGATAATATTTTCTTTAATTATTTTTCACCTAGAAAAAATATTTTGCACTAACAAGTTGAAGATTCAGTCCTGCTCACGTTTATAGTTTTGTTGAACTGAGTGTGATTACTCACATAGACAAAAGTGCTTAGAGGCTAAGTTCCCTTTAGTCCAGAGAAATCTGTTGGTGTAAAGAAATGAAATGTTAGGCTGAATTATTCCAAAAGAGGGTCTGACTCTGCAAGCTCTTTACAGGATACACCACCGCTTTCTCTTCTCTGCCTGGTGGTTTCCAGGTGTATTTATACTTCTCCACATAATTGTGGCATATACTTCCGTGTAATAGTCCAGCAAAATCAATCTACAGATGATTCAACATCCAGAGAGAAAAACCTAATCCCTTCTCTATTGTGTTCAGTTACAACTATAAATCTGACCAAAATATTTTAATTTCATCCTGGATACACTCCTTATGATTTTTGTGAAGACTACTTTACAATTCATCATAGAAGAACAGAAGCATCTAAAAAATATGCAAGCATATGCACTATTGAAGCCTTCTACAGGAACTTTAGTCAAGCCCTAAATGAAAACCAAATGAAGGAAAACCCAAAAGATTCCATAAAATGTGTGCACTGCAGATTCATATTACAGAGAATATTAGCCCACATCGGTCACAATCTGCACGTTCTCAATGAGCATTACCAATATGTATAATCTTACCCATCTTTCCCCTTTCCACAAAGAAACCAATTCTGGTTAGAATACATCCAACAGAGCATCCAAATTCAATTCAAAAATCAAATTAATTTAAATTCAGCATTCAGAAGTTACATGAGTGCACATCGCAGCTTCTAGCTCCTGTGTTTCCACAACAAATTCCTTTCCTAAAACATTTCTATTTCAGGGTAAACGTAAAACTAGGGGGGCAGAAGAAGAGACCAAGATATTCACCAAAACTGGTGGAGCACACATCCCCACACAGAATGGGTAGGTGGGGAAGGTCCATTCAAGTTTACTTTGATCTTTCCACTTACCCAAGAAAAGCATGGTGCCAAGCACAATGGTGCCACTCACAAAGACACCAAGGGCGATCCGGGTGGCTTTGTTGGCTGCTCTCCCAGCCTCAGGTACTGTCTCTCCTTCCATCGGGGTGGCTTGAAATGTGCTCGCTCTCACAGAAGTCTAGTTTTCGTCTGCTGTTGTGGTATCAGTTTTTCAACTGTTCACGAACTGCACCCATGAGATCTCCTCCTCCTCACTCCTATTTACAACTCCAGGTTTCTGCTGTGAACCATTTCCTAGGCACTTCCTGCTCTTTCTCTCAAAGGAAAACCATGTGTAAAACAGTAGCTCTCTCCTATGTTTTCCTCTGACCAAGAGGAGGAAAGGCAAGCGGTGACCACTGTACGTACAGCGTTTGCTGCCTCTAGAGCCTCTACGAGCCAATCGCTCAGCAGTCCCCCTTATCAGGGGTTCCGAACACGAGGATTTCACAATGTTGCAGAACAGATGTTTTAGCTATTCAAACATATAGCTTTAAACCCTTTACAAACAAAGCAGAATTGCTGAAACCTTCTACAAACATAAAACTGATGAAAGATTTTCTGTTTTCCCTCTTGTGCGCGTTTCAAAAGGCTAATTATCTGACTAAAGTTTCCTTCTTTTAAACTATTCCTGCTGCATCAATTGGCTTCACCAGAATAGAGACCCATTCAGTGGGCGAATCCCTTTTTAAAGCTTCCTAAGAGCTCTTCGAATATCATGTAGCATTTTATTTTGGGAATTTGGTATGTGACACTGTATGCCAAAAATCACAGTTAAGCAGCACAAAGCACTAATCAGCACAACCTACAGAGTAGTGCTGCCTTAAAAGCGGGATGATTTTTTTTTTTCTAGGCAAGACATTTCAGTCCTTGCTGACATGCAATGAATTATAGGATATCATTCTGCGCTTCCAAGTCAAGTACTACTATGAACTTAGTGGAAAGTATCTACTCTGCACTTCGAGTTGGTGGGGAATAATGGAATAATGAAGAAAAAAACCAACCAAACAAACAAAAAAACCCACAAAAAAAACAAAACAAGCCTTATTTATATGGATTTCTCAGTTTCTGGCTTAGACTTGATGTTCTTCTTTTCAGGTGGTAGGGTTTCCCCATTCATCAAGTAACAAAATTAATCATTTCAGGGTGAATTCTCCAAGCTGACTGTGACATTCAGCCCTCTGAGGTGTTCTCACTTTCTCCAGAGCTGGACTCCCATGCAAAACTTAACTATGTAGGGAAAGGCAGTGTCATTCTTATGCTCCCAAAACCAGTTTATATGCCTGAATTACTTTTATGCTGATTTATGAGTTCTTACCTCAGCCCCCCACTCATCCTAATAAAAATCTGCCCAAGTAGAGGGAATAAAGGCATATGTCACAAGGTGTGTGTGCTGGCAATGTTACCAGTTTGGAGACTGAATGTTTTCCCTGTAAGCACCTACACACAAGTTGTTCTTGATGGCAGATGGGCATAAAGGAAAAACCCACTCCATCCACAAGAAGACTTAATAATGTGATGGTCCTGAAAACTTTCACTCCTCAACAACCTCTACAGCTTGGCTGGAGTCCTGCAAATAAAATGCCCCCATTTCTTATTTCTGTTCCTCTTCACCAGCAAGTTTCAGGGTATTCTCCTCTCTTCTTGACACAGAACAGGAAAAAAAGCATTTGTTTATTTTCATCTGCCTACTTGTCCCACATTTAACCAGCAGCTTCTGGCATTTATCAGCTGACGAAGACAAGGAAAATGATGACACAGTACCAGGAGGACCACATACCTCTCAGTACAAAAGTTAACATTCATGCACGAATGATTCCATGGGTGCGACCAGGTCCCAAGTTATAAACAATCCCCAGCACTTAACTGTTACTGGCCCAGGTCTGAGAAGTTATTTAAATGACTTTGGTGTTATTGCATCTGCATATCAGAAATCACTAGGAGTCTCAAAGGTGCTGCCAAAAGAGCAGGGTGTTGACACACAAAATATATGGACATGCTGTGATCTCAACACTTAATCAACTTTACCAATAAGCTGAACCCTGAGTAAATCTCAAAAGACCTTTTCACAAGCATTTGCTGTTAGTTGCCTGATAGTTTTCCTTCTATGTGAGTATTGAACCACAGACAGCACATATGCTGAACAGTTATTAGACCTATGCGTACTATCCATCAGCTTTATATCACTCCAACCAACATGAAATAATCACATCGCTACTCAAAATCCCTTATACGTCGTAACTTAAAAGCTGTGATCCCTAGAGAAGTACTAGCGTGTACTGAATATTGTGCTCTATTAGTGTTTCACTGACAGCATTTTGCTTTCAAGGTACGATCTCTTTCTAGGACATCAGGCCAGAAACCAAGAACAGCTTTCACCACTGAAAAGAAGCAACTAGTTATTTTCCTCAGGAAAATCATGGTGGGGAAGAGAGAAAAGACAGATAGGAAAGCAGATAAGAGAGAGAGGCTGGACAGTTCAATCCTCTCTGCCAAACAGCCAAAGAGAAGGTGAGGGCTATGGGAACACGGAGATATCCCAGCAAAAAGTCAGGAAGCTTCAAACACAGGGCTCCTCTGGGGAGTCAGCCCCAAGCAGCACATAATCTTTCTTACAAGAAAAATCACAAATCAGCAGCCAGCAACATAACAACTTCTTTAATTTTGGGATTATGCGCTTATTTACACTGTGGCATAGTATAAGTGTCCTTCCCTCTGACTGTAGAGTTTGATTGTGGTCAGTAACTCATTCAGCATGTATAGAACTATGAAGTTAGGACTTAACCATGAACAGCTGCAGGCACAGCTGCAGAGGACCATTTCTGGCAGCATTTGAAAAGGTGCAGGGAGCACATGTGAATCAGCTTCTGATACTGCTGATCAGTAACAGAAGTTGGTGGAATTTGATATGTTTCTGATGAGCAAGCTAGAGTTTGGTTGCCTTGTTCACCATAATTCCATCAGCTCTTTGGCAGGTACAAGACATGACCACGCTTACTGCTGGAACTACTAACAGCATTCCTGGCTACTACAGCCCAATAAGGCACTTAATGGGACTGTGCAAAGACTCTTAAACACTCATACAACACTGCATAGACATGGGGGGAGAGAAAAAAAAACAATCAAATACAATATGCTCTAAATCACTCTTCATTCACTCAGAATCGCCTCTGACCAAGATCCCACTCAAACAATGGGACCACTCCGGCACTTATAATGGTGCCAGGACAATGTGCAAGCATTTCCACCCAAATCTACATGCGAGAGCCAGCAGACCCTCTGGAACATGCTCCTGACTGAACCACAGCAAGAGTAGCCCGGCTTCTGGAAAAAGTCTGTCTACATATGTATTTTATTCAAGCATACACATAAACGTATACTCACAAACACAAACACGTGTGTATTACATAGCTGTTTCACAAGCAGATGTAATTGTGTCTTCCATTGATTTGCCAGAGTCAGGCGAGAGTGCGTGATCAGAGCTAAAGTCAATAATGTTAGCTTCTCCTCACATATCTTGGTTGAAGGAAGTTCCTATTTCTTGAGATTTAGTTATTCAATAGACACAGAAACCCCATGTTTTCCCTCATTTTCACTGGCAACAGTCAAAACCAGAGTTACATAGGTGTCAGTGCACATCTGGAACAACAAAACAGCCTAAGGTCAGCACACATTCAGCCCAAGCTTGCTGAAAGACCTGCTTGCGATGAGTCTGAGCACTGTAAAATGTTTTGTCTTTCTTGTATTTAGGTAGCTCCAAAATGTACTAAAACAATTACTAATACTTTTTATGCAGACAGAAAAGAACTGGTTTAAGTACATAAAACAAAATAGTGCATGTAAAGCATACTAGGTTACACTAATGCATTATTTACAGAAGACATCCTCAGAAGATCTGTCCTCATGGTGCACATGCCATACCTGGGAGGTAACTGAAATTACCTTAGAGCTAATTTCTTATAGGAATTAGCTCAGCTTGACAGAAGCAGTTCACAATCAAAGCATCACAGCTCCGATGATGCCTTATCATGCATTTTTAGCTCATGGTAAAAGGAAGAACATAGCCACTCCCACACTGTCGGAAACAGCCACCAGATACAGCTCAAGTGGCCTCAGCAGAAAAAGCACAGACCAGACATGTAGCCTATAAAGTTAAGGGTGCATTCAGAGGTATATGCTGGCTTTGTCAAAAGAGATTAATTAGCATGGGTCAGAGTAAAGGTTGTATTTCATTTCAGGTGTTCCACTATACAGCCTTGAACTGGTTTGTTTTGGGATGTTTTCAAACTATGCAGCCATTGTACCCAGAATTAGCCAATTGGACTTCACAAACACACGATGTGCTTGAGAAAAATCCAACACATAGCATTTGAAGGCAGCTTGACCATGTGTTCTCAGATCTCTGAATCCTATAAATGATACCTGCTTGGCTACAAAACTCCCTAAATTTCTGTCCTGCAGCCAAAAGCAACCACACTCCAGTACAAATCAGTCCTTTATTCATGCGACAGATACAGCTGGAAATAAATAATTCCATTGTTTTCCACTGGTACAGCCACATCACAGAAGGTCTCAATGCAGCTGTGAGAATGTTGGTCATTTATTAAGAGCCAACACAGAGCCAACAGGCCTTGCACGGTTCCGAACATTGCTGGTAGGGTAGCAAGCTGTTCCACAAACTATAACCACAACTGTGGAGAGAACATCCTGTAAAACAGAAAACTTTGTCCTCCAACTCTTAACTCCCTAAATATTATTTTTTTTTAATTCCAAATAGGTTAAGTCATTCTCATTCCTCCAAGAATAATTTGTCCCTGCTGCAAGAAACGTGGCTTCCTCTGACCAAAATGTACTTGTATCTAACACAAACAACGACTCATTGTAAAAACCAACATCTGAGATAATTAAACCACTCGAGTTTCCAAGATTTTTTAAAGCTGCTTTTGGAAAAGCACTGTAATTAAACAATGAATACGTTCTTGAGCAGAGAGAAGAACTTTAGGTCTTCTGGAAATCTTTCTTCAAGAAGCAGATGAAATTATAGCTAAACATTACTCCTAAAGGCACCATCACACTGTAACAAAAGTGTATTTACATATAGACATCACATGTGCATCCTCTTCATCTGTCATCCCAGAGTACAGATTAAACCTGAAGTCTGTATCCAGTGTACGCGCTGACACGGATTGCAAGACAGGCATGTTAGTGGGGGATTAAGAAACACACAAAATGCTCTGGAGTAACTCAAGGGCACATTTTTTGCTCATTTTCACATGACCCATGAACATAAACTGAAAAGGCACTGAGAAATGCATTACTGGGAAATGTGACATTTCCAATTGCCACAGCAGTAGGTGCAGAGATGCAGACAGGACACAACTCTTACTGTATCAGGGCCACCAGAGCTTTACCCACTTATTTTGCTCTGTGTAGATGTTCACTCACAGCTGTCAAAGATTATTTATATGAACAGTGGAAGCAAAGAAGCTTGTTTTCCATTCAGTTTGTGTCTCATTAATGAATTTTCAGGCATGGAATGAGGCACACATTCACCAACATTTGAAATCAAAAGATGAGAGTCGCCAGACCCACATGTCCGTTTTCAGCCTCTACCAAGGATATCCCATTGCTGCGCCCTCCCTCTCTCTGAGAAGCACAATTGCCTCTGCAAAAGCAAAGGCTCCTGCCTACTCTCTCACTTGGATTTCCAAAAGCATGAGTAAAGCAGTGCAGGTCTGTCTTCAGAAACAGCAGAGCTCAGAGACAACCGAAGCCAGGAGCAGAGAAATCGCTCCACAAAGGTGCCACTGAATGGGTAACCAAGGTCTCCTTGTCACTGTGAAACAGCATCTGCTCACTTGCTTGTGCTGACCTTTGCAGAAAACCTGCAAAAGCAGACCAAAATCTCCTCCATGTGCTTTACTGCCCAAGGCAATGGAGCTCAACAGTTCTGCAAGGAACCAGCTCTGGTGAAAGCTTTTCTCATGAGGGCCATTCAGTCACACCCCTGTGCACAACAGGTTCTCCTGTGCCTAGCAATGGCTTACTCAGTGAGGCCTTAGCAGCAGAAAAGAGGCCTTTCCACTCCAGCAAAAAGCTGTTAGAACTTAGGGACTTTGATCTCAACAAATTTGTCAAATTCTGTTGAAGTTGGCTGATAAGGTCAAGGGTTACTGAGCAAGGCTGGGCAGAAGGGAACCAGGGCAGAGCTAGAGAAAGCACAACTGCACAACCTCTGTTTTCAGAGGAGAGCAGGCTGCCTCAAAAAAATCCCTCTCCTTCCAGAGTATTGTTACAGCCAGCTTAGGATCTTCCTGAAGTTGAATGCATTTTACTGAAGTGGGTTCTTTTTCTTTCCCCTTATCTCAAAATGAGATTATAATTAACTCTGCACACAGTTTAAAGTTAGAAAAAAAAAAAAAATCCTACACCAAATATGATGTCCTAACTACATATCCCATAACAACATGAGACTTTGCATCTCTCTTTCAGCAAAGATATTTCTAGGTATCACCTGTTCTAATCCCGCTCATACTGCTACTCCAGTGATTATGCCCGTGTCTAATAATGACAAACAGCAGCACCTCAAGACAGTTTAAATACATTTGGCCATCAAGTTCTCAGGAAAGACGAGGCAAGAGACAGATCAGGTTGAAACCACAACATGAGGTTCCATGGGACAGAATTGGTAAAAACTAAACATTTGCTTTCCTGAAGTCACAGAAATCCTCAAGAATTAAACAGTCACTAAATATAATTATCTTTACAAACCAAATTGCTACGTACCTGACAGTCCTTCCCTGACATTTTCAACATCTCTATTTAGAATAAAGCCCTGTGTGGTTCAGTCTTGTTTTTTTTCTTTTTCCCCTATTGACACAAAGCTATAAAACACACATTTGTCACTGACTGACATTTTTGTGTATTTGTTACAAAACCTGATTCACAACAAAACAAAACTTTGAGTAAAGCCTGTGGACATTCACATGGACTATTTGTTGTACTCGTGTATTTATCAAAGTTAGTGCTTCAGATTTTCACTCAATTTTAAATGAAGAGTGTGCTAGCTTCAAGCTTATTGCAGTGCATGCATAGAGGATTTATCTAGGACTAAAGAAAAACATGTAGCAATTTTCTTCTTTTGTGACTGATCTGCGTACACTGAAGTAGGAAAGTAGGTGTTCTGGATTACTTGGTTTCCAGTATCACAAAACAATTGCATGAGGAGAGCATAAATCTGAAAGGGAGTTAAGCAAAATATTAAACATTGTTTCTGCTCCAAGCAGAATAATTAAGAAAAACACTCATACTTCTGCTTATAAAAGAAATAGAAACTAAGCAGTAAAGTAAAACTAGCATTAGAAAATGCAGTTGAAGCTTGTAAGGGGATCCAAAGACTCAGGGATGCTACAGTGCTGAAGATACCCACAATTTTGCCTTCTTAGCTATCACAGGCCAAAAGAAGTATAAACACATTAATGAAAATTTGAAGGGAAGATCTGACAAAGGAAAGTGTGAATTGGCAGCTGCTGAGAAGCTGCAGGATAAAAAAAGTCAGTGGCCATACATTGTCACAGTTTTGATCTACCCCTGAAGAAGAAGTGAAAGGCAAAACCATCACCAGAATGAGGATTTCTGTTCTGAGCGTTGTGTCAAACGCATTCGAAGAACTTAAGTACCAAAAGCTGGATCACTAGGAGGGAGTGCCCCTGATAAACTTTTGCTAGAACCCGAGAACAAGGAGTTGGACTAGACACCCTCTGATGGAATTGCCTCAGTATGGCTCTAACTAGCTACTCCTACATATTTAAATCTCTGCAATGAAACTAGCAATACTGCTAGAGAAGTTAATAAGAATGACAAAAATAGTCATGATCAAGTACGCTTACAAGGAAGGAAAACCATGTTAACTAAAGCTAAACCCTTTTCTAAAGCTTGCAAGTAGTATCACACTATTTCCTTAGCTTCTTCAGTATGCAGTTCTCAAGTGAATGACAGAATCTTGGTGCACTAAAAGACACTGATGAATTCACTGATCTTTAACAATTTGATGCTATTTCTGCTCATAGTTCTTTGAAACTAGTGCAAACGTGATCAGTCACTTCCTTGGTTGAACTAGTTGACTGAAATGTAGTGATTCATTACCCAATTTTACAACAGTACCCAAGTCAAACTTCAATGAATTGTGCTTTTAGTAGAAAGTGATAGTCACGATAAGTATCTTGCAATTTGCACTTAAAATGATAGCCACAAGTATCTTGCAATTTGGACTATGAACAGAAATAAGATTGGCCTGAACCTAATAATAGTAACCGCTTTCGCTAGGCAAAACACTACAGCAAGGCAATAAGTTTCCAAAAACAGCTAGAAGGATTATGGATTTTAAAGCAGTAATGGATGAGAGAAGGTAAGAGCCTGTATGGGTATTTCCCTCATTCCCAACCAAGAGAGAGAGCACTTGCACCCAGACTGCATCTGGACACACAAGAGAATTTCCTGCTGACTTCCCAAACATGACTTGTCTCCGTATCTGGGCACAACCTGCACCCATGTTCAGAGTGGCCAGGGACAGAACAACACCGATACAAGAACCTGATGGGAATTGCAGTGTGTTAGGGGTACCACAGTTCATAATCCCAGGCTGTGCTGTAGTCAGCCAGGATGTGGTCATGTAGCCTAGGCTTTTGAGTGAAAGACCTCCTTTCCTCACAGGTATTCCTTGCACCTCCTAGGCTCTAAGACCTACTCCTCTTACACAGCCACTTCTTAACTTTATCTGGTACCACATTTTACCCTAGAAAAGCAGTGTCACATTCCAGCTTTTCACCCAGCTGCCGGCCTTCACTGGAGTTAATTTATTCCCTTCACAGTCACTACTCGCATCTTTCAGAGAACCAGAACATATTATTGGGAATGATGGAAACACAGTTAATTTCATTTTGGGTCAATCAGATAAACTCACAGACCCATCCAAGCTTTCATAGTGTGATGCTGTGACTGCAATTTCTTAGTGCATTGCAGCCATTGCCTTCAGAAAACACACTCTTAGGAGGAAGCGCATGTATTCAACTTTTCATAAAATAATTTCTTGCTTGCTGTTTCTACTTTAACCCTCTATTTTTCTTCACTATCATCTAGGGATAAAAGCAACTCCAAAGCACTGTTTTAAGTTACATAAAATACTGAATGAAACACATCCACTGACGCATGAATCTGGAAGCACTATAAAACATTTAAAACTATTAAAATGCATTGTGATTAGCACGAAAAAATGTATTAGTGTGTCTGAAGTTTGGACGTATTTTGAGTATAATTTGTTCACAATCAAATGCTCAAGAAAGGCCACATTTGTGCCATTCACTGAAAAAATTCTCAGCTTGCTGCCACCAGTCAGGTCCCAAAGAGCCAGTTCACAAGACCTAGCCCACGTTCTTCTGCTCTCCCGAATAACACGTTCAGGACAGAGAAGCACTCCTGCTAGATGAAGCAAATCGCCTTGACATGATTCACTGTGGCCCACACAGCTCCCTTCACATCTGTAGCTGACTAAGCAGGTTGTTACCCTTGCAATAACATACAAGAGTACTCCTACTGCACATGGAACTAACACCCATTGCTGATTTTTGCTTGTAGTGAAAATAAAATCAAACAAGAGGTCTTGCATTTCTTTTTCTTTAAAGAACATAGCAAATTAGATCAACAGCCAAGCAGTCCACATTGCATGAAATGGGGGTTGCCTATGGATTTTTTAAAACAAACCCCTCAAGCGAAAGAGCAGTTAAAACTTGAGTGGCATTGTAATTTTTAACCTAAACCTCAGAAAACAGAATAAAATCAGTCTATTTACCTGAAATTAACTGGGAGAGCTAAATTAATAACACAAACTTTTATTGAATAGTTAAGAGGTTTGAATGGCAACATGTAATTGAAGAACACCACACATCCCTACAAAATCCACGTGCAGAGTATCAACATAGATAAAGCTCTTAATTTCCATTAGACTAAAGTGGCATGTGGTTTCTGCTGGATCACCTTCTAGCTGCTCCAAAACTTTAAACTCTTTGAAACTTCTTTATGACTGAATTCATAGAGTATCTCCAGATGGAGCAGACCTGTGGTGGTGCAGCCCCACCCTGGTCACTCTGAGACCTTAGGATAAGCCACGCCTGTCTTTGGAGAAAACTCCCATTGTGGTTTTGTCCTGGTTGCAAGTGCAGTGAGCTGGGACAACGGCTGGGATGGTTACAATGGTCCCTGACCACACCTGGAACTCCTACTCCATAAATCATAGCCAGACCTGAATTGCACCAGAACTGTACACTCTGGAAAATTCTGGAATTGTATAGTTGGTAGAAAGTACCATAGTTACCCAACACAAGTCATGGTCAGAATGCAAAAATACTGACCGAAACCAATCATCTCATGCTCCTATAAGCAGGGATCCTAAGTGAGACCCTTTCAGCTGTCCCGGATAGCAGCAGGCTGCGAACAGTATCTCTCCCTGACCTGGGACACCCCTCAGGGTCAGACTTCACAAGGGTCATCTGCTAATAAAAGCCAACAAAGAAGTAAGGTTCTGCGAGGATTCAAAAATCACCCACTAACACCAGTGAGAGCAAAGTCAGACTTCTCAACGCTTAGCAATAACCTGTTGAGGAATGACAACCATTAAGTCAGTAATTCAGCAAACTCAGAAAAGAGGGGAATTTTGATTACTGGCAAACCTCTGTATCTGCATGTGTGTCTGCATGTGCGTGATTTGATTTAGATGAGGCTGCAGTATGTCTTGTCTGAACCTTGCTGTTCTCAAATCTTTAATTAAGTCACTGTTTTGATTATAATAAATTCTATTGAATCACTCGGTTAAATTGCCTAACGATTAAGTGCTGTTAAAACTATAAAACCCAATCTTGTGACCTATCTCAAAACTATTAATAAATCTTAAATTGCTGCTAAATCAAAGTTGTGTAAAAATCTATTTGGAGCAAATCTGTGTAGTTGGCAGTATACTAAATCAAAATTTGTGACTAAGTGGGGCTTATAATGATCTAAATCTCCCATTGGGAACTGGACCCACAAATGGATCAGGAGATGTGATTAAAGAAAAATAATAACAAGCAAAAACCCATAGAGAATCTCCCTTAATAATTCTATCACTATATTTCTAAAGCAGGTATAAACTACAATGTTACATCCTTTACTTAGAGCATTTTTCCCTTATCTGGCACCTTCCTCTGCCCTGCTCCCCCCATCGTTAGTTCCCACGCCTGCACTCTACTCAGGTCTGTCAGCACAACCATTTGTCTGGCAACACGATGAACCAGACAGGTCCATTACAAACTCAAGATTGCTTTTCCACCCATTGGGTTCAGCAGCGCAGCTGAAGAGAGATCAGCTCCCCATCTCCACTGCTGTCACAATTCTAACCTAATTGGTTTGCCACATGGCCACAGGAGAGCTGCAACTCCCACAGCAGAGAAGCTAATAATGCGGGGTGTGAACGAAGAGGTACAAGTGCAGAGAAGATAGCTGGGACGAGTGCAGAGAAGATAGCTGGGACCATTTACAAGGCACAGCTACTGGAAGTAATGCCTTCACAGCAACCCCTTCACACAAGCTGTAGTGTTGAGGAAACTAGGTTGAATAGATTTTAGAAAACACCCAATCCAGTCAAAGTCTGAAATACTTTTGATCTTTGAGAAGTTACAGCTAATTAAATTTTCATACATCTCTGCATATTCATGTGCATTTGCAGCATATCTAGAAATAGAAGTTCAGAGAGAGAGAGAGGGGGCAAGGGGGACTATACCTCCTAGTCCTAGCAAACCTAGTAGTTCCGTCTCATGAGCAAGCCCTCACAATAATTCTAGTGTGATCCATAGACTAAAGATACACGCTACATAAGAAAGGCTTTGGCAATAGATAGACTGTTTGTGCTCAGGCTGTTGAGTTGTCATGTATCAGGGCTAAGCAGCTTCAGATTTACTAAGGCTGTCTCTTTCTCTACCTACCTTGAAGAGCACCAAATTCCTCTCTTGCCTTGCTTATTGTCTTCCCAGTCTCTCACATTTGAAGTAGCACTTCTTTCTTTTTAGGGCACTCCAGGTAGGCATTCCTGCAGCTTGCACATGGTCCTCGGGAAGAATCCAGGTGACCAGTGTCCACCATCTTACCCACGCCCTACAAGCAGGGAACCCATACACAGGCTGTGGGGCTGCAGACTTCCCTTGTGGTGAGAACTGCAGTCTACCCACAGCTACCAGTTTCATGTCTTAGGGACATGGTTTAGTAAGGAGACAGGCACAGTTAGACTCCATGATCTCAGAGGTCTCTTCCAACCTAGTGATTCTGATTTGTGTCCCTCTTGTTCTGCAGCACTTTCTCCCATGCCTCCAGTGCCTGTGCAACTTATCTGGCACTCCTAGAAAGGACGCTTCTGCATGCACTCTGCACCTTACATCCAAATTGACCCAATATGGACTGGAGGAAGGGCAACATTGTGCCCATTTTTAAAAAGGGTAGCAAGGATGACCCCGTAACTACCAACTTGTCAGCCTCACCTCCGTGCCTGGGAAGATCATGCAACAGATCCTCCTAGAAGCTATGCTAAAGCACATGGAGGACACGGTTGTGATTCAAGACAGGAGCATGGCTTCACCAAGGGCAAGTCCTACCTGACCAGTTTAGAGGCCTTCTGTGATGGGGTGACTGCATCAGTGGACACAGGAAAAGCGATGTATGCAATCCATCTGGACTTCTGCAAAGCCTTCAACGTGGTTGCCCACAACATCCTGATCTCTAAATTATAGAGTTAGATTTGATGGGCAGACTGTTTGGTGGATAAGGAAATGGTCAGATAGTCACATTCATAGAAGTAGTGGTGAACAGCTCAACATCCAGATGGAGATCAGTGACAAGTGGTGTCCCTCAGGGGTCCATACTACAAACAGTGCTGCTGAATATTTTCATTAATGATATGGCCACCAGGATCAAGTACAACCTCAACAAGCCTGCAGATGACACCAAGCTGAGTGGGGCAGGAGTCACACTAAAAGGACACAATGTCATCCAGAAGGACCTGGACAAGCTGGATAAATGAGGTTCAACAAAGCCAAGTGCAAGGCCCTACACCTGGGTTGAGGCAATCCACACTCTCAATACAGCATGGGGGATGATGTGATTGAGAGCAGCGCTGCAGAGGACTTGGGGGTGTTGTTTGATGAGAAGCTCAAAATAAGCCAGCAAAGAGCACTTTACTGCCCAGGCAGCCAATAGTGTCCTGGGCTGCATCAAAAGAAGCATGGCCAGCCGGTCAAGGGAGGCAATTCTCCCCCTCTGCTCAGCTCTCATGAGACCCCACTTGGAGTCTTGCATCCTTAACATGAGAATGTGGAACTGTTAGAGCAGGTCCAGATGAGGGCTACGAAGATGATCAGAAGGCTGGAACACCTCTCCTATGAGGACACACTGAGACAGCTGGGGTTGTTCAGCCTAGAGAAGAGAAGGCCCTAGAGTTGCCTTCCAGTACCTGAAGGGGCTACAGGAAAGCTGCGGAGGGGCTTTTTACAAGGTCAAGCAGTGATAGAATGAAGGGGAATGGCTTTAAGTTGGAATGGGAAAGACTTAGATGAGACATTAGGAAGAAATTCTTCATGCTGAGGGTGGTGAGGCAGTGGCACAGGTTGCCCAGGGAAGCTGTGGATGCCTCCCTTCCCTGGAGGTGCTCAAGGCCAGGCTGGATGGGGCCTTGAGCAGCCTGGTCTGGTGAGAGGTGTCCCTGACCATGGCAGGGGGTGTGGAACTGGATTATCTTTAAGGTCCCTTCCAACCCAAACCATTCAATGATTCAATATATCCAGTGTTCCCAGACTGCTCTGGCCTTGCTGCTCAGATGCAAAGTGTCAACAGCAAGCCTGGCACAGTGCACCAAAAGGATCCAACTGCATGCAGACAGGTTGAGATCAACAAACACAATGACATCCCACTCCACATGCTGGAGGCTTTGGATTGTACCAGGAAGAAAGGTCTCCATGTCTCAACTACAGTCTGGGCTCTACACCAGCTGGAATTCACCTCCACATTAAAGCAAGATAATTTTTGTCAGAACTGGTATAGATCATCAAGGTGAGGTGCTGCAATGTGACACTACCAGCTGACAGTTTGCACTATTAGATATGGAAGTGACAGCCTGGACAATTTTGATGCAAAATTCTGTGTATGTGAGAGCATGAGCAAGTGGTTTGGTATCTGTAACTGTACTGCAGGCCACCACCTGCTAGCCCTATCTCATACACTGTAAGGTTTTGGGCTAGCCTGGGTTAGGCTTCTGCTTTCAAGGTACCTTCAGCAGTTCCTAGCTCACATCCCATACAGCGTCTGGGAGAACTGGGGCTTTAAACAATGAACTGTCAAACCCACATTGCCTGAATAAAACCTCAGCCATCTTTCCACCTCAAATAACTAATGACTGGTTATAAAACATACAAAATCCTCAAGTGTTACAAGAGATGCCAATTATTAGGAAGCAAATTTCCCAGGATCACCCAATGTGAAGCTTAAGAGCATAATTTGGACAAAGCACAAGAGTAAAATAAAATAATTGACAAAAAGCCCAAACATGAGTTTTGATAGTCAGCTCCAGAAAAGTTACATAGGGAAGTATTAGATAACATCAGGAGCTACCAGCACAGAAAAAGCTCCACACAGCTGCATATACTCATCTGTTATTCCTGTCTGCTACAACTATGGTTTTAAAATTCCACTGTTGCTTGTCTCTGTATGTACAAAGACAAATCCAACTAAGATGTTTCTATTATACATTAATAAAATATTTTTTTCTTTGGGTCTTTCAAAGTAAATCAGACCAATAGTGCTGCACAGGCAGTACAGAACACAATGTTGTGTATCCATCACTGAGGTAATAAAACTTATTATCCTCTGAAGTAACATAAAATGAAGTTATGGCACTTTAAAGTTAGATGAAAAACCCTACAATGGCTGTAGCAGTGCTTTTTGGAGGAGTTTTATACATTTGCCAGTTCTGATCAGTTTTCCCAGCTCCACAAGCTGAACATAGCCGAGACACTACTTGTATTCTTCTGCTTTCTACCCTTCCAGCTTCACAATGACAATCCATGACAGTTAAATCTCAGTTCCCTTTCTTTTGGGCTTCATGAAGTTTGTATTTATTCGCCTGGGTCATCTGTCTACACTAAACACTCCTTGATCTGGACAGTTTCTTTCTGATCATCATTTCATTTCCAGCACTTACGTTATTTTCCTCCTAAAATACTTAAGACCCATCTTGCAATCATTAACTCCATTAAAAAAAACCCAAACATTTCCAACCTGTCTTCCTTCTCCTTCTGATACCTGCAGAGGACAGGCTCAGCAATGTGACTGACACTCCTTTTTCTATGTCCAAATGTGCTCCCCAAATCCTCACCTTCTGTTGTACTGTCATTTCTGGTTCTTCCCCCAGCTGCTTCTCACTTTAACCACTCTTGTTCCTACATCCATTCTTCCCTTGATACGACACAGCAGTACTTTTCATCATGCTTCCAATTATGAGTGTGTTTTACTCTTCTTTCCTTCCTTTCTGCTTTCTCCCTTTCTGCCTCCAAATTTCACTACAATGCATGAGCATTGTATGAACTTCACTTCATAATCTTCCACTGTTCCCATTCTACATTTCTAACTCCTTGCTTCCTAAAGTATCCTACATGTCAAAAAGGCACTTTATGTTGCTCAGTGTCATTATTAATTACTCCTGCACTTAACTTTCTTTGCTACTTCTCTTACTTGCTCCTTCAGTATCTCCTTCCAACCACTCCAGTTCTCCTCCGTGGGCAAGATTTGTCAGCTTCTTCCTATTATCCTCAGGCAACATCTGCAGCCTCCTATATCTAAATTAAAATAAGAAATTGAGTACTCTTCTCACTTGTCCCTTCGCCTTGTTCCTTCCAGTAAGCTGTCAACACCTCACTTGAAACAGTGAAAATAAGAGACACCTATTTTCCATGTCATGCATGTAAGTGCTCTAAAATTACTCTTTATCCTACCCTCAAAGTCTGTATTTGAGAGTTTTTCTCCCCATCAAAAAGTTAAGCCTCTTATCTTCTTCCCCAACTACCAAACATTTCCTACCACTGTACTTAAGACAGATGTAAATACCTATCCTTTCCAGTTAGCTGGAATTTATATAAGTCTCTACAATCTCTTTATGGAGGCACATTCTTCTTTCTTTGTCTGACATTATTCACCTTTCTGAGTCACACCCTGGAGTAACTTTTTCAATATGCCTGTCATGTTCATACCCTTCTCTCTTCCTTGAACTTGCGTGCCAAAGCTGGCATCATTACTGTCCCACTTATATCTCTTTAAGCTCATCTGTTCTCTGTGCCACACAACAAGCCACACTCCTATCCAGTGCCAACTTGCCACTTCAGCAGAAAAACTAAAAAAAACCCAAACTAAAACAAAAAAACACCCCAAACCAAAAAATCCCATACATTTGCAGACCTTCAAATAATTCACATCTACAGTTCTCTACAGAAAATTAAGTCTTTTTATGCAAAGATCACTGGAGCTTCCAGTGATCCTCCCCACTGCAAACATCAGTGTGCTGTTCCATACTAGAGAGCATCTTATCTGACCATATATTATATGGAACATAGCCTAATTTATTCATCAGAGACAGAAAATAGTCAATAAAAAGACTAACAAATACTTCTGTTTGTTAGGTGACAAAAACAGTACAACGATAAGCATCATACCTATCAATTCTGTCATTTCATCACTGACTCCACAAGGTATTTAACAGTTCCAACACACAAGTAATAGTAGCGTACCTTTATTTTAACATGTGCACTGCACTGAGGCAGCAGATACAATACCAGCAGTCTTCTCTTTGCACAAACTATGACCAATCAAGTTTTTAAATACTTGGATCACATTTCTAGGTGGAAGCAGCATTTAGTGCAAAGAAAAATGAAGAAAACCCTAACGTTAACCATATCTTGGGAACTGCTTGCATACATAGTGCCATCACACCTATTTCCCAGCTGGCCTTAAACATGGAAAACTGATCAGCTATAGAATTTTCAAACGCAAACTGCTAACACAAATAAACTTGCTTTACTTTTTTAAAAAAAAAAATCTACACTAAAGCAGCAAATAAAGACTGACCATGTGTACACATTTGCTCAGAATCAATTCAGCAACTTAAAAATGTAACGTTCAGTGTTTGCTGAATTGTTTTTCACTGCATTTAACATTTAAAAAAACCCTACATTAAAGTTTTTTAAAAAATAATTCCCCCAACTCTCTTTATATTGTATCAATTGAAAAGGAAAGATTTGCAAGCGCTGCTGCCTCTCACCTATCGATATTTAATTCAGGTCATTCTGGGAATCAATTACAGAACATCCCTGCACACCCAGCATCTCAGCTCAGACAGTCCTGTGCAGCAACGTCAAGGAAAAGTTCTAGCCTTGCTAGAGCAAGCATATTGAGTCATCTTCCAGTTCACAAGTTTCCCCACCAAAAAACCACCCCTCACTTGCTGTGACCTGTTTCTACACCTACCAAACTCACTCAGGAACATACATGCTGTAATCTTCATCCCAGAGAATGCCTGTGTGCTTAATTCCATCTCCATGAGTAAGTACACCAAGAATAATTCATGCTTGTAAAGTTAAGGATACACGTAACTTTATGGGACATCTGCATCCATTTGCAGCTACACAATATACTGATTGCAGTCCTGCATCATAAACAAAGGGTCACTATTGGATTATAGGCAATAATATTACAGTATTTTCTGTAATGTATTCAGAGCTAAAACACTCAGGGAAATTCTGTTTAGAGGGAGGTTCTGCTCTTTGGGTGTATTCAAGGATGCATGAGGTGTAGGCCATGGAAGAACTGTGCGCCCTGAACATTAAAGTATTAACATTAATTGCCGTAATTTAAAACAACAAGACTGAGGAATACTTCCATTGGCTCTCCAATCTGAAAACATTTTAACAGCATAACTGTACAATAAGAGAATTATAAACCAAACAAAAAGCAAATCCTTGAAAGTTTTCCAGTATCACTTTGGAATTCTACACAGGCTACTGAGATTTCATGAATTGTTTATATATGTGAGGGACAATAAAACTGTTTTTTATGTAGGATTTAAGAATACACATATTAAGAGTGCTTTTGTGTTTGTCTTGTTTTCATTAACAGTGACAGGGGGCAGGAGGGAGAAAGTGGGATCAACCCCCTCCCAAAAAAGAAAATGTTGATACCAAGTGTTGAAAGAAAACAAAATCATTATGGTTTACGATTAGAGTGTTTAGGGAAACAGTGTACTTTTTATTCTACCTAGGAAATGTACAGAAATGCACAGAATGGTTATATCCTTCCTACGTCCTTTCAAGTGGGATCTTTTAATCACTGAAAGCAAAGTACACAGCACATTCTTACAAAAATATAACTTTTCAGACATGAGAAACAGTTAAAGAAAAATGCTTTATCTTTCAGAAGAAAACTACAACACAACCTAGCTTCCATTGATTTTTACACTGTGAGTGAGTAATAATTCAGCAAGTGCCCCACACAACATGGCCTGCCTGCAGCAGTATGATCAGGACCTTCTCTACTGAAGTATACATACTCGCCTAAAAATATTCAGTAATGGTGCATGGGAATCTAGATCACACACACATTTCTTTGCCCTCTAAAGCAATTTTTCCTTCAAGAACCTAGATTTTTCCATAACACTGAGGAGTGTATGCCCACAAGAACTTTGTGACACTCAATTTCTTAAACTATGGTGGGATGGAAAACTAGCTTTAATTTTCATGCTGATAGAGTACAAAGCACCTCTATAACCTACTGTGAAATCCATATATAAATCCAAATAATCAATGTGGCAGCAGCTAAAGAATTCTGTGAGGTGAAAGGTCAAAGATTCTTCTCCTGCAGAACATATTACAGCAATGATGAATGAAACAAGAGTAAATAAACAAAATTTAAAACTAGCTTTCTTCCCTTCGCAATGAAGGATTTGGGTTATCCTCTCAAAAGGCTTTTTCTTTCCCCTCCCCCCCCCTTTCATGTTTTTTTTTGTTTGTTTGTTTTGGTTTTTTTTTCCAGTTATGCCCTTCTCTATATAGAAGCATTGTGGTGTTTACATTAAAAAAAAAAATCACACCCTCCATCCTTAAAAAGCACCATAGATTGAAAAATCTGGTGGAAAAACAACAATAAAAATCCCCAATCCAAAACAACCTCCATGAACCACCTTCAGGAATGAAATGCTAAAGATGTTTTGTTTTTTTTAATCAGTTTGAAGATCTACAAAAAAATAAAAAGGATCACATTCTAAATGTTCAGTGCATTCAGCAGCTATATAGTTTTGCTGCTTATTCATCTTTAAGTTGACTTTCAAAAATAACATCCTAGCTCATCAAAATATACATTTTCCATTTGCTTTTAAATTAAAATAATAATAAAAAAAACATATAAAGAATTCACAATCAATAGCATGACTAGGTTTCAGGATCATCTACAGCATATAATTTAAAGGTTCAAGATGCCAATATGCAGCACGTGGCAGGCCTGTATGCTCCATGCAGCATGTACATTTAGGATAATCTCAAATAATCTTGATGTTCAGATGTCAGTTCATTTCTTCCAAATAGTGTAGAATACCCATCTGGAGAAAATAAGCAGTTAAGGCATAAGAACAAGAAGTTTGCAGTACACAGTTAAAACGGAAGTAGTTCTTTTCACTTATATTTTGATCCTGCTTCAGCACAGCCATACAGAAGCTACACTCAAACCACAGTTCTGAGGCACTCACTCCAGGCAGGACAAAACTCAAGAGTTCTCTTGCCATGCTGGGCATGAGCTACTTGAATTCCACCTGCTTCTGGAGAAACAGACAGCAGGATGAGACATGAACATCACCTTTAGAGCTACATCAACAGCTGCAGAGCAAGGCATAGATTCCTAGACTTATAACTCTGCAAAAAACACGTAAAAAATTATGCTCTTCTCTTTATACAGCGAAGTCACATGCTCTATATGGCAGCATTCATGTTCACCATAAAGTCCTGGTGGATCTCAGACAGGTCTTTGAGAGTTTGCTTTTATGTAAATAGCTACTTGAATTTCAGACGACCCTCACAGCAACGCTGGTAAACACCAGAATTTCAAGTTACAATTACACACAATATCAATTCTAGAAGTAGGCAAAACAAGTTAACAACAGAAAGTGATAAGGCAGCGTAGTACTTTGGCTGCTCTCAGGTACCCATGCACGTAACTTTTGGCCAGATTATGAAAATAAAAATTGGATAGAGTGAAAAGATTTGTTCAATGGCTCAAAAGTAGTTTAAGGCACTGAAATGAATGTCACAAATACCATAATTCAGGAAGAAACAAAATTCTGATTTTTGATTACTTGTGACAATTCTACTGTAAACTATCACATCTCAGTCATCTGAGAAACAGCATTTAGGTATAACCCTCCATCCAAATACATACTCCTGCTTGGAAATCCAAGTTTCAAGAAAGGCAATAATCTGTATTTGAATTGCAGGTAAAAGGCTACTAGAAGTCTGAGGTCAAATTAAAAGTTGGAGCTCTTGCTTTGGGCTAATATGGAGTCATCAAGATGACTAACGTTTGTGTACCTACACCATTACATAATTGTTAATTCATTCAGAAAATGCAAACTAAAGCCTGTCCTATTTCTATAAAAATGTTTGCTTTCAAGCTCTAACTATTTAGTGATTAGTTTTAATAAATTTATTGCTAAGACTATTTCACATCTGTTGGCTTACTAGAAACATTTAAATGTATTTTTCATAGAAACAGTAGCATTTCCTACTCAATTCATTGAGAAACATTTTGCATACTTCCAAATAAACAATGCAATAAGTACTCAGAAGACTTTCTAAGAATGTATACTTCAAACCTCATGCACGTGGTATTAAAGCCTAGCAGTGGTAAAGGCAAAAATAACTGCATTTCTCTGAAACCGTAAGATACAAGGGCAAGTATCTTCATATCCTTTCACTATTTTGTCTTGAAAATATTAAGACCAAACCTGAGTTTCACTGGAGAGCTGACAATGAGGAAAACTGGAGGAGCTTGTTAACAGTCAGTATGGAGTCCAAACCAGAAAGCTATAGCATTAACACAGTATCAAGTTTAAAGACAGAAGGGAGGTAAAATGAATACATAGAATAGAAGAAAGGCTGTGGCCCAGTTTCCCATGCTCAATGTTTTCTGAATAAGTAGATCATAGCCAGATCTCTCCTTTCAAGAGGGGGACAGCCATAGCTGGCATTAGCCTGCAGAAACATTTCCTGGGAGATCACACAGAAGTGGTAAACACTCAAGGCAAACGCAGCCAGCAGAAACCACCCTGTAGCAGATAAAAATGCCTTTCTAGAGCTAATAGCTTGAAGTCAAAACTTCTAGCCCCTTGCATAACCTGCCTGCCACCCACAAAATGAATAAATTCTTAAGGGTTATTTTTAGGAACAGAATGTTGCCAAGAAGTGTGTATATACTTCCTCTTGGAACATTATTGCTAACAATCATTAAGTAATTTCATTGAAAAAACTTTTTTCCCCCCATTAAAAATCCAGTTTGAGCTGTATGTTCAAGAACAGATCTACCAGAGATTATCTAAATATCTGGATAGTGCTAATCTGTATCAAGTAACTTGGTGGAGCCCGGAGAAGAGGAGACTGAGTGGGACCTCACAGCCGTCTACTGTTTCCTCACAAGTGAAAGAGGAGCAGGTGCTGATCTCTTCTCGCTAGTGACCAGTGACAAAACTCATGGCAGGAAGATGCGCCAGGAGAGGTTTAGATTGGATATTAGGAAGAGGTGGTGGAACACTGGAACAGTTCCCAGAGAAGCAGCCACAACACCATATCTGACAAATGCAAGAAGCACTTGGACAACCCTCTCAGACACACGGTGTGTATGTTGGGGTTGTCCTGTGCAGGGACAGGAAATGCACTCAGTAATCCTTGTGGGTCCCCTCCTTACAACTTGGGTCATTCTATGATTCTACAATAAGTTAGTTTGGATTTTTTTGTGAAAGAAAAAAAAAAATACAGCTTTGCCAGAACTCTCAGGCAGCATTACCCACATCATATAGTTTATCCCATATCACAAACAATGCACTCGAAACACTCCAAAACATTAACAAAAACATGGCCTGATCTTGAAAGGTGCTGATCATTTCACCAGCTGTAAATCTATGGCACCTTTAAAAAAATTAATTCCTGCAATTGTGCTCAAAATAAAACTGCATTAGTGCATTCACTATGAAAAAGTATTAATAGCATTTAAATTAGAACTGCCTTCTTGCCCTTGAGTTCGTTACCTCCAAGCGATCTAGGGTTGCTTGATTTATTAATATACACTCCGCACTGTTTTTCAGTTTTAAGGATACAGCTCCATGTAGGAGGGAACACACACAGTTTCTTTTGAAAACTCCACAGGACAATAAAGCCTGCTAAGCTGTTCTTCATACAGAGTCAAGGCATCGGTCAGATTGATACAGTTTCCCTGAGGAAAAAGAGAAAAGTCCCAGTTAGAATCAAATAAGCAAAACTGTGGATGAATATACACATTTTGACATTAATGCAAGGCTTCTACACACTTTAGAACAACATACATGCTGTTCTTAATATTTAATATTTACATGGCAAATACTGAACAGCTTGTCTTCATTCTGCCTACAGCAAACAACTATTTGTGCCTTTTCCAGAAAGGGCAAGTATGGAGGGATTATCTCCTCATTACCAGAAGCAATGATTACACTAGGGCTTCCAGTTAAAAAAGACCACCATGTGTTGTTTACCTGTAACATCTACTCAACAACCATTCTCTTACAATTGCTTGAATATATTAAACAGTATTAAAACATCCACATTTTCTCAATTATTTAACATTGCCTGGGTCTTACAGCATTGAAATGCACCATAAAAAAACCCATAACCTATTAATTTTAAACAGGCTCTTTCGCAGAGAGATATGAGAAAATAAATCCAACTACACAAAAGTTCTGTGGCTACAGGCTACATTTTCTTGATTTTGTGTATCACGCTTCTGAAAAGGAAGTGATTCCTATGATACTTGTTTTTCTTGGTCCCGTGTCCTATCTCATCACAGAACACTAGCAGTTACCATCAGTGCTTAGATTTTTCTTTAACAGTGCAACTATGAAATATCAGACAGAGTAGACAGCATTCTTTCCCAGACAAACAAGTATTACTCAAACAAGTCATTCTTGTAATACAAACACATCAAGGACTACAAATAGTGGGGGTTTTTTAAAAAAAACAAAACCACAACCTCCTAATTACAAGCACAACCTTGTTCAAAACTAAGTATTAACAAGCAGAAGTTACTGTAACATACCTGAGATGCCCCTATAGAGAAAGCTCTAATTAGAAAAGTGACTATCCCTATCCATGATGGGTTTGAAGATTTAGCAATAACAGTGAGCCCAGAACATCAGACTGAAAAAACACAAACTACCCAAAGCAACAAGAGTTAGTTGTGCAAGTTTAATAAAAAAACCTTGTCCAGTTTCTTGGCTTTCTTGCCTACATAACTGAGTAGACTAGCTGATACTTCATGACCTTAAACACAATGACCTTAAGAAAAGTGTGGCAAATACAAGTTGTTTGGACACTAATTTAAAATGGAGAAAAGTTGAATAGAGTCACCACTGCATGGCCTACATGCAGCTTTTGTTTTCCAGGTACAAGATGCCAAATAAAGACCCACTATGAATGTACTGTTGCTGTGACACAGCAGAGAGACAAGACATTCTGCAATTTTGGTCACGAGCGAGAAGATTTAAATGGTCCTCAATACAGTTAGCTAAATTGATTTCTGGTCTTCTACATCCACCACTCAAAAGGATCCTTCAGCTGGCTCCAAATATGATACCCAACCATGCTGAACACTACACATGAACAGCAAGTTAACTGATGACAATGAATCTAACCCTAACACAGCACATGCACATCTGGTCATCTGTAAGGCAAGATGAGACATCTTCGGGAGGTGTGTGTCCCCATCCTTCCCCAACTTGACAAGCTTATAGTATAAACACCTTTTACCTTGACCTAGCACAAAGCCTAGATTCTTTTTCCGATTTCTAATAAGCAGAAACAGAAGCATTAACCACCATTTCTTCAAAGTTACTTTCAAAATAAAACCCCTCAGCTTTCCCACATTTTAGCACTTCTAGTGTAGGAACAATGAACATTTCCCTTTTTTGTCTTTGTTTAATCTTCTGTGGTAACTTTCCTGTTAATGAATGCACAGTCCCTAGCCACCTAGCACAGGAACTAAAATCCCACAAAACGAAGGCAAGAAACCCAAGTCACTTAAGTTTGCTATTAATGTTCTCATGATCTGAGAGAAGTTTTGATATGAGGATACGCACTTAGACAGAAAATGTCTAGTTAAAGAATAAAAATTTACATAACACAGTCAGCTTCTTGATTTCTAGATGTCTTTCTGTTCATGACTGGAAAGGCCAAGAGCCTTCCAGCATAAGCATTTTCAAGCAGAGTACTGCTTTTGATTTTTAAAAGACCTGGACTTTGCAAGAAAGAGACAAGAACAAGAAAGCCTAAATAATGACGTCTAGCAATGGAACAGCACTTCCCTCTGCTCTGAATAACTTCTGGAAACATTTGCGTGTGTGCACACACACACAATTTGGGTTTTTTTTAATTAATTGAATGAGGTATCTTGTCCCTTCTTGCCCTTGGATAAGGTGTGTAACTCATCTGACTGGAAAAAAATGGATGGTTCAATTAAACAAAGCTAGATTGAATTAGTAACTACAGTGCTTACAGTCACAGCTTACTCAATATTTTTAAGACCTCTAACTTGAAATGAAGGTCAAGTTCTGTAGGACTCCAGGAACAAAGGATTTATTCAGCACTTTCAAAATGTCTGCACTACTTAGGTTTCACACACATTGCAAAGCTTTTACCTACAAGAGAACACTCTTTATTAAAGTTGCGCTTTTACTCTAACTTTTGCTTCTTGGTGCTCCCATATTTTTAAAAATGGCCTTAAAGCAAATAAGCATGCAGATGCAACTGAAGGGTAATTTTCATAAAGCAAGGAACTAAGATGAGTTGGACCAAAAAATACTACCTGTGCTCTTAGAAGGAACATAAAACATGCAGAGGCTGAAACAAGGAGAGACCTTATTCAAAATTCGTATGTCTAAACAGCTCCATCTACATTGCTTTTCTCATGTAACATCCAATAATAACTAGAAACAAAGTTTATAATACACATCCTGACTTTGGGATTTAAACTTTTTTCTGCTTTTTTTATTGATAGGAATTTTTTTTCCCCACAAATTTAAATCCCTTATATTTCCAGAGGAAGTGAAAAGACTTCATCCTTCCTCTGAGTTTTCTGCATGGCTCAAGACTTCAAGAGTTGAAAGGAAAACCTCAACTTAAAAAACCCTATACACAACCTCTTTTTTAAAAAAAATATGTATTCTTGAAAGCTCTTTCAAAAGTACTCACATAAAACCTGTTAAGATTATCATTTTGATCACATTCCATGAACAAACATATACGTGATTTATTTGGTAAATCTATCATTTATTTGAAATCTATCATATTTGGGTATCAAAAAACATAAGATATTTGTAGAAAGGTAAGAGAACACTGAGCACAACTGCACAAAGCAGAACAATGAACAGACTACTGCAGTATTTGTTTAGTAACCTGTTATTATCCAGGGGACTGTAGCAGTTATTTGGTTCAGCCATCCTTTACCAAACATATAATTTTGTTTCAACATCAGACTGAAAGCAAAAGAAAACTAAAAAACAACCTGTGTGTGTAATTTGAGCCTAAAATAGAAAACACTGCTAGGTAATTTATGGAGCACGCCACTATTATGGAGGAAGTTTAATAGGACACACAATGAGATAAAAGTATCCACATCCCAGCCTGACGCCTCAGTAGTTTGTCCTTTCTCCCTTCTCCAGCAAGGGACAAATCACTGCAGACAGCTTGGAAAAATTACAGGAACAATGAAACATGGCAATAAGCAGTTTATACTTTTCAAACCCTCAACTCCCCACTCTTGAAATCAAGATCTTACCTAAAGGTTTAGACATACTACCTGACTGTTCTATTAACCTCTCCCCTTCTGGAGACACCACAGGATTTTACAGTTCTGCACAGTTAACTTCGTAATTAATTTGCTTTACTCAACAAAAATCTAAGATTTGCAAAAACCAAATCTAGAGAACTTTGATGAACTTCAATAAAGAGAAAAGTTATTGGAAAATCACTATTAACACTTTTCTGTAAGAAGAGACCAGCTTTATCAACTAAGACTACGGTATTGATGATTTCAATCACATTTAGATGTTATTGTATCACTAATATGACACCAGGAAAGAAGCCCACAATGCAATACAGTCATCACTAATAATTTCTGTTCATTTTAACTCCTCCTACTTAACGAAAACAGTTACATGGTAGAATACATCTTTTGTTCTGAACAGCCACCATATACTCAAAACAATAAACAACATTGAAGTGTTTAATACAGTTTAAAGCTGATGACTCACCAACTATACTTTTTCAAAGGGAAATAAGCAAAATCAGACTGTTTCTCCCACATTGTTCAGTCAATTCTCAACATATACAAAACTCCTACCAAACTCCTGTGCCTGCCACCTCCTTACTTAATCTTTGTTCCATGTCAAACAATTTGACAGATAAGAAATGGGGACAGATAAGAAATGGGGGAATGCTGAAATTTTTTTTCTCCTTAACAAGCATCCCTGACGTGAAAGTATGAGGTAATTTTAAACTTCGAGATTTATCAATCTGTATTTATAAGACTTTAAGACTGACAATTCCTGAATTGTTTCACAGCCTTTGGATTCTGAGTTTTCAGTGCTTACACTTATACAGCTTACGCCTGTCTTCCGACACCAAATCTTCTGCGCTTCCACAAGGCACACTTTCGGTAGTATCATTGATTTAGTTTTCAGGTTTCTACAGCACAATGTACAACAAATTTAAGTAATACAGTTTTCAGTAGACAATAAAAACAAAACTTAAATAGTAAAAAATAATTTGTTTAAATTAATTCTTTAAGCTCCAGTTAACTTTACCCATCATCAACTGGTTACAGATTAAGTTTAGGCAACTCTGCTTCCTCCAACCTTAGGAAGTAAAGTAGTGACTTGAAAGCAGACAGAAGGGTCCCTTTTCATACTTGCTCATTTCTTATACATCATTCTTTAATGTCTTACCCTACATGACATTGCACTTCAACATACTTGTCCATGAGAGTATGTCAAAAAAAGCACTGGAAGTTTAATTTTCATTTTTTTCATTTAATACTGTTTTCTATTTTTATTATGTAGTGTCAAGTACTGGAATTGAACATGGCTGAGGTTGGGTTTTTTCCTTCCTCAGTTCAGAGTGATTAAGCAGCAATAAGATACAACAAACATGATAATCCCAGCACCAAAGCTAGGTTTGCGTTCTGGTGGACAGGGATGGCTTTTAAGGAGATAATGAAGGCAAACCCATCTGAGGGTTGTCTGAGGGTTTCTTCACTAGTCACTCAATTTTAAACCAAACCCTTCATAACAAAAGGGAACAAAAAGTCTGTCCCTTATAAAGGCTCCCAAACTGCAAAGAAATCACAGACTCACACAGGGACATGCATCTGTTCTTCCAGTCTCCTTTCACATTGCAGTCAACTAGAACGCTGTTCCCTCTTCCAAAGTGCCAATTAGCAAACCCACATAGCAGCCAAAAAAAGGAGCATAACTGTGGAACAACATCATGGTGGTCTGGATATTTGGAGGGCAGGGCCACACCGTATTAGAGAGCAGCAAGGAAGCGACGGCTTGGTGAAGGGTCACGTGTGCGTGGGAGACATCTGATCCTTTGTACCAGTGGTTACTGGTGTTTACTGGAATGCAAACCCCTGAATGGTCTGAGACTGTTTCTATCCTGCATGGGTTGGATGACCCAGACTAGGAAGGAGCAAATTCCTGTTCAGAGGTATTTTTAAAGGTTCCACTTCATAAACAAGCTAAAAATGATAGCTTCCTCAACCTCAAAGGATTAGATCAGCAGAGCAAAAACTCAGTACAGAAAAAGGTATTTTCCTAGCTAGATGTAATCCACTGACACAAGAGAACCTTACATTCAGTCTCCTCATTTCACAGAGCACAGTTTCACAGCCTTTGGGCCAATTCTTACGTGCCACATGGAAGGTGCAGGATGGTGATGGTTCATAAAACACACCCACAAACACACTGCACTGAAGTTGAAAAAATACACCTGGGAAATCTCAGAATCATAGTGGCTTTTAGAAGGTCCAATAGCATAAAAACACTCAACATGTTCAGAAACAAGTCACTGGGAACGTCCATTACAGATGAAACTTGACCGCAGGATAAGCCAAGTTCTTACACCCTCACCAATTCCCACTTCTCTCCACCTTGTGATAGTTGGGAACCTGCACTTGTAACTGGCTCCCCCTTGGAGGAGGCAACATGGAGTACCTCACAGGCCCAGACCCACATTATATCCCTAAACACTTCAAAGCATCAGCTTCAGAAGGAGAAGGAAGACTAGAAATACAGCAAGTCATATGACCCTTAAGCTTCAGAATAGTAGGATTATGTTCAACAAAAACAAGACTCAGGTCTTCAACATACAGACAGGGCCACAAGTTCTGCAGGCTAAGGGCCCTAAAGCTCACCTCTCTTTGTCCTTGTCCTATGTAGGCTGCAAGGCTCATTAAGGATGATGCAGCTGAACAAGTAAGGACATGAAAAGCAAGACAGCTACTTGAACAAGTAAGTTTTTGTTCTCATTGTGATTACTATTTGTGGATGCATAGAACAATTATGGAAGTGTTTTTCTTCTCAAAATACACAAACTTACAGCAGCAGTGACATCGATAAACAGCACTTTCTAACTTTCCAGAACTGAAACAAGCAAAAAGCACTTACTTCCACCTAAAATTGGCCACCTGTTCTTGCATACCCTAGGAATACGAATAAATAGTCTGAAATACCTGTCAAAGACTGAATCTCTCTAAACATTAATAAAATGCTAGGCAATATTAGTTCTCAGTCTCCACCTAGTGGTGAAAGGATATTCTGCAGTAGCATTTGGAAACTGCTCTGGAGATCACCATGGCATCCCGAGGGAACAACCAGGTGCGTTAAGAGTAGCATGACAGATCAGTAATTATTTTGATAACTTCAAATTACAAGCATACCTAGATAAATTATATTTATCTAAAGAAAGTAGCTTTTATCTAATTTTTATCAGTGTGCATAATATACCTCTGTACTACATAGCTGATTAACAAACCTATGAAAACACCAATTATGACTTGCTCAGAAACACATAGCCAAAAACTCCCACCAAAACCTACCACACCTCCATTCTGAAGTCTCACTTCTCCTTTATACAGTTATTGAGTCTGACTTGTGCCAAAGTTAAAAATATAGTTCCTTCTTCATCTTCTCCATACCACTTAAGTTTTCATTATGTTATATAACTTGCTTTTCAGAGTTTATATCTGACACGTTCCTGAATTACTAGAATGACCCTCAGCTGTCTTTGCATTAGAACTACTCGTTGCCTGGTTGCTTCTGGGAAGATCAAGTCTGGCACACAGGTCTGGAAAAGGAAGCCATGCATGTCGAGTCACATTTAAGCAGAAATTAAAATCATCACCAAAACTCAAAATTAATTTCTGACCTAACATAGAATCACAGAATGGTTTGGATCAAAAGGGACCATGAAGGTCACCTATTCCAACCTCCCTGCAGTGAGCAGGGACATTTTCAACTAGATCAGGTTGCTCAGAGCCCCATCCAGACTAACCCTGAATTTTTCCAGGGATGGGGCATCTATCACCTATCTGGGCAACTTGTGCCAGTGTTTTACCACCCTCAGTGGAAAAAATTTCTTCCTAATATCTACTCTGAACTCTTCCTCTTTTAGTTTAAACCCATTACCCCTTGTCCTGTTGCTACAGACCCAGCTAAAGTTTTTCCCCATCTTTCTTATAAGACCCATTTAAGTACTAAAATACTGCAATAAGGTCTCCTCAGCCTTCTCTTCTCCAAGCTGAACAACCACAGCTCTCTCAGCCTCTTTTCATCAGGTAGGTGTTCCAGGCCTTTGATCATTTTAGCGGCCCTCCTCTGGACCCACTCCAACAGGTCATTTGCATGAGATTCCTGAGACATACGCAAATAGATGGGAAATATATTCTGTAACCAGCTCTTGTGTCCCAGGCAGAATTCTCCCCCAAGTGCCCAGCACTGACATAAATGATGTTGCCTTCTAAAACTCCAAAATGGGTCTTAAGAGTTTATTTCCCGGTATTTTCCGTATCACAACCACCGTCCTCCCTCCCCATTTCAGCTGTAGGGAAAAGCTTGGCCCCATGTGAAATGGCATCCTAGGTCACCTGTAAATGCTGTTGTACATACCTCAAGCATGTGTGTCTGGGGAGGAAAAGATGACTATTGACAAGCACAAATAGTATTTTAGCTGTACAAAAAACGTCTGATTTGCATTTGTGAGGAATTGCAAACAGGAATCATCCCACAAGGAAATGTGATTTTGTAATAATGCATTAACTGATTTGTCAGTGAAACTTAACTTTTTGCTCTCAGCTTGCAGTTCTATCTACAACAGGATTATATGTTTTATTAAAGCACTCCCAGGAAGAGTTTTGGTTTTGAAAAAAAAAAATGAGAAAAATGCATATAAACACTGAAGAGGTAACTGCAAATTGTTGGCCCATAAGTACTTCTCAGCTCTTGGGTCAGGGTGCATGCCTCATTCTTAATCCGCTTTGGTCTTCACTGAAATAAAGATATGAATTCAAGAAAGCTGTAATCGTTAGCAAATTTTCTCAATTTTTTTTTGTTGGTAATGCACATACCATCCTAAAAACACACTATCTGCATTAAGGCCTGCAAGATGTAATCAAGATCAAATTGGCCTGCCAATATTCTTTAGGAAAATCCATCAATTGTGCAGCACCAGACAAGACTTGCAACAACAGCACCATTCATTTTGTCGTCTCCTGCAGACAGAAGGCATTATGCCATCTGCACAATGTAATTATGCAAAACCCAGACATTTCTGTGAAATGGAGCTTTGCTGAACTCAGATTTTAAGTCAGTTAATCAAAAAAATCATTATGTAACTAGCAAGATATTAGGAGCTTTTTTCTAGTTAACGCACATGAAATTATTAAACATTAACAACTACGATACAGGAAAAAATCTGAAAGTTCAGAGCTATCTCAGACTGCCACAACAAAATGAATTTTGTTTATCTGGACTTCTCTAGGGCCTCTGACATGGTCTCCCCACAGCATCATTCTCTCTAAATTGGAGAGGTATGGATTTGATGAGTGGACAGTTCAGTGGATCAGGAATTGCTTGGCTGGTTGGATCCAGAGGGTAGTGGTCAACAGCTCGATGAGCCAATGGAGATGGGTGACAAGTGGTGTCCCTCAGCAGTCTATATTGGGACCAGTACTATCTAATATCTTCATCAGTGACAGACAGTGGGACTGAGTGCACCCTCAGCAAGTTTGCACACAACCAAGCTGAGCAGTGTGGTTGACAAGCCCAAGGGATGGGATGCCATCCAGAGGGACCTGGACAAGCTTGAAAAGTGGGCCCATGTGAACTTAATGAAATTCAAGGCCAAGTGCAAGATCCTGCACCTGGTTTAGGGCAACCCCAGTATCAATATAGCCTGGAGATGAAAGAATGTGGAGCAGCCCTGCCAAGAAGGACTTGGGGATACTGGTGGATGAAAAGCCAGACATGAGCCAGCAGTGTGCACTCACAGCCCAAAAGGCCAACTGTACCAGGGGCTGCAACAAAACAAGAGTGGCCAGCAGGTCAAGGGAGGCAATTCTGCCCTTCTATTCAGCTCTAGTGAGACCCCACCTGGAGTGCTGTGTCCAGTTCTGGAGCCCTCAGTGCAGGAAACACATGGGCCTGTTGGAATGGGTCCAGAGGAGGGCCACAAAAGTGATCAGAGGGATGGAGCACCTCCCCTGCAAAGAAAGGCTGAGAGAGCTGAGGTTCTTCAGCCTGGAGAAGAGAAGGGTCCAGGAAGACCTGACATAACTTCATATGGGGGTGTGTGTGTGTGTTTATGGGGAAGATGGGGATTTTTAACAGGGTCTGTTATGACAGAACAAGGGCAGATTCAGACTAGATACAAGGAAGTGGTTTTTTTTTTTACAGTGTGGGTGGCGAAACACTGGAACAGGTTTCCCAGAGAGGTGGTAGATACTCCATCCCTGGAGCCACTCAAGGTCAGGCTGGATGGGGTTCTAAGGAACCAGCTCCAGACTCTGCCTGCTAACAGCAGTCATGAACAGTACTTGAACCAGTTTGCTCCTAGCAGTATCAGAAAGGTGTAGCATGCTATCTTCTGTAAAACATTTCAAAATCAATTTATGCACTAAAGAGTACATTTCCTGAAACTTGTGTTGAGCTCAACGAAGAGGTGATGAGCATTTCTATTTATTTTTCCCAGCAGTGGCATTTAGAGTCAGGCAGCAATTCAGTACGTGAAAGGCTGACATTCTGTGAACAGAATTCCACTTTTGGGTTAAGCATTTCTTAAGCACTGAAATAAATGACATTCTAACAAGACATACAAAGTAATCCCTGCAAGCAGAACTATCAGAGTACAGAAGTTTCCAATGTTAGTATAACATGATACTGAGGCAGAAGAAGCAACTACAGCTACTGGCCAGTGGCCAACAGGACAATGACCCTTTTCCAGCATCTTTCCTATGAGACATCTCCTCACCATGGCAAAGGCCAGATTCTAACAAATAGATGGACATTTCCCACAGTCAAATCTTCTTGATGATACTCAACATTTTATGCTTTAGAGAACCAAAACAGATGGCAAGAAAGCCTGGGGTGGGGAAGAGTACACAAAGTCCTGGATTTTAAAACCACAACTGCCTTAAAAGGCATGCAATTCCTTCAGCACGTGAAGTACAGCCTGCTACCTAGCCCAAGCTATTCCATGGGCACCCTGGAAGTGGACAGCTGGAACCAAAGTGACTTAAAATTTCCAAGGTTAATACACAGAGCTAGAAAATCCTGGCAACAAAGCATTCAAAACAACATGAGTTCCCAGTGTGGGACTAAGTTCAGCTACCAAAACTGGGAGTGGGCATGTTTGACCTTCTGCCCACAGTTTAACTCTATCCTTTGAAGCTGGATAGCCAATTTGGTTAATTTAAAACCTAGTCTAAAGAAAGTCAGACAACTGATTTTATGTAGAGCACCTCTAAAAGTCTGTTCTTCCTGTGACCAGATTACTGAGGTTTTGAGGGTGGTGTGGTGGTGTCTTTTTTTTAAAAATCATTCCTAACTAGAAACAGGCTACAAGGACGTTAAACAGGTTGGGTGGTTGGCAAGTGTATCAGTAAATATAACAAAATCTGACAGCCATTTACTCCATTATTAGTTTTCCTTTTTTTCCAACACCCCCAGGCAGACTAAGTTGCCAGAGAACACTGCTTCTATATTCCAGCCCTTTCTGTGGCTACCAGTCAGCCACAAGTCCAAATTCAAGCCACTTCAACTTTAATATTGTTTCTTTTCCATCCTGCCATTCACCACCTTGCTGCTCTGGGACTGCAAAACTGATATTGCAGTGTCACAACTACTTAAACCCATCCAGACTGTTCAGTACTGCTATCTTTTCCTCCTGTGCAAGCAGAGATGCTGGAAAACTGTTAACTCCTCCCCATCACAACACAACAGTCTCAATCTCTATTGGTTTCAGCTGTGGATCTCGGCTTTCAGCTTAAGCTTCTTGCCAGAGTCCTTCTGCAAAGCCTGACAGTTACATGTCCATAGACACACATTCACATTACGTTCTAATGAAGTCTGCTCCTCTCATTGTGTATGTTGCAACACAAATGCTTGCTCTGTCCAAAGGATGTGGTGTCCTTTCAACATCCAAGTCCATCATAAATATTTCATTAACAGAACAGAAAAAACATTAAGATGTAATGTGATGCAATCATTAGCCATATCTTGAAACATTTCAGCCACAAGATAATTTATCTTGCACATACAACCGCAGCATTGCAAAATTAAAGCTGCCAAATATCTCAGAGTTTTGCATTTCTTTATAAACCTGTCCAGTTTTACAATAAACCAATTCCTTTACATGCTTCAGAAACTCTATGCTGATAGAGAGATTTCAAACAATTTTAGCTAGGTTATTTCAGAGCTTAACAAGATTATTTCAAAATGCTGTACTCAGAAGCTCCACACATCAGATGACTGGTTAAGGTACGGGCATGACAAAAACCATACTCAACCATCTGCTGGGTCTTGTCACCTTTTTGTACGATTCCATGCAGCTTTGAGGCATTCCAAATTCAGGATTACATACAGAAAATATCTTCAGATGAAAGCTATACCAGAATTATATTATCCATGAGGAGGCTATACCACAGCAAGCACACAAATCTTAAACTATTAATTTTTAGATTTGCATTAAAAATGTTACACACAAGGACAAAAAACTTATTATAAAAAAAAATACTTAAAATTGCAGCAAACATACTCATATGTTCAAAACCCCATTTGCAGAAGCCAAACCAGTGACTTGGCATTAGGAGTGGAAAGAAAGCAAAAAAGTATTTACTTCCCAAATGATTAATTTTCATTCCATTGCACCTATGTCAAATTCTTACACCTTTACCGATGGCAAATTTTCATGTCTTACACTATGACTGGATACATTAGCTTAAAAACCATTTATCTGTTTAAGTACATCTGTTCTGCTTTTCCAAGAATTGCTTACAGCTAAAATATTCTGTAGCATGCCAAGCCAATTCTTGAAATTATGTTTTTAAATTCAAAGACACACATGCTACAAATTCAGCTGAAATAATGAAAAATTCAGTTATTGAAGCCCAAATTTCATGCAAAAATCCCCTAAAGAGTCATTAAAAGGAGAAAATCAGCTTGCTAGTAGATTTTTAGTTAGTTTAGTTTTGTCCCCTTCCTTTATTTTTACCTTAAAAACACAGCTTGTAACGTAAGTACAGCAATACATTTTTACATCCAGATACTATACCTGTGTGAAATATTTTCCATCTTGTTTCAGAACTTTCATTGAGAGGTCAAGAATCAACCGCAGAAATTCCCATGTGGAATCTGCATATAGAATGTGATTTAAAAACAAAACAGCACATTACTGGCTTGTTCACTAGTACATATTCAAGACTTGCAATGTATCTACTGTTTAAAGAGTAGCTATCCTATACCTTTACAAAAAAAACAAACTACAAAACAGTAGAAACCCCACACAACCTACACACAATGGCAATGATGGTCTAAGCATCTCTTTCTACACAGTAATTTTTCAAATGTTTCCAAGAAATCAGAGCAGGGATAGATTTACTGCAGTGTGAATTCCCCACTTTCTTATGAATTACTTCAGTTCATATTATTCTAGAATAAAAGCAGTTTTTAAAGGTCCCAGGGACTAGCTAATTATTTCTAACATTCAAGAAAACAGACGTGTTATTATCATTCTTTGCTTCTTGGATTTGATATTAAAAAGTCAAGAATCAAAGTATTTTTGTTGCAAACTGCCAACTCTTATGCAGCAGAGGGGCAGAAATGTGGAAAATTCTTAGAAGATTAGAGAAATATATTGGAAGACTAACCTTCTTCTGGAGATGTGGAGATTGGAACAGCCGTCAGATCATTAATTACATAATCAAACATCCTTCCTTCTTTGGCATACCTCTTCAGTACGGGAATACAGTCCTCAATTAGGACCTGTAAGAACAAAATACTGTAGCTACTCCTCCAAATACCCTAACACTAACCAGGTAAAAGGAACAAATGGAGACTTAGAGGAATTAAGAGGGGAAAAGTACAAAACTCAAATACACAGTTAATTTTACCCTCCATTATCAACTTCTTATGCCCTATAAAACACAGGAGTAGGCCATACAGAATTGAACTTCCTAGCTCTGTCCCTGATTGCCGACTGACCACTGTTATACCTACCAAATTGCATCAAGTTAGCAGTCTCCTAACATACATATCAAATTAGGTATTTCCATGAAGGGCCACTGACTCATGCAAAGTTGCATGTGACTTCTCTTAATTTTTTGCCCCCCCCCCCCCCCCCTTTTTTTTTTTTTTAAGATCACACCTATAAACTAGTAACTGTGAGAGTCTTCAGAAGTTGTAATGAAAACACAAATATTTCCACTGAAGATACTCGATTACATCTGGACTAGTTTGTAAGCACATAAAGACCTTAACTGCAAGACAACATGAACTTTTTATTTTAATTTTAATATGCTAGCACTGTAATGGTAAGACTTTGCCTGCATATTAAAAATAATTTTAAAATATTAAAATATAGATATTCTCAACAGTACAGGACAACTCTAACACATTTCTTCTATATTTTCATCAATTTCAGGAATGACATTTAAAACTACATCCTTATTGCTACCTCCTCTATTTGTAAGCTATGGCAATAAACATTCTACTATTTCACATTTCTTAAGTGATATATTATTTACTTTTAAAATAATTTGAAGATAGAGTTAAAATATTTCAAAGCTAATGTATACTTCAAACAAATCCCATTGCTAGCTATGCCCAGGGAGGTAGCTGAGTCAACATCCGTGGAGGTGTTTAAAAGACAGGTAGATGAGTTTTAGGGACATGGTTTAGTAAGGGAACAGGTACAGTTGGAATCTATCTCAGCAGTCTTTCCCAACCAGATGATTCTATGATTCTATTCAAATTCAGAAGTGCCATAAAAAAAAAAACGAACAAAAAAATCTAAAAAAGTCTTTCCCAAGATTAAGAAAAATCATAAGACTTCTCCTCAGAAGTCTGCCACAGCAACATTCTAGGTTAGTTATAACTATATTTGAAATATTACTTCTAATGAAAGAAAAACAGAAAGTTACCTGATAGCACTCTCCTTTCAGATTGTCTAAGACATCTCCACATGTTTTCCGCATGTATTTCTTACATCCATCGATCACCATTTGGTCAATGTTTTAAGCTGGTTAAGGTATTCTACGTTCCAGAAGTGATACAGGTAACAGCCTTCTCAAAAAGAAATTCTCAAAAATGTGACATTTAAAGGAATAGCAAGATGTGCATCTTGGTATACATATTGCAATAGCCAACCTTAAGTATTTGCCTGTAGGTTTAGGAAGTGCTTATTTTTGTTTTTAAACAGTACTTCTGGTACATTAGGTTACTGTTAATGTGGAAGCTTGAAATGTGAGCAATAGGGTGGTGTATTTAAAAAACCCATAAAGCTAAACTACATTAAGACTTTAACCTACATCTTTGAAAATTATTTTGCTAGAACAATGGCATCCCAAAACCTAGGATGATCAACGTTTCATGTGGCTAACCGTGGTTTACATTACAAACTCTTTGAACCTCAGAATATTAAAAAAATTATTTACATCATTATTTAAGACAGGGCAAGAGCTGGTCACTCGGCCACCAACACAATTCACCAAGTCCTGACATTCCTGTTCATTAAACTTCCTTGCTTTTGAGGATTTTTTTTATAACTTTCTCTAGAAAAAAAAAACAGAAGAACTCAAGGTGGCAGAACTCAGTCCAAACCTCAGACCCTATAGACATGTCTTCTGTTGTCAGAGAAGGTATCAGTCTGATGACAGATGCATTCTTTCCCAGTGCTATGTAAGTTGCTATTCAAGAGTTATACTATGGAATAGTAATGTCAAAGCATGTGCTATATAATGGTGCATAAATACGTAGTCACTGGGTCTCTCTATTCTGACAAACAGGTAATTTCCTTTTAGACCGTATCTCCTCATGCAAATCAGAACCTGATAGTTAATTATGCTCAATGCTAAGACATTAGCAGAAAACACAGGCTGAAATATACTGAGTGATCCATCATTTGTCAAAGGATATCTCTACCATGGTAACCATCTTTGGCTTCAGTTTGACTATCTCGTACAGTATACCTCCATCACCACCCCCTAGGATCAGCACTTCTTTCCCAGTGTAGTCTTCCTTTCCGCTGCCCATTATGGCTTGAGTATACGCCAGGTCACTCTCTGCCAGATCTGAACAGAAGGAAGAGAAAAAGTTGGACAGAAACATTACATCTTTAATTGTTATTAATTTGGTATTTATCCAAAAGTGATAAAATACAGAACAAAGCAAGCATAGCTACAGAAACAGCCTAGCTCCCTGAGACAGTCCAGGTAACAGGAGGCCGATGATTTCCCAAAGCTAACATGGTTCTCCTCAGAATCCCATACAGGATTTCTCTACTTGTCAATGCAAAGCCAGCACCAGCTACCTCAGCATTACGAAGTACTGTGTGCCAAGAGAAGCAAAGTTGTAGAGCAAAACCATCAGTACTTAAGACTTGCTTGCCCACGCTTGATACTTCAGTGGGTTTTCACCTCAGACAAGTGCTGCAAGAGAAATCAGAGGATATTTTTTGAAAGCACACTCTGGATACCAACTCAAGAATGCAACCTAGAAGTACCCCAATGGATGCCTGCACAGAAGCGTTAAGTATCACTGTTCAACACCTAACTGCTGAAGGGTCCTAAATCAGGCCTTCTGCTGAGTGTTCACCTTTACTTCCAAAGCAGGCAATAACATTCCTAAGCTCCAGTAACAGATCTGAGCTACAAGGGCAAAACTTTGCGCAGTAGGACATGCTGGCATATCCTACCATTTTACCTGGCAACTGGAACTTCACTTATAAGAGCACGATAACAAAACAACACAGGAGTGGTATTTTAAAATCCCATGGAAAGTAAAGAAGTAATAGCATACTTCCCTTTCTATAAGGCACATTGTGACTATGTTCAAGTAAAACCTCATATCCACATGAAATTCTAATGAAAATTTCTGGCCAGAGCTAACAGCTAATTTAGTGATTTCAAATACAGTTCTAACTGAATTAGAAAACACTTGCTAACAAATTCAATGCCACTTTTCAGCTGCCACCTGCACAGAAGTCTGACAGTTGCAGAAAGCTAACTAAATGGTTAGAGGTATTTCAAAAAGCTGGTCAAGTTTCTTACTCTGTCATTAGATTGAAATTAGGTATTCTACCCCTAGACAGCAACATCCCTCATTTATCTCAGACAGTACTTTTCAATGTAAGTACTGAGAGATTTTACAAAGCACACTCCTTGATGCTTAGATTTTCCAGCAAGCAGCTTTCTTACCTATGCAGCTTAAAAGAGCAGTAGCTCATCTTCTCCCAAATTCACTCTAAAACCCACAAATATCAGCAGACACAGAGTATCACATGTAAAGACCCTCCCATAAAGGTCAGGTCACTCTTCTGATTATAACTTCGTTCAACTGAGCATTTTGAAGTCAAAAGATGTTCACCAACAAAGCAGCTAAATGGGTTAAGATACAGCTGTCTTGTATCTCATACAGCAGGTAATTCCCTTAGAGAATCAAGGGAGCAGCAAGATTATCACACACACCCTCCTTAGTTCCTACTTAGCCCTATTTCTCTAGAATTCCACTGCATTATGGAAATCAACTAAGTAGCCTGTTACACTCTCAAAGAGAGGCTCTCCAGAGGCTGGACTTGCAAACAGGTAAAAGTTCATATGAAAGAAAGGAGCATAGTAAGTTCTGCTAGAGAACCTACTTCTATTCTCCTGTGTTGCCTTCCACAGCCAACACAACAACTTTGGAGAATGAAGAAATCAGGGGTTTTTGTACTCTGGATTTTATGTCAGTTAGCCTTACCGATTAAAATACTTTATACACAAAAAGAGATATATGGGTACATGCATATATGTAGCTTCCTGCATCAGGACCATGACCCTTAGTTATCTATTAAAAATGCCACAGTAAGACAGAAAACAACACTTCCTACTATTGCACACAAGAGATCCTCAAATTAGGTGATACTTACTAACATCTCCACTGAGGATAAGAATATTCCCAAACTGTTTTGAATGCAGAATTTTAATATTCTGAAAAGGTGAATCTTCATCATAAACAACTTCATCAATGTCATACTCCACCAGGCGCCCATCAGCTGTGGGCCAGTATCTATCAATGACACCTCCTCTCAAAATGGCTGGCAATCTAAAAAGAAAAAAAGATTACAGAACATTTCAGAAAGAGGGAATTGTTTTAAAAAAATAAACACACGAGGTATCTAAGAAAACTTGCAAGACTTAACACTCATTAAGAAACATATTTAAGATTCAAGAAACCTATCAGCCATATGTGAAAGACACTTAAATTGCTAAGGCACAGATGAAATGTAAGTGGCGGTTCTTCACATACACCTAAGTCTATCTACCTTAAGAGAGGATTTACATAACACACCAGCCTCTGCAAAAGAATCAGCTCATAACTAGAAATGGAAACAATACAAAAGCAGAATGCAGACAAAAAAAGACGACAAAAATCTCTTCCCACTTTCAGCTCAGCTAAGAACGCCATTTATTTGAGATCAGTGGATCTCACCCTTCTAAAGTGGTACTGAGACATTTTAAATGAATACTCTAACACAAAGTTAACTATTAATGTTTCAAACTGAGCTAGGTGACCCTACAATGTATAAGCACAATCTTTGATATCAGCTGACAGTTTGCATTACTATTTAAAAGTGGTCCAAGCGTCTGCATAGATTAATTTTAGGTTTGGTTGGGGTCTTTTGTTTTGGTTGGTTGGTTTTCTGAGGGTTTTTGTTTGGTTGGTTTGGGGTTGGTTTTTTTTTTTTTTCAATTCCATATAGAAATACCTTGGTTCAAACCCGTATTTCACCTGTAAAGAAAACTATATGACATATATATAGGGCAGTGAATGATGAAAAATACTGTATTCTATTTTAAGCAAAATGTAAAGGCACAAAGTTAATCAGATTTCCCCCATACTTAAGCGAGTTACAGGTACTTTTTTCTAGAGGAGGGTGTGGCAGAAGACCACACATAAACAAGCTGCTTCTAAATTCACTAATGATACACAGTAGACTTCAGAATTATTTTCTACATTCTGTTAGCCACAAGATGGCAGCACATGGTGAGAGCAAGAGCACCTATTCACTGCATCCAGGCAAAGAGTAACTTTTCCAGCAGCATTAATTCTAGCAGAGCTGCATGTGTGAAGCCTCAGAAGGATGCAGAGCAAATTAAAAAAAAATAAGTTGAAAGGTGTGTGAAAAGATTTAAGCCAGATCCACTATTCTAGTAGGTTCATCTTCTTAACTAAATTGATCCAAATCACCTGAGGCAGACTTTTTCCTCATCCATTTTTAATAAGTTCCTATCATAAGGATTCCATGAACTCCCAATATTGTATTTCAGTATTAAAATATCCACAAAGGGAGAGCTTCTCCCCCATATACACACACAAGATTATCTACATTTGCACACCGAATGCCAGGTGAGCCCTTAGCAGGACAAAGTAAAGCAAGATAACTACCTTTGCGTTTTGCATAAAACTGGTAAACACAAAAACCAACATTCAAGATATTTCACCACTTTTCAACCCACTACCACTTTACTTGTGGTCCCATATAGCCTTCAGGTTACTGTCTGATCTAGTACCGCTTAGCTGGTGTCCCATTTTGTAGTTACCTCCTTGGCTTTACCAAATCTTGCTGATTTTACACCATTTTTTACTTTTTTAAAACCATTTTCACTTTTAAGTATGTTCTTCAAAGCACTTGCTGTGTCTTCCAGCAAGTGCGTGCCTGCAGTAAGTGCTCCCTGTCAGTAGTGGCCAGCCAGCCACCAGGAAGACACTGGCACGAGCTGTGCCCTTTCAGGCCTTTGGGGAACTCCAGCACGAATGCTGTTTCGGCAACAGGTAACAAATAACAATTAACCATCTCTATAGTTTAATATATAACCTTTTATTTAAACAAAGCAAAATGAGAGAAGGCTTTCAAAGCCTCCCTCCTTTAGTTACTGGTTAGATTCAGAAGTATTTGCTACCAAACATTTCTATGTTCTTGATGGGGCCCTACACACACGAGTTCCCCTTGGTTTTGGCCCAAGGCCAGGCTCCACAAGGTGCACCAGGGAAAGTGCTGAGAGAAACTGCTGCAGGAAACCATGTTGGGGCAGGGCCTCCTCCATGGGCTGGAACTTCATTTTAGCTCCAACCTTTGTCCCTGGTCGTTGCCCAAGCTACACTGCAGCTCTGTCCACACATGCCCATGTGTTTTGCTGATCCTTGACACTCAGCTTAGTCTCAGAGCTGCCTCAGCACTACCTCCCAGTCTGGCAGTCACATGGCTGGACGCGACACTGGTCACCACCACCAGCCCAGCTCACTTTGTCTGCAAGCTGTGGGATGTGGCCCAGAGGGTACAGTTGATGCCGTGGCCTAACCCTAGCCACCCTTGTCTCCCCAGCCCTTCCATAGCTGTTTGCTCTTTCTTCCTGGTTGTATTTTCTCCCATCATTTCATGAAATCATAGCAGCAAATTAAAGAAACAATCACTGCTCAAAGTAGCAATAATGAAGATGAAGCTTAACAAAATGACAAACCTCACAGTAGCTCCAATTCTGCACTTAAACAGTTTTAAATATTGGGGGGAAAAAAACACATGCATAAATTCATACTCCAGGCTATTTATCACAGTAGAGTAAAGCAAAATTTGCTTGGTATCTTCAGCAACTATGCAAACAAGGCACATACAGAAGTAGATGTAAGAACTTACCGTTTCACCCTTTTTATATTACCATGAAACAATTCTCTCATTCTTTCTTCTACTTTGTTTAAAAGCTGAAAAAATAGCAAACAAGAGGTGGAATTTATAGGTGAACATTTAAAGTATCTGTCAAATTAGGCTACTTGGAAGGCAATAAGAAGTAGCACCTGCTCTAAAAGGTTTTGAAATTCAACATTAGAAGCCAATGAATAACTGGTCACCTGAGCCTCATTGCCAGCAAGAACACGCATATTCTAGCAGCTGTCATCACTGCGTTTATCCAGGATAATGGAGCCAGACCTTTCAGGCACAGCCAAAGAGGGAATATGAGAACACTAAGGTTTCATTCCCACCAAAGCAGTGGCCTATTCCCCTGCAATATCCAATTTCTGAAGCTTTCATATCAGGGATGATGAACTTATTTTTCTTTGTGGGGAAGTAGTTTTGAGTATAGCAGCTCCCCATTTCTTTGACAAGAGAAGGTAAAGTAGTCATACACTTCCACAGCAGGTCACAGGTTGAGCATCACTTCTCTTTCACTGCCCCGGATGCCTGAAGATACCTGAGACCTGATCAAGGCTTACAACTTTCACAGCAAAGAACACAAGGCCCAGGACATGCCAGCAAGTGTGCGCACACATGCACACTCATATGTGTATGCAACTACAACAGGTGTTAGTGCTCTTCATCTGGAAGTATTCAGCAGATTTGAACTATGTTTGAGATTTTAAAATCTTTTACCAAGATATGCTTCAGACTTGAAAAGGGGCTCCCCATGCAGTTTCAAAGCCTAGTAAGATAAGCATCACTCATACCTCATCAACTTCCTCTCTTCCTTTCGTATGGTCATTGTAGCTCTGCAGATCCACCAGCACTAATCCATGAGGATGAATTCTCAAATTGGCAAAACTACAAAACAAAGGCAGTGATAACAATTTTATTATTAAAAATCAAAGTGAGTGGGGAAAGAAAGTCTGAAATTAGTTAAATTCAGAATGCAAATTTCTTCTTCCAGATGTCTGTTGCCAGTACCAGCCCCATTCTTCCTCTAAAAGTCACTAAGCAGCAAGGTTGCAAGAGCATGCCAGTCACTACATAATTAATAAAATCAGCAGTCAGCAAGATAGTGAAATAGGATGTTTAAACCAGAAAAACTACAGTACAAGGAGAAAATACACTGCCTGCTAGTTTCAGTTCCAGAAGAAAGGCCTGCTTGAACTGGTGTGTTGTGTTGGTTTTGTTTGATTTTGTTTAATTGAAATCAAGCCTCAACAAAACAACTGGAGACTTACCTTCCCATCTATCTTCCTTTTCACTTCTTACTGTTTGTTTTTTCAAACTTTATAGCAACTATCCACAGAAATAGTGTTCATATTCAAAGCTCAATAAAGACTTATGAGAAACAACATGTCCTGAAGCAACCATGGCTTTGACTGTCAAAAGAAATTACAGCAAACTCACTACTGAATATAGGTGCAGGACAGACAAAACTCCTACTGTATATTGTGCCTATTACAGGAACATTTAAAAACCGAAGGAACAAGGCTTCACCATAACTAGCTGCTTGGCAGACAAACAGAACACCTTCAAGAACTTGCAATAAATGTAACAGGAGATAAGAACTATGGGGAAGGACACAAGAAAATCAAAACAGTAGCAATAGACAGCCTTTTCATAATGAAGCAGGGAGAACACAGGAACAGAAAGGCTATAATGGGTTTATGTAAAGGAAAGGAGAGGGGGCATATACTGAAAAGGAGCACAGAGAACAGAAGCAGCCAAGTAAAGAAGGATATTCAGGAATAGAAGTTCATCAGTACAACAGAGAAAGCCCAGGTAAAGCTGCATACAGTTCTCCAAACGCCCCTTTCTTTGCTTGTTTGCTCTTATCACCCGCACTGAGCCTCAAAGGCAAAACACAAACCAACTCTGAGACAGGAAGTCCAGGTGACCTCTTCTCTTCCCGTTACTTCCACCATTTTTGTCCCTTCCAGAGCTCCTTTCCTAAATGTCAGCTTTAATACGAACACCACCTCTCCTGTGATGGCAGGGTCAGCAAAAACCCTTGGCTGTAATCAGAAGGAAAATCCTGAATATTCGGTCAGCACTATCTGAAGGATGAATTGTTTGCAGTTGCTGAAAATGATGAAATGATAAAACTGAAGTTACTCAAGAATAAAAACATTCTTGCTGGCTTTTGACAGCAATGACCTGTAGCTGTCATGAGTTTACAGTTGACAGAAACTACAGTATCAACCCATTTCTCTTCAGAAGATGAGCCTGGGATGTCTCAGGCATTCCTCAAGACTTTACACATGGATCTTGCCTTCAGGAAGAAATACCTTTCTACACAATACGCACACGCTGGCCATGTTTCCCCCTCTTGAGTGCCCGCAGATTGTCCACTAGGTGTCCTTCCAACAAGAGCCTTTGAGGAGGAAATAGAAAACATCGGTACTCCCAATGGCCATTACAAAACCACAGAATAGCCTTAAAGCATACATTACTCCACACCAGTAAATAACTAGTGCATAAAAACAACACTTACCATGATGGAAGGATGAACAAAAAAAAAGGAGTAAAAAGATTTTTTTTTCCTCCCTCTTTTTAACTACCAGATAAAGTGCTACCATCTAAGAGACCAGATTTATAAGCTAGTTAGAAAAATAGTGTCTTCAGTATAAGATTTCTAAGGCAGCTTTTTTGCTTCTCATACTAGCTATTTAAGGAAGCATTTACTGAGAACTAGCAAACTCATTCTACTGTGCTCCTACCAAAACAAAAGCAAAGCAGAGGAAGCTATTCTGAAATTCAGTAGGTAAGCACTTCACCTGCATGTTTTGGGATGCTGTGCCCCACTGGCTGGTGGCTGACACAGTTCAGTACTTACTGTATGTGGGCCACTTCACACAGCAACCACAACATCTTACAGCTTAAGACGACGTTTCCATCAGTACCACAAAGACAGGTGGGACCACTAAACAATAAAAGGGCAGGACATACACGCTCCCCTACCCTCTACAGGGGTTCAAAGTCTTTAAACACTTCTATGACCTTACAACCCCTTGAATTAAAGGGACTCAAATTAGTTGCATGCATCTCTTAAGATTCTCTAGCTACTCAGCAGAGGGAATGGCTACCACCAAGGACAGGTCTGGAGAAAACCCTACCAAGATTCTTTTCATACGATTTTTACATCAGCAAGGGTTTATTTTGTAATATGTAAGAAGGAAAAATAGTCAGGGACAAGTATAAGAATAGTTTCATTGCAAGACTCCAGAAGATAGTTGTGTTAGGATTTTTTTTTTTTTTAAAGACAAAAAAGCACAGCTTCCTAGACAGAAGCACTGGTCACTCCAGTAGGTGTTGGACACAACCATTCACAGTGAAAAGAAACATTTCTAGTGAGGTCAACAGACCTGCTCCAGGGCCCTCAGAGCTATGGCACTGCAGACAGACCAAGTATTTGCAGAGAAGACAGCACTGTTATGATGTTCTCCAAAATCTGACACAGTGCCAGAAATATTTCCACTGTCAGAAAAATTTTATTAGTTTATTCCTATACTCGAGGTGTTGCTATTTACATAAATAAGCAACAGAGTGATTGTCCCATGACTTAACTTCCCTTTTGCATTCCCTTCCGACAAGAATCACACTATCGTAAGATCTGACAGCTGACATTGTCTTCGCTTCTCCTGTGACTGCATGAACTACTTCCTCAGTATGCTATTACTACCTTGCCTTTAGGGTCTTTTTTTCAGTGTGAGGCAAAGAGAAGCAGAGAGAAGGGTTCTCTGAAAAGCACAACCACAACCTTTGATTTAGAAAAAGCTGGAAAAGTGGGCCTGTGCAAACCTCATGAAGTTCAGCGAGGCCAAGTGCAAGGTTCTACACCTGGGCTGGAACAAGCCACAATTTCAATACAGGCTGGGGGACAATGCAATTGAGAGCAGACCTGCAGAGAAGGACTTGGGGATGCTGATAGATGAGAAGCTTGACATGAGCCAGCAATGTGCACTCGCAGCCCAGAAGGCCAACTGTGTCCTGGGCTGCATCAAAAGCAACGTGGCCAGCAGGCTGAGGAAGGGGATTCTCCCCCTCTGCTCCACTCTTGTAAGACTCCACCTGGAGTACTGCATCCAGTTCTGGTATCCCCAACATAAGGATATGGAACTGTTAAAGCAGGTTCAGAGGAGGGCTAGAAAGACAATCAGAGGGCTGAAGAACCTCCAATGAAGACAGGCTGAGAGAGCTGAGCTTGTTCAGCCTGGAGAAGAGAAGGCTCCAGGGAGACCTCATAGCAGCCTTCCACTACATGAAGGGGCTACAGGAAAGCTGGGGAGGGACTTTTTACAAGGGCAAGTACTGACAGGACAAGGAGAAATGGCTTTAAACTACAGGGGGGAAGATTTAGATTGGACATTAAGAATTCTTCAAGCTGAGGGTGGTGAGGCAGTGGCACAGGTTGCCCAGGGAAGCTGTGGATGCCCCTCCCCAGAAGCGTTGAAGGCCAGGTTGGATGGGGCCTTGAGCAGCCTGGTCTGGTGGGAGATGTCCCTGCCCACGGCAGGGGGGTTGGAACTGGATGGGCTTTAAGGTCCCTTCCAAACCAAACCATTCTATGATTCTATATGATGGCATTAAAATACAGAGACAGTAATGCTGCAGAACCATCATTCATTTTGTCAAATTGTTACCTCTGCCAGAATAGCAAAGATCCTGACACAAGAGGGAGAGGAGATAAGATGGAAGGCAGATACCAGGCTGGAACAAGGCAGTGGGGCAAAAATTCATATGCTCAGATTAACTGGTTGATAATCTCAGCCAGTTAATTTATGGTGAACCCTGAAACAAATTAAAAATTCTTGAAGAAGCTGACAGATCCAGATTGGTCACACCTTGGTTAAAAGTCACTTGGTTGGAAATTAACACTCAAAATAAGCCACAATGCCTGTAAAGATTTAAACACCCAACAAACCGTAAAAGCGCACATTCATAAAATTGACCAGACCTGCATTAAGGCAATAGCAGCAGGTCAAGGCTGAACAAACAAAAGACTTGCTGGCTTCGATTAGCAGAGAGCAAAGGCTATGCTGGCTTTTGTTACTTCACACTTGTCCGCTTGGCAGAACTCACTTGATCACAGGTTCTCAGTAGCAGCAGCTCTAACAGTATTTTTGGGGGAGGGTTAAGAACCATGATAATACAGGATGGGGTTTTTTCTACTTATGAAAATACAGTAGCAACTACTTTACAATCCAAATGGGGGGGAACCCTGAAAAAATTAAGTTTTCTTCAAAAGTCCCCTTCCTTCTGCATCTTGTTTCACTGAAAAACATAATTCCTGTTATCAAAATAAAACACCTACCATAACTCTGGTGGGTGCTCACACATACTTTCATAAAAGCAGTGAGAAAAAAAAAATCTGTAAGATTAATCCTCTTTCCATTAGGCAAGAAAATCTGCACGTGAAAGGCAGCCCCCACTGTAACAAGGCCCCATTCCTTGCTGCATCTGCACTCAAAGCTTTTTGTGCTTGCATGCAAACAAGACTCAACTACCAGAAACAATTCTATGCAATACTGCATCTTGCCACCTGAACAACAGGGAACATTAGGTGTTAAGAAATAAATCCCAGTTGCACAAATTGGGAAGTAACTGAAACAGAGGTTTTGGATGAGCATCCTCATTACTGAAAAAGCAGCAGCAGCAGGGAGCATCAACATGTTCTAAGCCAAAGTGTGTATCCTACCTCGATTACTTGTAGTGAAGAGTAAGAAATATTGCAAATCCATGTATTTTAGAAAATATTTCCCCCACCAGCACCACACCTAAGGAACAAGACTGGACAGACACAGGTACCTACAAACTCCTCTTCAAGGCTTATCTGCTGATAGACTTTCAGTCACCCCAGAACAGACAGAATAGTTCAAATACTTGAAAAATAGCTTGCCAGTAAAAGCACCACATGTCAAATTACTCATGAGGGAAGAAATTAAAACCTGCTCACACTAGGAAATCCTAAAATAATAAAAAAATCATTACATCATTGTTCAAATACAGCATACTTTTTAAAGAAAAATACTTTTCATCTTAATTACAAAAGACTGGGGCAATCTTAAGGAATTATGGTTTTCACTGTACCATTATTCCTGCCCTGTTTACAAATTAAGGAAGTTAAACCAATCAAAGCTACCACAGTTCTAAACTCTTGCCCACTCCTAGCAACTGCTTCCAATTCCAACTCTAAGTTCCAGGCTGTGTGAGTTTTTAAAGTACTTACAAGTGGGACATGCCAAAAGGAGGAACATGGATGCCTGAATAAAAACTTAGCTACATGCAGTATGTAAGAGTACTTTGTCATCTAATAGACAAACAAAAGTTTTGCCTCAGCCAGACTGTGACAGTAGAAATCAGCAGGTGGTTGGGAACACAGTAAGTTTCCAAATACCCAATTAAGGGAAGAGGAGACAGGGATTTACAGGCCATGTGAAGGACGGGATGTAGGAAGGTGTAAATCAAGGAGATAAGGAAGGCACCGGATGGAGGATGGAATTTAGCAAAGCTGTAAATTAGAACTAACTGTGTAGAAAACGGTCTCCTTACCTCTGAAAGGGGGAAGGTTTTATCTGTCAGCTTATGGTTAGTTAGGGTGAAAGGATGCAAGCACAGGAAAAATGGAGGGGGGTGTCAAATGTCCAATACTCAGGAAGACTGCCTGCTTTCCTTCTGCAATCCGCCCAGATGACCATCTGGGTGATGCTATGTATGTATAGGTGAGGGGGAGTAACAAATGTAAATGACCTGGAACTCAGTTGAGTATGTGCAAGTACCCTAAATTAATGTAGGTGAGTGGAACCAAAAGGTGTGCACAGAGAATCCATCCCCTTATGCTCCCATTGCTGTAAATAAGTTTCTTTGCTTCCAAGACTTTGTCCTCTCTAAAATAATATTTGAGATGGCTTTTTCTCAGTCACAAGTATTCACGATATTAAAATGCAGTGCTAGTTGAAATGATACTCAAGCAGTTTCCAATTATTAGGGTGAATGATTTTTTAAAATTAGATTTATTTAGTGATCTTTTTAAAAAAATCTGTTAAGATACATGGGTCCAATGACTCTGTACAAAGTACCATATATATTATGTGAGATAAAGACTTCACATTCCTAACTTAACTATGCAGTCTAAACTAGACTAAGTGACATTTCAGTAAAAGTATGTTGCTTAAGGTGATCCTGAAAACATTCTTAAAGTGATCTGCAAACACACAGCTCAGGAAAACAAGACTGCCTGGGCCCCAAAACTAAAAAACCAAACTCCTCTCCTGCGTGTGCTACTGTTCCCAGCCAGCGTTTGGGCAAGGGGATACAGAAGCACAGCCATTCCCACCAGGGACTTGAGTGGCTCAAGTGAGCCATTTCCTGCCCCGCTCCAGTCTTGTGTTGACAACCCCATCAGTACACGTTTTCAGCTGAACTCCCCTCAATTAGGTCCTTTGTCAGAGTAAATCACAGAGTAAATGGACCAGGTAGAGTTGGACACGTGACTTTTGCATGCTTAACTTCAGACAAAGGAGAATGGGGATCAGTTGCTTTGGTAATGACAACAGGAAAGCTCGGCTTAATCCCCCAAATCAGCTCCAATTCGTTTAACAACTCCCCTCCGTGGGGCTTTTCACAGTTCAATACAAAAGGTTTGTCTGCAGCAGCACCCAAAATTCAACAATCTGTAGGTGGCACAGGGCACCCTGCCGGCGATTGGGGTTATCTCTGCAGTCTTTGGATTGTAGATACTGTTTCACAACGTATTATCTATCTCACCTCAAACACTTTCCTGGGATTAGGGCGCAGCTTGTTACCTCAGCTGGGCATCATTGCCTTGCAATGGCTCAGTCACCTTTGGCTGGTTAAAAACGTGTTTGCATGTGCATACTCACAAGACCCCTACTCACATACAGCATCAATATATGCATCTTTCATCCTAGGGATCCTTTTGTGCCCGGTAACACTTGGCCACCATAACAGCAAACTTTGTGTGACACACCCACCCTCCAACACAATGTGTTTTTTTTTCTTCTTGTTAGTGCAAACTACTTCATTTCCAGAAGTATTCTATTTGGCAGCAAAGAAAGAGGAAAAGTCTATGTGCCCTGGCTAATTTTCTTGTGTTTTTCTAGTTGTGTCAGATTTTTTTAATTAGCATAAAAACCTTATGATATTTCAGGCCTCTACAATAAAACTGCAACAATAAAATTGCTAGTATTAAAATGAAGCCTATTTCATTAGTATCAAGCCCTCTGTATACTCATTCTTAACACTCATGGAGTGTTTGTTTTGCAGGGTTTCTTTCACCGTCCAGCCTATGGCTTTAAAGTGTTCACGCCCTTATTTGCTTCAGTTAACTAAAACTACATCACCCGACATTAACAGAAATATGCTGCTTAAAAAAAATAGTTATCTTTAAGCGATCTGAAAATTCAAGTAAAATTGCTGAGGTCCCAGAACTCCCAGAAAGTTCTGCATCTGGCTACTGTTCCTCAGTTTGATGTTTGATGGCACCAGCAAAGCAGTGAAACCACTACAGAGAGTCAATTGTCTAGCTAAAGTGAATAATCTCCACAGAAGAAAATCCAGTATACAGTAGATTTTAGGCAGCAATGAACTTACCAAAAGAAAGCAATAACAAATCTTGATTAACTTATGTTTAACATCCCACTAGAAAAAAACAGCCATTTGCAAAGTGAACAATCTCTTCTTAATATTCAGCTCTTCTATGCACCCTGTCTTTATTATTCAGTTTTACGGCTATATCAGACTGCAACTCATTATGTTTCGAAAGTTCTCCTGGATCAAGAAGTTCAGCTGTTTCCAGAACTTTGAGAACTTCTTTAGTTTTAGTCTTCATTAGCAAATACAATTTTTGAACTGACACTTGTATACAACTTAACATTAAGCTGACAAAAGTAACTTGATACTTAAACCATTCTCAACTAAAACTTTGACAGTTAACCATATTTCTGATGGGGAGCCCATTCACAGGTGGTTTAGTGACTCAGATGGTAAAGCATCATACACATTGGGGAAACAAGGAAAAGCAAAGCTGCAACACCTACATACTGACAGGGAGGAGACTTCTACACCTGACTGCTAAAACAAACATGTGAAATGAAGAGTGATAGAGCAAGTCAATCAACCTATCAGGTAAGGCAAAAAATAGCGCTGCAGTAAAATCCATTCAGGTCTTCCTTGGACATCACAGTACTTAGGATCTAAGTCCACACATTTTCCTGGTACTCAGTATTCTCTATCAAATTTCTCACTGTGAGCTGAGAAGATGAACAGTGCTGGCCTTAGGAGATGCCTACCCTATGATGCTATTAAACATATGAGAACTGATACTTGACTAAACTGGTTGCACAGCTCAAAGACCTGAACTCCCCCTAAGACCAGGCAGGCCACATTCACACTTAGACCACTTACCTCCAGCTCTTCCTGGAGCCCACATAGTGTATTCCTGTGGTTAGAAGACAGTGAGATTTCTCCCTCAACCCATCACTACCTGCCATATCAAAACATCTGAAGTGTCAACAAGGGCTGTGCTGCACTTACCAGGGAAATATTTTACATCAGGCTGACAGTATACATTGTACACTCTGGAGTGTGGCATGAGGGTTATGTGAGAGAAGTAAGGCTACTTGATATAACTGCCTGACAGCAGAAGCAACCCAAACTACACAGACTCACCAACACTACCTTTTCAGAGGGGACTCTGGAACAAACCAACCTAACACCCTGCCAGCTGACAAGCTGTTGGTGTAGACCTGAAGAAGAAATCCAGGCAGCAAGTCAGTCTGCAGCAGTATCAATGTCCAAGTGATTGCCCTTGCTCCCCAGCTTTTTCACTTAACAAAACAGTGGCAAGAGGTATCTAGAACCCAAGACCCAATATGACAGATCTCCCCCTCTGTCCCTGAAGGAAGGCCACTAGGCCCACATTCTCATTTTCATCTTCCCACAGCAGTAAGAGTACTGTGAACTATCCTCTGGTGCAAAAGCTTAACAGTGAAAAGATGGATGTTGCCAAGTGTCATGCTGCTGGAAAGCAGATCAAGGGCAGTAAAACACTCAGGAAAGCACTCATTTAGGAGTTGATATGAATGCTCACCAACTACTGAACATGGGCTTCCAGAAAACAGCATTCTGTTCTCCTCACGTCTCGCTCCCATGCTATCTATCCATCTCAGTACAGTTCTGAAAAGCCACATAAAACCCTGACTGAGGTAGAATGTATTACTAGTTCTCCAATATATTGAATTCCCAAGCCTATACTCAGAGCAACAAGGAAGTTTGCTTTACCATGGAAATTGGTAACTTAAATTTCTTCTGTTACCATGAATGCACTGTACAGCACTGTACAGGTCTGTCCTTCCCATGAATTCCTCCCCACCACTCCTACACAGACACGCCAACGTTAACATCCTATTTCTCCCTATTCAAACATGCATTACTATTATACTCCAGCACTTTAAGGAAGTAGAATTTGCAGCAATAGGCATTATCAGATAACAGTGTAGTAAGAAATCAGGTTAAATACTTCAAAATTTAGAGTTTTAAGGACCTTACTCAGATCTAGACACCAGTTATCTCTTGGATTTTCCTTCTGCAGACAGTGGTTCTCTCATTACAGAGAGAATTTAAAAATCCTTCAGTAGTTGTCATGTTAAGAACATGGCTGCTTACCAGTATATTCAGAAGAGAGCCAGCAAACAGAAGTTTATTTAGCTTAACTCCAATCCTAAAGAACATGGGAAGTAAGATTTCAAAAAAACCAATAGCAGCAACTGCTCCAATAGACAGGAGGGATAACTGGAAACAAATGAAGTACAGTAAAATTATGGTAGCTACTAGTAAACAGGACAGATAAATGTATACAGGAATTAACTAATCCTGAAACTGTAAAGTAGTTTCAGGAAATACAATGAATACAGTTTTGCTTACCAACTTATTCCAGCATATTCTGCTTAGGGGAGTGTCAATAATGACACCTTTGTCATACTGTTAGTAGTTGCTTGAGAAGTTGAACTGTATAATACAGTATTTGAAAGCACACAGAAGACAGGGATAGTTTTCATCATTCATATGCTAAGGTTAGACTTTAAACATACTCAATTTCAGAATTAAATACATTTAACTGATTTGAGTTGTCCTGCATCTGGAAGGACTGGCCCTGAGACCAAGACACCATAAAGTGTTACAGCACCAATATAGCTCAGATTGATCAATTCAACTGTTCTGAATTCCAAACTGCAAGATCATATAAGGCAAAGTTGTCAACAGTATTCTGCTTTCAGTCACATCACACACGAGGCTGGCAAGAGAACACTTTGCCCTGCCTGCATACCAGGGGATCCAAGGGGATCCAATAGAAGGAGAAAATACTTGTAAGAGTACAGAGGGGACAATATATAGAAAGGAAAGGAAAATCCACTCACCTGCCATTTTTTTTAATATAGGTTGCTAAATAGCCATGGTCTTCCCAGTTATGAACTGTTTCTGTCATTCCCTGCTCCTGAAAAATGGGCTGTAGAGCTTTAAGAACGGCATTGCAATCAGCTGCAAGATTAAAAGAGAAAAAACAGTAAGGATTTTTCACTCAAACTTGAGTTCTGCTTTTTAAGGCTGAACAGCTTTTGCTGGTAACTTGGCAAATATTTTCTGAGTTTCATCTGAATGAACAACTGCTTTCACATACATTCGTCCCCTCCCTGCAACACCCCCAGCGTTTCCTCAGTGCATGGGAATCCAAACAACTTTTTAAAAAAATCAACCTTGGCCCCTGAGCAAAAGCATTTATTTACAAATGATGTAGTAAGTATATTTTTATTATGGCTACTATTGGTCACCTACACTACACTACCACAATCCAAGCAAGTCCTTACTCATGTAATTACTTTTAAAATCACCTAAAACCACATAAACAACAGTCCCAGAAAGAAACCACAGCATTAACAAGAAACTTCATGGTTTCCCTGTGTTAAGGCTCAAGATTTTGTCAAAGGCATTGAAAACTAGACAGAGCAAACTACGCTACTTACTCTGCCCCACAGAAACAGCTTTTTTTTTTTTTAACATCCAGAACAGAGAAAGGCTCCAGATCAAATTTTCATGATTCTATAGAAAAGACCTCATTTAGACAAGCCTATAAAATGTTCACTTGGAAGTAAAGTTACTCTGGCAATCATCTTCAAAAGCCAGAGTTTTGGGGTTTTTTTCCTTCTTCCTCTTTTTTTCAGACAGGAAATTTCAGAAGCCTCAGGTTTGCTTTACACATTAGTTTGGTTTTTTTTTTCTAAAAAAACTAAACATCCCATAAACAAGTTATGTTTTGTCAGTCAATTTTGGAATTGACAAGGCAATGACTGGAGGATGCTGGTAAAGCTGCACCTACCAGAATGGGAACACTGTCATGCTAGTAACTATCAGTGAGACCTAAAAGATAATAATCATCAGGCTGTCCTAGTGAGCCAAGTATCACTTTAGCTTCACAAATACAAAACTAAGCCACTATGGTCATGCAACTTGTCAATAACATAACCAGGACTTAGAGTCACTCCATCAGAGAGCCACCTGGCACAGTGACATCGTGGAGACATGGTTTATAACCAAATGCTTCAGCAGTACATATTCCTCAATTTAGAGTTATTCCCAAGGTAATCGTTTTGGTTTACTCCCTGCCCAGAAATGCATATTCCTTGAAAACCAGTAAGCATAGCCTGCAGATGTAATTAGTGATAGTTTTCAGGATGTTTAGAGCTTGTACAGATCAGTAACAAGTGAACAAAACAATTTATACCAAGTAAATCAAAGTTCAGATCATCTATCATCTCTACGCAAGTCTGAAGTAGACCAAGCTGAAAATCTGATTACTTGTAACATACATTTGCCCATCCATAAAGCCTGGACTCAATTATACTTTTATGTTTTAACCAGACTGGAAAAAAGTATTTCTTTTAATTTTCCTCAAAGTCAATCCCCCAAGATCTTGGCAAGAGTATTTAAAAGTGGAAAGGGCCTTGCTTCTAACTGCTCATACTATTTGACTTTGAATGCATATTGCAGGAAAAATATTTACTTTTCACCTTCTACGCTTCAGTCATTAACTCCATGTCGCAAGTTATGGGAAAATAGAAGCAAAAAAATTCTTGGACAATACTGAATTATGTAACTGTGGTCTCCATCTCCAATGGTAGCACTATTGATGATTTTTACCCTCACCCCTCTAGTTCACTGTCACTATGAAGCTTTTTTTCAAAACCCGCATCATTTGTATCAGTACACTTGCATACTTCCTACCCAGCATCAGTCAGGTACCATCGAGGCGCAGAAAATAACTAAGGCTCAGAGTACACAGCTTATCTGCCCAGTAACCATCGTTTCAGCAGCAGTAAGTCAGTCAAAAGTCAGACAAGTCAACGTGGTTTTGGGACAAGCAAAAGCACAACAGAAACGGGGCCACAATCAAAGGCACAGTTCTTAAAGTGGTTCCAGTCTCTGCGACTTTGTAATGGGAAGGGAACTTTGCACTTCAAACTTGCAGCTGTGAACATGCATCAGCACAGTTTGGGAGGATACAAGCAGCTGCTCCAAAGCCAGCACATTCACAAAGAATTTGTCACTTCAGACATATGGCCACCTCTTCTTGCTTAGTATTTGCTTCTTGGCCCCACACCTTTACCTTCTGCTTCATCTTTTACAAAACTCACTTATTTCCTTCCCATATGTTTCTTACGTCACCACCACAATGTTGAAACAAGAACTCAGTTTAATAATGCACACCACACCTTTCCAGGCCAGCAAGTTAGTACAAAATCCAAACTGAACTAGTATGCAACTAACACCCAGACCACTTCACTTCTACTTGAGTGTCTTGCAGGAGGTGCACTAAGATGGAGAACAGGCTCTGAAGAACGGAAGGGCTCATACCACATTTGGCCTATCTGCTTTCAACAGCTTCAAAGGATTCCTGTGAGATGCATCCTGGCAGATACGGCAGGACAAATCATCAGATATTTCTCTACTCCATGAACATAATCCTTCACAAGCCACTCATCATTCAGCAGCATTCCTTTGCTAAGCAGCTATGCACAAGCTTGACTGAGTTCTTCCTATTATGTGATTTAGCTTTAGGAAATTAAAACAACATGCCCTTTCATCAGGTCTCCTTTTGGTTATACCACACAAGATTTGCCTTGGAGGGCTAATTAATTCTCCAAAGTCAGTAACTCCCTTTTAAAATGTTTGAGACATCAGCTGGTGCTGAAACTTTGATGCCTTCAAGCAATCTCAGGATCTCTCAACCAAATCCACTTGCCACCTCCTCACTCCAAGCTCAGATATGCTATATCAAGCATTGGTAAGCAAACAGGACAATGCTGATTGGAAAAGGAAGAACACACTTGCATCTACATCAAAACTCATCAAAATCTACATCATTTTTTTTTACTATTTAGGAACAAAAGAAACAAACTTTGGTTACCAAGCACAAAATATTTGACAGTTTACCAGAAGAGATGAAAAATGCCCAGAGTATCAACTCTAGAGAACAGAAACAAAACCACCGTGCATAAGATTTGATGTATGTATTTCTCAAGAGTTAATGTCCACTTAAGCCAAAAGTCCTGGAATCCCAGCACACTTGAGAATTGTAGCAGTTGCAGACATTTCTCTGAAGTTTAAGCAGTGAAGAAGCCATTATTTGTCAGTGACCTGTGAACATGAATGCAGCTCACAGCCCAGAGCTCCTGTAGGCATCCCGTCTGGCCTCATGCATCACACTGGATAGTTTCACCCAACACTGAGCTCAGTAATCTGCTACTGAGCCAGAATATAACTAAAAATATTCTGGTTTAAGACTTCCTCATATCAGAGGATTGACAAAATCTCAGTAAACTATGGGAGCAGATTAGTTCTCATTTGAAAGCATTCACCCCATTTCTGATTTCAAAGGGGTTTTTACCCTGATTTTGAATCATTTGCTCTAGCAAGCAAGAATGTAATACAACCAAAACAATCAGACACTAAGCACTTACACAAGATTCCACATTTCTGATGTATTTTTCCCCTGGTAGTTATACTTTCAATAGAGATAGGTGAAGAAAAAAATCAAATTAAGAGAACTGCTTCATTAAGAATACATTAAATAGTGCACACTAGGAGCCAAAATGCAGAATACGCTAATAGTAAACCGTAAACCTGAATCACTGGCACATTGTTTCAGTTCAGAGCTGTATAAGTAATTAATATATTACATCATTGTTTTGTGCAAGTCTGAAAGTATCACACATAGGCACTCTATCAACTCCAATTCTTCAAAAACATCACAGGAAAATGAAACATGCAGAGACAAGGTGGGAGGCTGTCAGGTACAAGTGTTGAAGAGAACATACCTGAGAAGAGATTCTTTTCTAGCTAGGCAAGGTCCCAAGGGCAGTTCAAGAGGAGGGCAGCAAGAGGCTGGGCCTGCAACCTGCCACAGCGGCACACCTGACTGCTCTGGCACCAGGCCCATCAGAGTCAAGTCTGACCACTCACAGTGCCTCCTTATACCAACACTCACTGGAAATACAGTAACCAGGCTTATAGGTGTTACAGTGGCTTCTCTCATTCATAGACTACTGTATCTCAACCTTAATCATGAAAAAATCCTCCAAAATTAGAAGTATGATGAAGTGTTTAATGAGAAAAATTTCATAAATTTTAACATCCAGAGATGAAGAGAAACTTTAGGCTCAAGTCTATTTCACATCCTAGATTTTTTTTTATGCACTGAAATAAATGAAGAGACAATTCACCACAGTTTATGGAAAGCCAACAGCCTCATCCTACTGGCTCCCCCCCTCTCCTATACATGAGGGTACTACAGAATCCTAAGGTTGGAAGAGATCTCCAAGATAAGAGTCCAACCATACCTGTCTCCCCACTAAACCATATCCCTAAGGAACTCATCCACCCATCTTTAAAACACCTCCAGGGATGGCAACTCAATCACCTCCCTGGGCAGCCTGTTCCAATCCCTGACCACCCTTTCAGTGAAGAAATTCTTCCTGATGTCCAGTCTAAACCTCCTCTGGCATAACTTGGATCAGTACATAATTTGTAGGTAACTGGTTACTGTCTAATGAACTCCTACACAATGACCTTTCTTGAAACTTGAAAACTTCAGAAGAATTGTACTCTTTTTGTCCTGGTTAAAAGCATCTGCCTTCATGAAAAATAAGCATGCAAAGAACATAAGTTTTTGAAACAAGACTATCCAGAGCAGCTTCCACAGAAATATCCTTTTCCTTCAACAACTACAAAATAAGCCCACACCTCAAGAATTATAGGACTCCCTCCAAACACACCCCAAAGCCCCTGCCTTCATTACTTCCCAGGACAAAGAAGCTAGCTGTTGTCTGACATATTAACAGGTACAAACAAAAACCAACTGGCTTTAGCAACATATACCTCCCAGGCATTAAGTTGGGACATCTCCTGTCAGAACCACCCTACACACAGGAAGAACCCTTTGTTTTGTCCTTGTCAGCTCTGTGTAAGAAGTAAATAGCAGGAAGCAGAAATCTGTACTATATTTATTCCTTTCAATTAATTTGCACCTATGAGAATCAACCTCTTGTTCATTTATACACAGAATTCAACAAATCATGCATGACATGAAGCTTAAAAAGGGGCAGCATGTGGAAAGTCACCTACTTACTATTCACCCCCTACCCATGAGAAAACAGATCAAGTTTCCCTGTGTACTCACTCCATTTCACTATTCTGTATTACAGAAGGTTAAGAGTAGAAGGCTGCTTTTTCCCCAGAATTGCCACGGAATTTGTCCCCACACTCCTACTCTGAGGACTTCTAGCTACATAGTGAATATAGACAAATCAAGCTGTTCTGTGCTACAACAGCAAATGCATGAACTTACCAGCATATCCTAGGAATCACCACAATAAGTATAAATCACCCAGTACACCCAAGCACCTTTTTTGAAGTAATGAGTAAAATAATCACCAGAATGAACCAGTATTAAAGATATTCGGCTACCAACAGGAGAATTCCGCCCTCATTCTTCCCCAGCACTATCCCTACCTTTATACCAGTTCAGACTGCCAAGCAGAATACACACAAAACACACCTATGTGAGGTAACAAATCTCTCTGCCAGATACTTGAAATCTTTAACACAGTATTTGCAGCATTTCTGAGAGCTTAACAGTTTCTCCCACTATAGCCTCTACTGTTGCAATAAGGGAGCGGCATGGGAGCATCCAAAGCCAACTCACAACATGTGTGTGTTAAGAGCTAGTCCTGACAAAAATAAGCAAGAAGGAAGGGTGAAAAAGCACTTAAGCCACTGATGTGACCACACCACCTAAGCAAGTCTGTAGTTCCCCTGAGGTCTGATTATTTTTTTTTTTTACTTAATTAGGCATACATCCCTCTGGTGCTGCTGGGTCAGGTGGCTACCACAGAACAGAAGTCTGAAGTGGCCTCAGGAGACTGCGTCATCTAACTCCTCGGTCACAGCAAGGTCAATGACAGCATGTTGCCTAGGGCCACAAGCAGGCAGGTTTTCGCTCTCTCCAGACAGACATTGCTGTGTCTGTGGGTAGCCTGTTCCCATGTTCAGCCATTCTCACAATGAAAAGTGTTTTCTTAAGTTCAGCACAAGTTCCATGTGTTTCAATTTGTGCCTAATGCCTAATTGATAGATCAATGATATTGACTTATCATACAGGCCACCACTGAGGAAAGTTCAGCTCTATCTTCTCTAGTTCCTCTATCATGTATTTTATTTATCTATATATTTTACATGGTTTTAGTAGTGGACTTGGCAGTGTTAGGTTAACAACTGGACTCAATCTTAAGGGTCTTTTCCAACCCAAATGATTCCATGCAGATAAGATCCCTCTGGGGCTTCTCAACTCCAGGCTGAGCAGTCCAAGCTCATGCAGGCTCTCACTGTATGGCAGATGCTCCAGTCCTTCAATCACATTCATGGCCCTACACTGGATCTACTCCAGTAGGATCAACTCTCTTGTCCTGGGGAGCCCAGCACTGGACCCACAACTCCAGATATCCCTCACCAGGCTGAGCTGAGGGGAAGGATTCCTAAGATGAAACAAAGCTGTCCCTAGCCTGTACATGTATATGGATCATTCTTCCCAGGTGCGAGACTTGGCATTCCCCTTGGTTGAACTTCATCGAGCTCCTGCAGGCCAGGAGTACCTACACTCAGTTTTGGGTCATCTGCAAGTGTGCTAAGGATGCATTCCATCCCAATGTCCAGGTCATTAATGAAGATGTCACATCCCAAATTACCACCAGTAAGCACACACTCCGAATATAAACTAACATGAAAAAGTGCTACACCCAACAGCCATGATCATAACTATAAAGTCTGTTTTGAAAAGTATTTTATAATTTGAAATTCAACACATAACAGCAGGTTTGGCTCTGCAATTAGAAGTGATGTGGCAGAATGTTTCATTGCCAGCATTTAAAAACCAATATTTGATTTCAATTTAGACTAAGACAAAAACTTATTTTTGAAAAGTTTAAATAGCAAACTTCTGCTACAAGGACAAATAAGTTATAAAAATTGATTATTTCAGTATATCCAATCACAAAACATCACAACATGGAGTTTAATTAAATCAGTGAGAGCAGAACACAAGGTTTCCTAGACTATATCACAGGATTCCCACTCTCAGTCTCCCATGACTTTTCAGCCAACACATCATTTAAATGAAGAAGCAAAGAACACTAACAAGGTCAGGCAGTTACATTCCTCATCATGTAGGATCTGTTAAAAATGCTTTCTTAGAGACAAGAATTGTTGCATTAAGGAGCTTTTCTTACTCTAACATGACTTCTGGTCCACATGAAACCTGCAGCAGAAGCTGAGCACCATTAGTGTAAAAGGGATTCAAGTATACAACTACTTTTTTGTCATTCTTAAAGTAAATGCCACATTCCTGGCAGCTTTGGCCATTCCACATCTATTTTATGGTTTGGTGTTAGTAACCATGTCTTCAGTGCTTTCTGAATACAGCAGAGGCCACCTACATTGAGGGTACAGCAGAGAGAAAAGCAGAGCAAAGGGGCAGAACAAAGGGACCAAGGAACAGCACTCCTTCAAGTGAGCCAAACTGCAAAGTGAAGCAGCAAAATAAAACCACATTCTCATGTTTTAATGTAAAGCTAGGCATTAAGCCAGTAAGTGTTACCAAACAAATAATTTTCCTGCTTGAATAAAGCAACCACATTGCACATATGAAATTAGGTGGACTAACAAGTCTTTTCAAGCACCAATGAGGGCTCATCACTGCAACACACATATTGAAAGAACCATTAGTAGCATTTGCTACTTATTTAGGTCGTTCACACTTGAAGCCTAACTGAAGATTAGTTGTGAATATGAAAGTGCTTATTAAAAAATTTTATAACCATGGGCCACTTTTTATTTTTCCTCCTCCTTCCTTTCAACCCACACACTAACTTCCTAATTAATATATTCTCAACTTCTGGGAGAAGACCAGAGCCTTACTGCAGGTATTTTGCATTTCAAGAGCACTCAGGAAGGATAAAAGCTACTGAGCACTTGAGGATGGCAAGTCTATCTGGGGGACTATTACACATACAGCCACAGACCTGTATACAGATTATTTTAAGTCCTGCAGAATGCCTCAAAGGTTTAAAACAGATCACTTGAGTGAGGCAGCTCAGCTTTGTTATTGAACTCTCATTACATGTAGTAGCAAATGTATTTTACATATGTATTTTACTATCCTATTATAGTTAACAACTTTTCAAATTCAGATCTTCTGGAATGGTGCACAACAGCTCACTAGAAGTCCTGCCACACTGATAACTCTGGAAGACAGACCATTTATAGGCCTCCAAAAGTAACATTTGCTGGCTATCTGTAAGTCACATTGTTGCTTAATAATCACAAAAATTTAGTTAAGAAAAAAAAACTTGTAAACTTGTTTCCTTTCCTGCACCGCTACTTTACTCTATTTCCCCACACACACTTCAAACAAACAAGTTAATTGTTCTTTAATACAGAAGTAAGATTTGCTTATCTAGAGACAGACATGAAATATTTGTCATACTGTTATGGACAACCCACAAACAGTATCTTTTACATTTCAAACATTAAGTCTCACAACATACTCTTCCAGACTTGCTGTTTGGTCAAGCTTAATTTTGCTAAGTAAAGACAGCATTTCATTGATCTCCCTGCAACACTTCAACGCAACAGGTTATCAGTGCTGAGCAGAAGGCATACAGGTAAGCCAACAGCCATTGCAAACCAAGATTCTCATACCAAGTCTGGCACACCACATTTAAACAGGGTACTGATGCACTCTGAAAACTTACTTCACATAACAGATAGCTTCAGCCTCAGCACGAACAAATGCTGTTTTAGTACCTCAGGTCCACTAACTTAATTTGTCTTCCCAGTCTCTCATCTGTCATCGTTTCTCCCAGTAATGAATAACTGAAGTCCAAATGGCATATAGAGACTGTTCATATTATAAATATTATCACTTGTTGAAATATCTGTAGCCCTTCCATCCCAAAAAGCAGCAAGTGAAGATGTACTTGGTAAAAAAACTTCAGCATTCCCAAATAGTACCAGCTCTCCTGTTCACTTACATATCCCAAGCCACTTTCACCACCTAATACATTGACCATCTTCTACAACTGTATTAAGCAGAGCGACTAGCACTTGTCACATGCACTTCTCTCTCCTTCCAAAGATTTTGCTACTAAAAAGACATGTTGAGAGAAGTGTACCTGAAATGGGAAATACTGATGTATCAAAACCAGTTTTTATTTCCTGCAGAAAACTAGATCTTCGTGGAAAATCTCTCCCACGCCGTTAGCATTCACCTTTACAGGTGACAGTTCCTTCATGTTAGAGCAAGCAACCACCGATTATTTGCTATCATGCTAGAGAGTCAGATAATATTCTCAGAATTCCATTCATAAAGCACTTCAATCTTCAAAACTGGAAACCAACAAAAGCAGGGAATGAGTTCACAGCAGTCCTTCCTGCTAAAAATAGAAAGCTACTAATTCCTGTATTAACACCTCCTGAAAAGCCCCATTTCTGCTGACACACAGCAGGCCAGCTCTTGGTTCAGGCCTGTCAGAACTAGACCTGCCAGGCTCAGGTCAGAACAGCCCAGCCAAGAGCGCCGCCAGAGCCCACACTGCTCACAGAGGCTGCCAAGGGAGCACAACTAGTATGGACCCATTCCTGAACTGCAGCTGCAAGTTGGCTGCAAACACACCTTTAGCCAGGGTTGCATGTAATACTTATCTCCAGAGGAATTTACTTGAGTCTTATTTAATCTTTATTTACATGGTCTTCACATACAGATCACAGACAAGGAGTTGGCAAATTCTGATAATGCACCAGAAATCAATACAATAAAGAGATACGCATATAATCTGCACGTTATCAGTGTTATCAGATGTTTCAGCACTTCAGACAACCCAACACCTGACAGAACCAGTCTAACTGAGCTATAAGATCCAGAGATTATTTCACTACACTACTTCCAAATATACTTAATGCTTTTACTGCTAACTGTAGCTAGCTCCAGTTATGAGGCAAATTTTGCTTCTAAGCAAAACAAAGCCTTAGCATCTTTAGTACATTAGGTAACAGACATACCCATTACAGAGAATATTTACTTAAAAAGTAACTCTATACAGCCAAGCACTCAAAGGTTTTATTAATGAGTTTTTCACTTGCAACCTTAAAGTGCCAAACATTTAGTATTAGTTTAAGCCTTTCTCCTTCATACACGAGTCTAACTCACTTGTGGAAAAACTCTGCAAGAGACACCAAGTTTCCAATACCGGTCACCTCTTCCTGCTTTCTTTGGCATTTCCACACTTCTTGCAGGATGAATTAGAATGAACAGCTAGAAATACTGATTATCTGCTTATTAAACTAAACCAGTACCAATTCCAACTTGTCTTTACTATACAGCAGAATGCAGCTCAACACACAAGCAGTGGAACTGCAGTGATTTCACAGGCAGAAACTGAGGTAGCAGTTTCAGAGATGGTAGAGAGGAAGAGTCAACACTGCATCCCTCCTCATCACTTGTTCTCTTAAACACTCCTGTTTCTGGGAGACTGTCTGTCCCCTCAGAAAGGCATTTTTTTAAAAAAATTAGTCCTTAAAAGTAAGGAAACTCGGCTACTGGGCTGCAAAGGGATGCCAAGAACAAACACATAAAACTCTGGTGCTGCTCTATGAAGAGCATTAAGACTTCTAATCAAAACAAAGACAAGAATGAAAATATTAGCTGAAATATTTCAATTGGATAGAGTTAACAATTCAATAGCCTAACTTCAATACGGAAAGAACATTTAGCAGAGCAACTTATAACATCTTATAATCAAGACTCTTTCTGAATAGAATACATATGACCTGTTAGTTATTACACTTTCAAGCACAAAGACACTGGAGTATGTTATGCAGTAATATCAACACCAACAAAAAAGGATGTAAGGGTTATTGTAAACATTTACACCCTTGACTGTATACTAAAACTTCACCTGACTGCAATTCCTGTTTGCTTAAAGATGTTCCAAAAGTCTAAGATATGGGATTACAAGCAGACTTAGTGGCACTTTGTTACATTGCAATGGATGCTTCAGCAAAGATATTTAAGGCATTTTTAATTAACTTAAAGCAGTTAATGCCTCCCATTGAAAAAACCTCCAAAAAGGTTTATCTGAAATAAGCACAGCTATGCAGCAAACACTAACCAAAGTAGAATATAGTGTTTGCAAGTCAAATCCAATTGTTTCAGGCAATTTGTATATTAAGAATCTCTCAATATATTTTCTACATCCAACAACATTTAGACATAAGCACTGTAGCCATTAGCTATTTACATGCACTCCTACTCATGACAGGCTTGATTTCCTCACCGAGTTTTTCCCCCCACAAGCAGCAATATCAATGGACACTGCAGGCAAGAACAAAGCCACTGACAGAAGGATTAAAGAGAAGGCTCAGCCCACAAAAGGTCATTACCTTTTCTTTCCATCTGCATGAAAACAGCAACTTGAAGAAAACCAGAGCACTTGTACACACATGTCCACTTACGCTTTTTCTTAAAAACCTAAGCATTGCCTTACCTGCAGTAGAGCCCTGGCATTCCCATTGTGTGCCAATTCACACAACTCACTAGACTTGATTTCAGTAACTGTGTCAGCTCTGGTAATCGTTGCTCTCCATTTTACTCATCTGTGCCCTGGCCCAGAACGTTGTCAGCCCAACTGTTTATGCAGCTGTACCATGAGCTGTCAAATCCTCCCCAGCAATAATCCCTACCAGCAAACTTTAAGTCAGTTAAAACTTACTTTCCAACAAGTTCTTACCCTTTCAAAGCAGCTTTCTGAAGCAAATAAACAAATGTCAAGAGTCTCCATATCATCTCCCCCCCATTAATCTGAAGAACATTAATTTAAATACTCAACAACAAAGAAAACTAAGCTTATATGACACACATGCATGGATGGAAACACTTCCATGTATGAGCAGATTTACAACATACTGTAATCCAAACTTGATTCTATAAAGGTGTAAGGCATCAAGCATGTACGCACGTTCATTCTAGAGTCTTTAAGCTAAACAACTTAAGAGTCAAATTTCTCATTTCCGATTGACTAATAAAAATGTCATTAGCCCAGAGGGGAAAGATATGACTTAAGCCTTGTATGCCTCAATTATGAAAGTTGAGCAATCTATGTCCATTTTCACAAATAAGGGTTTTCACAATGTACTCTTCTTGTATTTTAGGATAGGGAACACTATGCTGTCTGCCTACCTAAGTTGTCTGCTTATCTCAGGAGCCACAGACAAGATACTTCTGCTCAAAGGACTGAGCTCTACAGTTGCTACTTCAATCAGCTCTTGGAAGACTGTAACAGAAAGTCAGGTTGTGCTATCCAGCTATCAAAGATTCATCCCTACTTAATCTAACTGCCTATTATTTTTAAAAATTGATGGAAGATACACAATTAGAGGAGGTATAAGACACAACAAGACAGATAAAATAGTCTTTTTCTTTTGACTAATTTATAGATATTGTAGGCCTTTAAAAACTTTTACTGATAAGTTTAAGTAAAACTGACAGCTTTTAGGAGAGGTACATAACTTCACTCATCTCATACAACCCCACTCCCAAGATAGTATTCTGCTTCTTGCCTCCCCTTCAAACTAAAAGAAAGGACTTGTTTTCTCCTTTAAGTCCCTACACCCGTTTTCATTGACATTGCTCTCTCAATACCTCCAACAACTATCAATCACAAAAGCGATGATAGTAAACACTAGGAAATGTGTACTATTCCAGTTACTGTTCTCAAGAGTTGAGTTCACATTTTAATTCTAAGGAACGTATATGACATGCAACACAGTCAAGTATCTCAAGAGAATTGGACTGCCTGAAGATAACAGGGTGTCTATTGCAGGGGTCTGGCATGTGCCAAGTCAGCAAGCCAGTGGGAATGACCCACCAAAATTTACACCATTCTGCAGTGTGAGCAGTTGCCAGCTCATAGCTGCACAAGTACTAACACATGACTGAATTCCACCTTCCTAATGCAGAACTGTGTCCTCCAGGTCCTTTCACTGACAGTACAATGAAGACCAGTCACACACAACAGAACACAAAAAGAAACAAATAGATACCAGAAGAATGTTAACTCAAACACTATCCCATCATTTACAGTCATGTTTAACCTTGATGCTGGACAACAACAGTGAAACCTTTTGCCCCTTCAGGAACATTAGATAGCTACTGTGTTAAATGTGAACATTGAGAACCATATTCAAATGGTTTCATCAACCATATACAAGAATCAGAATCACAGAATTACCTGGTTGGAAAAGACGTTTGAGATCAAGTTCAACAATATCTGTCCCCTTATTAAGCCATGTCCCTAAGAAACTCATCTACCCATCTTTAAAACACCTGCAGGCCTCCCTAGACAGCTGTTTCAATCCCCGACAATCCTTTCAGTGAAGAAGTTTTTCCTGATGTCTAATCCAAACCTCTCCTGGAGCAATTTGTGGCCACTTCCTCTCATCCAATCACTCGTCAATTGTGAGAAGAGACCAGCACCCACTTCACCATGACCTCCTTTCAGGTAGTTGTAGACAGCAATGAGGTCTCCCCTCAGCCTCCTCCAGGCTAAACCCCAGTTCCCTCAGCCGCTTCTTTTAGGACTTGTTCTCCAGCACCCTCACCAGCCTCGTTGCCCTTCTCTGCACACGCTCCAGCCCCTCAATGTCCTTCCTGTAGTGAGGGACCCAAAACTGAACACAGCACTCGAGGTGCAGCCTCACCAGTGCCAAGTACAGGGGCACAATCACCTCCCTGCTCCTGCTGGCCACGCTGTGTCTGACACAGGCCAAGATGCCATTGGCCCTCTTGGCCACCTGGGCCACTGCTGGCTCATGTTCAGCTGGCTGTCAAGCAACAACCCCAGGTCCTTCTCTGCCAGGCAGCTCTCCAGCCACTCCTCCCCAAGCCTGTAGCGCTGCATGGGGTCGTTGTGTCCTAAGTGCAGGACTCAGCACACGGTCTTGTTGAACCTCATCCCATTGGTCTCAGCCCATGGATCCAGCCTGTCCAGATCCCTCTGCAGAGCCTCCCTTCCTTCAAGCATATAAACACTTGCACCCAGTTTGGTGTCATCAGCAAACTTGCTGAGGGTGCACTTGGTCCCTTCATCCAGATCGTTGATAATGAACAGATCTGGACCCAACACTGAACCTTGGGGAACACCACTTGTGACTGGTTTCCAACTGGATTTAACTCCACTTAACCACCATCCTTTGGGCCCGGCCATCCAGCCAGTTCTTCACCAAGCAGAAGCTGTGCCTGTCCAGGCTAATGGCAGCCAGTTTCTCAAGCAGAATGCTGTGAGAAACAGTGTCAAAGGCTCTACCGAAGTCCAAGTACGCCACATCCATGGTCTTTCCCTCATCCATTAAATGGGTAACCTTGTCATAGAAACAGAGTGGTCTGGCAGGACCTGCCTTTCATAAACTCTTGTGGAAATCCCATATATAAATAGATTCTTCAAGAAACAGACACCATAACCATGCACAGTTACTGCAAGATGCATTGCAATGAAACAAACCATTGAACAAATGTACTTTCACAGACTAAATCGGGGGTGTCAAACTCAACTCTCACCATTCTCCTGCAGCGTAACACATGTCACACACTGCACACATGACCAGTATGCTGGCAGGAGTGTATGGGCAAGGAGCTCAGTGTTGCCATGGGGTAGAAACAAGGTGCCAGGCAGGATAAAACAAGGTGGAAGGCCTGATTCAGCCCACGGGCCATGAGTTTGACACCCCTGGACTGAAGTCTTCCCTTCCTACAAGATGACAAACTAAACAGCTGTGTTAATACCTACCAAAAATATTTGTCAAAAACTGAGGACACAGCTAATGTTTTGAGGAATAAGGAGAATGCAAGCCTGTTAACAACTTGCAACTAACAAGATGTTAACAGATCTGCATTCTCCAGAATTCAAAGATGCAACAGCTTCAGCTGAGACATACAAATAACTTATTAACCCTCATAGGATCAGAAAATCACACACTTCACTGTATTAAATGACATTTCACGACATTTCAGACCATTCTGAAATGTTTTACAGTCCATGTAATTTACAGTAAAAACTTCAACTTGTTGATGATCCATGATTCAGCAAAAGATTTTAACTTCTTTAACACAAATTGCAGTCAGCAATTTGTCTTCTATGAACCACTCTTTAGGCTTTGGGCCGTAAGCACTAGATAAGAAGAAAAATTGTACACGAAAAGTACAAGCTAACTTCTGAGCTGCCATGGGTCAAAAAGTTCTTATCTCACTGAAGACATCTATTGAGCTGAATGGGAACAAAGTGAGGGAAAAAGGAACTTCCCTCCTCCTCTGATCTACACAGCAACAGGTCTACAGTCCACCCCCATTTATACACATCCATGTTGACTGGAAAACGATCCAAACATTATCTTCAAATTAAAGGGAAAAGAATTTAAAAATCTCTTTATTTAATGGTCTAGTTTTCATGTCAGAGCAGCTAATACACTGCAGATTATTTTCAACACACCTAGCCCTACTCCTTCTCCTGACAATTCTAACTGTCTGCAGCAGCCAGTTACCGATTTAAACCCTGAACCCATGATAGTTCAGGAAACCAAACAAGTAAAGAGGCCATTGCGGGGGCTGGGCAGCAGTCACAAAACCGTTTTAACTTCTCAATTCTGCTCATGCAAGATCAGTCAAGCAGAAGATGCAAGGAAAACGGTAGGACTATCTCGTTCACCATTAGGTTATCATCAGAATGGCTAAGCTGCATTTCCAGATCTCACTGTAAAATGGCAACGGAAGAACTTTCACCATGAAACACAGCAGAATATTCTGAAGTGCGCTGTTTGGGAACAGCTCCACTGATACCTTCCCCGTCTCTACTCCTGCCTCTCCAAAGTGCAAATGCAGCAATGCTACAAAGGGCACAGCACGCAGCAAAGACCCTGGGGACAAAAACCTCTCTCTCAAAATCAAGCTATCGATACGACTTTATTTGCCAGTGTGGGGAACTGCCTCACAGTTCCCTCCCTCCATAAACGGAAATAACGAGATGGGGAGGGGGAGGATACAGAAAGTCAGCGCCTGAAGGCAGCCGGCCCCGGGGGAAGGCGCTGTGGAGAGAAAAAGTCCAGCACCAGCCTGGCGGCCTCCTTCAATCCTCATCGTTGTCGCCACCCGGTTTCTGCGCCCATAGCAGCTTCCCCACTGCCGATCAAACCCTGTCCCCCACCCTGGCCGCTGAGAAACGTGGTGGCTTCCTCGGCTGCTGGCTCGAACGTGCCCCCTACAGATAACCGCGGAGTAAAGCTCTGAAGTATCCGCTGGCTCATCCAAAGCCATCGCCAATCGCTTCCTTCACGCTTCTGCTGTCCTGACCGGGGCGCCGAGGCGGGGGCTTCGCGGGGAGCCCCAGCCGCCCGCTCTGAAACAGCCAGGCTCCCCCTCCCTCCCGGCACCTCCCGCTTCCCCGCTCCCCCGACTCACCAGCAGGGAAATCTCACCCTTGCTGCCCTTAAATCAGTTAACTGCTTCACAAGCATCTAGAAAGGTCTTGAATAACACAGCTGCGTCACGAGCAGAATGAATCACAGAATCGTTTGGGTTGGAAGAGACCTCAAAGCCCATCCAGTTTCAGCCCCCCTGCCATGGGCAGGGACCCCTCCCACCAGACCAGGCTGCTCAAGGCCACATCCAACCTGGCCTTGGACACCTCCAAGGAGCAGCCATCCACAGCTTCCCTGGACAACCTGTGCCAGTGTCTCACCACCCTCAGGGTGAAGAGCTTCTCCCTAATGTCCAATCTAAATCTTCACCCTTCCAATTTAAAGCCATTCCCCCGGTCCTACATCTTCATCATCACCTTTAGGATGGCACATTTCCACCCACTGTGCCACAGAAAAACCTCCAAATACCAACCATGACTTAATACAGAATAAAGTCATCCCCACTCCAAGTTTCTCCATACATCACAATGGCTCAAGACTTAAGTTTCAAACAAAAGTACCTCTGAAATCATAGAATGGGTTGGGTTGGAAGGGACCTTGAAAAGCATCCAGTTCCAACTCTCCTGCCATGGGCACCTCCCACTACATCAGGTTGCTCAGCACCCCATCCAACCTGGCCTTGAACACTTCCAGTGATGGGGCACCCATAACTGCTCTGGCCAATCTGTGCTAGTGCCTCACCACCCTCACAGTAAAAGAAATTATTCCCAGTATCTAACCTAGATCTCCTCTTTCAGCTTAAAACTGTGTATAGTTTCAAATCTCTGTCCCCACACATTTGTATTTCTCAATCTGTTATCACTTTGCTTAGTTTACACATGAATTCATTCTGCCTGTCACAAAATGCGTGATATTGTGCAACACTTGGCTTTGGAGACAGCACCGATGCCCATATTTTCACTTTACAAATTGCTGTCTGGAGCATATCTAACTTTTTCTTTTAACCACCAGAATTTATGGAGTGCTGATCTCCAAATATACGGAAATTAAACTGAACTTCTGCATCAGAATGGAAGAAAACTCTGTGGCCACCTTCTTGAGAATTACTGGACCAGTTCTAGCACAAGAGGTTCCCACATGGTCGATTAAGAAGTTAGGCACTCCCAGCTGGGAACGATTGGGAAAGGTTGTTTCTCGGTTCCAGGAATACCATAGAATGGTTTGGGTCGGAAGGGACCTTAAAAGCCATTCAGTTCCAACCCCCCTGCCATGGGCAGGGACACCTCCCACCAGACCAGGCTGCTCAAGGCCCCATCCAACCTGGCCTTGAACACTTCCAGGGAAGGGGCATCCACAGCTTCCCTGAGCAACCTGTGCCAGTGCCTCACCATCCTCATTGTGAGGAACTTCTTCCTAACTTCTAATCGAAATCTTCCCCCTTCCAATTTAAAGACATTCCTCCTTGTCCTATCACTACTTGCCCTTGTGAAGTCCCTCCCCAGCTTTTCTGTAGCCCCTTCAGGTACTGGAAGGCTGCTATAAGGTCCCACCGAAGCCTTCTCTTCTCCAGGCTGAACAACCCCAACTCTCTCAGCCTGTCCTTGTAGCAGAGGTGCTCCAGTCCTCTGATCATCTTCATAGCCCTCCTCTGGACCCCCTCCTACTGTTCCATATCGTTCTTACACTGGGGATTCCAGAACTGGGCACAGCACTCCAGGCATAGTATGGAGACATCACAAAGGCAAAGAGTAAGTTGGGTGCTGCCCGCGGGTGGAATTCACGCTCGAATATGCAGAAGACAAAAATGTTTCTCCACATTCTTACTAATATTTACAGAGAAGAAAACCCCGAAACCCCTGTCTCGGTCAATTTTTTGCCCTAGGCCCCCTACACACACGCCCCTCATCTCCGCGCCGCCCGCTCGTGCCGAGCCAGGCGCCCCCCACTGCGGGGCGACTGCGCTGCTCCGCGCGCGCGGGGCACGAGGTCACAACGCGGGGGCGGAGGTGGGATGGCGGCACCGAGAAACCAAGGGGAGAGTGAGACACGCTCAAGGAAGACGCGCTAGAGGGGAGGCCTGGGGAAGCGGCGCCTGCGCGGGGCCTGGCAGGAGGGCGACTGCGCTGCTTCCTCAGCGGCGAGGGGAGGCGGGGCGCGACACAGCGCCATAGGCGGGGGGACACAGATGGGGGACCACCCAGGCTGCCCCCTCCATCCCATCCCATTCTCCCAGCCACAGCTGTTACCCGTGGCGCCGAGCATGAAGTCCAGGGTGCTGTGCCGCGCTGCTGGTGCTGCCATAGTGAGGTAGAGCCCTGTGCCATGCCTGGAGAAGGCGGCAGCGGCGCGGGGCAGTGCGGCGGGGCGAGCCTATATGCGCGCGCGGGGGCTGCAGCGGCGCCGCCGCGGGGGTGGGGCGGGTGGGGGGCGGGGCCAATGGCCGCGCGGCGGGGGCGGGGCAGGGCCAATGGCGACAGCGGGGCGGAGCGTGGGCAGGCAAATGTAGGCGGGGCGGGGCAAGGCCGATGGCGGCCATTGGCGGGAGGGGGGGCAGAGGAGTCTATATGCGCTCACGGTGCGTTCAGTCGCACCGCCTTGGGGGTGTGGCCGGTGGCGGCGTAAGTGGAGCCAATGGCTGCGCGGCGAGGTCAGGGCAGGGCCAATGGCGATGGGGCGCGCGCCGCGCGGGAGCGGAGCCAATGGCGGCGGGGTGGGACGGGATGGGACGGGACGGGGCAGAGCGGGACAGGGCAGGATAAATGGCGGCCGTTGGCGGCAGGGAGGTGGAGGGGTTTGGATATGCGTGTTGAGGCTAGTGGCGGTGGTGCTGTCGCCGCAGGGGTGGGGCTAGTGGCGGCGGGGCGCGCGCGCGCCACGCGGAAGCTGCGCCAGTGGCGGAGGGGCCGGGCCGGGCCGGGCCGGGCCGACGGCGGCAGGGGCTGTTGGCTTGGGCGGTGTCTGTAGAGCGAGGCTGGCGGCAGCGAGGAAAGGGATGGGAGCCACGTGTGTGGCATTTGGCTGGCACTGCCTGACTCAGCGCTGTCCATGCTGGCACGCAGCCGTCCCGCCCCGGGGCTGCGGTGCCTCGCGATGCCTGTGCCTGCCCGGCCGCCGGCTCCCGCCTCGGGACCCGGGATGGGGCTGGTCAGCGCGGGCGGGGACTTCCCGCCTGGACTCGCATTGTGGTTAAGATTCAGCTCACGTCCCCGTCCCCTGTGGCCACCGGAATCAGGGAGGTGGTTGTGCCCCTGTACTCAGCGCTGGTGAGGCCGCACCTCGAGTGCTGGGTCCAGTTTTGGGCCCCTCACTACAGGAAGGACATTGAGGGGCTGGAGCGCATCCAGAGAAGGGCAACAAGGCTGGTGAGGGGGCTGGAGAACAAGCCCTATGAGAAGCGGCTGAGGGAACTGGGGTTGTTTAGCTTGGAGAAGAGGAGGCTGAGGGGAGACCTCATCACTGTCTACAACTGCCTGAAAGGAGGTTGTAGCAAGGTGAGTGTTGGTCTCTTTTTCCAAGTGACAGGTGATAGGATGAGAAGAAATGGCCTCGATTTGCACCAGGGAAGTTCAGACTAGACATCAGGAAAAACTTCTTCACTAGGAGGGTTGTTGGGCAGTGGAACAGCGGCCCAGGGTTGAGTCTCCATCCTTGGAGGTGTTTAACAGACAGGTAGACAAGGTGCTCAGGGATATGGCTTAGTAATTGACAGATACAGTTGGACTCAATCTCAAAGGTCTTTTCCAACCAAGCTATTCTATGAAATTCCTTAATGGTGTCCTGCTGTCCAGGCCAGGGATCAGCCTGCAGCAGCAATGGTGGCCTCAGCTGTTGGGGCTGCTGAGCTGCCGTGGAGGGTCTTGCCTCCCACTGCCATTGCTGGGCGTTGGGGAGTGTGCTGTCCTTTGCCGTGCCTTCAGAAGGGAACACCACTGGAGATTCTCCAGAGTTTTTTGTTTAAAGTCATTTTGCCTACAGGAAAGCTGGAGAGGGACTCTTTATTAGGGAGTGCAATGATAGGACGAGGGAAGACAGTTTTAAGCTGAAACAGGGAAGATTTAGACTGGATATTAGGAAGAAATATTTACTGTGAGGGTGATGAGACACTGGCACAAGTTGCCCAGAGAAGCTGTGGATGCCCCATCCCTGGAGGTATTCAAGGCCAGGTTAGATGAGGCTTTGAGCAACCTGATCTGCTATGGGAAGGCATCCCTGCCCCTAGCAGGAGAGTGGAACTAAATGATCTTTAAGGTCCCTTCCAAGCCAAACTATTCTGTCATTCTATAGACAGGTAACTGTAAAAGCATACGCTAAAGCCACAAATGACATAAGCCATGGGTAGTTGCAAACCTAGAAACATGCCATCTACAAGTGGTTAATGATGGGACTGATGTTTTACTTTTGTCAGTTACTACAAGTTTTGCCATCTTTTGGTTTCTTTAATTTCTTTGTAGGATTGAGGCTGAATTTGCACAATATCATAGCATCAGTGATTTCATGTGATTCCAAAATTAAAAGAACTTTAGAAATAATCATTATTGTGTAATGTAATATGCTGCCATGATTATTTCTGTAAGTTCCAATACCTTTTTTCAGCGCAAGCTTACAGTGTCCTTGTTTTGAACAGTGCAGTCCCACACATGCATCCTGAGCAAAGCAGAAACATCCACTGGTGATACTCATCAAAGAAGTATAGGCGTCTGCAGGTCTGTAATAAATGAACACCAGCTGACGGAAGTGCAGTTAACACAGAACACAGCCAATCCATGAGAGACTCTTTTTTTATTTTTATGATTAATTAGCCAAAGCGTAGGGCATTGCAATTTCTCATTAAAGATCTTTGATCCCTTCCTGGATGTCACAGGGGTTTGCACGGTACTGTTTGGGTAGACTGGGTATCCTTGTTGCCATTTAAGCGGGAGTCCTGCTTTTTCTTAGTGCCATGCTTTTTTTTTTTTTAAACCAAAATCAGAGCTTCTTTGCAGCCATCTCTGATCTCTGCTGTTTTTTTCACAGATGTGGCTGCCACAAGGCAGCCAGGAAAATCCCTGTGATGATCCGTTTATGATCTCTTATGGCACTCATCTTTGCTTATGGCGGCTGCAGTTGTTTCAGTTACCTTGTTACACAAAAGAGTTTACTGGATTGGTTTTGCTGTCTTGAACTTCAGTAGCAGCAAGGAACTAACAATGCTTTTTGTTCATTTGAACCTATTACATTATCTTTCCATTCTGGAATAGCTGGAAGAAAGTAATAGTGATGTTGTCACCTAAGTATCTTCAGTTGTATTTGTTCATACGTGCCAGGTGCATAGCTAAATTATGCCCTTACATACATGAGCAGCTCTCTGGGTTTGCAGGGGGAAAAAAAAAAAAAGAACACTAGGTTGTCATCCAGATCTCTGCCTGGCCTTAATTTTGCCAATTGGCACTTAAGGAGGGGTGGAGCATCATCTTTTTAATTAAATTTGCTATGGAAATAAGAAACAGAAAAAACCTGCCATCTTACTGTGTCCTTCTATATATGGATAGGAATTTTATGGATTCATACTGGACTTAAACAGAAGAGCTGAAAAGGCTAATGAATTCTTTCTTAAACTTTTACTTAAAGGGCAGTTATTAGCTATAAATAGCTTTCACAGCTGTTCATTAGTTTCAGTGGAGCTGGGAAAGCTGGCAAAACAGCATGAGCAAATTAAAGAAAAGGAATATGGGTAGAAAAGAAGAGATCCATCTTGGAAGCATCAGTAGAGCTGTAAGAAAACATCCAACAAGAGGAAGAAATCTGAATTATTAAGATATAGAAATGAAAGTGGACAGTAAATTACATATGATCCTACAGAATAGTGTATATAGCAAAGCCCACAGAATTTAAGCTGCTCTGTGAAGGATCCCATCACTGACGGAAAAACTCTCTTCTGCTTCTTTGGCATGACTGCCCTGTGCATACTACTTAGCTAGGTCATGCCTGGGATATTTTGGGGAATCTACCTGTTGGAAAATTACACTGAAGGTAATATAAAGAAGAGCAATTAAAATAATTAGAGAGATGGAGGGATTGATTTATGATACAAGATCAAAAGAGCTGGAATATTAAAACATGTTTCACTAATGCCGTGGAGTTTGAATGACATCATATTGTTAAGATCAGCACAGGCTATATGGAAAGAGTTTATTCAGTGTGAGATTATGTGCATGTTTTGAAACCAGTGGAGACTGCAAAAGTGGGTGTAATGGTGAAAAAAGGGTTCAGACACCCATGTTTGCCAGGTTATGGAAAGCTTTGTGCTGAAAAGCAAGGACAGAGGCCCTACCCACTACAGGTAGATGGGACAGATTAGATAAAAGACAGGCCAACGGGAACAATCTTACACTGGAAAAAAGCTGGGACAAAGGCCTTTGTGGTATGGAATAACCTACACTGGGGGTGCTTTTTAGCCTCCATTACTTCTGTTTTCCGTACAGGTCCACAGTGAATTGAAATACCAAGTTTTCCAAGTCTCAAGGTTTTTCAAGCAGAATTAACCACAGTCTGTCTTCTCTGGCTACATCCACCTGGGTGCATTGGTCTGAAAATATTTCAGCTATAAATTCACAATCTGAAGTTCACCCCAGGATTTAAAGTAAAAACCAAATTTTTCCTCAGGGACTCTATAAAGTATAATTTAACAAGACTTTTTCCCCATGTTTATGACTTTTTCAGCAAACTTCTTTATGAGATGCCAGGGTCGCTTGACATTACTAATCTTTTTTTCTTGAAAGGTAAACAAGATTCTAAAGTGATGACACATTTGAGACAGGAGTTCACAAAGGTTGTGTTAGCACTTGTTTAGGAATACCTGTATATCTCGTGGCTTTGTCACTCAGGAATAATATGGTCATCTCACAGTGCTGATTAAAATATACACACAGAGGTTCTCTCCCCATGCCTGATTCTATATAGTCAAATGATTGTTAAACATAATCGATTTATGCTAAGCAGAGGAATTTATACAGTACAATTAAATAAGCAGTTTAACGTGTACAGACATGTCGCACTACGCTGAAACAACTGCTAGAAAAGAGTACCAAATTGGGAAAAACAGGGGCTGCAAACAAAAGAGAGTTAGAGTCTGATGCTGACGCTTGAAAGTAGTTTCATCACTTTCCCTGTTTGTACATCATATTGGGTTAGGTTTTTTTCCCAGGCATTTGTTTTTTTAAGCACAGCTCTAATCCTTTACTATTTCCTTATAATTGATATAAGTCACGGTAAACTTGGAGGGATAGGAGAGGGAAGATAATACTAGAAAAAAGATAATATTAGAAAAATATGGGGGAAAAGAGTCTTGTAAGTTCGTGGTTCTTAGAAAGTGATTTGGGGTATAAATTGTAGTATCACAATTATGAACAAAGATGAAGTTCACCTCTTTGCAAAACTGTGTCTTATTATATAAGACAAATTAATCTTTTCTAGAGGTGAACATCTGTTTAATACAGCTAAGAAAACTAGAGCTCAGTATTCTAATGAATTTACTTCGTTCATATTTCTACGTTTATGTCTGTGCATGTTACTGTTTACTAAAACAAATACAATTTATCTCCCTCTTCTTGGATGCTTGCAATCAAATCTGTAGACTTGCTGGGGCATTGCTCTGGAGACTTAAAAGATAGCAAAATGTCTCTTTCAAATTAAATTTAGGCACTATGGAGACTACATCTTACTGGAAACCATGAAAAGATCTGTAAAAATAAGTATACTGAGTTGAACAAGGAGACACATTCAAGTAGATTAGAAGATGAGTAAGGGGTTTTTTTGTTGTTGTTGGGATTTTTTAAGTTCTGTAACCAAGGACCATGGTGAGTCAAATTATTTCACAGGATGTAAGGATTCTCACAGAACAAGAGAGCAAACTCTGGAAGCTTGAGCAAACTCAGATTAAGAGTTAATTGCTTAATGAAATGCTACCATAAATTATAGTAGCTATTATACTCTGCTTTTTGAGAGCCCTCTGCTGGATTTCAGCCAAAGTGCTACGTTTGAACCCTTACAATGGGATTTTTGATCCAAATAGATTCCCGTCTGCCTGTTTTGAGCAGAGGTTATTTACCACAGAGGTGAGACCTCAGGTCCAGTTTCCCCAGGATCCTGGTCACCCTGCTTTTGCCACCTGCTTGTGTTACCACTCTCACTAATCAGGTTTCCAGCTTGACAGAAACTAACAAATTATTTTGATAACAGTGAGAAGTTCCTTACCTTTGCCTCCCCACTGGCGTCATCTCAGCTTAGCCCTGGGTCATTCCTCTAACCTGCATGGAGTGAGGGTGTGAAGGTTTGTTTTTCTTTTTCCAAACTGCCAAAACACCACAGGTCAGTCAGAGGGGGTTTTTAATATATTTTTCTACCAATGTTTGACCATACAACAGAATTCCCCAGAATCCTAGTTAATATTTCCTCACCCCTAAACCAAATGCAAGGAAAGGCTGCCCCAACCACATTCTTGCTCGTGAACCCATCACATGATGCAGCAAAACAGAGTTAAGCTTTTCCTTAACATCTTTGTCATCTCTCAGAACAGCTACATAGTATAAGCAGGCCCTTTTGCTGTTTGAAAATAGCCGGTGGGAAACATTTCTATAACTTTTACCAGATGACCTCTTCCACTCCCTCTTCATCAACTGGTCCCATGACCAGCTCATCAGGTGATCGCAGTCACACATCAGATGATCATTATCTTGGATAGCGACCAAAGGGCTTGCCTGGCTTGTCTTACTCTGGCTCTGTCTAAGCAGAACGATGGCAAATTCGGGTGAGGTCAGAAAACCAGTGCTGTGAGTGGCTAAGTGTGAGAAAGTTGAGGCTTTAGGATAGCTGTCTCCTTGTTCCATCATCAACAGAACAGAGTCATTCTTCTATTACTATGAACTAGGTTTTGTTCTGTTCTTCTGTTTTGTCTTCTATTTCATAATAATTACAGCCACAAAACCAGTAAACCAGTCCATTTTCCCAATCCAGCCAAGTCACAACACCTTATCTATCGATTGATCATTTACCATGTTGTGCAGGTGAATTCAGAAAGAAGTTTTTTTGTCCCTCAGTATTAAAAAAACCACACTGAACAGGTAAATGTTCTGTGTTTTTCATCACAGCACTCTGTATCCAATGAACAGCATTCTCCTTTCTTTTGATTGAGATTAGCCGTTACAATTGAAATAATGTAAAAAAGAAATCAGACTAATAAAATCTTAAAAAAAAAACCTGGTCAGGGAGGGAGTATTTCTTTTTATAACTTTTCAAACTCTGTAAATTGGGGGAAATATACATGGGTTGATAATTTGTAACCCTAGCCTCGCATAACATGAAGGAATACTAATTTTTCTGATCAAAGTGTTTACGAAGAAGAGGGAAATTAATTAAAATTAGAATTATCAATTTATCTGGGTAGCATGAGAAAGCAATAAAACAGATGACCAAAAGAGAGGCAGTGGAAAAAAAGACAGTGTAAAAGATGTTTTAGCTCAAGTACAGACCAGCAATACATACCTTACTTTGTATGCATGTTGTACAATACTCTTGCTCATAAAGTTGTTTCTTTTAGTTATCTTTTCTAATTCCTTTTGAGTGGTGATGCCTCAGTGTGCGCTCTGTGAGAAATGCTGGTAATGATAATGCACATTTTTTTCTCATATCTGTGTTATGCACTGGATTCAGGGCTTCTTCTGTGAAATGCTCTTACCACCAAAGTCAAAGACTTACTGCTGATTGCAAGGGATCCAGAATTTCAGTCTTGGGTGCCCTACAGACAAGATTAGGTTAATACTCTGTTTGTTACATAGTCATTTGACTTCCCAGGCAGAGTTGTACGTAACTGTGTTCAAAATTTAAAACCAAGGAGAATGAACAAAGTGCTTAAACACATGCCGGTAAGTCATACTAACTACAATTAAGTCACACGTGTTCTGTCATAATTCTCTTAGGGGCATTAGTATATGTTCGCTACGTCAGATTTTTTACTATGAAGAGAGGTATTACCATCTTGTCTGCCACAAGTGAACTTTTTGATTGCAAGTGCGATACAAATTGCCAGTACAAAGATGGTCTCTTCCACAGACTTATCTCCAGATTAAATAAAGGTGCTCATCTAAAAGGTGAAAGTGTCAGTGCAGAACAGCTGTTCCACATAAGGCTCTCCTTTGAGCCCTGTTCATTCATGAAGTTCATCTAACTTCAGATACCTACAATCTGGAAGTCTGTATTTGATCTGCTCATCTTAACGGCCTTCCCAACTGGCAGAGGACCATTTTTAAGGTGCGATTCATCTCACCCTGCAGTAGATATCTAAACCAGATCAGATAAATTGTGCTCTGCATCTCACTCTTGACTGTGAACAATTCAGCTGAATTCCACATCAATGCAGTGCTTTGCACAGATTAAATTAATTTCCTTCTATTCATATATACTCTCAAAATGGAGTAAGAGTTGCCATATGGGGGGCTAGAACGATTACTGTTTAAAAGTTTGCTCCTTAGCAGGAACTTTTGCACAAACTTCTTCATTCATTTTCTATTGTAAATAAGAAACGTCATGTACTTAGGAAAGAATGATGATTTTTTCAAGGGAAAAAACAATACTGATCAACTCAGGAGGCCGTGATCTGATTTTATTGCCTGCCAGACTATTTCTGAATTTTAAAAAACATCAAAGAAAAAAGTTGGAAGGTCTTTGTGAAGGACTGTGATCGTGCACGAGCAGTTCCTCTAGATATTGTCAGGTAACATACAATTATAAATCTGTATTTTTAAATGCAAAGTAATTAAATCAGAAGATAGAACAAACAACATAGTTGACTATAAGCTCAAAGAGAATGATCTTAGCTCATCTAAAAACTTTCACAATTAGACCTATGATGAATAGACCAAATTTTAAGAAATAGGCACAAATTTAGTTAATCCTCCAAAAGTTATGTAAAAATACTAAACCTATTAATAACGTAAAAGATGAATGTAAAATGTCTTTTGTAGTCTGATATCAAAGGTTCACTGGAACACAATAATGTAACAGTTTGCACTAATTACAGCAAAGTGACTTTTAGAATTAACTAAAAAATTTCAGACTAAACCAGCCTGTTTCTTTAAATGTCAGTAAACTTACACCTCTTTATAACCTAGAAGTTTGTCTAATAATATGTACTTGATTGTGGAGTATGGTCCCTCACTGGTGCTACCTCAGTCTTTACCAAAATGTCTCAAGTTGGTACTTTAATAGAAAGAAATATTTTCTAACTAGAGCAGTAGGTCAAGAATCAGGAGATCAATGTTTTAATTCTTAAATTGCTTCTGATTATTATTTTGTCAGCCTATGAGGACAGAAACTGTCATCAGTAACATTTTTAAAAATACAAATTCATCAGTTAATTATAAATTTCTCCTGTGAACAAGGTACTTGGTATTCTAATATTCTACACTGGTGTCAGAACAAGAGGACACGGTCTCAAGCTTCGTTAGGGGAGGTTTAAGCTTGATATTAGGAAAACATTCTTCACTGAAAGGGTGATTGGCCATTGGAATGCGCTGCCCAGGGAGGTGGTGGAGTCACCATCCCTGGAGGTGTTTAAAAGGAGACTGGATGAGGCACTTGGTGCCGTGGTTTAGATGACAAGTAAGTGTTGGTGTTGGGTCATAGGTTGGAGTCGATGATCTCAGAGGTCTTTTCCAGCTTGTAATACTGTGATGCTGTGATACATAAGTTTTCCAAAGTGCTTCTTTACTACTTGCCTTACATTAACTGAATAATTCCTCAGGCAGTCTTTATTATATTCTCCAGTCATTTAACCATTAGGTTAAGAATTTTTTTTTCCTTTTAATTTTTTGTTTTTCTTTCTTACTCTGGTAGTTAACTTTGAACTGAAAGAAATTCTGATGAACACGATGTGTGTGGCTGTTGTTAATGATGGAGCAGTTTGAAAAATAACAAGTAGTTTGCTTAGAGCTACTTTTGGCTGCAACGTGTATAGAATGAATGTTATTGCCAGCAATGTTAATCTAGAATACAAGAAAATCAGAAAATTAATCAGAAAGGAATACTTACCATATGCAGTGTTCAAATACAACTTTTTTTTCCTAGCAATCAGAATTCTGGAAGGTTTTCTTCAAAGAGGTGGGAGGCGGAAATCTTGAGGGGCAAGATTTTCAAATACTTACAGGGCTTTCCATTAGAAACTGCAGCTACATTATCCTGGTACAACCTGAGTCTGATTTTCAAATGCAGAGCTTCTGAGTACCATTTCTATTTTGACTTTTAGACTGAAAATGGTGAGAGACATGCAGACTTCCAAAACCAAAGAGAGCAAAATAATTTCTTATACAAAAATCAAAACATTGTACATCTCTTCTGTCTGGACAAAATTAGAAGAAAAAAAATCCCATAGTGAGAGTTATGTTAAAACATAGGCAATGACAGATGCTTCTATAAACAAAGGTGTAAGATTGCTCAGCTACATAAAGGAAGACTCTTCATACAGGGTTCTGTAATTTAAGGACTTCAAATATCTTCTACAATAACATGCAATTATATTCTCCTTTTTAAAGTTTAATTCAGAGTCTTACTTCCGTGAATGTGTGGATCCGGAAAAGAGCGAGTAGCTATTTTGTTTCCTGTGTAGTCCCCGATCCCCCAACCCCAGCTTTACTAGCATGACGTGCAAAATTACCGATGTCCATGAATAGGTAGTGTCCTTAGAATTTCTGGCATGGAAACATTGTGATTTTTCAGTTAAATCTTGATAGAAAGGTTGCTTTTAAGACCTAAAGCAAATGGTGGGTAATTGAGTTTGGTCTGGCTCTTATGCTTTCAGCGTTTTGTTGGAATTGATACGATACAGGCGTTCAGTTGTAAGAAGAAAGAATGTATTGTCATACCTGTGGGGTATTAGAAATCATGGTTAGGTTTCTCTTCTGAACTAGGCAATGGTATGGTGGCATTGAGTCTGTACTCTCATGAATTTAAGCAACAAGCTTTTCTTTTCTTAGTGCTCACTTCTTCCTTACTTCTTTTTCTGTTTTGCCCTGTTTTCCAGGGTGACATCTGTCATAGTCTACAATACTGTGTCTCGTTGTGTCAAAAACGCTCAAGTGATGTCTTGCCAACACCAAAGGACATTGGCTCAAAAAGAATGCTGAAATGAAACTTTTGGATTATATTTGCTTCTTGATGCCTGTTTTAAAGTGTACACTATTGTATTTATCTTCATCACTCAAACTAACACAGCCCCGTGTAACAATAAACAGTACCAAACTGTTAGCCTTTAACTTTTACTGTTCACTCAGGAGGTGTGTGAGGGCTAATGTGAAACTGTATCAATTAATTTTCTTGACCGATGTATGATGAATAACAGATTTTGCAATAAAAATGATTTGGGAAAAGACAAGATGCATTTTCTGTGTGCCAGCCACTTTTGACTATATCAAGCAAAGACATAAAACTTAACTTTAGCCAATATGTCATGCAGACTTTTTGGAAGAGAATTATGCATTTGCCTGGCTCCGTTCTTTCAGAAATCTTTTCCACAGATGTTATTACACTCTGACATGGTTATACTGTGCACTGAGAGCTGCTAACGGAAGGAGCCCAGGCCTCTCCTGCCTGATGAGACTGATTGTCCTTTGTATTATGGGAGCAGTTACATGTAGCCAGACTTACTGTGGAGCCTTCACTGGCTCCAGCAACGTAGTAAAGTAGAAGTGGCATATAGCTCTGCTTTCCCGCTGTGTTGTAGTGAAACTATCCAGCTGGATTAAAAGACCTGGCTGTAGGAAATGTGACTAATGATGTCGGAGTGCCTCACGCCTGTCTGGTCTGCAGAAACATTATTTGCTGCAGCCCTTTTTAATGGTATTGAAACAAGCTCTGTAGGACCATGCTAGGAGGAGCTTCAATAGAGTTGGACTAAGCCAAGATGGTCTCAGGAAACCCTAGGAAGCACCTTATTCTTTAGGTAATTAGCTTCCCTGAAAATATGTTCTTGTCAGCATTCCTAGGGTTGATCCCTGCTTCCAATTATGAGACCACATGATTATGATTTTGCAGGGTAAACTAAGGGACTCTTTTAGTTTCTTAAATTTCTTGACAAGAGAGAGTCTATTATTATTAAGCATGTAGGACTGTTTAGACCACTTGTTAACAAGTGAGATTTATTTTCCTATTGGTTTTATTTCTTATTCATGGATAATATCAAGCTAAAAGGACTTTTTTTGTTCTGCATATGCTTTGTTCAAAACAAAAATGGTACTTTTTGATGAGAGAGAGACCCTATGTTTCTGCTTGTGGGCAGTATTTCTAGTCAAATTGTATGTTATCGGTAGCATTTTTAGGCTTACTTCTCTTAGTGAACTTCACTTTGACCTTTCTAATAATTCATGAAGCCTAACTTTAAGGGACATTTCATGTGTTATTGGCAGGCTAGCGCTATTCATATAACATACACCATGCATGACATACGAGTATTTCATTGCCTGGATTATATGCAGTCTGGCTGAACAGTGACCCTGAGTAGCACATTTACAGTATATCATTCTGTGGAACACAAGTGTTCAGAGCTCTATTTGTAATGCATTTAGGAGTTAATGTGTTCTAAATGTTCCTGTCCATAAAAGCAAGAGTTCCCATTTCCAAGGTAATAGTGAAATGCACACATTTATTTGCAAATCAGTCTCTACGCTGGTTTTATCAATTCTAAAACCCAGATGAATCAAGGAAACTTTCTTTCTTCAGCTGGCTTTCAGTCAAGCCTGCAATCAGTTTCCCTGTGTGCCTTGAATGTTTCATCAGTAAACACTGCAGGGAAATATTTAACTACAAACAGAAATCTATCATCACTGCTGTCATAAACACATAGGGAAATTCCTATTTAATTTTCTGAAATTGCTTGCTTACAGCACTAAATATGTGGGTTTAAACTGACTTCAGAAAAATGCAAACTGAAAAGCAATAAGATGCATACATTTTGGTTTGGCCCCTATGGTGCTTTTGTAGGATTTGCAAAGATGCTATCATGTAGCATTACAGTCATGGCAGGAATGAACTGGAAGTTTCTTGAGAAGAGGTGGGTAGGTAAAAGGCTGCTATAAAACCTTAACCTCCCCTAAGGTTATATTTCAAGCTGCTTGAAATAAAAAATGTAATGCAACTGTGGCGTAAATATAAAAATGCTATCTAGCTAATGAGACAGGGAGATAAAAAGGCGAAAAAGATGAGGTGCCTCTGAATGAACGAGAAGCAGTGGCTATCTATATGATCTTTCCTTAACCTTTAGATCCCTTCTGCAGTTTCAAGCCCGGGTCTCCTCTCCCATTCCCCCCTGAACGTGGTAAACGTGGCAGTTTTAGGTTTACGGTTGAACTCGATAATCTTAAAGGTCTTTTCCAACCTAAGCGGTTCTATGATTCTGTGATTTTGTTCTATGTTTCTGTGATCCCGTCTCAGTTCTATTCTCTCTTTATTTTGTGTGATCATCACTTATCTTTGCTGACTGGAGGCCTCTTTATTTAATGCTCTCCCAATAATTCCCCCACCTTCAGATTGGTTTTTCATTTGCCACATGTTCCTCAAGCCCTGCTTCTCTCTGTAGCTCTTTGATATCTTTCAGTCATCTTAGCGTCTTTATCTGTTATTTAGAAATCAGCAGAGCTTTCTCTGTCTTCCCATGCAAACTGCAGTCACTTCCTCAGCCTGTTCTGAATGAAGCAGTGTTTCTTCTCAGATCTTTCTTCCTTTCCTCTTCTTATCCTATGCTGTACTTAATTCTTTTTCATATTGTTATTTGCGTTCTTTACTACTGCAAGTCCTTTTAATGGTATTCATTCCATCGTTTTTTTTATTTCTCCACTATTTACAACCTCTTTTTCTGTCTGTACTGTTGCTGACTTCTTGACTGAATTTGTTTTCAAAATGTGCACGGCTTTTTGGGCTTGGACTGTATGACAGAGATGATGTTTAAGAGCCAGTATCTCTTTTCTGGAAGCCAGTCTTTCCAGTGCACTCTACTCTCAAACCATTTTTGTGTCAGCGTCTGGAGGCCCCCTCTCCAAACTGATGTCACTGCCCTTGGAAAAGGGAGCTTCTTCCCAGAGAATCTTTTATCCAAATACTGACAATAAAAAGAATCAGCAAAACATCAAAACATTATTGCTCCTGTTTTACAGTGGCTGAGCTGAGAGTTTTATTCAGACTTTGTAAAACTTAGTCTGATGTGTTAATTGTGGAAATATTCTGACACTTGGATTGTCATCTCCCTGGTTTTCCTAGAAGCCAAATTAAGCCTGGGCAAGAGGTTTTCTCAGCATCTGCCATAGTTACTTAGTGTGACAATTAAGGTGCTGCTGATTTTGATGATAGCTGTATTACAGACTTTACTGTGAAATGCAGTCCATCAGTAGAAACTGGTTCAAGGGCACTGAAACAGACTGCTTTTATTTCAGCTGTCCAGGAGGGTAGTGGGATTGTTAACAGTATGGTTAGTACCCTTATTGGCGACCTTTTCCAGTTTTTCCAAACTTTTTTCTTTCAGTGAGATGCAAATCACAGACATTCACAGATATAAACACAAATATTAATGTGTAGCAAGCAGTGTTTCTGGTGTGCAAGTTGGCTCTTCTTAAAGAACTTGATTTTCTGCTCTGTTGCATTGGAGAAGAAAATCATTTAGAGGGGGAATCTTAAAAATGTAGCTGGATTCCATAGCTGCTTTCCAGAATCTTGGCCATATCTTTATATGATGCATGTAATGCTTATTTGCTGTAAAAGCTTCTTTCTTCCTAAAGCAAATTACCCTTCAAGATGTATCCAGTTTTTATTCTAACATCTCTAATGCCCTCAAGGGAGATAAAGCACTAAGCAATGGATTGTAGGACAGCGTATGACCTGGTATATATAGGCTGCTAATAATCCCCAGCCAGAAGTGCAGCCTTTCAAATAGGTGCCACAGTTGGCAACCTGAATGTAATCAGATAGGGAGACATAATTCTATAAAAAGTCCTTCTCAATTGTATCACCACAGTCATTTCTTTTGAAGAGATGTAAAAACTAGAAAGATTCACAAATGTATTTGCTAATTAAGTCCTCGGCTAAAAACACATAGATGCCTTCCTCCTCTTTTCACAGAATCACCAGATCATTCAGGTTGGAAAAGACCTTTAAGATCATTGAGTCCAACCATGGATTGCTGAGAAATTATCACTTTTTAATTTAAAAACCTATGCTTTTACTGACAAAACAATGGCAGGCAGATACTAGTTACTGTGTGAAGTTCTCTGAGGAAGACAGGAGGTAGAACAAATGAAGATTACAAATACAGTGTCAAACTGGTAATGAATGCAGTATAAGTAATCAGCTCTGACAGAGAAGATGTATTTCTAACTGGCTTTCAAATCCTCAGTCTTTGTCTTGGCAGAAAGAGGGAGAAAAGTCTAGTGAACAATTCTATAGGTAAAAATGTAATAATTTACAAGTACAGCAGGGATGTAAAGTGTGGAAAGTGGGAAGGGGCCATATGAGGCCACACTTATAATTGGGAATCCCTGTCTTTAAGCATACATTTGGTTTATTTCTAAGCCTTTGCTAGCTAAGTTGATTGCCAAAACACTATCTTCAGCATCAGTATTTGTAAGCATTATTGTCTACTTTGCTGACTCATTTTATTGACTTATTTACTTTACTGTCTACAACTGCCTGAAAAGAGGTTGTGGCGAAGTGGGTGCTGGGCTCCTCTCACAAGTGACAAGCAATAGGACGAGAGGAAATGGCCGCAAGTTGTGCCAGGGGAGGTTTAGACTGGACATTAGGAAGAATTTCTTCACTGAAAGGGTGGTCAGGGATTGGAACAGGCTGCCCAGGGAGGTGGGGAAGTCACCATCCCTGGAGGTGTTTAAAAAATGTGTGGATGAGTTCCTTAGAGACATGGTTTAGTAGGGAGACAAGTACGGTTGTACTTGGTGATCTCAGAGGTCTCTTCCAATCTTATGATTCTATGATTCTATGATTGTAATTTTTCCTTTAAAATCAAGAAGAGATTGATAATACGATATACTTAGGAATTATAAGTTGTTCATCATGTTTCAGTGATCTCAATGGCATATAAATATATAAGAAGTGATATTCTTGACTAAAATATTTTCAAATTGGGAATGATTCAGACCAATACTTAAAGTTTTAGAACCTTTTCTAAAACATCTTTCAGTGGAATGTGGTGTACATGAATAAAGACCTTTTGAGTAAGGTAATCGGCCACAAAACAGTGTTTATTCATGCAAACCTTTTTATTCCTTAATGTGCTATGGACTAAAGAAAGAAGGAAGTAACAAGGCAGTGTAATACTCATTGAGTTCAATTTACTTCTTATGGTTTTTGTGGGTTACACTTTTTTTGTCTAACACTACATACTGCCTGTCTAGGTGCTCTCGGTAGTCCTCATTGTTAACGTATTCCTTCTTCAACTTGGCTGTAGAGTAGGCTGTACCCAGGCTTCATACCTAGGCTGCATCTATAGTACATTGGATGAGAAGCAGCCCCACAGCGTGATCACTGCTCAGATGTCTATCTGTGGTGGTAACTCTTTCACTATTGACTGTAAAGAGAGGAAAATATGACTATCCAAATGTCTAAAGCAAGTGACTGAATGTTGGTGGGGATCAGTCCCTGAATTCCTCCCTGCACAGCAACGCTCCCTTCAGTCGACCAGCAGCCTTGAAAGCTTGTTACAATGCAAAGGGGAGAAAACTTGGATTCCATTTGATGGCTACATCCTTTTACAATAGCTTTTGTTACATAACATTTACAAGATCTGCTTAGAAGAACAGTCCTATGTCTTACATGGTGCAATTAAGGGTCATTGCAAAATGCATTAACTTTAGCAAGGGAAATCTCTTGCTTCAGTCTATAGGTTGAAGAAACTGAGGCAAAGATACTGTTTTCCTTCCTCAGCAGGTCCAGTTCTGTCCCTGTTCTTTAGGCTACTCAAACTTAATCTGCTGTTGCTTTAAAACTTGGTAGTCCACTCCAATTGGGATGGGATGTTTCCCACTAACATCAGTGTAGCCAGATCATGTCTGTGGTGAATAAGGACAAAAGGAGTCCTTTATATTTTCATATTGATAAGAGCATTATTACTCATGCATGATTTGCCTCTGTTTTCACATGAACACCATATTCAGGGTTTCTTTTATAGGCAATATTTAATTTGGACCTACGATTTTCCGGTATCAGGTGTCATTGTCTTGCTGCAGTGTTAGATTTTAAAGGACAGCATTCCAAAGTTGGGATGCACCAGCAGAAATTTCTAATTTCAGAAGTTCGACTGTTTAATTATTTAAGTTGTTCTTAAGACAGATGACTTTCCTTACAGCTTGAGGAGACCAAGCTTTTATCGGCAACAAGGTTGCCACAGTTTCTTCTCAATAATACATCAAGGTCAAACAGTTGGAGCAGTTGAAAAGGACACAGTCCATTTCAAAGCTCCTTTGTTTATTAGCTTGCATGGCCAAAGCTGTACACTTCCTAGGCTACAAAGAAAGTTAGATTTATGGTTTTTTGAACATAGAAAAGGCATTTTAGCAAATACAGTAGAAAAGCAGAACAGCTATCCAAATATTAAAGCTCTTTTATTCTTTAAAATAATAGTTGTTTCTTCCCCAAAGCTTAACATTGATAATATTTCTTTATCATTCCTCTCCAACAGGAAAACACCTCATTTTTACTTGGTTTGTACATATCTGTAGAGGAAACATCCCCACACAGACTGCTGCACAATATTAATGGCCCTGGATACCAAACTCATGCTCCAGAATAAACACAGCAAAGATTAAAAAAACCCCAACAAACAAAAGACACAATTTAAAACATTCCTGGAAACATCATGGCTCTATCCTGGAGATTAGAAGTAGTTCCTGGCCAAGGCCTCAAATGAACCTATTGTATTGTATAAACAGTCTGGACAGTGGTTTCACTAAGTAGACATTGGACTTTTTGAACATTTCCTATCTGCCCTATCCTGCTCCCACCCATTCGTGCAGCCCTGTAAGGAGCAACTGAGGGAGCTGGCGTTGTTTAGCCTGGAGAAGAGGAGGTTCAGGAGAGACCTTATTGCTCTCTACAACTGCCTAAAGGGAGGTTGTAGTCAGGCAGGGGTTGGACTCTTCTCTCAGGTGACCGGTGACAGAACAAGAGGACACGGTCTCAAGCTTCGCCAGGGGAGGTTTAGGATTGATATTAGGAAAAAATTCTTCACTGAAAGGGTGATTGGCCACTGGAATGTACTGCCCAGGGGGGTGGTAGAGTCACCATCCCTGGAGGTGTTTAAGGAGAGATTGGATGAGGCACTTAGTGCCATGGTTTAGATGACGAGTAGGTGTTGGTGTTGGGTCATAGGCTGCACTCAATGATCTCAAAGGTCCCTTTCCAACCTTGTAATACTGTGATACTGATTTCAAAGACAGTATTTTGCAGGGTGCTTGATTCAAAACTTCCAGAGGGAGACCAAACGCTTGACTGAACTTCTTGGGAGAGAGGAACAGCAGGCCTCGTTGCCAGACCCCAGCCTGAATATCATGGGTGAGCATTTCTGCTGCAGCAGTGTGGGCCATGTGCAGAGGAAGACTTCAGGGCTCTTTCAAGTGAAAATATGTTACATCAGAGCATGACAAGTTTGGTTTCATGACTTCTTAATCAGCTAAATTCACTATCTAGATTTTTTTCCTTCTTACTATGATGGACTGAGTTCACCAAACCTGAACTCCTGGTTTGAGTGCAACCTTAATATCTTCAGGTATATTGCACAGCTATAGAAGCTCATGCAAATAAGCTCATTGCACTTATATTTGACTTAGTACAGAGCATGGGAAAAAACCTGGAGAATTACATATATCAGAGTGATTTATCACATTTAGAATCACACTTAATAAGTGTGATAAAAATTGTTTAATTTTTACACTATGATTTACACATGCCAAAAGCGAGCCACTCTAAGTAATCCTGTAAGGGAAAGCTGAAATGTTTTCTTCAGAATTGCTTTTGTATTTTCATATCAAGATAAAAAATAAAAGGATAAAAAAAATTTTCAGCTGTCAGGTGAAGTCTCAATTTTCTGCATGTTTATGAAAAAATACTGCTTGATCATATGCTAAAGTTTTCACAACTATTTCAGTAACATTTTACCTTCTGGTTCAGTTATATTTAATTGCAGCTAAGGTGGTATGAAGAGGCCAGTTAGACTGACTACTGAAGTGCTGCAAAAATAACCAGGGCCTTCATATATGACTAATAACTTATCCAGTAATGAAATAGTGAATTTTGTCTAGTTGTAGAAAGCGTACTATACAAGTTTTGTTCTGCCCATTTTTTCCTTCAGCGCTGCAGCATGTTGAGCTTTGCAGGCACCTCGTAGAACATTTCCAGAGTATAAATTCTATCAAGCAATCAGGAGTGGTAAACCATCACAGTGGAAAAAAACATGTTTATTGGTATAACTGGTGGTAAGTACCCAGGAATTTGTGGTTTAGATGCACACTTCATAATCTGGCTTTGTTGCTTTTGGCAGCGATGACAGAGATACAGGTGGTTTGGCCTAGTTTCTGCTAGTTATTCAAAATAGCTGCAGGAATGAAAACAAAGCCAAGAGGCAAAACAGTATAAAGATGGATTAATTTTTTCTTAAAAATTGCATCCGTGAAGTCAATTTGTGCTGAAGAGGGAATGCAGAAACAGGATAAATGTTCTGAATTCACATCCAGACTAACTGAAAGTAAGATCAGGCCCGATCGTTAAACAGGGGAGAGGGATATGGCACTGAGGTCTAAATGCCCTGACCTGCTGTCTGGAAGGACAGGCTTTTATCGCCTCTCTGATCTTAATGCATAGGATGTTCCAACAATGATAGAAGTTTGCTAGTTTTATTTGCAAATACTTCAAGAAAAAAAAAGTAGTAAAAATGCTTATCATGGTGTTACTAAACAGCACTTACATCTCCACTCATAAAGTATACATGCTGTCTTTCTGTCTGAAAGGTTCTGTAAATGAACAAACCAGCTCTCTCTCACACCCCTTTCCTGATTTTATCCCATTCTTAGCTGTAAGTCTCATCACTTCTTTTCTCCTGCAAGGAGAATCAAGAGCCACAATTGTGGCAGTCGGCCAAGGTGATCGCAGTCCCCTCATACAGCCTTGTCTCCACCTGGTGCCTCTTCATCACTTCCTGTAAGTCTGTACACTGCTGCTACCACCACTGCACATCTGGAGACAGATGGTATTTTCCTTATAAAATAAGCCTTCCTTTTTCTTGCTGTAGATAAGGCAGCAATAGTATGTTCTGCTGCTTCCAGACCAAAGGTCCAGAGCAAGAGGACAGTGTGTGTATTCTGCTAGCCTAACTTTTTATAAAACAGCCTGTATAGCACTATTATAAAAAAAAGCTTAGATGTATTTTTATGTCAAATAAAACTCACTCAAAACCTCTCATATTCAACATTAATTCATGAGTCAAAAAGAAAGAAATGCAATGAAAGAAAAGGAATCGTCCTGGCTTGATTTGTTGCCCACATATAAGCATCTGGCGTGATACAAAATGCCCTCAGGTATCCCTCCTGGTACCCAGCTGCTGGTCCAGAATGTCTTTGATCTCCTGTATGGTCTCACCCACATCTGCCAGCCCTATGCTAGGTCTTAGCAACCCTGAGACCTCAACCAACAGGAGACAAAAGGAGGCAAGTGGGGGATAAGTTTCGAAACGTAGTTCCAAGTGAGGTTATTAACCTGAGAACACCTTAGGATATCTCAGACCACACCAGATGCCTGTGTGGGTAACTGAATCAAATTCATTACGCTTAGAGGAATTTACACTTTGAAAAGTAGCTGCTAATATTTCAATAGAGATCCTCACAGAGCTGTGAAAGGGAAAAAAAAATCAGAGACTTTCATAATAAAATAAGCAAAAAGGATGACAGTTAACCCAAAAAAAGAAAAAAAGGAAAAAAGAGAAGTATTTAATTTTAGTTTGAGAGATTTCTTTCAGGGGAAATAAAAAATTATGTATGACCATGTGTTTTCAAGACTGCCGGAAGCAACGGTTTCATAGTATTCAGCCACTATTATATTTGCAAAGAACTAAAAAATAGTAGAATTAATCAGAGATGTAGATAATAAGATACCTAATTGGTAAGCACATCCAGTTTTATTTCAACAACACTGGAGCCTTAAAAGCATCAAAGAAAACACCAAACCCACATCTAATGGAGATTAAAAAGGGGGAAAAAATTAGTAGGTCTGGGCGACTGCTGCTTAGACCACATCAGTGTTGTGGATTCTCCCAGCTTACAACCATAAGATTAGAATCAAACCTTAAATTGTGTGTCATCGCGTAGTTCACATCAAAGGCTCATCCAAATCTTAAAAACTATTTCAGTAAGTGAATTCAATGCATGTAGATCTACTAAAGATGTTTAGGAATGCTTCTGCTTCGTGATTCAAACTGGTACGATCAGAGGAAGATTATATTAAGTCTCTGTATAAAGTTAAGCAGTAAGACTCATAGATAAGTTTAAGCAGTAAAACTCATAGATATGGTATTTCTTTTTAAATCATATCCTGAAATTATATTAGTGATTTAAGGCAACATTCTCAAGATGACATTAAGACATTACTGATTTTAATCTGGACTACAGAACAGACATAATCAGAATAAGGGATAATATTTTCAAAATCAGCTGAACCTCAGGATGCTCCTAGAAATTTCAGTAGTCTAGAAAAATATAAACTGTTGTCTCTACTTTTATCATGAGTAAGGAAAAGAGGAAAATAAGCCATCTCATGAAAGTATTCAGAAAATTGCACAGTGACCTATCTGGGAAATCCTACCAGTGTGTCCAATCTGTGCTTTGTGCCTATTTCTCATGGTAATCTTTTATCTGGGAACAAAGCCATGCTTGCTGAAACAGCTCTGCTTGTATAAAGTAACAGCTTGTTCAGTAAGCAACAAAGGACAATTTAGTTCTCAGTACAAATAACCTGGCTAACTAGATGAGCTTGCTCGAGCAATAGAGCAATAAAGCTTCATTCTCAAATAAAGCTGAACAACCCAGTTACACCATAATAATGCAGACCCAGATGATACCTGGATACCTAAGTAAACTTGTACAGAACTAGACAGGATACGTGCCCAGCTCTGGCCTCACCTGTATATATAAATCAAAGACTTTAATACTAACATCACTCAAATGTCATTTCAAGATCTGTCTTTTAAGTTCTTCACATAGAACTGGCCTTAACACCCAGAGGGGTGCTTTCGCTTACCTTGACTATGGCATCCCATGTCAAATATTTTACTACAAACCAAGAAGTCCACGACTCCAGAAGAGAAGAATTACACAGAAGCTAAGTCTAGAGAGAGGGATTTGCTCCTGTTAAGTCAGTTCACTATGTACCTTGGTCACATTAAACAAAGCTAGCTTTGCAGCAGAGTAACGTGTAGGTGTCTTTCTGGATGTACTTCTACTAAAACTACTACTGTGAAAAGCTGGTAATTACGGGAAAGTAAAGGGAAAGTTATCATTCATTTCAGGAGGTGCTCAGATACTGAAAAGGATAGTGGTACCTTGTTGGTATCCAGAGAGAGAATATAAATTATGGCTGAAGAGTATAAGAATATATGAGAGAATATGGTAATTGACACAAATAAGAAATTATGTCACCCGTACCTTATTTTTAAAAACAGATTTAAGCACACTAACAATCAAACAATGAATTTATTTGCAGGATACATTTATCACACATAGAAAACAATACTTATTGTTTGGTTGATTAAATAGAGAAAAAAAGCAAAACAAAAACACAATACATTATTCAGTGTCCCATATATTTGTTAGCTGACATTTTCAAAATAATGCTTTTTTTTTTATTTTGTTTTTTAAACATGATCATGAACAATGCATAGTGGGAACAAAGGGTTTAGAAATCTAACATTCCACAGCTGTGAGTCAGTGTGAAAAATAAGGCTATGTAGAGAAAAAAAACACAGTGAATTTCAAAACAATACATATTTCATTGACAGGCTCCAGATAAGATCATCTGGGCATATGAAATCTAAAAGCAAAGTTATGTATGGAAAAGAGGAATTTAAAATATTAATAAACAACTTGGGAAGGAAGAAACTATATTTCTCTAGCGATGGCTTGGAAGTAGCCTTTCCAACTGTAATAGGATCAAGGGAAGGTCAATTACGTTATGATGCTGCAAAACCCAACACAAGACGAACAACTAGAGGTGAGAAATATCCAAGCCCATTTTACTAAATAAGCTGCAACTACCCATACCACTTTTTCAGCACATTTTTATCCATGGAATGACAAAGTGTCAAAAAATGTGTGATCACCAGTCACTGACTGATTCAGAGGCGACCTGGAAAATGTATCTGCATGCTCTGAAATGCTAACTAAAAGTTCTTTTCACGTTTCATGCCATGTGAAAGGGATGAATGGAATTGCACTGTCATATCCTGCTCTTTGTTCCTGTCTTTTCACACTGGGTCAGCACTGGGAAGGTTTCAAAAAGCTGCCATAAAACAAGGTTTTTCACTGCCATTAGTTGCTACCATCTGCTCTTCAGATGATCGTAGTGGGCGAGTCCAAGGAACGAGAAAGAGTCACAGAGATGCCATTTTCTGGCAGTCCCTAGTACAACGCTTCCCAAATGCTGCAGTAATTACAGGATACATACCCAGATAACTCAGCAACATTAAATAACTAATCTAGTGTTACATCACAGTATCACAGTATCGTAAGGTTGGAAAAGACCTTTGAGATCATCGAGTCCAACCTCTGACCCAACACCTACACCTACACCTACTCCTACTTGTCAACTACACCATGTCACTAAGTGCCTCATCCAAATTCTCTTTGAACACCTCCAGGGATGGTGACTCGACCACCTCCCTAGGCAGCGCATTCCAATGAACAATTACCCTCTCAGTGAAGAATTTCTTCCTAATGTCAATCCTAAACCTCCCCTGGCGAAGCTTCAGACCGTGTCCTCTTGTTCTGTCACTGATCCCTGAGAGAAGAGTCCAACCCCTGCCTCACCACAACCTCCCTTTAGGCAGTTGTAGAGAGCAATAAGGTCTCCCCTGAGCCTCCTCTTCTCCAGGCTAAACAACCGCAGCTCCCTCAGTCGCTCCTCATAATGTTTTTGCTCCAGCCCCTTCACCATCCTCGTCGCCCTCCTCTGGACACACTCCAGCACCTCAACATCCTTCTTAAACTGAGGGGCCCAGAACTGGACACAGTACTCAAGGTACGTGAAGTTCAGGATAAAGAGGGTATAAAATAACTGCTAATATTGGATCATACCTGAGTTAGATTCAACTTGTTTACTCACAAAGTCACAAGAACAAAGCTGAGGTAAGACTGGTTGGCCTTGATGATCTCAAAGGTCTTTTCCAGCCTTGTGATACTGTGGTCATGGGAAATGGTCTGAATGCAGGTGTATAGAATATACACGTGTATTTTACAAATAACTTTATTTCTAAAGTTTAACTCACATCTTTTTAAAAATAATTAAATACAGACTAGGCTACATAAACCTTTATAATACTTCTTCATCTCTTGTAAATGATAGCCAGATACAAATTCAGATTTTTCAAATAGAAGATATACAGAATGTATTTAAAGACTTATTTGCTACAGGTCATCCCTTCCCATCATGTAATATATATGGGAAACTATTAGAAAACTTGGAGTGTTGATGAACTGAACAAAAATATATCCTTATTTCAAGAAAGCTGAAATATCCTGACGGCCATGGGAAGGTTTGTCCTGAAGATGTTATTTCTTCAGTACACTGTACACCAGGGGTGTCAAACTCGCAGCTCCTGCAGCATAACGCGCATTACACACGCTGCACATGTGACCAGCGCACTGGCAGGAGCGTAGGGGCAAGGAGCTGGGCACTGCCGTCAGGTAGGAACAAGGTGCCAGGCTGGACAGCAAAAGGTGGAGGGCAGATACAGCCCATGGGCTGTGAGTTTCACGCCCCTGGAGTACACAGTCTCACTCATCCCAGTTACCATTCAGAGCAGCACAAACAGCAGCATTTGGGGAGTGATGGATTCTAAGGCTGACCTCTTTTAGTTGCCCTGAAAATCTGTATTTACTAGGCTTATAACTGAGGCCTCACGGAAAGCAAGAAATATATTTTAAAATTAGCAGAAAAAAACTCATGCAGCTGTGGTTACATTATGTCCATCACTCGTCTTCTGTTAATAAAAAAGTTAGATGAGTTATGGGAGAAAAACATAGCTGCAATTTTAAAATCTAGAGAAAGCCATGGAATTCACAGAGAGAAAGAAAAAACCCTACATTGCAGAGTATGGAGGACGGCCGTAAGTTCTCTCTAAAGAAGCAGAAATACAGACTGGCTATAAATGTGTCTACTTTATGTATGTATGTGAGTATACACACACGTATACACAAACACAGAACCATCATCACTGAAAAACCTAACTGTCCGTAAAGCTGCTTGTTTCATTCTAAATAAAAAGGCTGACTTAACAGATTTTTCCACTGTGGCTCATGAATTTGGGCTGACTAATCTGCAAGTTTGTCTATACTTTTTCTAGTGAAGTCTCTTTCAATTAACTTGTATGGAAGCAAGCTGGTTTTAATTTCCTAAGTTAGTAAAGAGTGTGTAACTTCCTCCATGCTAAGAAGTTAGCCGTTTTCGTGTCATAGCATGCATTATCAGAAAATGCTATGGAAGACTTTGCTGATATAAAAAAAATCTCATAAAAAACAAATCAGAAAAATGACTGATTATAATTATGGAATTCTTTTGGCAATTTTCAAGTAAAAACTATACGTAGGGTTTCCCAATGTTATACATTATTTTTCCATCTGATACAGATTTAAAATGCATAGCATATACAGAAATAGTAGTATCCATCCAATCTTTGAGTAATCTGTTTTTTACTCCCGTCAATAGGGCCTATATTTATACTGATGGATTCTGTATTAAAGAATACATTACATTCTGAGTGGCTTCATTAGCATAAGAAATTGAAAAATTTCATTTTAAGGAAAGGCTTCCTTTCAGTTTTTACAAAAACAGAAATAGAAAAAAAATCACAACTACTCCAGAGTAAAAATTCAACACACAAAAACCATTCTGTGTCCTTCTGTGTTCTCTTTTGCTCAACAAACAAATGAACCCCCTCCCAATAACTGTATGTATGGCACTTGCTTATCAGATTGCAATACATAGGATTATGGGAGAATGAAATGGATCCACTGAACAATTTTTTCTTCAGAGAGTGGTTCAACTTCAGTATTGCCTTTGTCCACAGTGCTCTCGTTTGGGCTGAAGTAGAATCAGTTGTAACCTTTCAGCTAAGCCTCATCTAAGTAAAGTCATTCTCTGAAAGGTAACTGCATGTTTTTCAGACAGTGTTTCTCTCTAGGACTGGTAACACAGGGAACTGGTATGCAGAAAGGCCATTGCCTGTACTTATTCCTATGGAAACCAAGGCCGCTCTTGAGCTGGTGGAATGCCAGAAGTGAAAGGGGCGAAAAAAGGTCACACTTGCAGGGAGGGGTGGACAGGACAGGTGACCTAAAATGGACTAAGAGAGTATTCCATCCCATATATGTCATGTTTACTATAAAACTGGGGGATCAGGAGGGTCAAGCTCTCTTCTTTGATGGCCGACGTCCAGTGAGGAATCTGTCTGGCTTTTTTTCCCCGATCCCAGATCTGTGTGTTCCTGAATCCAGTTCCTGAGTCCAGCTCCCTCCTGCTGCTGAGACATTTTGCCCACGCCTGCCCTGCAGCATCTTTCGTGATGTACTCATTGAAAGGGGGAGCAATTTTTTATATTTGTACATATTTTATTCTTTTTTAATTAATATTATTTTTATTATTATTATTGTTTAAGTAAAGCTGTATTAGGGGTTTTTTTCCAACCCACAAGTCTTTTTCTCTCATTTCCCTTTCCCTTTTCCCTGGGGGGGTGGGAACTGGGACACAACTGCTCATGTTTAGCTGCCAGTCAAGCTGAGCTGGGACTAAACTGTGACACACAGGTAATCTAAGATGTGCTGGGTCGCTGTTCATACCCAGTTTGCTTAAAGTCTTGATTCAAAGCTCACATACATACCTAAACTGACCCTTATTCAGTAGAATTCCAGCACATGGAGAAATGGATCCATGACGTATTTTCAAACACTTATAGTACCATCTCTGCCATAAAAGATAACCAGGGTCTTCTCAGTGTACTAGTGTGTCTGCTTTGCTAAAACCGTGACTGATACCTTCTCCACCCTCTTTTTGATTATGAGGTCAGACTGAAGTTCTACTTAGTGTAACTGTGGCTTTCAGTGATTACGTGAAGTAAAATAAACTGGATTTAGTTTACTTTGATAAAACATCAGGTTTTGGTAGCACATTAAATAACCAGGAACAACCTCCCAGCCTCATTACAGCAGATGTAACTTGCATATGTTAATTCACTGGGGTTTTTTAAATCTCTTGCCTACACCTCCAAAAGGGGTCCTATGCTAAATGACCGTCCCAAGCAGTCATTGTCAACATGAATACATAAAGCATCAAACCTGAACTGGTTTTCACAGAATATTTTTGAAATCACCACAGATGCATTTGTGGTTGCTTTAGATAATAAGACAGCACTGCAACTCTCTTACATAAGTAGTAGCTGTTTTGCAAAGTAAATATCCTGTCTCACTACACTGCATTAAACTCCTAAGTGCAAATTAATTTTGTGCACTGTAGACTGGACAAGACACAGAGACAGAGGGAAGTGGTGCAGAGCCACTGAAAGGATGAGTTCAAATCAATACGCAGCCACTTAGATGAGTGAGCAGGCTTCTGGAGCGCAGTTTCAGAGCCAGGCTTTCTGCCAGAACCAGCCTGCTCCTATCCCTCCTGTCCATCCATAGAAAGATAGCAGAGTGGCCCATCAGCACTGTGATCCTGAAAACTCGATATGTTTCCAGGAATGATTATGAATTAGGCTTCCAGGGTATCTCTGGAAGAAAGAGAAACATGCTAGCGTTTTCTTTTGTTTATTTTCCCTTTCTTGCATTTTGTGTGACTTCTAACAGTTCCCAAAGGGACAGACTCACGCTGAACTGACTGGAGGATTTACTCTCTTACTGAGATCTGTGCTGGCATGCCTGGCTTGAGACAACTGAGGCACAGGGCAACCACCCCACGGAGGTGAACTTCAAGGGGCCCACAGTGCTGGACAAGTAAGTAAACTAACACAGCAACAAATAAACAAACATGCTCTCTTGTTACTGCTTGCATCGTCTTAAGAAAAGAACACATCTGAAGCGAAGGGTAATTGTGTAAAAATACAGTAATACATCAGTGGGCAAATGCAAACATCACTGTTAATGAATCCATGCAACAGCACCAGGAACTGGGTTCAACCCTGCTTTTAAAATTACCCAGGCTTTTGCCTTCTAGAGCCAAGAGAATCTACGTTAGCTGGTCATGAATGCTTTAGTACTCCTTGCAGGCCAGCATCCATGCCATCCCAATAGAAAGGCCATTTCTGTAAAGGAACTCTAAGCTCCTACGGGGAGCACAGAATGATCCAGAAGTTGTATAGTGTTTTTCAAAACTTTCCAATTTTTTTTTTTCCTTTTTTTAAAATATCAGCCCACACTGAAGCAAGGCTCTGATTGAACTGGATTTATATAAACTAGGCAATATATCATAGAAGGGCCTGACAGCTAATATATAATCCTATCGGGTACAAAATATTACAGACTTCAGAAGCTTCAAAGTATGTCAGGCATACTTCAGCCAGCAAAACACTGACTGTTCTTCCACTGTTCATTTAAGAACAAGGGCATGGTCTGTATTCATTTCAGAAAGCAAAGCCAAATGTTTAAATAGTTCAATTCACAATCACATTCTTCCTCTAAACATCCTTCTGATCCAAGACCAACTCCAGCTAAACATTTTTGTTAGCTATGTTTGAAGAGCATGAATGCTAGCAAAGGAAAACCACCCTTTGAAAGACAGAAAACCAGCAGTGAGTTACTGTACATATTACATGCATAGCATCAGAAGATAGACACCATAAAAAGAATAGGTTTCACTTTTAACTGTAAACAGGTATCATACAGTATGTTTTTCTGAGTAAAACAACACAAATATTACTTGTCACTTAGGAATAATTGTGCACAGCATCCGTCAGCACTCAGAAACTAAATTTCAGTTATCTTGTAGCTATTGCTGACAAATATTGCCTTTAAAAAATCTGCTGCTTAAGATAATATACAACTGAATGTATAAGAAACACAGATGTGGGCTTTGTTATCTCCCCACATTCCTCATTCTTAACAGACATTGGCACTCCTCCTTTACATCCTGAGGACAAGATGCTTCCAGTTGTTTTGGCCAGCTCAAAAGGCAAGATACTAACACATATGGCCTCTCTCTCCTCATTATCACACAGTAAGCATTTACTTAGCTTTTAACCATTTTGCAATCAGACTTTGGAGGTTCTTTCTTAGAGTCCAGTTTGGTAGAACATCAGATTAAAAAAAATAAAACAAGACACTCAAGAATATGCTTACTAAGCCCACATAGATTCTCTGACAATTATAAAATAAAACATAAAATTGGGGGTTTGTCCCACTTTACAAATGTTTGAGGTCAAATAATTCCCTTCAGATTCTAAATTAATGAAGACTTACACTTTTTTCCTGTGAAACTTTACAATGCAATAATAGTACAATGCTTAAACAGTATATAAAAATGTTTCTACTTCTTTCTGTCAGATTTCCTACAATCACATAGGCACATTGTACAGTTTTAAACTAAAACAGCAGCCACCAGTGACTGTTCTTTCAATGCCATTTTAAGGGAATTATTTCAATTTCAGTACTGAAAAAGTTTCAAAAGGCAATGGATTCATTATTTCTGTGTACTTGGAGAACTGATGGAAGCGTATCCAATGTCCTATCGTGCTGTCACCATCCAAAGTCCCAGTGCAACATTGGCAGCCAAAAGTGCACTACCAGCAAGCAAAATTAAAAAGCCAACAAGCTCTCTGTTTGTTTTTTCTACAATCAGGGAGCTCAGAGTGGCTTCCAGGAATGAATTTAATATCCACTGACCATCCAAAGCAAAGCATGGTACAGCATTGATAACTGCCAGTGCTCCTGACAGTGAAATTAGGTACCTGGTTGACATTAGTTAAGGTTAATGAATAATACCCAAGAAAACATATTTTAAAAAAATAATACAAACCATATTTTTTATTTCTAGCATGCAGAGAAAAACATATGAGTGTTATTTTTTTTAGCTGCCATTCTGTTTCACAGAAATTGTAAGTAAAATGAGTTTTACAACATAGCATACCAGCTCAGAAAATTCCCTTTAGAGATTCATTTGTTTCTAAGAACTCAGTTTGGACACTTACACACCCTGCACTCTTCAAAACCCGGATGAAAGCAGAAGACAGCAAACCCATACTTAATATTGCCCATCTTCCTCCTTTGCTTTCTGTGGTTTTGGAGGAAGGTTATAGCTCTGACACCATGCTTGAAGTAAGAAGGTATTCTAGACCTATGACCTAAGTATGAAATAATGATTAGAAATATTTTCCAAAACAATCCTTCACTGGAGTAAGTAAATGGCTAGAATATGATGGGAAATCTGGCCTCTCTCCCCTACTTACCTGTTAGCCAAGAAAGTTGAGTGGATTTCTGTACATGCATGTGCATGTGAGAATGAGGCAAGGGAAGATCATTTTTATACTTGGTAAAGGCTTGCTAACTTTAATACCTACCTCCATCCTATAATGTCTGGATAAGAAGACATATGACTGGTAAAGCAGCTGGGTCAGAGCAAACCTTGGTGCATTCTCAGAAAAGGCAAGCTTATGCAGCATCTTTACTCTAGTTTTATGGACTACACTGAGCTATGCTCTTTAATTGTTCTATACCTATGCATAAATTTTTCAGTTCCTAAGGCTAAAGGTTGTTAGATTAGCCATATTCAAGCCTACTAACCTTATATATGCAAGTATATATGACCTCATTTATTAAGAAGCATGTTTTAACTGAATTATCATCCTGCTTTTGAATTTTTTTCTGTTGAAGACAAAATCCAACAACCATACCCTGTTATTTAGTTCAATATAATGACTCAAAATTGATAAAACTCTGACATACTAAAGCTAGCAATAACACCTCATTTGTCCTGCCATAAGTTACTTTGACTTTCTCATCAGAGATCTTAAGACTGACCCTCAAGAAAAGTTAAAAAAAAAAAAAAGCACTGGCCAAAAATATCCTGTTAAACACAAGAAAATGAAATAATTCATTTTGAGCTTGGCACATGGACAATAATCAATGCAAAGATGGGATAAAGATGTCAAAACTCTACAGAAATGTTTCAGAGCATCCTGTCTAAAATGATATCCAACTGAAATTCTGCTGGGTCACCAAATTCTAAACAGTTCACTTCTTGCCTTAAAAGAACAAACGTACTTCAAAGGATACTTGCAAAATGTCTCTATTACCACAGGCAGATCGATGCTTAGAAAGTTTTGTCGTGGTATGAAACTGCTGAGACTTACTGAAATGAAAACATAAAGATACACAGAATATAAGCAGTCACGTCAAGATTGTAACATTATGAATTTTAGCTTATAATTTAACAGAAAAATCAGATCAAAAATGACATTTTTTCAAGGATTAATAACCAATCTAAATATGGTTTTGCTTGGGTTTTGTTTTTAAAAGAATGCAGCCATTAAATCTTTCTCAAACATAGTCACTACCATACTGAAGTCACTCCACAAAATACAGTTAGCGTGATTCCACAATACATATTTTCAGAGGCAACTGGACATCTGTAGTCATAAAGACCACATTGTGTAATTTAAGTCCTTTTCAAAGAAAAACATATAAAAAGAGATTACAGTTACCAGACTTTTATGTCATATGCAGTCCACCTGTATATATTCATACTGCAGGTGGACACATGTACTTTCTCTGAGAGCCAGAAAATTCTTCTCTTGTAATACTTGCAGAAGATTCCCTCAATCATTAAGCTGAGTTCATGGTTTATAGGAATGGAGCAGGTAGACAGCAGGGTTCTGGAATCCCTCTGAGAGAGCAAAGGCTAGGAGATGACACACAGGTGCATTACACATCTTAACACCAGTTAGTTACATAAGTACCTTCTTTTGCTGTCTTCAGATGACACTGTAATTGACTCCAAGATCTAACTTAGTCCAACTTAAAAACCTGTGAGGTGGGACTCAGCATCGTTCCTATAAATAGTGACTGGAAAATGGCAGTGTTAAGCACCACATGACCTTCAAACACTTCTTTAGTACTGTAACTTCTCTGAAGGTATACATGAAGCTTAAGCTGACTGCATGTCAACTGTTTATGAGAGACTCCTCAAAGAAAACTGAGGTAACTTGAGACCTCCCAGAGTGCACTCTGCTAGAACAGGGATGCGCCATCCTGGTTGTCTCATAAAAAGTCTTGACACAGTCTTTCAAACTAAACAGTAGTTTCAGTCTGCCACCCTCAGGGACCATTTGAAAGCCTTATTGTTCTGACAGCTGGAACAGAGACACCTTTCCTACTAGAAGGCTCCACTCACAGCATGGCAGACTCTTATCCCCAGAAGGAGGAGGTTTAGGTAAACTAAGGCAGAACTAGAAAATCACCTTAAGAATGAGCTTGCACAGTCACTCTGTCCCTCAAGAACAACTTTGGACATGAATTGAGGCCAATCACAGCAGCCTGAATTTTCCCTGCCAACCCGGGAAACAGTTATAGCCATAAGAAATATCATCTCCACAGAGATATGTGAAAGGAAGGGTTCAAATCCCACTCAATATAAACATCCATTGAGAAAGGAACAATTTAACCTGACCTTGGAGAAATTTTAGAACCATAGGCTAAGAGAACACAGACAACTTCACAGCACTAGCACATAACATGCCCAAAGTGCTGCCAACTATATCCTAGCTGAGAGTGAGATCAGATTTCCTCAGGTTCAATAAACAATTCAAGGACACTGGAACAAAGATGAGGGAAAAACAGTACCAGAGGCACATGAGGCAGAGAACTGGCCCACTCAGTCACATAAACACATTTTCTTCTGTTAATAGAGGCCCTTCTGATGAGTCAGAAGTGATAATTAGTCCAACCAGCAAACATACCATGTGATGGAGAGATTTGGATAGCAAGCAATCCCCCCCCCAAAAGAACAGGTTTGGTGTGGCAACAATGAGAGAACTTTCCAACACCAAAACTGCCCCAGCTGTGCCAAGACAGTTTGAAAATTATGTTCTCTCTTACCTTAGATTAAGAAAGACCTTTGGTTTAGGGGAACTGAGAGAAAATAAATAAGTTTGTTGGACTATTGAACGAAGAAAATAACAGAGAGAAATCCTGGACACGATCCAGCTCGGAAAGTCAGAGGCATCCAAGTCAAGCGATACCCGAAACAAACAACTCATCAAGCTGAAGGCTGGTATCAGAATATCTGATCACATCTCATTCATGAGCCAAAATAGCAAAATGGCTGAGGCAGCCAGTGTAATCAAAGATTTCGAAAGACACACACCGCAATATACTATAATTGTAGTCACCCTCCTGAACCTGAAGTTGTGCCTGCATTGAGAATGGATCACTAATTTCCTTCCTTGTCTGTTGTTCCTGACAGCCACTACACACAGTTCTAAACTCCAAATCTTGCTGCTGAAGCAATCTCCAGAACACAACAAAACTCTTCAGGATTTGCTGGACTGAGGTCCAGATACCATACAATGTTGAATCATAGAATCATAGAACCATCAAATGACCTGAGTCGAAAGGGACCCAAAAGGACCATCGAGTCCAACTCCTATCTCTGCATAGGACAACCCCAACATTCACACCATGTGTCTGAGGGCATTGTCCAAATGCTTCTTGAATATCGTCAGACAATGAGTATAGTGGCTGTAACGGATCAAACCTAATGGCAGCAGGCAAATCTGTCCTTCGAGGAACAAGAAAAAAATTACAGAAAAGTTTTCCAGGCCTGTCTTCAAAAGACACTGCTGGGAAGAGGTGAATAGCAATGAGGCAGGGTGAGACAAAACAGTCATTGTTTTCCCACTCTAATCAAACAATTCTTTGACCTGGAATTAACATTTCTTTTGTTGACTGATGCTTGATGGTGTTGGCAAATATTAAGAAGAATGCACAACAGACAGTTTTAATTAGAAGTGATTTGGAGACTAACTTGACCAAAGAGCTTTTCAAAACCTCTTCATGGGGGAAAAAGCATGTATGCTATGGAGGAGAGAGACAGTATGGCACGAGATAGTTCTCCTGGAGACTGCACAGAACTATATGCATAAGCCTTTAAATAGGGGTTGAAAGCAAAGAAAGATCACACTCAGCAATTAAGGGAAACAAGCAAGGAAATACTGAAAAACCAGACTATACCTTCATCAGGGGTTATGCCTGTTGTTGCCCAAAAATCTCCTGAAAACTAGGAAGAAGGTTTTTTGGGGTTTGTTTTTTTTTTTTTTTTTTAGAAGACTTGGATAAAACAGAAGTACAAGACTGGTCCAGTTTGGGGAAATTAGCTTCTAGGTAAGTTCCATCTTATTTTCATGAAGGAAATCTTTCAGCTTTTGATCCCTGATGGGTGATAGAGATTCAGTAACATTCAGGGATATGATCTTCTTTCAAGCAGTGTGAATTCCAAATGTGAATGTTAGTCACCAGATTCTTCCCAACCAAAAAGGGCCAGAGAAGGAAGCCAGGATTTTGCAATACCAGAAATGACATGAAGGAATAGAAAATCCCATACAAAATAAAGAAGAAACACTGAAAAGCTGCATGGCAATAATAACAGGGGCCTCCATTTCAACCTTACATATCATGTGTCCAACACAGGGAGAGCCTCTAGCGCAAAGGTGGCCTGCAATAAGAGAAGTCTAAAAGTTTTAAGTAATAGCACATGAATTAAACCCACAGTAATTTATATTGGAGCACATTAGATACTTTTTACAGAGAGAATGGTAACTTAAAAGATTAATCAATGTGTCCATCCTAAACAACATGCATTCCTAATCATCCCTTATGTTTTAGTTTTGGTCAGATCTCCAGCACTCTAAGTTCATTTAGGAGTATGACACTTTAAAGTTGTTTTTTAATACTGGAAACAAGAACAATACATAGCATCAATATCAACAAAAAATATTATTTCTAAGATATTTTACATTGAGGAAACAGAAATGCTTTATAGAAATAAGCCTGTTTCTTGTACACAGCTAATTAGATATAATTTTTTAAAAATAATGTATCTGGAAGGTAGCTTCAAATGAAAATATGAAATAATTACTGCTTCTTCATGAATCGGGACTATGGTGACAACAATAAAGCCTAAGTAGAAAATAATTCATGCATAATTTTAGAATGCTTTTCAAACATAACTGTAGTGACATTACTAGAGAAATTAAAGTCATAGTACACACTAATGCAACTGGTGGTTGTGTGTTAAATGTGGCACTACTCTAAAAGGTAATGTTTCCTGCAGGCAAAGATCACAGTAAAGAATAAGGCATTTCACTAAAATGTGTTCCTATTTCAAAAGTCATGCAGTAGAGGGAGAAATTATTTTCCTGTTTTTAACTGCAAAAAAATTGTTACCACCTTCTGATCAGTCACATTTGGAAAAAAATCAAACCTGTTAGTCCCAAGCGATATTGTACAGCACAAAATTAAGTTTGAAATATTTAGAAGTTGTTTCATTGGAATGCATGCAACTCTACAATGGTAGAGTAGACTGCTTGCTGCCCAAGTCAGGATCTTGTAATTTTAGCTCTGATGTTTTTCCAAGAGGAACATGGATTGCATTTGCAGCAAAGTTTGTAGTGAAGTCAAGCTTTTAGCTTTCCAATTAGCATATCCAATGTGCAATTTTCAGGGTACCGTAAATCACTTAAGAATATATTCCTGTATATACACTGTAAATTGTACCTTCACACAGTAACTTCTTAAAGTAGAACTACTTCTTTAGATGCAATAACATTACTCTCTGACTTCTGAAATACTGACAGGTTCAATTGTTTTGCAAAATTACTATTCAGTAGAAAACATTGACTAAAACTCCACTGCTCCAACAAACTGGGAAAGAGAACAATATCAATTGTTCTAGAGAACCTACAAGTATTGTTAAAGACCAAGAAAGGGAACTTAAAATAATTATCAAACTCTATTCTTAAAATTTGTTGCTGGATTTGGAAGAGATGTCATCAAATATAGAACTGTGCATTGATATCACACAGGTGAACAATGACTTTCCTCCAAATGGCAAGAGGACAGAAATAACAAGTGAAGAGGTTTTATTTTAAGCTTAAACGAGGGTATCGTGTAAAGAAGTAGAAATAAATAATTTGTTCATGGAGTATCAAAATATGACCAGCACAGAAAGATATATCATATATTAACTAAAAATATGTTTATGTAAGAATGCTAATGGTTTTGAACTACTAGATTTCATCGTTTCTAAAGCTCTTCTGTACCTAATTCCTGTGCTTATTCAGAAATTACAGTGCTTTGCTAAGGAGGTACATCAAGATGTCTGATATAAAATCTCCCCCTGCAAGATATTGCGGTCCATGAGAGGAACAGACAAGTTCCTCACAGAAAGGGATGGTAGTTTAACACTTGATACATTTTTAAGCCCATCTGAAGCTACTTTTCAACATGTCACTCAAGCTACTAAGTAGAGATGTACATGAGTTTGTTCATTCTTTCCATACTTGCTTCAAGAGCAGAAGCACTCTTTACTTGTATACCTGGCTCAAGGATAAGCTTGCCTAAAGAAGAGCCACAGTCCACTTCAAAGTAAGGAACTGAACTGCTATGTGTAATTAAATTTAGGGCAAGCTTTCAAATAAATAAAAAAATAATCAAGAAGTTACAATGTTGTAGTTGTACTTGTGGCTCAGTAGTCATGGGAATCTGTCACAGACACTTGGATATCAGGAGTGATCTAAGCAGTCATGCCAATATTCCAGGCAGAGTGTTAGAGCAAGATGCCCTAGAGACTTTACACTAGATTTTTGAAAAGTTTATGAGTTAAGAAAATGCAGGTGCTGGGTTCCCATGACTAATGTGAGTGAGATCTGTTATAGAAATAGTCCTTTCATACTCTTCTGCAAAAATAACTATCTCATATCACATATGGTTTCTATTACCTTCGTAACTCACTGCACTGTGCACAATTTTAGGCCTGAGCAGTCCATGTCCCTTGACTAGCTGTAACAAGAAACGGATTCTGCATTAAAAAAGTTAACTGACAAGCCCTCCAAGATCTTGTTCAAGCAGCCAGGCAAAGTAAACCATATTAGAAATCTTTTTTGTTAAACCATTTCAATAAATAATACCAACCTGTGTACTGAAGATGCATGGGGTGTCCTACATAAAGCATGTCAATATGGGGTGGATGTTTTACCCTTATGAGCCTTGTTTGATTCTCTAAAGAAGGAGTCACACAAAAGCTTGGAACAGAGTCCTTCTGGCAGTCCATGTTGGTTCGACAAACTTTGCTGGCCTCAATAACTTTTCGTGCTGGCAGACAGGCATGCTGCAAAGGGCAGCCAAAATTGTTATCAAGTTTAAAGGTATTTTCCAAGAGATCAGAATAAAAGGTATTATATATTCCTTTTTAAAGAAACGAGGTGCCTCACTGATACACCACCATCCCTTGAAGGGCCAAAATCTGATTTTTTATTTTTTTTTCTGTCAAATCCTGCAGAACCTCTACCTGATATATATTCAATCTGTCATTCCATTTTTGTTGGAAGGTGAAAGAGAGGGTGTACACATGTACCAACATAAAAGTGAACTGTTTTTAAAAAAGTATACACATGCACAAAAGAAAATCAAGGCATCTAAACATAAATCAGAGATTTCTGATGAAAGGAGCCTGCATCAACTTACTAATGACTTACCTGTTCAAGAACTTTTTGACTTCATTTATCTAAAATCTCATTTAGCTGAACAAAATCTTATGTTCAGGAAACAAACAAAAAAAATCTACCAGCAGTGTGGTTGCTAAGAAACCATTCGCAACTAAGGTGAACACAGGACTTAAAGCAGTCCTATGTCCCAAGTCCCACATATAACACTCTCACTCAGCGGTCTGAAAGATCAGATCTTTCTTGCTCCCCAGAGGCCAAAGAAAGTACTGCAGAAAGGAACAGGAAACTTTTTCTCCTCATGCCTCTCATAAAAAGCTCAGTGATAATTTTCCTTTTGTTCTTAAAAGTTTTTCATCTGCTGTTTGCTTTAGGAGGAAAAGAAAAAAAAAACCCTACTTTCTTGCTTCTTAGCCTCATAGTTACACTCCCTATGCAGGACTGTCAGACACTCTCCATTAACCTCTGTACAAGCTCTTTCTATTCTAATGTGGGGGAGAGGGCACACATTCAAATACTGCTGTATAGCAGTGCAAAGACTATTTAAAATAATTGTTCGAAACCTTACAGCCAGTCTAAGGACACTTGAGGGTCACAGGCTTCTGGATGCTTTTATTTCTTCTCTGTTCCTAAGCAGCAGCTATCAGCTTAAGAATGTCAAAGCTCAATAGGGCAGTGATTTATCAAATCTTGCTGAACTCCAGGATGCAACCAGCCACTGTCATATTTCAAATGAACTGCTGGTCTGTGCTCAATTTTTAGTGGCTAAATACCACAAAAGCACCCTGGGATGGGAAGTTTAAATATAGCAGATGTAGAAACAGACTTATTTCCATTTCTTTAAATATTTATCACTATAAGTCAGAACAATAACCAACTGGCACATGTGAAAAACTTTACACAGTAACTGCTCTTTTTCTTCCAAAGAGAACTATTAGAAATATTCCACCAATGTCAATATGTATCACACATTTAAACAAACATTTCTGTATTTTGAAGAGTAAGGCAAAATCCTACTGAGAAACTTTACCATGTTTCCACCCATTACAAGAAAATCAACAGGGCAAAAAAGGAAACAGTTAGAGGCCCTGATTTTGAAAAACTGGGCATTCTCCAGAATGCTCTCTTGCATGCTTTCAGTTTAAACTACTGAGCAGCACTGCTGGCTTCAGACAAAATAACTGAACACATAGTCAAAGCTTTGTTTTGCCTGTAGTGCTCAGTACTTCTAAAGACTGAAGCACCAAAAGAAGCAACTTCCTTTGTTCTTCAAAGTGGTTTCTTCTCACCAATATTCTCATCCAGTGCTGAAAATTGGGGAGGTGTCTTTCTGCCGCAGGGAATGAGGGTGTAAGACCTTTTCTGGTTCTGCCAGAGACTCCCTCATTGATCATGGGAAAAATTATAACTAATATTTGGCCTTTTTAAGAGAATAACATACATCTTATTACAAACTGTAGGTATTCTTAAGCACTTGAGTTGCATAAATGTTGGTAAATACTGCTAATTTAATTTAAATAATTTCAGAATTTACCAAGCAGAATTAGCAGTTTAAGTAACTTACCAGGTGGCTGTCCAAGTTATTGCTATATGAAAAGCAAATGTCTGTGAGGCTGTTGTTACTGCAACATTCAACTGTGCCATCGAGTCTTCTATAGACTAGAGAACATGGGCATAGAGCAAATGATCAATATTACAGTGACTTCCAGAAAAGAAATTCGTTTCTGAATAAAGTAACACAATCGATCTGTAGCTTTCAAGAAGTATAAGCAATTCACACAGCCTAGCTGTGAATCAGCCACAACTAAAAATAAGCTTCACCACTTGAAGAATGTCACCTGATTTCAATCATGTCACACACTGATTTCTTCATCTTAATAAATGTCGATGAGATACTGGCAATCTGCCACTGCAATGTTCTGATATGAGTTACAAAATACTTTAACTGTGGCCCCCAACTTGCATTAAAGTTTGGCATAGAAATTTGTTACCTGCTACTGTACTGATTTCACTGTCTGGCTATGGAAACAACCAACACTCAAAATATCCTCTTTAAAATGTGAAAGCCTTTGAAAGATTCAGGTTTTGAAAGCTTTCTGAGCCTTGAAAGCTGCAGTAGTGAATAAATGACGTTTTAAAGTGTGATTTAACTAGTCTGGTACAGAATCTTTGTATGGATGTTCTTTAAGTGAATTAAACCTAACTTACACTACAACAATAGCTTTAAAAAAAACATTAAAAGAATGGTCACTGTAAGAACCTGTGTCACAGAAACACTGCTGAACCTTCTTTAGGTAGATCAAGACTGTGATATGGTTGCTGATTTATCGCTGCATAACCCACAGTCCACTAACATGGGAGCTTTATGCCTGGGGCTTACAGGTGCAAGCAATGTACCATACAATCCTTTCGTCAAGTAACCTGAGGCTAAGCTAGCACATGTATTTTTGAATGGTGAATGACCATGAAATTAGTTTCCTTATAAACTACGCTGAAAACACTTTTTTTTTTTTAATTTCAGGAAGGTCCTTGGGGCATTGTTTTCCATCAAGCTTTATACTCAAATAGTTTTCTCTCCATTTGTTTTATGGTCAAGTAGATAGGGTCCATTTGCTAGATGCATTTTTATTCATATTCTGTATTTATGTCAACTTGTGAACTGTTAAGATTTTGACAAATGACAGCTGCTAGAGATGGAACAGAGTTCATTTAATTTCAGAGGAATATTTCCCACTGCTGGAGGCTTATGGCTCTGAAAATGCAGACAGACTGGTCTGATTAGCATGCAGCAGAGGGACAATGGGCTGCTAACACAATACAGCAACCAAGCTTGGAAGCAAAATTGAGTCTCTAGTATTAAGTCTCTAGTATTTCAATCTAAATAGGACAGGCTCAGTTGCAGAATATGCAGTTTGATTATTCATGACTCTGAAACTGCATTTCAGAGAACAACAGAATCTGGGCATATATACCTACAGCATCCAAGAATTGGTTTTCACCTGCCAGCCCTGCCCAGCTGAAAGCATGTGCCAAGGCTGCCCTTCTCTTCAGAGGGATAATCCAAACTGATAGGTCTCTAAAAGCAGGATCTTACCCATGCTCTGCTAGTCTTCCACTTAAATATTTTATCTTAATTCCAGCTATAGGACTACTTTCATTATATACTAAAAAAAACCCAAAACCCTCTTCACTCTCACATGAGAACTATAATGCATCAAAAACCCATGAGTAAATCTAGCTGCCTGACCTCCTGTTTACTTCCAGGATGATGGAAAAATGCAGTGACCATTTTGAAGCTCTGAATAGCATCACAAAGGTTTCGCTCAGCGGCAGCCCCCTTTACCTTTGGAATTCAGTTCTATGGATGCTTGCATGAAACAAATTCTAGAGAGCTTTAGGGTATGTCACAAGACATTCAACCAATTTAACATGATTGTTCTTTTCTGTTCCACTTAATTTTTGTTTATTGTTCTAGTTCAGTTTAGTTCACATTTTTGGGTTTCTCAGGGGTAAGCTGTTGCAGCAATAAGCACTCTATTGTATAAATGAAAACAGAAGGAAATAGGCTGACTTCTAGAAGCAATATGTGCACTCCTGACACTGTGAGGTTGAAGAAGCAAATGAAACATGAAACCCATATAGTGAGAAACATCAGAAGAAGTGGCCATAATAAAGCAAATCATTGGGTTAAGTCATACAATTTGTAATGTCATGCTGATCAAAGCAGTAAGGTAATGTGTGCAATTTACATCTACAAAAGATCAGAGTTGATACATATAACTGAACTAAAAATAGAGGAGATAATTGTATTACTGCTAAGAATCAAATAATGCAATGTCCCAAAGAAGCAAATTTCATTATTCAGATCATATAGGGTATTTCTACGGGCTGACTAGAAGACCACAGAAATTCTTCAATCTTCCTTCTATCTACCTCTTCCTCACTTTCGGATTTCACAAAAATGAATGGTCACAGCATAAGACAGGATAGCAGTAGAAAAGGTCAATTCAACTGCTCTGACAATTAAGAGAAATTGAGCCAAGTATGCTGCATATCACATTTTTCACTATCAAACATGCCAGTTCTGAAACATACCTACCCATCCCCACCAATATATCTTAAATCCAAACCAGACTTTTAAGACATGATAAAATGACAACATAAAATAATGAAGAGAGCACCTAAGTCATACCTCTAGCTGGAAAGTTTAATTGCTGTAGGGTGGCTGCACTTAAACAGTAGCCAACCTGTGACTTCTCTGAAATGTCTCCCAGACAGGAATTCCAGTCTTCCACACTATAAACTGGGCAGTCTTGTAGGTTAGTGACAAGGTCTCCCACAAAAAGACCTCTTGGTCCATTGGCAGGAGAATCCTGAGAAGAAAGTGAAGTTAGTAACCTTATAGCTACATCTACAAAGATTTGTTTATAGCTCTGCTAAATAACCATGTAATCTTTAGGTTAAGACACTATTTCCAGAGAAACAGAAAATCTCAGGCTCCACTAGAACTGATTATTTCAACTTAAGATAGAGTGTTAAAAAATCAACATCATTTACAAATAATAACTTATTTAGAGCAAAGTAAAGAAAGGCTAAGTCTCCAATTGTTCTGGGGGACCTCTTCAAAGTTGAGTAATTATTTTCATACAAGTTAATATGTTGTGATTTTTCCTACAGTTCTAGAGTTCAATAAGCTTAAATTAATATTCTGAGTCTTTCAACAAAGTAGGGCATATCTATATTTTCAAAGGTATACAGCATAATAATTGTCACTCTCCTCCTGAGTTATGAGTTCACTTTTAGATCCAAGAAAGACTGAATACTTTCAGCTCCTTTCAGCTCTACAACTGTGCTGTATTTGATTAAGTCAGAAAAAAATCAGTCCTTTCCAGAAACTCAGCAGTCTGTATCTACTTGGCTTCCAGCTGACCAAACAAGCAAGGAAATCAGCTCAAAAAAATGTTCAACATTAAAACCAGATAGCAATAACTAGAGTGATAATGCAGTTTCCAGTAGATTTACTTGGTGCCAATATTGAAAAGAAGTTAAAAAACCACCCAGAAAAAAGTCTGCAAACTCATTGCAAATGTCTAAACAGTTTTACAGTATGTTGAATAGCCTATAATTATTCATATCATGTTCCTTGCTTTACTAATACTAAAACCCATGAGACTGAGAAGGAAAATTTAGGCAGACAAAAACTGCAATACATATAGATTCTGTAGAGCACTGCATTGACCAAATTTGACTGTGGTAATAAGAGAAACAGGTATATTTCAGGTCACAAAGCATACAATATGAAAACAGTAAAGGTCTTTTCTTACCTCTGCAACCTCAGTGACGAGTGCCCCAACACCCGTGTAATAGAAAGGGAAAAGAATGGCTGGCAGCAGAAGCAAAACCATTAAACTTGCAACACCAAGAACAAAATTATGCCATACACCTAAAAAGAATGAATTTTATTTTTAAATAAAAACCAGTAATAAAAAGGTGGCTTTGAAATGCAAGATTCTACAGTTACATTCTAATTAACTTCCCTGAAATAATTACTTTAAGAATGGATGAAAAGTATATTTGTGAACACAGACATGAAAGAATATGTATACTGCTCTACAAACTTAAGTTACTATGATGTCACTTTGTAGGGGAGTCTTAGAAGCTTCTGAGCCCCTGAGAATTAAACTATCAAAAAAGATGGGGAAGCAGTAAGTTAATTTTAAAGATGGTGTTCTACCATATTGATATTTCCTCAAGTAACACTACTTTTCTAAGTATGTTGTGGGCAGAGTATCCAGAAGAAAAAATGAGCTTCTGAACCAATTATTAAACTACAGTTTCTATCTACAAAGCTGTCATCAATCATAAATATTAAAATCTAGTGGAATAAAATGTATTACTTACCACCTTCTACCACGATAAACTCATGAATTTAAGACTCTTAATAAATGGGCTTATATGTGAATACATACTGTTCCTCCTAGTCAGGAAAATGTCTGAAATGTAGTTGCAATTCAGTATTTTTCATGGTTCTCCATTGTATCAATGAAAATAATTACACGTATATGGGCCAAGCAATTTTAGAAAATTATTTGAAAAAAAAAAAGGGCTTCTTTTACAAGAAAATCTGGACCTTAACCCATATCAAGAAACTAAGTTGGGGAATCAACATTTCCTGATACACTTTTCTGGCCAATATACTTGCATCCGCAATCTTTATAGAATGTTGTTCTCCATAGGAAGACATGAACCACATGAGATCACACTCGGCTTCCTTTAACATTCAGTACTATACAAATGTTCTCATTTAATTTATGTTCCTGGGCAAACATTTTGTATGATCAATGCAGGAAAACTTTTCAATGTTGAAGAGTCCTTATTTCCTTCTTACAGTGCTTCCTCTTGTTATGAGAGGTTTCATTCAATCTATATCTACAGTGCAGCTACAGAACAGGAACTGAAGTAATACATTTAAAAAACATATTAAACCTATCTTTCCTGTATATAACACAGGAATCGCAACATATGGCACACTCTTATTTCCCCTGGCTATCTCTACATATCACTTAGTCTTCTTTTATGTTTCTAATGCTGCAGAAACAAGAGACATTTTTGGAGTACTTTAACAAAGGATTTGTTACCATTTCCACTAGTACACGGGTGTCAAACTCACAGCCCGTGGGCCGAATACGGCTCACCACCTTGTTTTATCTGCCCCAGCACCTTGTTTCTACCCGGTGGCAGCACTGAGCTCCTTGCCCCTACAATCCTGCCAGCGCGCTGGTCACACGTGCAGTGTGTGTGACGTGCGTTACGTTGCAGAAGCAGGATGATGTGGCCCCTGGTGAAAATGAGTTTAACAGCCCCTGCACTAGAAGATGCTTCTTAAGGTGATTTCTCTTTCAATAGTTTTTAATCATATCTCATTGAAAGGCATTATAATTACAAGACAGTGCTGCACTTTTCATATACTAGGCATGGAATTAATGCTTAAAATAGCACAAGTCTTACAAGAACTCTCCACTACTCACAATTCACTATTCTTGAACTCATGATGCCATCTGCTGTAGAACAAATATACTCTTTAATCTTCAGAGTATAGGTGGACTACAAAACAAATATTTGGTGGTGTTCTCTACTCCAGCTCTTTTACCTAGCTGCCATACAAAAATCTGAAACTCTAAATTCAGATCTTCAAAACACTGAGAACAGGTCTATTCAATTGATTTGACAATGAGGAAAAGCTGAGCCAAGTATACTGAAGATCACATTTTATCATTATCAAACATCCCAGTTCTGAAACAAGCCTATCATTAGCTGTAAAAAACCGCATCTATTTGATATACCTAACTGATAACAGCCATTGATGCTAACCAGTCTAGCAAAATGTTTGCTCCTATCTTGCATTCACCTACTTTAGATTCCTCAGGAAACCTGAAAAATTATTATAGGTGTTTGCCTGTCATCAAAAACATGCAAGCAATTATTTTCTATTACAGCTTATGTTCTTATTTTTCTAGATGATTTCTCAGGAACGTATGGTACTACCCATTTTGAAAACTGGTATGTCTTATCTTTCACTTCTGCTCACAGTAACCGGAAATGGAAATTGATTAATTTGAGAAGTAGGGCTTCATAAAAGTTACCCCATTGCTGTAAATGACTGTTGTTCCTTAGGGTATTCGGAATATGAATATATTTACATATGTAACATTTATCAGCATTTACCTGATGTACAAAAGCTTGAAAATATGCTTTGCTAAAGGCTTCTGTACGCCCAGCCTAGAACCCTCTTTATAATGTTTTAGTTACAATATGAATTAAACATTACAGAAGGCTGGCTGCTATCTTGCTATCCCCTGCAATAGAAAAACATCAGTATCAAAACCTAAACTTAGACGCTAACTTTTCTATCTTTATTTTAATAGTTTGAGAATCACTTTTGTCTCTAGAAATCAATAACAGAAGCAGCTCAAGTACCATAACAGTCTCAGTCTAACTTTTAGAGCATCAGGGCTCTACTTCCCAATAGCCAGACTTCAAAAGACACCAAACAAAAAAAATTTGGAGGTTGTCTGGAGTCATAAACTGTGATTCCCTTTGTATGTTTGTGTTTTAGCTTTTAAGTCCTCCTGATGGCAATATCAAAACACAGTGACCTGTATAACAACATAACTCACACTTCACTGAAAATAACTCACAATACTATTGAAATTCACATAATAGATTGTTCCTATTGTAGAAAATGGTAGTGAATTGCTCAAGGGTGTTCACCTGTGACAGCAAGTTATGTTCTTACACTACCAATCTTCTGACTGAGTATTTCCAGGTTGTGAGCTCCAAGGTTTTGCTACTTAGGGTATACAATATGGGGGGAGGGGAAGACAAAGGACCTTCTGCAGCTGTGATGAGCGAGGACAGTCAGAAATCAGTCTTCCCCAACCACAAAACTGATATTTTTCATGAACAACTATTCTGAATCAGATGTAGTATATAATAACATTTTTCATGTCAGGAAATTGGTACTTATTTAAGCTCCTAGAAACTGACATCTCTTCACCAGAAAACAGCATGATACAGACAGTAATGATCAATTGATTTTCTGAAATCACAATTTAGGTTCAGAACTAAAAAGTAGCCAATAGGTACAGAGAAGTTTTTGTGCTTCTTCATTTTAAACCTTCAATTTTCCATCAAGATTTCACAAATAATGTCTGTAGAATACGTAACTACGCCAAGCAAAGATTTAATAAAAAAGTACAAACTATCACCTGCACAAAATATCCTTAACTGCTGGACTGGAGATATCAGTTGCAAATGGGTTGTGAAGAGGTCAACAAATGCTCCAGGATAGACAATGAAGATAAAAATCCCAAATCCATTAAATCGTACTTGTTCTCTTAAAAAGAAGAAAAGAAAAATGAAGCAGTGTGGCTCCAGACAAACAAATTAAAAACTGCAAGATTCTACACAGCACACATATTTTTGACTAAGAAAATAACTAAAATTATAATTCTAAAGCTAATTTATTTTTCATGCTATGAATAACTTAAAAGATAATCAAACTAAAGGATGTTTTCTGCTGTGGTTGCCACATTTAAGCAACACACATTTGTGAGTTTGGTAAAAAATAAAAGATAAGATCAATTTATTTTCTGTCTCCTGGTAACAGTAACAAATAAAATACTTTTTTTTAAAAAAAACCCTATTTTCAAGTTAACGTATATTTTTACATTTGGGAGATTTTTTTCTTTTAAGAAAAAAGTTGGTATCCTGTAGGATGCAGATTCAAACTAATCTATGAAAAATTATCTGGAAGAAGCAATTGCTTTTCTTTTAAATAAACACTTACAGATTTCTGGAATTTATAATTTCTCTCTTTCTCCTAAATGAAATCTAGAGTAAATTGTATAGTAACAAAAATTAGGGAAATGTCACCTGAAAAAAAGGAAAACATGTCAAGACATTAAAAGGACAAATGCTGTTTAAATATAGTAGTAGCTGACAACTGTCATACAGGTCAAAACATTTTCAGAGGTTTAACAATTGCTTACAAATGGCACTTTTTGGAATAACTACGTAAAGGTTTTATGAAACTACAAGTTTCATAAGCAACTTCCAGAGGCATGATAATCATGTTACAAAACAATTACATTCCAATTATTATTCTAAGACAGCGATGTTCCAAGACAAACCCGGCACGGATCAGCTAATCCCATATCTTTACTGAGACAGTACACTGGGCATAGCACTTTATTTACTCACATTTATATATTTATTATGCACATACAATAAAAGAACACAGAATTATACAAAATTAATCAGAATGAAGTAATACATTCATTCCCAGGAGTTAAGTCATCAAACCTAGTCATACTACCAATTATTAATAGGCAATCTACTGCCTATACGTGATTCCATGAGTTGGGCACACAGGTACAGAGGGAAGAAGAAAGGCACTTTCTTGGTACAAGCCTTGACTAAGTTAAGTCTCAAATATTTTAAGCTCTTGTAGTTAGCAGCAAATACTATCCTGAACTGAAGTTGGCCAAAATGTATCAGACTTCAGGGAGTCAAAGTGATTTGTCAGAATAATACAATTTGCCCACAGCACAGCTATTTAGCAAAGCCTAAACCTAGAGCATTCATCCTAACAGCACTATAGACCCAAGCTGTGCTTGGATGGAGGCAAGTCAAGGAGAAAAGAGCAGCAGAAGCAAAAGCAATATATATTGAACAATCTAATTTTTCCCCTGGAAACAGCTGGGAATAAATTTTTTGACAAAAAAAACATAACCCAAACTTGAATAATTGAAGCCTTTGCTCCAGATCTAGAATGAAGATGTCATATAACTAAGGCAAAAAAACTATTCATTTTGGTCAAAAAGAGCTCTACAGTTGCTCCTGACTTCTCTGCAGTTTAGCCAGCAGCAGGTGAAGGCATTGTAAGGAGAAAGGAAATTTTGTTGCTTCTTCCTATGATGGGAAGAGCAAGAGCTTCATCCTCCATAGAAAAAAACTGGGAAAAAAAGCTGAAAGACAAACAGAACATGTGAAACACACAGGGTCCCAAACTACCCCTTTAATTCAGAATTTTGGGGGTTTTGAAAAGGTTGTAATGGGTGAAGATGCAGTCATGACTCCCTACACTCAAGAAAATCAGAGAAGCAACTTAGGGCTTCATGTTTACAAAACTGATCATGATGATGCCCAGTGGAAATTTAGAGGACATATGATTATCAGTCCTAGTGACCACCACTTAACCCTCTTATGCTAGAGCGTCATTTAACACTAACAACTAACCACATCAAATAACTTTTTGTGATGTAATCATCATAGTTAAGTGACATTAAAAATATCAATTTTTATCAAAATGATGACATCACTGAGAGTAACAGGGGCAAATCACATTTGACTTAGTTACTGCTTCAGCCTGTTCATATGCTACTTCACAAGCTATGTTTAAACAAATCAGTTTAAAATCTACTTAAAACTACTGTTGTGCAAAAGTGCACGTGTCCTCTTCAAGTGTAACAGCTGCAGAAATGAAATTGTTGTGTGAGAAACAGCAGCACTTAAAAGAAGTATTATTTTAAAGCTGATGCAACACAGTATACTTTCAAAGCAAAACTCCTTTCTCATGATCTGTAGAACAAACATTGTATTAAAACGCTATCCTTAATTGCACACCCTTGCAAACAGAAAATCTAAGGAAGCTATGAAATAAAGAATAAACAGACTCTCCTGATAAACCAAAAAAGTGCTAATAACATTCACTTATAAGTAAATGCTCTGGAATTTTAGGCTTTGCTGGCACACAGTAAGAGAAAAGTAATTATTTATATTACCGAATAGCTGCCACCCCGTGGCCGACTTCATGTATCACACCACTGATGAGGATTGCAGAGAAGAAATAGGTCAGCTGGCTGACAGGCAAATTTACACCAGGCACCTGTTGATGTGGGCATGACAACAAAACAAAACACACTAGGAAACCAAGAGGTAGAAAGAAAAATCATTCTGCCCCTAAACCTGCTGCTCTCACTCAGCTTTTTCAGACACACAACAGAACAGGGGCTGTTCTCAAGCAGCACTATTAGTTTGTATCTCTTCTCCCAATTTAGTCAATGTATTTTAAAATACATTAAATATATATTATTTTGTTGAAGGTTGAAAATCTCTCCAGGCACAAAACCCTTCTCCCTGCCCTACTTAGTCCCCAAAGTCCTTACCAAATGTGTCCTACTCTATATTAAGCTCGAGAAGTTTATAAAGACTTCCACTGAAATGAGACGGGCTTGACAACTGTGAGCAGTAGTTTAGCATTACTTTACAATTTCCTGTAGCCATTAACGTAGCTATATAGAAAATCCACACTTCCAAAAAAAATAAAAAAAAAGTTGTATGGCATTTAAAACATCGTGAGCCCTAAAAATTGAAAAAATGAGACTGCAACTGGAACTGTCAGCCTCCTTTCCCTCTCCCTATACAAAACACAAGACTATCCCAAATTTACAAGGTCAAAAAAGGGGTAACTTTTGCCTATTGTTTCAAGTTTTGGCAATCTACATATGGCAATTCAACTTTTTTAAAAAAGCACTTGAAATCATTATAGTATTTTAATTTATGTAAGACATAATATGCAGGCTCCTCATGTTTCTCCTGTTCCTGTGGATTGCCACCACTCCCCAAGTCCTTCATTGCACTTGTCATGAGATACCAACTCCTTCCAGACAGGCTTCAAAGCAGTCACAAGTCAGAGAATGAGGAACCATCCCCTCTTTCCTCCTGATTGACGCCCCTGCTCAGTTCAGCAGCCTTGCTGCAGTGGGATCGTAAGGTCACTTCTGCTGCTTGCTCTGGGACAGTTCTCCTGTTTGCTTCACAGCTCTCCACACTCCAGGCAGGGCGCACTCCAGTACAGTCGATAACAGCTGATATGATCTCAATTTGAATTGCAATCCAGCAGCAGAAAAGACACGCTATGGGCAAAAAACCCTGGCCTATCTATAGGACTCTCTAAAAACTACCCTTGTGGGCTACAGATCCAACTGCACTAATTCCTCTTGATCCCACCTTCATTCGGTCCTATGCATTCACCTACCCATAGAGAAGAACTCTACAATAGGTTGGCGAGACAAGCTAGCTAAAAGAAATCTTTCAAGAGACTGTTTTCATCAACATTAAACCAAATCAGAGCATGATCATGACCAAAATATTTATCTTAAATGGTACAACTATCATACCTCACTGTATGGAAACCGCCGCTCTTCATTTGTTAAGCATCCATTGCTGGTATTAGAGCATGAGCTGGTGGCACTAATGCACCAGTTAACTGACATTGCCAGTGGCCCTCTGCTCCAGGCACATGGGAGGATAGATAGCAATAGCAAGAGTTGCCACCTTAATACCACCGTAAACATAGCCTGTTAGAACACAACACTGGATGGTTTCAGATTTCACAGAAGTTAGTTTAAGATTCACCTGAAAGGGATGCTAACTCTCATGAAGGGTTCTGAAATCAATAGCAGTATTTTGTTAATAAGCAATGTCATCTTACATTTTATGGTCTTCTGGAAATGCCTTTAGTAAAAGAAGATCCTTTGGTAGTAACTGATCTGTCTCTTTCTCACTTTTGTGAAAAGGCAACCAACACAAGAGGGGGCAGCTAAAGAAAAACAGTCCAGTTATCTACAGGTATATATTTTAGGTAAAGTACAGGACTGAACAGAAGAGGAAGGGTATAAAAATCTTAATCAATAAAACATAAGCAGAACAGTATCTTCCCTTCTCTACAGCAAAGGCTAAATAAAGGATAAACAGATTTATGCTGCATGCTAAAGTTCAGTTAAAAAAAAAAAGTTGTTTTTCTTCTTAAAAAAATTAACTCACTCTCCTCCAAGTAGTAAAATGCAAATCATAAAATCACAGAACTGTTTCAGCTGGAAGGGATCTTCAAGATCATCTAGTCCAACCCCCCTGCACTAAGAAGGGACATCTTTAACTGGACCAGGTTGCTCAGAACCCCATCCAGCCTGACCCTGAGTATTTCCAGGGATGGAGCATCTACCACCTCTCTAAGCAACCTGTGCCAGTGTTTCAACACCCTCACTACAAAAAAAATTATTCCTTATTCCTATTCTAAATCTACCTACTCTAGTATAAAACTATTACCACTTGTGCTATTGCAATATGGCCAGCTAAAATCCCCATCTTTCTTACAGGCCCACTGGAAGGCTACAATATGCTCTCCCCAGAGCCTTCTTTTCTCCAGACTGAACAGAAGTAACTAATTTAAATGAGGAGAGGTCCTCCTGACTTATTTTTTACCTCTTTGTAACCACTGATGGGCTACCTTTTTGTTCCATCTTAGGGTAGCATGTTCCCCTCAAAAATACTAGAATTCTTTAAGGCAGAATTATAAAACTGTGACAATTTGGAAATGAAAGAACAAGGTAGGAAAGAAAGAGAACCGTAAGTCAACTTAGGAGAAGTAACCTTATCCCTATACATGACATAACATTATCCCTCCCTACACATTACATCATTTTTAGTGCCAGTCTGGCCCTGGTTTGAATGCAGTAGTATTGCCATTAGATAGTCACTGAGGAATCAATTCCACATTGAAACTCTGGACATTATCCTAGATTTCTGCTTTCATAGTTCCAATAAACACCAGATTAATTCCAAAGGCTCATCTTTACTTGGTTGCCTCTATGCTATTTTCTCAAAAGAGAAATGTACAGCAAATGACCACTTTACTCTAGTGTCACAGAAGTGGATAGATTCATATAATGATCTCAGAAAATGAAGATGTAAAGGAGGCTTTTCTTGCTTCAGAATGTAACAGACAACTATCCTTAGAGAGATCCTGTCAGAATGTAAATTAAAAATTTTCTTTCTCGTGTTCAACTTGTGCTCTACTGGGCACACTCCTGTCTGCTCCTGGAGATAGTTCAGGAGCAGGCTGTGGATCAGGTGACTCCAGCAGCAGTACCAGCAGTTCTCTCCAAGGTCTCATTGCTTGCTTTTGCCAACAGACTGCATTTGCTATATTCACCCTGCATGTGCAAAACAGACCCAAACCATCCCAAAGTCACTCAGTTTATGGAACGTGCTAATGACCAGGCTCATGAAATTTTTGAAGACTAGCTGCACGCAGTTAGCTTAGCACTTACCATGGCAGCACACAGTTCCCAACTTCGGCTCACTAGACTAGTTGAATACTTCAGCAAGAATAAAACGGTTGGGCATCTCTGTTCTAAGCCATGCAGCAGAAGGCAGATTAATCTCATAGGATTTTCTGCTCTTCTGAGAAATGACCATATACTCTAGCCACATAACACTCTTAGGGAAATAAGGGTGACTAAGAATCCTTCAAGGTTAAAACTGTTGTAAAGGCAATGTCAGTTCTCCCATACAGATAAAAAAGACAGTATTTGCAATCTCTCCCATTCTAAAACCATACAATATATTGTCCAGCATCAGAAATTCATAAAACAATTAAATACATCATTATTAGGACTTTGACTAGGTACTGCCAGAAACAGCACTTCCAATTTCACTCTGTAAACTCATTAAAGAACCTTTGCTTCCCCTATCACACAAGGTTCTTCACACTTCTTTCCTTTTCCACTGATGTTTTGTATTGTAATAAATGAAATAGAACTCTTCTCTTCTTGTGGATTATGGACTTGCTCTGCAAACTTTAAGACCTCTACATTGCACAGTTCAGAGCATGCAAATTCTTAACCCTGTTTTGTATTCTCAGTACTATGATAATTTAGAGCTTTCAAAATTACTAGCCAACTCTCACTTCCGAGAATTTTTAATACAAACTCTTCCACATGTTTGCCTTCATTTGTCTTTCCCTCTTTTACAACCTCCACTCCCCATTTTTAAGACTGATAACAAACCAGCAAACTTTTATGTAGATGAATATCAGGAGGGAGGTTATCCTTGTGCGGGCAGATTTAAGCATCACATACCCCTTTTAAGAAGCTGGTTAAGATCAATTCAAAATTCTCCAATAAAGACTTGAGAATACTTACCACAACTTGCAGCATACGATCATTCTGGGCTTTCGGTGCCTCGGTGAGCATCTGTGTCAGGGTTTGCATCAATGTCTTTCCAAGAAGAATAACAGAGCCAAACATGGCAACTATACCGAACACCATTCCTATGCTGAACCTACAAAGAGAAGCAAATAGATTAGCGGTGCAAACCAAACATATTAGTATGGACCAACAACACACAATATTCTCCTTGTTTAATAAATGTTTTATACCCAAACAAGACTTTTGATTAATTTTCAAATATTTTTATGTTGTTCTTATATTTTAAATTTTATTAAGTTACCCAATACATGTAACTTGCCATTAGCTATGAATATAAAAACATAACCAACAACGTATAATTTACCATGTTGCACCACACCACCATATATTTAGAGACCTGGATCAAATAATGGGACAGCATACATATTTATTTATATGAGCTTTTTCAATGAATTTTGCATCTTCCTCCCAAATAATAAAAACTTCTAAAGAACAATAAATGGTCACAAACTTTTTAAAAGAATAACAACTAACAGGTATAACTGCAAGACCAGATTAAAATCAATTACTTAAAACACATTGTTCTTCCCACCAATTTATTTTTTATTAAAATCAGCGTTGAAAATCATTTCAATTTACATCAGTCCACCTACTGGTGAAGTTTTATTCAGCATATACATATTTTTTTTTTACACTGTCAAATAGTTGAAAAATGTGATAAAGTTTATTTTCTAGCAAAACCACTTCAATTCACTACCAATCCTTCTTCCGCTCACAATAATGTAATTGTTCTCTTAATGAAGCTTATAGAGAATTAATAGATGTATTTTAAGCAACGTGTACTTGCAATGTTAATTAAAGAGACTGGTGGGAACATTATACTGTAATAAATTACATGCATTAAAAGTTGTGATAGACTGAAACAGTAAAATCATTACATATGAGAGAAACCAATATGAAGCAGACTTCTCTTTTAGTACTATATCACTGAGGGTAGTAATACAGGAAATTAAAAGAAATTCAAACCTTACTAATTCTATATTTTCAGAGCAGAAATAAAGTAAAGCTAGGAAGGCAACTGCGCAATAACCATGTGAAATAACCATGTCTATCCATTGCACATTTAAGTCTGGAAAGCACAGATATAGTTAAGTAGTTGACTCTGTGTTTGACACAAGAAAAAACATCCTCAATTTATACCATAAATACAGAAATCTGGGTTTCCATCTGCCCCAGTTGTAGAACTGCCGGTTGAAGAGAGCTGTTTGCCATCGCATATGAAAAGGAGAGACACTCAAGCCATATGTCAGCAGCCAGTCTTCATATGATGCCTTCAAAGAGTTGGATGACTGCAAAACAATAGAAAACTAGTTTAACCAAAAAGTTCTAGGAGATTTTGTGCTATGTGACCAAGGAGTAAATGTGATCTGTTTCTATAAAAACAGATGTAAAACTTCAGGTAAATATCCTGCACATTATTTATATTTTGACATATAGGTAGGTGTGACGTAATATGAAAAATTCTGCCACTGTTATAATGTAAACGTAGCAATAGTTCTAGGATTGCAACTGAGATTTGGTATCCAGAGTTATTATTATTTGACAAACAGGATCTGACATTTTATTTCCTAGTGTTAAATCACTTCCAACAGTTTTTAACTGTCTGGTTACAAGGCCAAAGATTGAACTGTTCATGGTATATTTCCAATGTGCAATTATATTCCAGTAAACATTTTTCAAACTACAATAAAGAAAAATGCTCCTTCAGCTACAGCTGAAGAAACTGCTTTTAATATTGCTGAGATATGGATCAGTACTGTGGACCCTTTAGTAAAGGAAAAAATGAGGTCTACTTTTCAAACACAAAGACTATGCCTAATGAGACAAATATTTCATCATAGTAACAAAGAGTCAAACGGAATTTAAAATTATCAACTTGTATTGCAACAGTGATTTCACTATGATAATTTCCCAGCATTTCAAGGTACTCCTAGAACACCTTCCCAACGATTCCAAAGATTTCTCTTTATGGGAAATGTGACCTATGAACTACATGATTAATATGTATCTGTAGTTTTATCTGCTATTACAGACCAATAGACATAGTTATGACATTGCAACTTTATATTAAACAGTGCTTGTTTTCTTACTAGGCTTTACTTTCATGGAAGCCAGTATCAGAAACCAAACTGAAGGAATGCTTTCATTGGAGGTAAAAGAGGAACTCCTGGCTCAGGAAAAGCCTTCTAACTTCAAGCAAATCTCAAGGCAGGAGCTTCTCTGACATAACCCAGACAAGTCTTCAGATCTATCAGATCTGAAGCATTGTTCCTGATTTTCCCTATGAGCAGCAGCACCTACTGTCGACATCAGGAATATGTTATTCACAACAAGCTCCAATCTTCCCGCGCCAAGAGGACCTTTACAAGTTTCTGGCTTTTGTCCGTGGTGCTTTAAAAACGTAGAACTTGTCAAGTTCCTTGCATTCCTCCTGTCCTGCCGTGGTGGTGATAGGGACTGGATCTCATCTGGTACAACTATATTCATAGTTTTCTCATTTTGTTGAATTTATTCAAATTTGAACACTAAAAATTTATTTCAAGTAACGATTTTCCCAAGACAGGAGACAAATTTACTCAGGTCATTGCTCATTTAACACCTATTACACCATCTATCCTTTCTGCCTATGTATTCCTGTGTCATTTCCTTTTTCTTCACCCTAATGATTCCAGTCACATTTTTGTTCAGTCAGCTGAGGACACCTACAAAAATTTTCATTGCAAGCTATTCCTTAATCAACACTAGTCATTTCCTATGACAGCACTAAGTTTAGTGTCCACAACAAGATTGGCAGTTGCTAACGCAGCATTGGCTAATTTTAGCAGAAGAAATCACAAAGATGATTACACTTCTACAAATAATAATACATAAGCCAAAGAAATAAAAACACCTGCTCACATAATCTATAAGATAATTACGAACAAAAATACATATGACACTAAGTACTTCTGACATGAGAAACTTGTCTCTAGGGAATTAACTACACACATCATATTCAATTCACACAAAGTCCAAAAACCTCCCAACCAACTACATATTATTATAATGAAGTTAATTGGATATCTTGATCTGGCACTTTAAAAATGGGTGCCTTTTATCACATGAAAAAAACACTTTCCCCTTAGAAATGTCAGAAATTCATCCCTTCCAATTTGTTTCAACCACATCACAGTCCCATTGGAATAGCAAGGCATAAATAAATATGAGAAATATGGGATTATTGACCATAGATTTGCCAAATGGGGAAAAAAATTAAATGGCATCAAAATTAATTTTCCTTTTGTGTTTTCCTCGAAAGCTGTGCAAATGGCATTCATGATCACTCCATGACTGCATTCCTTTGCAAAATGATTTAAAAAGCTCTATGCAAACATTGCTTCTTCTCTCCTAAGCCTAGCAGAATCACATTACCACATGCACTCTCATGCTCTGATACAAGGTACACTGGTCTCCTATGTTTCATTTTAAGCCTCCTTCAAAATGGCCTTGACTCTGCTTCTTTACATTGAGTTCCAAGTAATCTTTGTTATATTAATGTTACTATAAATGCAATACCTTTTTTACTCATGCAAGCTTTCAAAATAATGGAAGTCTGCTAAATACTCTAGGAGCTCCATAAATACTTGCTAGCAAGCAGGAGTCCTTAACATTCTTCTTTGCTGACAAAATCTGTTCAAGAGTTCTGAACCATTTCAGCTTCCTGACCTCAAAAGCTGAAGGCTAACCTTGACTGACCATGTCTAATGCATCCTTTATTTCTCATAGAAGGAGGGGCAACTTTCTACCCTTCACTTATTCCTGATCCTTCAGGCAGAATGAAATGGGATGATTTAGGATGCTGGGGAGCAGGAATTTAGGGGTCTGCTTGAGTGATTCCCTTTTGTAGGATTAAAGCTTCAATGGAAACTTTCATTAACAGCATTCAATGTAGAGCAACAAGAGGGACTTAAAATTCCAAATCCCAGACTCACTCAGCATATTTTTAGTTTGCTAACACAAATGTATCTTGTAAGGTAACTCCAGCAATATTATCATATGTGAATTTATCCGCACAAAAATGCATTTATAAATGCAGTTACACCTTCTACACTGTAGCACTTCAAAGAGTCAGACTGCCTGACAATATGTTTGAAATCTGAACAAAAACAGTAAGGGAACAAACTGGGCAAGAGACAGTGAACAAGTTTACAGAAAAATATCAGTCGCAAGGTACAGCACACACCCTTCTCTTGCCAAAAATATCAACAGGACTGCATACGGAAAAGCACTCCTGTATTATTTTTTCACTCATGCTTTGTAGGTGCTTTTGGTGTAATAAAATTATAAGCGATCTGAGATCTAAGTAGGGACTGTGTTTTGCTGTGGCTGCTAGCAGCCTCAGGTTATGAATGTGGTGGGAGAATTACAGTACCAGCAACAAAGCAAGCAACTCTGATTTTCTTAATTATATAAAATTGGTTATTTAATCCAAATTATATTTTGGCTGAGATAATCTACACACGCAATCTACCAGTGAGTTCACGAAGACCTAACAGCTCCCACATACTTCCTGATAATTAATAACCTTTGTCAACTTTAAGTTCAAAGATCTAGGTTAAATTTTAACTTCTCCTGCTTGCTATAGCATTCCAGGCATCCCCTCTTCTTTTTCAACATAAATCAGGCACTAAGTTGGCTCCAATCAATATGGGATTCTTCTTTTGCCCCTTGCTGCTGCTAAGCTCTACCAGAGGTTGCAACAAGAAAGGTAGTGGCTATTCTTATTTAGAAAATAAAATGATTTTAAGACCTAAACCTGAAAGACAGCTTCAGACTCTCAGAGACAGAAATGGGTCTCAACATCGTGGCACAACAGGTCAGCTACCCAAAATCAGTTCTGGCTTCAAACTAAGACTCTTCAGCAGACACAAAAGTACTGTGAAAAGCAGCCTATTGGATGGCTTTTCTGGTGGGTTTTGGTGTGTCTTGCAACAGTCAGGAGCACATTTTTCTAGTATTCGGCCAGTCTTGTAACACATTCCAAAACAATGCCAGGGCTGTTTCCAAACACCTAATATACAGTTAATGGAATGAAACTTTCAAAATCTTCAGTAAATTACTGTATTTTTATTGTCATTATATACGGACTAATATTTGGCGATTAATAGCTCTCATCATTTACTGATCTATATTTACTCTTCAACAATTAGCAGTAGGGGGAGCCACTTATTTTTCAAAGTTTTCTCATCACCCAGAAATTTTTATATTCCTTCCTATATTTCACAGAGTGACAAAATGCATGCTTTTTACTTCGAAATCACCAGGCCCCATCAGCACTTGGCAGAAACAGATGCCACTCCTGAGCCGTAACATTAATGTCAAAAAGCATGAAAATTATAGATAAAATCTTACATTTTATTTTTCCTCATATTTAACTAGCATGCATCCTATTTTACATACATACTTTGCAATTTTTATCACTCCTTAGAAATCACACATCTTGATCTTTAAAAAAAACCCCACTGAATGAAATCTGTGCAATGCACAAATGCATTCCGAGACAAGGGGGTGTTTTTTGCTTTCAAACTTTCCTCTCTCCATCAGGAGGAAAAAGATGAGTCTTACAATACTATTTGAAGAGAATTGTGAAGGGACTGGAGAACAAGTCTTATGAGGTACAGCTGAGGGAGCTAGGGTTGTTTATCCTAGACAGAAGAAGGCTGAGGGGAGACCTTATCACTGTCTACAGGCACCTGAAAGGAGGTTGTAGTGAGATGAGTGCTGGTCTCTTCTCTCAAGTGACAGGCGATGAGAGGAAATGGCCTCAAGTTGCACCAGGGGAGGTTCAGGTAAGACACTGGGAAATTCTATGACTTTATGATCCTAAGATTAAAGTTTATTTCTTTAAAGAATAGTTGGGTTGAGCTCTGTCTCAACTTATTTTTTAGTAATACTTAAGGACGTTCAAAAGAAAGAATATGTGCATTAGGTTTATTACAGAAATTTTAGAAAAGAAATTAATTCTACACAGCCAATTCATAAACTAAGGTTGTTTTCTTTAAAATGTAACACTTTAAAATTCAGAAAGGCTGAGGGAGCTGAGGTTGTTTCATCTAGTGAAAAGGAGACTGAGGGGAGACCTCATCACTCTCTACAACTACCTGAAAGTAGGTTGTAGCAAGGTGGGGGTCAGTCTCTTCTCTCTAGTAGCTAGTGACAGGACAAGGGAAAATGGCCTCAAGATGTGCCAGGGGAGATTTAGATTGGCTACTAGGAAGAATCTCTTTACTGAAAGAGTTGTCAAGCATTGGAACAGGCTGCCCAGTGAGGTGGTTGAGTCACCATCCCTGGAAGAGTGTAAAAGACGAGTAGATGTCGTACCTGGGGACATGGTCTAGAGGTGGACTGAGCAGGCCTGGATTGATAGTTGAACTCATAGAATCACAGAATGTCCTGAGTTGGAAGGGACCCACAAGGACCACCGAGTCCTACTGCTTCTTGATGCTTCCCCGGGGAGCTGTTCCACTGCTCCACCACCCTCTCTGAGTGAAGAACCTTTTCCTGACAGCCAGCCTACGCCTTCCCGGGCACATCTTCCTGCCATTCCCTCGCCATTGGTCAACAAAGAGACAAGAGATCAGTGCCTGCTCCTCCTCCTCCCCTTGTGAGGAAGCAGTAAAACTCCTTTGAGGTCTCAGTCTCCTCCAGGCTGAACAGACCAATGGTCTTCAGCCGCTCCTCATATGACTTCTCCTCTAGACCCTTCACCAACTTTGTGGCCCTACTCGATGATCTTAAAGGTCTTTTCCAACCGAAACCATTCTGTAATTCTGCGATTCAAGTACCGCAGGACTATCCAGACAGCAAACTAGGAGCCGGCCTCCCGCACGTTTCACAGCTTTGCTCCTCTACCGCAGCCCCGACCCCTCCCCAGCCGGACGGAGGCGCTCTCAGCCTCGCTTGTAAGAGGAGGCGGCGGCTGCTTTGCCCTGGGGGAGGGGACATGGCAGGGCGCGTGGGCCCGGCACAGCTCACTCCCCGCAGCTGCCGAGCGGGGGACGGCCGGGGAGAATCCGCGAGAGTCCCGGGATGCGGCGGCAGCGCTGGGCGCCTCACGGACTCGGGGCGGGAAAGCAGAGCGGCTCCACCAAGCGCGCCTCCCGCCTCTCGGGCCCCGGCAGGGAGGGAGAGCGGGGGGCAGAACAGCCCCAGCGCACGAGCCCGCGCCGCTCGGACCCGGGCGGGGAGGGAGGTGCGGGGCGGGACAGGGAGGTGCGGGGCGGGATAGGGGGGGACAGGAGGAGAGGACAGGCGCCTGTACTGCATGCGCCTCTCTGGGTGGGGGGGCTGCCGGTGCACCCCTCCTCCTCCTCCCAGCCCTGGCGGGGGTCAGGCGGGGCCAAGGGCTCCCCGCTCGAGGTCTGCGCCCGCAGCCCTCACCTTGAGCAGCGTATCCGCCAGGTAGATGGCGCACCAGCCTCCCAGCACGCAAACCACCACCGAGATTGGGATCATGGTGGCAGCCGAGGCGCTGGCGGCGGCAGCCGCGGTTCATGCGGAGGAGCCCCCGGAACTAAACCTGCCCCGGAACCTTTCTCCATGGGCTACACTGCCTGGTCGGATGCTTCCGGGCACCGCGTCGAGCGCGGGGCAGGTGTCGGAGTGACGTTACAGCCCAGAGCGCTGGGGAAGGGAGGGAGCGAGTGGTGTCGAAAGGACGGTGCGCATGCGCCGCGAGCCCGGCTCTCCCTCCCCACTACAGGGGCCCCGCCCCCCTTGTGTACTACTCCGTGTGCCAAATGGAGGTCGTTAGGGCATGCAGAGATGTGCACGCGTGGTCCGTTCGTGTTACTTTTTGCATGGCAAAGGCGGTCACCAACCTACACACGACACCCCCACATGCTCACCCTCAGCCACACACACGCCTATAGCCCCCCGCACACACAGCCACGCACCGCCACACCCCTACACACCCCCAGCCACACACCCCCACCGCCTCCACACTCACCCAACAATTACACACACACACACAGCCGCACAGCCCCATACTCCCAGCCACACGCCCACACTTCTCGCCCCCTCCACCCCACTCCACACACACTCCCAGTCACACACACCCAGCCACACACACACCCCGCCCCATTCCCACACCCCCCTCCACAACTATCGAACATCCCCACCCCCCACACACCCTACAGCTACACTCCCCTACATATCTACATCCCGCGCCCACCAGTCACATACGCCCAGATACTCACTCACGCAGCCACACACACACCTACGCTTATCCTAGCCACACTCCTCCACGCACACTGCCCACATACCCCACATCCCTACACCCCCCAGCCACACACATCCAGACACGCACACACATCCCAAACACCCGCCCCCCCCACACATCCACCCGCACACCCCCCCCCACACCCACACACATCCATACACCCCTAACCACACGCTCAGCCCCCCAGCCACACCCACACAACTACCATCGTCCCCCCCACACTCTCCACACACATCCACACCCCTACACCTCCTCCAAGATACACAGACACCTCCTGCCAACCCCCCCCCTCCAGCCACTCCCCCCCCCCCATCCGCCAGCCACACTCACCCACCCACCCAGCCACCCACCCAGCCTCTCATGCTGCCCGTCACTGCCCCACACACAGACCCGATACACACCCCAAACTTGAGCAGATATTTTGCTCTCATCATAAAGATGAAGTTAATCCTTGTTCTCATGGAATGAAACTTAGCAGTCTGTGAGGTGTTTCAGGGAGATATTGCATTTGCGTTTTGAAAATTAAGGTATTCAGAATGAAAAATTTCCACTTTAAAGTGGTTCAGGAGGCAACACAGCTATTGATACACTTTTTAAAACTGCTTGGTTTTCCTTACAGCCACATATAAAGATTAAGTAGTGACTAAAGCAAAATGCTATACAGCGATCAGGTTAGCGCACAGTATCCATACAAAGCAGCATAACTGCCGGGGGGTTTAGAAGTCACAGCTGAGGTTATGTGTTGGTGGACCTCAAAAGGGCAAGTATCAAAGAATGTTGGAAAAGGATATCTATCAGGCATTCTGCCAGAGCATTTAAGCCTATACAAAAACTTGCAAAAGAAAAAGAGTAATATCATGAGCATAACAATACTGATTAAATGTCATTTGACAAGTAAATATCAAGCAGTATGCATTAATAATATGTTAATTAAGATGTGATAGTATCCAATTTAGTTAGCAGCTTAATATCGTAGGCATCTTTTTTTAGACATAGTAAATATATTTGTCTTAAAACTAATTATCATGTCTAATGATTAATCTCTTCAACTTTGATCTATTATTGAAGTAGGTATGCGATTATTCAGATATATTACTATACATGATACGTTGCAAATTAAAAGTAAAATCAATCTTAATCACACGTTTCTGATGTAAGAAAATTCTGCAGGTCTTCAGGGAAATTGTACCTGCATACAGTTCGTTGGAGACATAGAGCTAAAACTAGTTAAGATGTGGATTTGGGCATGGTGAGGCTGTAAATTTTGTCAGTTTGAAGACAAGACAACCAGAACACGACTTATTTGGATAAATGTTTGAGCCTTGAGGAAAGCAAATAGGTTTTAAGATATTATCTCAGTACTGTTTGTCACTAGATTGCTGGGCATTGAGATAAGTTAAATGGAGGAAAGGAAAACTGGAATAAAATGTGATTGTACAAACATTTATGTGCCAGCATAAGTCAAAATTAAGAGGTACTTTCATGGAGTGTGTTAGTGTTTGCAGAATGAGCACCTAAGTCTAGCTGAGAATTTCCAATGCAGACAAGGATGCATGAAAGAAGAAATAGATGGATAAAGATAAAATAGTTGGTCCATTAAGCACCTGTGAAGGTTAAGAGGTTGTTTCTGGAGGGAATAAAAATATCAGAGTAAAGAAGACATCTGAGACAAAAGAAGACAAGTACAGAGTCTGTCACACTACAGAGAAGTGTACAGCATTGGTTGTAAATGTTGAAGGACAAATATGTTTTAATTTACCTTACTAATATTATGTAAAAGTCTCAGTATATGGGAGAAATTCAGGTAATGGGAATTATGGAGATACATAATATGTGTGGTATTTTAAACTGTAACCCAAACAAGAAAAGAAAAAACTTTTATCCTTTCTGTGATTAGAAAAGAAAAGCATAGAATGTTACACAATTTTCTTGATAGCTTTTTATGTTCCAATTACAGTACAAAACTGTCTTGCTTTATTTAAATAGAAATGAGGTCAAAGTATTCTGTTAAGGTTCAGGATTTGTTTGCAGTATTTAACCTGATTACCAAAAATACACGCTGGAAAGATGTGATTTTTGACTCTTAAAACAAATGACATTTGTTCTTAATTCACAGTTCATGTGAACAATATAATAAAGGAAAAGCACAACTGTTCATAGAAACATGCATTTACTGGTTTAATCTGCTACAAAGAGCAGTTGTACATGCTTTTTCACGATTTGTTAATTACTGATACTGATCTATAAAAAAACAAATTACAGGTCTTTCTTAACTGCTATCACTTTTCAGCATTTAACAATCTATCATAATTCTGTTAAGCACATCATGACCAAAAATACATCTAAAAGAAGGTCCCCCAAAACTGGTACGCTCCAAGGATAAGTGGGTGTCTGACTGTAAAGAAAAACAAAGGAAAAGGAAAAACCTGAGAGATGTGCCTTGAATATTATTCTAGAATGCAGTTCTATAAGAATATTAGTTTGAGGTTTCAACTACTCATTTTAGCTGACAGTCGTGCTTGCTCAAGGCTTTGCATCCTCTGCAATCGTTCTGAAGTCATGCAAGAGAAAGAACGTGGAATATCTATTACAGAGTAGCTGTTCAGCATTACCTCTGATGCTGGGATTCTTTTACAACTTTAAAATCTGTCCTTGAACATCTGCCCTCGAACACTTAAACTGCAGGAATGAAAGGGCTCATGCCCTTGAAAGGAAGCTCATGCTTTTTGCTGTGAAGTCTCACAAACCGCTATTCTACTGCAGAATGCAAAATAAATACAGAATCGTTTCAGTCTAACAGGTATTGTTTCATGCTTACTGTAACCTAAAGTAAATGCACATGATAGCATTAGACCTATGAAGTCTGAATCCAAAACCTGGGACCCTGAGGTAAGAAGTACAGTTAGCTTGAGTAAATTAAAATGAGATAACACTTTGAAGAAAACAAAGAAGTTTGTAGTTCATTGTTCAGCGTACTGTTAAAGCCTGGAGCACTTCTATTCACCTATGCATACGGGGCATTTGGCTGTTCTGAATAATAGGAATATCTTTCACAGGATGAACTGATAAGGATATCACCGTAACTGTCTGCCTGGACTGTACAGGTGGTCGAAGTAGCTCCTGGTTTGGTTCATCATACAGCATAGTACTTGGTTAAACAAGCATTGATTTTGTTCCGCCTGGAGGACCAGACCATAAAGAGCAATTTCATTATACCTACGTGATTCTATGATCCCATAGCCCTCCATGCAGTGGATAAACTGGAATCCTGACTGATGTTCCAGTACTACAAATCCTCACTGCCCCTTGTCAGTCAGAGAACCTGTGAACTACCCATAGCAAAACAGTTGTTTTGCCTTACATAAATCAGTTTATGTTGGGAACTTGAGCTATGAACATTTCCTTTATTCCCAATGAAAATAAATAATCATTTGAGAGTTGGCTGCATAAAGCTGTGAACCTCTTCATGGATATTCTAGTCAGAGTACAAACATTATGGCCTAGCACCTCACCGATAGTTGGTGGGCACAGGAAACAAAGCAGCCTGCAGTTCTTGAAAGCATTTTCAGGGCAGATGATTTTTCAAGCACCACTTTTAGCACCAGATCACGAGAACTGAACTGTACTTTAAAGGGCTACCCCTGTGAAGCACAGCCTGGTGTGACTGAATGAAGCAGTTTAATATTTATAGTTTATTTTTTCAGGTTCATTATTATCCTTGGATAGAAGATATTGACTGTCCTCAACTCTGCTTCATTTGGGTGTAAAGTAAGACATGAAGATCTTAACTACTTTGTGTAACTTCCTATGGGAAACTGTTTATACTATTTTTAACCCTTGATATTTGATATTGCTTTGGGAAATATAATTTATAAATTAACAGCTGGAGGACTTTACTGGTCTTCCCATGCCAACACTGATTTCTTTTGGCAATTTCTCTCTGAACAAGTACAATATTTCTATGACAGGAGAAAACGGATGACTGAAAAATGTTCCTGTAGCAGATCTGCATCAATAAATATAAGACTTGATATAGCTCATGTTTGACTACTTGATAGATAGGTATGACTAGTAAATTTTTTCATATCTTCACTATGGTAATAATTCATTCGTAATTGTCTTATTTTTCAGAATGTTGGAGGTATGAGAAGCTAAGGATTTTTTTCCTCATGACTCATGGGAACTAGGATAAGCATCCTGATATTGATTCAAACTTTAAAAATCTTCACACCCACAGTTTCTCAATCTTCATCTTTTATCTTCTCTTCAGCAGATACAAAACAAAAATAGCAACTGATCAATCATGTATGATTCAGCAGTTTGGTGCAGTTGTCTCTGAATTGGCCATTTTTTTTTATCTAAGGGCATTCCTTTCTTTATAATGTCCTTCATATTCTGCTTTGTCCAGCCCATTGCATAATCTCAATTGTTCTGGGACCATCTTTCTACCAGGCAGATTTTTCATGTCTCAGCCATGTCTTTATTCCTTCTAATACGCCATTTAGACGAGGAAACATCTGAAATTAGATTTTGTTCTCTTTGTTAGACTGCAGATGATGGCTCTACTCAAGTCTACTTCATTTGCTCTCACAGCAGGATCATAGTTGTGTGTGAACTGGTTACTTGCAAAGCTGCAATTTTGCTTTGTGCTTTATTATAAGAGATGAGTGCATTTATTTGTGTGGTACTGAGTCCTCAGCTCCTCTTGTATATCTGTACATAGGTCTTATCCATCTTTGGGTCAGATGGGTACAATGGCAAAACTCCTTACTGTACATCAGATGAGATCTTGATCTGGCCATTGAAGACAAGAGTTAATAACGTTCAGAAGATGTAATCAACTGATGGGGATGGCTTCCATTGAAAGAAATACGAAACTGAAAAGGATAATAGATGGCTATTCGAATTATCCTGATTGGTGAAAACGATGAGTAGCTTTTCTGTTCAAAATTTCACCCGTGATTCAGTCAGTTCCTATTTTGTCAAACTTGTTTGCCCAGACAATATCTGATGGTACAATGTCATGGGTTTTGTTTTTTTTCCAAATTATGCTAAATCATTATAGAAACAGGATGTTTACAAAATCAGCATGTCATTTAAAGTTCATATTCCCTTGAAAATCTGCCCAGTACCCTTGCTTTTTCTTATGGTATCAGCTTTGCAGGTATAATGGCTGAAATTTGACAGGAGGAAAGTGGAAACAAATTTGTTGTTTGTGCATCATCATCATATTTCAATTACTCAAAACATTTTGGTAAGTAAGAATTTTACAGAATATGAAGCACAGAGAATATGGCTTTATGGTAATTTAGTGGTCAAAGCTATGAAGTTCTAGCATTTCTGTGGTTTATATTCATAATGAAGTTTTTGGAACTTAATACAAATTCTTAGATGATGCTAACAACGCTATTAAAAGATGCTGAAACTCTGAAATTCAGAACAAGGTCACTGGCAGCCTCTAATGAGACCATCTTCTTAACACACAGCTAATTATTTCTTGATGGAACAATCTGTGATAATAACCACCAAGCTTTTATATGGAAAATAAAGAGAGCATGGAAGAGCTGAAATAATATTTAGCAGCTCAGAAATGTCACAGAGACAAAATCAGCTAATTTAGATATGTTTGTTGATTTCCTGTCCCCTAGATAATAGTAAACATTTTTGCATGCTATTTTATGTCATTCATTATTTAAAAAGCCTGACGTTATTGGTGTTGGCATAGCTGTACAAGTAGAAACTCAGGAGAAAGTGCTTGATTTTTTATTGATATTAAGAAATATATAGACTGGAGAAAACTGTGAGAAACAATTGAACAGTAGATGATAATTCCTCAAGCAACCTTTCTTTTGACAAAGCAGCTGAGGTCTGATATTCTTCCTGCAGCCTAGGGTTTGAAATTATTTTCAGTTTAAAGCAAGAGTAAGAATGGACTCTGATGCCTGGTAATTGCGAGCTCCACTGTATTTTAAATTTTTGTAGTTCTATCTAACCTCATATGATAGGATACCATTGCTAAAAGTCTCTGTGTTTCATAAAGCCGGTGTGACAAATCATTGTTACATGGAATAGATACATCCTTACTAAGGGAAAAGAGCCTCAAAGTACAAATAAACTCTGCCTAAGTTTACAAATGGATGATGTTATTTTTTTCCAGGATCCACTATATTAGTCCTCTGACGAATCTTTCTGATAGCAGGTTTCTTATTTTCAAGACTTAGACAGTAACTTAGGTGTATTGAATGAAGAAAATACTTTGTCTTGCACTGCAACTTTAGTTTTCATAGTTTTCAGCAAACAATTCAAATGAAGGTAGTGATAGGAATTAATCAAATACTTAATATCCTGTGCCCATTATTCTTACCTGGTAATAAACTATAATTGTAGAGCTAAAATTAAGATAGGAAAACAAAATTTTGAGTTGTCAAAGACTGTTGCTACTGCTTGATAATTTGAAGTGAAACTCCAGGAATGTAGTTTTTAACATTTTACTTTAAAGAAGTCTTACTTCAGGTGAGCTGAGGGTGTAACTACTTTGTTGACTTGCGTTTTCAATTGTATTACACTGTTTGCACTACAATAAAACATTTTGGACTATAATAGAAAAAATATTTTTCTTTGGGGAGCCTCAGGAATGTTATATCTATGCTCACAAGGTTTCTTGAAAAACAAAACCTTTAAGTAAGCATATTAAGTAGTGACAGTTTGAAGAAACAATTCTGACATTATACAGTGAAATATCTCGGTCAAGAAGATACATACACGTTTCTGTTAACTATCAACTTCATTTTCAAAGCTAACAAGCTGTTCCAGGAAGCACGTTAATTAGACAAGCTTCCAGGAATGCAACAAAAGTATATTTTGAACCATATTGAGATTTTCACGCTTCATGTAAATACATTGTTACTATGTCTTTTGGATTTCTCTACAAGAGACATCATAGTTCCATGCAGTGAGTGTCAAAGTACCTGGCCCTAACTTGCCAGGCATTGAATCCATCATATGAAATGCACATATGCCTCATTATTTACTTACTAAATCATCTGCTGCACCAAGTTAGGAGAGGAATCTGCAGGCCACGGGGCTGTCCATCCCAGTGGTTATTCAAAGGCAACAGTACTTTGCAAAATAATGGTAGAAGCGTCTGTTTACTCAGTTCTATACTTTCTGGTATTAGTGATAAATTTTGGGTTTACTCCTTTTATCCCAACAGTTTAATACAGTTTATGATAGTTATGGGTGTCAAGTGCGTGACAAAGGAGGATTCTTTTCCCATTTACACATCCCTAAGACTACCTATTAAATTACTTGTCACTGCTAGGAATATTTGTTGAAAGAAACAACATTTCTTCGGCATATTTGCAAGATAATGGGATTATAAAATGTAAGCAATGGCCTACCTTTCTAAATTAATGACACATGGAAGGAAAAACTGTGTATCCCAGAGCTGGTTTTGTAATATAACTATTGTGATATAAATGGAAATAAATTCAATTACAAGACCACATTACAAAAATATATCACCTCTTTTGTTGCTTTCTAGTACTTCTGTTGTAAATATGAACCTTCACAAGGGGGTGTATAAAGTCATTGATCGATTGCAGCTTTGCTTCAATGTGGTTTCAACTGCCTGGAAGGAAGGATCTTAGACTGTAACAGAGCAAGCTCCTCCATTCCATGCAAAAGACATGGCTATGAGCCCTATTGTGAACCTGCCATGTTTCACGTGCAACAGTCTTCTCATTCCTCAAAATACTCGACCTTTCTGAGGAAATATGCCAAGAGGTCTCCTTGGAAGGAGATGATGCTCTAATTACCTCCATCAGTCTCAACCTAACACAATTGTATGTACCTGTTGCACACCTAATTGTGTGTCCATCTTGTCATGGCACCTTGGGAAGGGGGTGACTGTGAATAGTTTGCAAGCTGCTAGAGCAAGTCATCAGCTATATCAGCTGCTTCCAGATGGCAGCACTTTTGGGAAAGAGGGCAGAGAGCATGAGTCACAGGCTTAATGAAGAGGTCTGGGAGGTCATCTTCCTCTTCAAGACACAGGAAATTAAAAGCATGATTGGTCAGGTACATTAAAGTCAATGGGAAATCCTCTCCAAAATCCCTGTTCCAACTGCTACGTGTTTTAAGTATCTTTGGCACCAATTTTGAAAATTGTTGGTTTTCTCCTAAATGTTGCCCTATCCCTCTCCACCAGTAAGTGGCCAGTATAGTATCACCAATAATGACACTGCTGTTGTTATTGTTAGCATTATGGGTCAGGTGGAGACAGGTATGACAGAGAAGTGATGAAGGGGAAAGTTCATGTGAGCATGGCTGTCCTGCACTCAAGAACACTGTGCCAAGACCCCCAGGAAGCCACTGTGCAAGTTTGATCCTAACCCGGCAGCGATCCAGCCATGTTGGTGTGGCGTTTACCTCCCCTAGTTAGTCCCTTCGAGGTGAGTTTATAATTATGTCTCTATAATTATTTCCTTCTCCGGTGTGGCAGTAGGTAGCCCCAAACTCCATGGGAGGAGTTGTGTTTTATGTTCTGCTGCATACGCCTTGTGCTTCTGTAAAGCAGAAAGGGAGGGCAAGAACAGGACCCAAAGGTGTGTTTCTTCAGCACCTCCTGCTTGACACTTGAGCCCTGGTTTTACGATGGTCAAGTGTCACAGGGGACCAAGTTACAGAGTGAATCAAGCTCTATATTTAGGAAGAACAACTGGAAGCTATGACAGGAATTCCCTTTTACACTTCGCTTCTCAGCCGAGTCCCACTCCAGCCTGGAGCAGCTCTCAGTGCTGTCCAGGCTGAAAGCATCGGAGTTATTTCAGACGCATTAGAAGGATCACAGGCAATTCCTCAGCTGGTAGAAGAAGCTACCTCATCGAAAGGAGGTGCACATACTCACTTAACGGTTTGGAGCTTTTCTTATATAAGTAAATAAGTAAGCTAATCTTGAAGGGGTCAATTAAAACTTGAAAGACCCTTATGAAAGCTCTTTAATAACTGCTGTGAGCTGACTGCAATAGTTGTGGATTTCTGCTTATTTTAATGTCTTCTGCTGCGTATTATCATCTTATTCAGAGCAGATTTTTACAGTTATTGCTTCATAGTCTGTGGGGATCTTTAAAGGTTTAAAGCAGGAAGTCACTTAAATACCTAGTGACTCATAAGAAGCACATCTGTGTGTTAACTCAAATACTGTTAGTGCATAGGTACATGCTTCTTTTTTCTATATATTTGTTATAGCTAGTGAATTATTACATGGGGATTTTGATTGTAAAAGGGGTGTTCTTTCAGGATAAGCTTAACAAGTAACTGTAGTGGAGACAACTGCATTACAGAAAATGTTACCGCATTTGCAGAGAGCATGTAGTAAGTTTGGTATAACAGGCTGAAAACTACAAAGTGGGGGTTTATTTTCTTTCTTTATACCAGCTGGGTCTCACAGCAGGGTATTTCCTGTCAAAACCTTTTAATAAGATAATGCACTGCAATTCTGTGTCCAAAATATCTGTTGTGCTTGATGCTGTGAGTACAACAGGGGGGAAAGGACAGCTTCCAGCTGGGGTGGGGGGAGGGCTCTTCCTGTTATCTGTGTGCTACTGTACATCTCATGTGTGGATTACAAAAGATGGCATTATGATATCTCATTGTATTTAAAGCAAACAGAATAAGTCAGCTTATTATCTTGCTGCAGCCCTGTCAGAATTATTTTTAGCAGAGGGACAGAAGATACGTTCTTTGTTTTACAAAGGTTCTTTTCAAAACAGTGATTTATTTCACTGTAGTAGTTCCATATTTCACAGGTAGTTCTGTTCATGCGTACTTTCACTGCAAAGCAAGGAAATTTGCAGAGTAAGTCTGGCAGCTCCAAACTGAGCTAGCACTGCCATTGCTTTCTAAGTTTGGCTGAGCATGCAGCCCATAAAAGGTAAAAGGTGAGGTGTGAGGAGACAAAAGACACTAAGGAATACAGGCTGCGTGTGTCTGTGTTTCACTGGGTGCATACATGTGGAATCCTGTGGTTGAAATGAGAGTGAAGAGTGATTTTTTTTTCAATTTTACAGAGCTGATTGGAATGCCAGAAATAACTTAATAGAATCAGTGCAGCACTCTTAACTGTCTCTCTACAAGATGTGTGGCAAAAGAACAAAGGAATTTGAAAAAATGAACTAATCACTTTAGTAATAGATGCATCTGTAACCTGAGGTTTATTTTCCTGTGGTTGGTGGTCAGTATTGCTCTGGAGGAAAACTCAGAGAATGGAGGGAAGGGGAGAGAGACAGAGAAGATTATCTATTTTTACTCAGTAGCACGCTGTTGTCCTCATTTCTGTGGCAGTAATGAGGACAGCATGAACTGGTAGGAAAACCACCTCCTCCAAAAGCAGTCCTACACAATTGTATCATGCATCCGTCTTTAGGAACTGGTGTCTGATTTCAATCATTTTGAACACAGACTTCTTGTGAACCCAGAGCACCTACTGAGGAGCAATATTGCTGAGCTTGTTGTAAAGTTGAGATTCAGTGTAAATCTTTGCCTGTTTACCTCTATGTGGCCCAAGAAGTGTGCAGCAGTGTTTTTGCAATGCACAGCCACACAAGGGGAAGAAATACAATTTAGCTTGATCTCTTTTCTGACAGCACTTACAAAGTAGTCCACGGTATTTTAAAACATTTTCTGTTAATTTCCTGTGCTTTTGTTTCCATTTTTTGTTCTGATTACAAAGAGGAGAAGGTGATAAGAAAAATGAATTAAACTTTTCTGTACTGAATCCTATCTTTCAAAGAAACTGAGGGATTGTTTTGTATTTATCTTTGGAATACAACCACTGGTTAACAGCACAACTAATTCTATGCATAGTGAAGATTTTCAGAAAGGAAAGAGAGAGATCGCAATAAATACTTTTGGCTTTTTAAAATCTGTGAAATTTTGTCATGAACAAGTGACAGTGCCCAAGATTCTATCCCCCAAAGTAAATTGTGAATCTTTTTAAGCTACCTCAGATTTTAAGATTGTAAATGTAAATGTAAAACCACAATATAAAACTTAATACAGGCATGCTGGCTTTATTTTTCATGGTGAGCTTTTTTGCTGATTTTCTAATTCAGCAGAAGCAATTTAAACTCGAATTACTGAATGAAGATTATGTCCTCTGACTTAAGGCTGTATGTTTGTTTGGACAGTACTCTTTACAGCTGAGAGTGCAATCAGACAGAGGCCTCTAATAACGGGTCATTTCTCTTTTATGTTCTGCTCAGCAACAGACACAGATTTAAAGCTGAGGTGAGAATATGCAAGAGCAAGTCTTCCAAGCAGCTCCAGTGATACAATTTCAGGCTGATATGCCAGGCTGAATCCAACCTACAACTAACCTATACTTTTATTTGGTACCACCTCCACATGACAGTTATACTCCTTGCAGTACTAAAGCCTGTGACTCACATTTCATTTCTCAGTATATTTCTAGTATTCTATCCTATATCATTTATTGCTTTTCTCAATATTTTCCTTCTCACATCAGGTTAAATACAGTAGCCAAAATATATTGTAGTTTTGTTGCGATCAATGAGTTCTTTGGTGAACTCATTTATCCTCTTTTAGTATTACTATCTTATTTTGTGTTATAATGGTAAAAAAAGCAGACTTTGATGGACATCTAGTCCAGTTAAAATCTTAATTCTTAGTGAAAGATGTTTCAGTTAATCTAATAATAAAATTGCTTGGGGTTTTTTTTGTTTGCTTCTTTGGTTTTGGTGGATTGGGTTGGTTTTTTGTTTTGGTTTGGTTTTTTTACCTTTACAAAAATCTTTTGACTTTGGTGTATTTCCCTTTGTTGCTGTCTATTAATACTGCATCAATCCATATTTCTCTGCACAAAATTATATGGAAAAATCTGACCTTTTTTATCTTATTGCTGAAGAACATGGATGAATCTATATGAGCAAAAACTTTGAAGAGATGTTACTTTGTGCCTTAGCAGCTGTCGAATAGTACTATACAGTTTGAACATCTCGATCATTTTCAGTCTATAAGCACTAATATTTGAAAGGATTTATGAGTTAGAAAATGGCTTTGTTTGTCAATGTTTTGTAGTAAGTTATACTTTATTTGAAAGAAGTTTTAAACTGAGAGTTCTAATAATTCCCACCTACATACTGTGACAGAGATAATAATACATTATTTATCCTCAAATGCTTCCTTTAATTCTTACTCATTTTACAATGAAGTTAAAGTTTGACAGATTCCTTATCTCTACTCATTATTGGTTTTAATGTGAAAGAGATAGATCCATTTGTGGCTATGAAAGATTAATTGGAGAAGCTCAGGTGTTCTGCCTCCTTCTGATATTCAGAAGGAATAATTAAGCAACTTTGAAACTGAGATGGAAACAGGAGCTGGGCAGATGAAATGGATGCCTGTCAAGAGGCAGCATGGGTTAAGGTCTAGCTTATCTTCCCTAGCTATCAGAATGTTCGAGCCTGTAACACTTTCCTGTTTTGCTTGCAGGGATAAACCTCCGTCTTAAAAATGTCAAAACAGCCAGCGTCACATGTCAAAGCCATTCAGGTAAGAGACAGTGTTTATGTTTCTAATATAACAAAATAACAAATCTCAATCTGCTCTTTTTTTGCTTAGAAAAAACCACCACAGAAGTGCTAACTGGGGATTATTCTTTTAAAGTGAAAAGCTTGGTAGATATGGAAGTACTGAAGAAGTTTGACCTGAAGAGCATCTTATAATCTGAGCTGATAAAAAACTAGATGAGATAGACTGGTTGATCGCTTGCTTGCTTGGTCTTTCCAGTGTTAGGTTATGCTTGTTGGTGGTGTTTAAGCAAAACATGGTGATACATCTGCATAACGGATCAGCATTAGAAGTAAAACTAATTATTGCAACTATTAGATTTTCCACATAGTTAATTTAATGCCAGAATTATAGGCTAAAAGGATGGCATTGGTATTGTGAAGTCTGCATTCCTTTAGCAAAAAAAACTCTACAACTTCCAATTTGTTTGAGAAGCATTGTATTTAAAAGCCAAAGTAAAAGGAGAGAAATATTCATTTTTTAATTTAAGAAATTCTTCTATTTCACGTACCTCCTTAAATGTCAATAGGGATGAAGTTAGGTGTTACATACTTGTCAAAGAGGCAAGTGGAGAATTATCCCAACATCATCATGAATTAGCATAATGAAAATTGTATTTAGTTCATGCTATCTTTGATTCTTGTCAAAAGGCCAAAATATCTCCTGAACTGTGGAATTTTACAGAACTTTTGTGTATTTTGTAAAATGCACTTGAAATGAAATTTTACCCTGAATTCAGGTTCCCTCGAAATTACTCAAGAAATACAAAATGGAATTTCTAAGGTCTGATTTGTCCTCTGTTTCCCCAAGATAGTACTAACTCAATGGACTGGAGGATCAAGAAGATTAATTACTCAGTGGCTAGACAGCATAATGAAGTTGCAAGACACTGTAAAAATGCTAATGCTTTTTACCATCATCAACTCTACTGGAACAGACATGCAAACTACTGTATTCTATTTCAGTTGAAATTAGCAGAAACTTGCCATTGATTTCACTCAGTTCAATTTTCTTCCCTCTCTTACAGTGACTATGGAAAAGTTTATATGATTAATGAAAAAAGGTAGATAATGTATAGCTCAAAAATATTTGCATTTTACATTTAAACTCCATAGGCACATACAAACATTTTTAAGGGATTAATTTGGTTTACTTTATTCCTTCAAGTAAAGAAGTAATTACAGACTCATTTTTATTTTTACGATGACTTTCCAATTTCTAAATGTACAAAAATGCATCTAGTTTGTCCATTTAAAAAGCATGTTAAGTTAAAGCACTAAGTTTAATATTTTTAGGAAACTTTATTTTTTGCAATGGTAATTTGAATTACAAGAAAAACTACAGCACAAACGTTAAAATAAAACTATTACACATTGTGTCAAAGGTTGCTCCGACAGGGAGACTTGCACTTGAATTGATGCCTGTTACATTTTGAGCACTCTAAGAACCATGACTCAAAATGTCACATTAGTTTATACACTGTGATTCATATATTATGATTCTTTGCCATTATATGGTATTACAGTAGGACTGACATCCCCTGGAGAATGTACGTTGTGCTGCAGCAGTGGAAATGTAATGGGACTTTACTAACTGAAGTATTTCATGGTACTCCGTGTCAGAAATGGCTTCTTTCTGACCATAGGAGATGTATGCTAAAATCTTCACTTGTCAACAGCTACTAAATACACATGTGGGAAAGCTGAACGTAGAAACCAATTTCCAAGAGTAGTTTGGAGCAAGAGGACCAAAGTGGTTCCCAAGAGTAGTTAGGGGTGATAGAGACCAAAGTAGTGTTAATTCGTGGTAACTTTCCTTGCTGGCCTCCCCCACTCAGTGTGTGAAAGCGTATACTCTATGGCTGTGTGTAGGTCTGCCTGGCAATTATTCTACCTATGAACACCACTCTTGGCTCTCCCCAGGTGTAAGGGTGAGATGAATCTTATATTTTTTGTCTGAATTGCATCGTTTTCTCTGTAGTTCGTTTATGGGGGGTTTGACTTGAATATGTTTATACTGAAGTGGCTTTCCAGCTTATTCCATCATCCTTCCTGACAGCTAGGAATGGCTGTGATGCTGTGGAGAACTTATTCATAACATCCCTCTTCTGGTAATTCACTGTCCAACAGTTCTTGATCTGGGTGCCCTGTCTCTAGTAAACAGAAAGAAGAACACAAACACATCTCCAGTTTAATTGAGTCAAACCAGCAATATATGTTATATATCTTGCTTACTGATATTTTTCCTCTGGTCTGTTCAGGAAGACCTTAGTTCAGTAGCTCAGTATCCACACCTACTTGTAATGAAAAATGCAATGACATCCAAAATATGGTAGGCACTTTCCAAAAGCAAAGGAAGATGTAAATCAAATAGTTTTAATAATTGAAAATATTTAATGATTTAAAATAATTTAATTATTGAAAATAATAATAATACCCAGAAAGTCTGTCTAAAGCAACTAAAATTTAGGATTTCAGGAGTTTGGAACAGAAAGTTTCCTGGATTTTTAAAATTTCCATTTTGCTGGATGGGTATCAGGCGAGGAAGAGAGCACTGAGACTCATATCTCCGTCCCAGCAGACAGGTGACAAGAGCCCTGAAACTTATTTTAAAATCAAAATCGCAGATTTGTGCTGATTGCAGCACAGCATGGTCTTTGTAGAGCTTCTCTAGCGTACAGAATTTGGTCCACCCACTACCCTACCGCTCATCTGTGGGAATGGACCAGCATTGGATTAAAGAGGGACTTTGGTACCTCTGGTCAGAAACTGTTTGGAAATCTGTCATAGTTTCATTTCATACTACAAATATTTTAATTCGTAGCATGTGTTATCAGACTCAGACAGCGTTAAACTATGTCTTAAAGGCTGCTCATTTCACCAAGTTAATATTTCATGTCTGTGTGTGTCTTGTCAAAACTCTGATGTGAATGTCCTTATTGCAGATAAAATAGTTCAAACCACTTCTGTGTGACACAGATTACAGTGAAAATGCTGAAGCAGACCAAAGAGTGGTTTATTTAATTTAATTTAATTAGCAGTCTGGCACTTGGTGGATCATTTTTGTTTTCTGAACCATTTTCAGTCACAGTGGGTCTGGCAATCACAGTAGGAAGTGCAAGAGCTGGGTATGAGAGTTGCCGTGTTGTGGTATGCCCTTGGTGGCTGTGGGAGACAGCTTCTGCTCTTACTGACTCCAAGGGGAAAGAATGCCCGAGTTCAAAATGAGCACCAAGAGGAGAGATAACTCTCAATGTTTTGACTCTGCAAACCTGTGTGACTGCGCTAGCGATGAAGTGCAAAGAAGTTTCAGATTCCAAAAAAAGAAGCTGCCTGGAGGTACCAGAGCCTGGCAGGGGAGATGCTTAAAATTAAAAATAGCAAAGCTGGTTTTTTCCACTCCTAAATGAAATAATGGGTTAAGTACTGCATGGCTGAAAATGCCCTGTCTTGTCTCCTAGGAACTTAGGAAGTGCAGTTGAAAGGTTTCATGATATCTAAACTAATGCTTAGTGAAAAAGCATTATGAAATGAATACTCAGTTGTCTATAAAGTGCATGGCCCTGCAGACATTTGCCAGCCCCACTGGAATGGCAGCATCACCTTGCATAAATAAAATAAAGGGAAACAGATAAATAGATTACAGGGAAAGGTGCTAATTTCTTGGCAAATGGATTTTTAATTTGCTCAACATTTGATTGCAGCTGTCAGAACAGTTGTTGTTGCAGAAAACAGTGGGCTGTTTTCCTGTGGTTACCCAACCTGGGGCACGATTTTCAAGACCACAATTTGAGCAGAAGGACAGGATTATTCATCTTCATTTAATGCAAATCAGTCAGATGGTAAACTACAATAACACAGCTCACCGTTGGAAGATTCTTCGTTTCCGCTCCATAACATTAGCGATTCACCCCCTGGTTTTACCAGTGGGAGTCATGATATTTTGATGACATTTCCTAGGAGCAGCTTCTCTTCTGAGATCACGAGATAAGAATAGGTCTACGTTGTGCATTTAATTGATCACACCATTTGACTTTTAAAATAATTCAGTTTGGGTCACATTGGGAAACGGATACTTTTTATCTGCTCTTTCCTAAGCAATATTTTCTGCCATTCTTTTTTCAAAACTCTTTACTTTAAAGGTATCTATTATAAGCCCCATTTATGTTATGGCTACTGGCTTTCTGCGATAGTTGAAAAAATCAGATTGATGCAGTTTTGGGCATCACTCTGGAGGAAGCCTCCTAAAGCCAGGGGTGAGCAGTGTGTCCGGTGTTGGAGCCAGCTCAGCTTGATTCGACCTTTGTCTCACAGATCCTCTTTGCAAGTGGGAAGTGGATTTCTAGGACTAAGACATTACGCTGGCAGTTTGTAGCACCCGTGGGTAAATTGTGTCTGTAAAAGCACATTTTGAACACTTGTGGCTTAAGATGGCCGAGGGCAGGCTTTCCTTCCTAGCTACCTGTGATTAAACGAGGTGAGAACTGGTGTCACTAGGGGTGGGAGAGTGGACCAGTGGTTTGGGTATTGTAGAATTTGGGTGATTTACACTTAAATGCTGATTCTGGCATTCATTTTCTGTTTGACCTTGACCAAATCGAAGCAGACCCAGATGCAGAAGGATGCTTTGGTGTCTAGTACTCATTTGTTTAAAGTCCAATGAAATCAGGGATACTAAAATGTACAACTGTAGAAAAGCTTTCTAGGTGGCTTTGGTTTTTCACTTTACATCTTTAAAACGGAGATGAAAGGACTTTTCTTTCCCATGGGAATGGTCTGATGATACATACATTGAAGGCATAAGTGCTTGGAAACCATGATAATGCCTATAGACTTTTCCCACCCCTTTTGAATTTTGCCATTTGCCAACTGCATGGTTATTTATCAGTCAGTATTACATGCCTCATAATTTCCTTCTCACAGGCTAACATTAACATCCCAATGGGAGCATTTCGACCTGGTGCAGGCCACCCTCATAAAAGAAAAGAACTTACACCTGAAGAAGCAGAGGAGGTAAGAAAAAAAGGAGGAGGGGTTGAATTTTTTTTTTTTTACAGAAGAATCCCTGCCATTGATGGAAGAAAGCCTTTTAATTGCTCTTGTAGCACTGCATACCCATCTTGGGTACCACAGCTCAACTTGCAACGATCATTCATGGATATAAATGGCCACCTACTAAACACTTCATATATACCTAGTTCTGGGTTTGGTGCTAAGGCATCTGTAGGAATTTAAACTGTTTCAAAGGTGTGTAGCACTGCTTCAATAGCGGCAGGATACCTGCAGTCAGGAAAGACAGCCAGGGTTTCACCAGCAGTATTTATCTAGATGGGAGTTGATAGGATACAGCAGGAAAAGTTGTGGCAAAGCTTTTGAAGAATATGCTACTACTTGCTGCCCCATGGTGTGGTTTATTGTTACAGCTTAATAATATTGGAACAGGTTTTCAAATGTAATACTTTCTGGAATATATATCATCAAGGAGAAATTGAATCTGAAGATACTTGCAAATTAAAAACAGAAATTGTGAACCCATTTACCTGCATGGGGCGAAAATACTCCATTTTAGAATGAATTCCGTTTTTTTTCTGCTTGTATTTTACAGAGTATTTAACAGTGAGTTTTGAATATAAAATCCAATTTATACCTTAACCGATATTCATCGCAAAGGTTATGCTTAAATACAGATATTTCTGGATGATATCAAAGCATCTTATTTGCCAAGAACTTTTATAATAAATAAGAACTAAAACCAACGGTGGAGGGAAAGGTAGTGGTAGATACCCCAAGCAAGAGAAAAGCCCAAGTAAAGATAGATGCTCATTGCTTCCTGGCCAGTTGCCTAGTTTGAATTTATAACTCCATGATGGGCCTGAGCTGTAAATGAGCCGGGAAGGCTCAGAAAGACCCTGTAGAGTTGGGCTGTCTCTGGCAAGACTGAGCCAGGTGGGCTCACTGCCCTGGCGGTGAAGAAAATTGTCGTGACTAGGGGGAGTCTTGCCCTCACACAGAGCAGAGCCATGAAGGAGCAGGAAGAACGTAGATAGCCACTTCTCTTCAGGTATGCAGTGACACTGCTGGTTATTCAGCTACAAACAAGAAGCAACCAGATTAGTTGGACAAATTATCAGCTCCTTCTGGCCTGGTACAGGCATTTAAAATGGCCAGGTTCTGTTACATAAGAGCTAATCCTTCCTTTTTGTCTAGATCAGACAGATTTTTTTTCTGAATTTTGATATATTTGATATAAATAATGGTCTGTTTACAGAGAGCTTTCCTGGAGAAATCCAACACAGGCTGACTTAACTGTTCTTAAGAAGATTTTAGAAAACAAACCCAAACATACAAAGTGACCTTGAACACATATTGTGGCTTTTTCCCCTGGAAAGAAATCAAAGTACATTCTCTCTGCAGTAATTAAACTGGTGAAGGAAAGCATGTTATTAAGCAGAAACTAATATAGCATGTGTGAATTCTGGTAGTATTTAAGAAATAAAATAAATTAGTAGTGCTGATAATTAGATTTGGTTGGGTAATTCAATATAGTTTTGCTTCTCAGTTGTGTGAATACTATATACGAGAAAGACATTACAGAGTGAAAGTTCATGACCCAGGTTTTATAACGAATACGCAACCAAACCAATGGGATTAAAGACTACAAAACCAGGTCTTGTAACAGGAATAGAATAAAAATGCTACCAGTGCACTTGTCTTCTCAGTTTTCTCATTAAGTTTTTCAATACAGCTCATGATTCTTTAGAGCAGCTTTTGCTAACTGACACTTTTTGCTAACAGTGCTTAGCATTTTTCACTATATTTTAAAACCTTGGCAAAGGAGATGAGAGAAATATGGCTCCTAGCAGAAAGGGGTTGTGATGTCAGAAGGGAGCACATGTTTTTGAAGGTCAAAGGAGCAGACATGTTGACATGAAAAAGAAATGAGAAGTGGGAGTTTCAGAAAATAACTCTTTTTCAGTCAGAGTGTTTCCATGCAGGTATTTGTAAACACTTGTTTTATGTCTAAGACACTCTTCAGACTTCTTTCAATAAAACTGAAGGCCAAGGTCTGATATCAGCTGTGTGTTGCACACAGAGTGGGTGATATAGGGAGGGGTGCAGTCATAAAGAGCACACACTTGAAATTAGAATGGAAAGCTAACATCAATTTATGGGACACAAAGTCTCTGAAACATGGTGAAAGTTTGCACCATTTGTACTACAAGAGGACATTTTAGACAACAACCAACAAAATAACCCATCATCTCTTCCTGCCCTCCCTCCCCAGTTTCTATTGGGATTGCATTTAGTATAAAAACATTCTTTCCTGTTTCTCAAATATCTGACCTATGCTCATATTCAAGAAGAAATTGCTATTATGGCTGTAAGGTCACTGAGATCCTTTTGTGCAGAGTGTTCCTGCTTCAACAGAGGAGGAGAAAGACAAGAAACATCTCCCAGGAGCTAAGAAACTTCCCGGTCCTGCTGTCAACTTGTCAGAGATTCAGAACATAAAGAGCGAGCTGAAATTTGTCCCTAGAGCTGAACAGTAGCTGGAACAAGCAGGTGAGTAAAAGAGAGGTTCTTTTGCATGGCTCTAGGAGAAGCAGGCTGATCCAGCATCCTCTTTGTGTCAAAAGATGCCTTTCCAGGTACTTCAGAGGACCCAGAATCACATTCCATATGTCAAAGACAAAATATAAGAAGAAAAGGTCACAATCCTTGGAATTGTCTTTTATTTAAAACATGAATCATGTAGGAGACTATATCCAGTGATATATGCCACCCATCAACTGGCCTAACAAGAAGTGTATTCAGCTGTTAGGAATATTGAAGCCAGATTAAAAATAGCAGCTTCTTGTTTTGCAAGCACAAGTTTCAGTTTTATAGAATGTAAGACTTGTATTTGTACACACTAGCTACAAAACATGTACAATGCAAATAAATTTATTGCAGTGGTGGACAATTATATCAGTATTTTTTAAAACCTCCTTTGGAATGTTATCTATGAGACAGTGCACACTTGCAGCCCAGACAGCCAACAATATCCTGGGCTGCATCAGAAGTGTGACCAGCAGGTTGAAGGAGGTGATTCTGGCTCTGGCTTCTACACTCATGAGATTTCACCTCAAGTACCGTCTTCAGTTCTGGAGTCCTCAGTACAGGAAGCATAAGGTTCTGAGTCCAGAGGAGGACCACGAAGATCAGAGGGCTGGAGCAATGAGGAAAGGCTGGGACAGTTGGGCTTATTTAGCCTAGAGAAGAAAAGGTTTGTGGGAGACCTTATAGCAGCCTTCCAGTACTTAAAAGGATGCCTACAGGAAAGCTGGGGAGGGGCTCTTTATGAGGAAGTGTAGTGATAGGACTAGGGGTAACAGTTTTAACCTGAAAGGAGATAGTTTTAGATTAGCTATTAGGAAGAAATTTTTAACTGTGAGGGTGGTGAAACACTGGGAAAGGTTGCCCAGAGAAATGGTAGAAGCCCCATCTCTGAAAACATTCAAGACTGGGTTGAATGGGGCTCTGAGCAACCTGATCTAGTTAAGGATGTCCATGCTTATTGAAGGAGGGGTTGGACTAGATGACCTTTAAAGGTCCTTTCCAACCCAAACTCTTCTATGATTCTATGATTATTTTATTTAAAAGGAAATGTTCAGTGCTTAAACACAGATTTCAGAATCTTTTCCATCTGATTTAAAACCAGGCCCGTAAGCCTCCATTGTTCTACACACCTTGAAGAAATTAATGATCATTTCCATCCATTAAATTATCCTCTGATTTTCTTTGAAAAGCCTGAGCCAGTAAAGATGTAGCAGGCAGTTAGAATGAAAATTCAGCTATTTGGAGAAGTTTCAGTAGAAAAAACCCTGGCTACTGTAAAGATAGTGTGTTACATAGTTAGTAGTCACCTGAATTTCCAATTGTACCCATTGACACAAATCACAGAATCATAGAATCATTTAGCCTGGAAAAGACTGTTAAGATTGAGTCCAACCATAGAAGTCCTTTATTTATCATGAAGAGAGGAAAAGGAGATAAACTGGGTAGAGCAACATCATCTGGAATTTACTGCACAAAACCATAAATGAAGAACAAAATAAAACAGCAGTACAAAAGGGTTCTGGGAACACCGCAGAATTATGGACCAGGAATCTTGAGAAAAATGTCTTATAATCTGAGCGAAATTCCCCAATACACACTGCAACATTAACTTATTTTTATGTACAGCATAAATATGCCATTTAGAAGGAAAAACTGTTCAGTGTTTTCTTGCTTTGCCCTGCTATGTCATAATTTTCCTGTTATCGTAAAGAAACAATGGAGTCTTTCTCTTCAGAAAACTTGGGAAAAGGAAAATTAAAATTTTATAAAATGTAACATTGTAGTCATCTTGCTAAAGCAGTGCCCAGAGAAATATGAATTTTTAATGTGAGGTTTTAAAGATGTTTTTTCTGCAAGAGATATTTAGACATAAATTTAACCCATGTTTATACTCAGATGATTGCTATTTTTAATGTTCAAACCAGTTTTTTAATAATTAGCTTAATGAGAGTCTGACAGAAACATTTAGGGCATGCAAAGAGATTTCTACAGAAACGTCAGCAAAGTAAAGGGCATCTTGAAAGCTCTGATGTCATTAAGTCATTTCTATCTCCATGCTTCTTTTGATGTTGTATTGGTTATCAGGTTCTAACAATGACACAGCTATGTAGATTTTGGATCGTACATTCACAGATCATATCTGAAAACCTAGTTTCTAGAAGAGCACAGTACTCACTGGAGTCTAGGAATTTGCTTCTGGTTGCAGTAGAGAATTAAGCATGTGCATAAATTCTACATAAAATTTGGGTGTAAATCAGTCACTTTCTACCTCCAGCAGCCTTGAATGATACTATATCTAAGTTTTTTCTGCTATAGAGGATATTCATCAGTACAGATGTTTTAGGCATGACCTACAGCTTTGTATAAAAAGTGATATAGTCAGTGAATTGTTTGCCTGACCATGTCAAGCCAGTGAAGATTGTCTTTATTTGCAAGAAATCAACATTCACATGTGCCAGATACTTTGTTTCATCTCCAAGAAAGGGTTAGTGATCATCCTTTGAATATGATGCTTTCTAAAGAATGGTAAACTGACATTTCAATAGACTATGCCTGTGCAGAGTACGTACTGATAAATGAGAGTATCCTTTGTGTTTCACAGTTTGGAAATTAATTCTCTCTCACATCAGCACAATGAACTATTCAGAGTTTTGCTGAGGGATTTTCGTTTGTTACTATTTTTATATTTCTTGTGGTACTCTGTAGGAAATACCCTCTGAAACTTCAAGAATAACTCTAAAGTCTCTAGATAATGTGATTCTATAACCTGATATTATAAAAGTATCACAAATATACATAAATATGTCAAAAATACCAAATGTTTTACAATTATTTCTAACACTTCCTCCTAGTATTGTAATTTTTCATCTGATAGTTTCAGTAAATTGCAAGTCGACATGATCAATTTTGTTTTAATTTTTATTCACATTTTCTTCTTCGGTTTTACAGAGTGCAAACCCATCAGCAAAAGTAAGGGACATGCAAAACCGTAGGTTGATTCGTTATTTACAACCCCATTTATACATAATTTGCACTTTAGAGTAACTTCTGTTAAATATCTTTGGTCTTGCTGTTTTGCCAAATAAGGAAACATGGATAGATTTGCTAAGATCATAGTTGTGAGTCTAAGAGTTTGTGGGAGGGATATAATTAATGAGAAGTCATGAAGCTGGATCCACTGAAGGTCATAAAGTGGTTATCAGTGAAGATATTCTTGTAGTCATCCCGTGTTACTCGTCTATGATTAAATAATTAGCATTCCCTTTGTCATAAAGAAGTTTTTTCTTCCACAGACCAATGGATGATGTGTTTGATGCAGCTAGTTTTAATATACAAAATAAGCTGTGATTAATTTTCCCCTTCTTCATCTCTGTCCCTATATTTTTTGCTGCTCCCTTTGCATGTGCACATTTCTACATGCACAAGAGTGAAATGAATGCAAAATAAAATAGAAACAATAGCACATGCTACTGTATGTCCTATCAAATAAGTAATGGTAATTCATAACAAACAGAGCATACTGTGGCTGAGATTTATTGCTGATTGTTGCAACATGGTAACTAGCACAGTGATCGTGCCTGAAAATGGGACTAAGCACAAAGTAGTGTTTCACTTGAGCAGATATATATAATTGCGGCCATGCTGCAACTCATGTTTGGGTTCATTCTTCATTTTCAACCCTGTCGTGTTTTGTGTCCTAAAGTGTAGGGGTTTGTTTAACAAGACTTCTTACAATGTGCTGTGAAGGGCCGTGGAGTCTAAATGCTGGGCTATGGTTTTAAAACACCTAGATCTTCAGCTGTAGTGGTCTAGTCTTTTCCTCTTGAAGGAGGCTTCCATATTTACCGAAGGAACTTCTCAAAAGGCAAAAGGGGAAATTTACTGTCTTGAAGTTACAAAAAAGTCTATCATGGAGATCGGGGCAGCACCTTGGACACTGCATTCTTATCGTGTTTGGAGAAAGCACTTATCAGGATCCTCATCACCATCTTGATGAAATGTTTTCTCAAGGTGTGAGAAGGGTATTTGTAGATAATCTGTTCTCTTTACATGGAACTCTGCTAGGGAGAGTGATTTAGTTGCAGTAGCAGAGCAGTAGTTCTGCTGTCAGGTTGCAAAAGCAAAGGATTTGTGGTTTTAGGGCAGAAGAATAAACAGCTAGCAAAGGATTCTCAGGGCAGCGTAGACTTCGCATTACTTGCAACATTACTTCCTATGTGACGTTCTGGGAATCCTGCCCCACATGAAATGAGGAACCTTCTCAGCAGAGCAACCTCTGAGGCTGGCATCACTTTTGGAAGAAAGAGAGGGGTGAAAAAAAGGAGTTCCTTAGGGAATAGAGCTCTTATATCCATACTTACAAGATAGTCCTTGGGTTTGCTATTAATTATTTACAAAAAATGTCAATTACCGTGGGCTAAAAATACACATTATAACTTTTTCCACTGAGTACTGCTGATTTTAATTACAGTTTTATGCTATATACTGCTCTTCAGCTGCATTACAGTTAACAGTAGCCATCTACATCTGCTGTTCAACGATTGTGACTTATTCCTCTGCTTATATGGACCAGAGGGATGTGGTTGAACTGCTGTATAGTAACCAACAAAGTTACTGCTGTTGTCTCCAGCAAACACATCCAGTGCCTTGCTAGCAGAAGAATTCTGACATGCCATGAGCTCTTGAAACAGCCCCACAGTTTAAAGAAAATGTGTTCATTTGATGAAGTCCAAGTAGCCAGCCTTTGTGTGAGAGAAGGGAATTTTACATCCAGAGGATGCCGAAGTAGGTCAGGAGCTCAGATCTCCTTAGCTGGAGTGGGAACAATGGGATGGAAAACAAGGATGTGTTTGCAAGAATTTCTGCAGGACCCTTCTGCCAAAGTCAGAGGATGCTCAGGATTGGGGGGGATCTCACAAATGTACCTGAAGGGGGGGGGGGGTGCAAAGGTGATGAAGTCAGATGGTGTTGCCCAGTGATGGACCATCTGCAGACCCACTCATTGTTGGGCCTGTTAATTTCAAGGTAGTTCTTGAGGTTTTCTGTCCTTGGTTTCCTACCATCTTCCTGTCTTTGGTTCAGTGTTCCCAGATAAGCAACACTTGGGGATTTCATGGCTAGCCATCAATTTTTCCAGGTCACTTCTGTTTGTAAAACTGTCCCAAGAAACTATGTAGTTGAGGGGTTTTAGGGTTTTTCAGCATCATGTTTAAGGTTCTTCTGGATTGCCATCCAGGTTTTTTAAGTCTACTTATGTCATGCTTTCAAAGTTTAAAACAGAAGATCTAGAAATTTCTTTTCAAAGAGAAAACTATAATCCCCAGGACATAATTTAATATCAGAGGGACACAAGGAATCATGTTATCTCCTCAAGCTAGAAGGTTATTCATGTTTTGTTTCCCAGAGTTTCTGTGCTAAGAAGTAAAATTTGAGTTCATTGTCTCCAGCATGACCTGCAGCTGTTTGTCACAAACTGAGAGTCTCTACCACCAAAAAAATGCTGTGTTAAGCCCCCAGGATGTCATTCCTCAGACCTTTGCAAGTCAAGGAGAGGCTTCCTTCTCATTCTGTTGTTGAATGGTGGAAGTGAGGAGGAAAACATAATGCAGAGACTCTGCTTTCTAGATGCCTAAGAAAGCTTGAAGGTATATGTTAGGAAGTTGGTTTTACCAAGTAAAGAACAGAGCATATTCTTATGAGCGATAAATGCTTCTTCTTAAACTAATTAGGAAAAGCTTGCTTGTGGTTTGTGGTTTTGAAAACTGACTAATAACTTCAAAACAAAAATATCAGAAGACATTTTGCTCCAATGCAAGTTACAAGAATGAATACTTGGGTATGTCAAAATATAAAATGCAGAACTGATTGTAACCAGTGAACCGTGAGCACTAGAAACTCTTTGGGCAGCGGGAAGGAGCTAGTACTGACCACTGTTAAAGAGCTATAAGTGAGTTGAGGGTGATGCTGTTTCTCTGTATATGGGAACTGTCCCACCAGCATTAGGTATGCCTGGAGCACTTAGACACTGTGATGACAGGCATCATCAGGAACCCCAAATAGTAAGCAATTCCAGCCTCTCTAAACTTACACAGTTCAAAATGTGTTCAGTACAAAGGTTTTTGAGTACCTACATCAGATTAAAAAGGCTAACTGCTTTTGGACACACAAAGTGAAGCTTCCTGCGTTATTAACAGCTCAGATAGTTTTGTCAAATCTACCTAAATTGTAGCCAATTAGGCTGACAGTATGATCTGAAATATCATAGCTCTGATGTGATAATCAAATGAATTTGCTTCTAAATTTAGTGCCTCATCATTTTGTTTTATAGTTTGTATTCGTTTCATTTGATAAAAGATTACCTAATTATGATTTCACAGCCTTGTACTCAAGAACTGCATCAATTAGTGCACCACTATACTTTGTCATCTGTTGCAGAGATGGCTTGATACTGCATGAGCCATGAGACCTCTGTCTGGGAGGACGCAACCTGCAAGTGGCATAAACGCAGCTCTGTACTTGGGATTAGGCCTGTTTCAGCCCCCAAATTGCTCCTCGTGTGCCTTGTTTTGAAAAATGTAGCTCTTTTCTATGCCAAGGCTACCTCTATTCCACACTTGGTTAAAAATTTCTTCTGAGACTGCATAACATTGTATAATGGAAGAGCTCACTGTACATAGGTAGGGCATCTTATATAGGTAGAGCTCACCGTTACAGTGATCTCAACATTTGCTGCCTGGTGGGCAACATTACTAAGGAAATATTACGCTGCAGATGTTATTGGATTTTGCTGTCCCTGTCTACTACCATCTTAACCTCCTAATTTCCTTTTGACTTCCAGCAGCAGCATCAAATACTCTGTATTTGACAAAGTACACAGCGTAGATCAGCATTTCCTACGGAGTATGTATTGGTTTTGCTCTCAGTGTTGCTCATAATTTACTTTTCACATTTGATTTGCTGCAGGTTGTAGCAGAAAGGAAACTCAGCTGAACTAAGTTTTGCTTAAACCTGGGAACGAGTGTAAAGTCTGGTTTTCTCTCCCTCCATTTAGTGGCTGTATTAGTATGGCTGTAGTTGTTGCTGACTGCAAATGACTGACTTCCGTGTACAGCCATGGATTCAATAAAAGCAAAATAAAACTATCAGACTTGTTGCTCAGAACTTACTCCCTGACTTTGGTAAAGTTGCCATAACATTGCTTTTAATTTAATCGTTCAGTTATTCAACTGATAAAAAAAAATTAATTGAGTCCTTCAGCTTTCAGCTCTCCCGAGTTTTTGTTCCTGTTTGTTGCCTTGGAGCAAACCTCATCTTAAAATTGCTGTTATTCCTGCACAGCCTTACATAGTCTTTCATGGTATAGAAATGTAATCTCAGAGCAAACAATAGCTGTGGCCATGAATGCACTTAGGGAAGAAGGGGACGATGGCTGTGCTTTACCTGCTTCCTAGCAAATGAACCATGGGAGAAGCCGGCTAACTGGCCCCTGTCTGCTGCTGTGTTAGTGCATTTTAACAGCAGTAGCAGCATCGTACTCATGCACACAAGGAGAGAGCCAGACTGGCAAAATTGCTTTTACTGAGGAAACATCAAAGAATAAAAAACTTCCCCCAAAGCCAAACTGCTCCTGTTCTGAGGGAAGGCTGATAACAATAACTAGATGGTGTTATTTCAAGGCTTTGAATGGTGCTGCCTTTATATATCAGATGAAACCAACACAAAATGTGTACTGAAATGGAAGAAAATACAAATACAAGGACTTGAAATGAAATATTTGAGCTGAAATAAGCAGAATACATGGAAGAGCAAACCTCCAGTTCTTTCTGTGTTTGCAAATCATGCTGGTTTTGAGTGCAGTATCTTACCCAAAGATTGTCAAAGACCAGGATATACTCTCTACTGTAATAAGCATCTCAGATCTTAGTTAAGCATTTAATTAAGGATCTCAGACCTTTTACTTTGGAATTTCTCAATTTCCTTGATTTTGTGGTTTTGTCTGCAAATAGTTGGAATTGATCTGTCTCTCCAGGTTTGAATGGAAGCATTTATAATCTTTCTCCCTTTTGATTCTCAAGACAAGAGGTTGTGAAGACAAGAGGCATATTTTCAGGTTTTCAGTCCATTTTGCTGAAAGTAAAGTGAATTCAGATGGGTAAATCTTACATGAACCTTTTTTTTTTAGTTTAAGCCCTTAATTTAAAAAAGAACCTAATTAGGCAATGATGTAGTATCACAGTTCTTTCTACTCTTTTTATGCTTTTCTTATTTTTGTTCTTAAGTCTGACATGGAGTAGATTTGCTTTTGTATGCTTGAACTTCTGGGGCAAACCAGTTCTGCTTCTTTAAGGAGCAGTTAAGTCTTGCCTATTAAGTTACTGCAGTTTTACACATTGGTAGGTAATACCTGAGTCACTACTGAGAATGTCCATGCTTCAAAGTCTTTGACAAACCAGTAGAAACCTCAGTGAAGATGCTCATGTTCTGTTTCACATGTGTAGAGAATAAGAGATTGAACTTAGCCAAACACTACAGCTGACCTGTCATGCAGTACCATGTCCAGGCATGAAGATACTTGCAGTTTGGTAGAAATCACAGAATCATAAAATCACTAGGTTGGAAGAGACCTCTGAAGTCACCGAGTCCAACCATACCTGTCTCCCTACTAAACCATGTCCCTGAGAAACTCATCCACCCATTTTTTAAACACCTCCAGGGATGGTGACTTCACCACCTCCCTGGGCAGCCTGTTCCAATCCCTGACCACTCTTTCAGTGAAGAAATTCTTCCTAATGTCCAGTCTAAACCTCCCCTGGTGCAACTTGCAGCCATTTCCTCTTGTCCTATCACTTGTCACTTGTGAGAAGAGATCAGCACCCACCCTGTCACAACCTCCTTTCAGGCAGTTGTAGACAGTGATGAGGTCTCCCCTCAGCCTCCTCTTCTCTAAGCTAAACAACCCCAGTTCCCTCAGCCACTCCTCATAGGGCTTATTCTCCAGCCCCCTCACCAGCCTCGTTGCCCTTCTCTGCACGCGCTCCAGCCCCTCAATGTCCTTTTTGTAGTGAGGGGCCCAAAACTGAACCCAGCACTTGAGGTGTGGCCCCACCAGTGCCGAGTACAGGGGCACAATCGTCTCCCTGCTCCTGCTGGCCACGCTGTGTCTGATACAGGCCAAGATGCCACTGGCCCTCTTGGCCACCTGGGCACACTGCTGGCTCATGTTCAGCCGGCTGTCAACCAACACCCCCAGGTCCTTCTCTGCCAGGCAGCTCTCCAGACACTCTTCTCCAAGCCTGTAACGCTGCATGGGGTTGTTGTGTCCCAAATGGAGGACTCTGCACTTGACCTTGTTAAACCTCATCCCGTTGGTTTCAGCCCATGGATCCAGCCTGTCCAGATCCCTCTGCAGAGACTCCCTTCCTTCAAGCAGATCCACACTTGCACCCAGCTTGGTGTCATCTGCAAACCTGCTAAGGGTGCACTCAACGCCTTCGTCAAGATCATTGATAAAGATGTTAAACAGGACTGGACCCAACACTGAACCTTGGGGAACACCACTTGTGACTGGTTTCCAACTGGATTTAACTCCACTTAACCACCATCCTTTGGGCCCGGCCATCCAGCCAGTTCTTTACCCAGCAGAAGCTGTGCCTGTCCACGCCAATGGCAGCCAGGATACTGTGAGAAACGGTGTCAAAGGCTTTGCTGAAGTTCAGGTACACCACATCCACAGCCTTTCCCTCATCCATTAGATGGGTAACCTTGTCATAGAAGGAGATCAGGTTGGTCTGGCAGGACCTGCCTTTGGTGAACCCATGCTGACTGGGCCTGATCACGTGGTTGTCCCAAGTGTGCTGTATGATAGCACTGAAGACAATCTGCTCCATGACCTTCCCGCTACTGAGGTCAGACTGACAGGCCTGTAGTTCCCTGGATCTTCCCTTCAACCCTTCTTGTAAATGGGTGTAACATTTGCCAGTCTCCAGTCAAGGGGCGCTCTTTCCCATTCAGCCAAGAGTGCTGTTAGATGAGAGAAAGGGGTTTGGTGAGAACCTCTGCCAGTTCCCTTAAAACCCTCAGATGGATCCCATCTGGCTCCATGGATTTGTGTGCGTCTAATTGGTGGAGCAGGTCTCTAACCAAGTCTTCCCGAACAGCTGGAGCTGCATTCCCACCATCTCCCAGCTGAGGGGGCTGAGTATGCCTAGGCCATTCCTCCTTGGAGTTAAAGACTGAGGCAAAGAAGGCGTTGAGCACCTCTGCCTTGTCCTCATCGCTCATTGCTATTGCCCCTTCTGCACCCAGCAAGGGAGGGAGAGTCTCCTTTGTCCTCCTGTTGCTGCTGATACGGTTAAAGAAGTTCTTTTTATTGTCCTTGACTGAACTGCCCAGTTGAAGTTCTAGTTGGGCTTTAGCCCTTCTGATTTTTTCCCTACATGATCTCACCTTGTACTTGTAGTCCTCCTGGGACGCCTGTCCCCTCTTCCAAAGCTCACACACTTACTTCTTTTTTCTCGGGTCAGTACAAAGTTCCCTACTCAGCCAACCTGGTTTTCTTCCCTGCTGACTCATTTTACAACATACGGGGTTGGCTTGCTCTTGTGCCGCCAGGATTTCCTTCTTGAGGAGCATCCAGCTCTCTTGCACCCCTTTGTCCTTAAGAGCCACCTCCCAGTGGACTTTATCAAGCAGCCTTCTGAAGAGTTCAAAGTCTGCCCTTTGGAAGTCCAGGGTGGCAGTTCTGCTGATCCCTCTCCTCACTGCCCCAAAAAGTGAGAATTGTATAATCTCATGATCGCTGTGTCCCAGGCGTCCTCCAACTGTCACCTCTCCCACAAGGCCCGCTCTGTTCACAAACAGCAGATCCAGCTGGGGACCCTCTCTAGTCGGTTCACTCAACAGTTGTGTTAGGAAGTTATCATCCATAGTTATCACAGGAATTTCTTTCGCTAAGGCAGTATGAGAAATAGAACAATTACCTTCAACTTCTTCAGTGCCTTCCCTCAATAGACACCATAGAGGTGGCTGTAGACTGGCTCCCAGAAAAGCTTGTGCTGACTTGAGGGCTAAAGGCCTAATTTTTGAGCTGAAGATTGATCATCCTTCAGCAAAGTCAAGTCCTTGGGATCGCATCTGCAGTAAGGGTTTTGGCATCTAACCATTTCTGTCAAGGCAAGCCAGTGGCATGAAAATCACATGCAATGGCATTACAGTGCTTTGAGCCAATGGAGCATTCCTTCACATCCCTCACCGGTCTCTAGGATTTTATTAAAGGCATAGGGATCAGATACATTTTGGGCAGAATGATGCAGGCAGCTGTTTCTGGTAGCCATGAAGGATGGCAGAACAATACGTTGCACCAGTGTGCGCTCATTTGCCTCAGAGAGGCACTACAAGCTCTGTTTCTCCTAAAGTCTCTCTTTACTATCAAGGTGATCCTCTTGCATGATCTACCAGTGCATACAACTGCCTGGACTCTACCTTCTTTTAAACTCCTAGTGGCTGTGTGACTTCACCGTTAAAGAGTGGAGCTGAAGTTCCCCAGACCCAGGGGTTAAGCAGACAAGACTGGAGAAGAGATGGCCCAGCGCCTATGGCACCAACTCCTGCATTGGTTATTGTGTCCAAAGGGTCAAGGCCAGCATTGTCTTCCTCTGCCAGGACACACTAGCTTTGCTCAGGAACAAGTCTTAATCCTCTCAAAAGGAATCTGACTGTAAGGTTTCGGAGAGAAGAAAGTGGGGTGGACACACTATATAGTCCCCACACACCTATAGTCCCCAGTGTCTCTGATCACACAGGTCTACTTGGAAACCTTCTGCCCCGCAGAAATCTGCTCTTCTGCCGTCTGAAGAAGATGGTGCAGTATGGACTATTAAGAAACCCTGAGCCACTACTACAAACAACATTACGAAGCTTGTGTGGAAAGCTGTTTAGATACAGCTATTAAAAAATTTGAAAACAATCAGATTGTCTTTTCTGGGGCTTCAGCAATGTCCTGAGCAGAGCCAGGAGACATTTCCCCTTACATTGAATTTACAGTGAGAAAAGTCTCCTCCAGATTCTCACCTGAGTACTTTCTTTATAAACATAAAGAACAATTTGAAAACATGCAAAAGAAGGAACGTGCTGGCAGCCCCTCCCTTCTGCCTTGGCTCAGTGATTATCACACACACCCAGCCAGGATGCATGAATAAAGCAGGTCAATTCCTCGTTCTCCTCAAAAGGATTAAAACCCACATTTCTTGCCTCCCTGGAGACTGCAGACTACCTTGGCAGGGGGGACCCTTTCTAGACTTTGAGCTAAAGCGAGGCTGCTGTGCAGAAATGAATTAAAATTAATGTGTAGACAAGCGAGCCTGACGGCAGCTTAGCAGTGTGGAGCTCAACTGGCAGTAGGGAACCTTGTTTCCCTGTGTCTTAGCCTGTGGATTGCTGTGTACCTTGTCTAAAGGCTAATTTGTGTAGCAATAGTTTCTTCAAGCTGTGCTTTAAAGAGAGCAGGGTAACTGCTGCTGTGTTTTTGTAGGAAGCCTGGTTCAGTTAGGTAGGTCCTGAGGATGAAAGTCTCTGTGGAAACCCACTAAGTTTCTGGGTGCTGCTCAGGGTTTCATGTCTCTCTGGTACTCAGCTGAGCAGGGTTATCAAAACATAGGTATTTATAGGTGGCCATAAGCACAGTCTGAGTTTACGGTGTAATTGGACCATGGTTTTGAGGAGTGCGGTTTTGGAGTTAAGAATCTACATCCCGTTTAAACCCTAAGCATCTGAATCCCTCAGTTTACTCTGTTCCCTCAGTACTAAGAAACACAATCCCTTTGCTACACAGTGGGAACTATGCTCTTAAATCACTTAAGTGCTTCTCAAAATCCCACTCCAAATTTGAATATGCAAATTGCATATTGTTCATTTTTAAAAGTGAATGGGCCTCCTTCTGCAGTCAGATGCAGGACACATGCTGATACAGCTGTGCAAGTGCTCCAATAGGAACACATACATTCTGATAAGAGCCTTTCTATAGAGCTGAGCAAAAGAAATCTTTTCCACAGAAACTGTAGATCATGTTGGTGCAAATTCAAAGAAAAAAAATTATTGGTGTGGGATGCATTTTTTTTTTAACAAGTGATTCCTTTCACCTTTTCCTTCTATTTCCCTGCAGAAAACCTACTTTTTTTTTTTTCCTTTTCAGTTTCTTTAATCACAAAACAATTTTGTGTTGAGAAATAGGGTGTCATGAGAAAGTTTAGTTCTCCCATTTATCTTCCACTCAATCCTAATACCTCATTTCTAAATGTTTGCCTGTCACAGATTGAAATATCAATTATTAACAGTACAGTCTTGTACAGACAACACACTGTAACATCTTCATTTATGTTTTGAAGAAATCTATTTATTCCATGGAAAAAAATGGGCTTACATTTGAAGCTCTAAGAAATGACAAACCCCTCATGCTACCTGCAGTACCTTTGAAGAAGCAAGATAATGCAAGGAATTAAGCATATTCTGCGTGGACCTGATACCAGAATACACAATTTTCCAATGCAGTTACATGTCAGTTGAATGAGCATCTTGAGTATGATGTCTTGCCTTCATGTTTATCCATCTCTGGAGAGAAGCTCTGGATTGTGCACAAGATGGCTTTCAAATTTCCCAAGCTGATTAAGACCTCTTGCTTTTCCATGGCAAAGAGGCCATGAAATACAGGACAAGAGTGTTAAATATTCAGAAGAGGCTGCAGAGAATGTGGGTTACGGAAAGACTATGCTGGAGTTTGACAGCAATCAGTTTCTTAGCACCCTTCCTTTTCCTCACATTTGCTGGTTTTATTTCAATCTATTTTGCTCCATATGAAGTGCTAAACATTTCAGGAAAAGTCTTTACAAAGTGCACAGAGACCTCTCAGTTTCAGTTTTAATATTTTGAAAACATAAGCATAGCCAACTTCCACCTCTGCTGTAACTATATTTGCAGGGATGTGACCGTTGTCTCAGGCCCTCTTTTTTGTTGCACATGCCATAGTTATGTTGAAAGAAAACGGGTGAATATTATCACGATTAATCATGGTTCAATTGTGCTATGATATTATCTGTAGGCATATCGGATATACACTATATTTATATGGAACAACACTCACATACACATTTTTAATTCTGTCGAGGAGAAGCCATATGATCAGGAGAAAGTAGCGTTTTCAGAAACTGTAAGTGGCACAGAGAGTCAAATCTGGGCTCTTTGCAATACAGCGTGGGTAAGGTGGCAGAAGAGACAGAATTCATGATTAAAAAAATAGAGAGACAGCTGAGATTTGTATTTTCTTACTTAGAGAGGAGTCCCTTCTCAGTGTCTCTAAGATCACAGAGCTTGCTGCTAATGCATTGAAAGCAAAGAAATCTATTTGAGAGAGCTTAGGGGTAGGTATTGCTTTAGGAGCAGCAGTGCTTGGCTTGCCTCAGCCCCATCACTCCCCATCCTTGTTCGGGTAAAATGCTGAGCCACGTGGCTCCACAGCAGCTTCACAGCTGACGAGAAATATCCTCCCTTGCCTTTGCACCTCAGCAGGACCACTCAACATCACTTCAGCTGGCTGGGATCATAGACTATAGAATGGTTTAGGTTGAAAGGGATCTTAAACATGTTCCAACATCCCTGCTACGGGCAGGGACAACTTCCACTAGGTCAGATTGCTCAGAACCCCATCCAGCCTGGCCTTGAACACCTCCAGGGATGGGACATCCATGACTTCTCTGTGCAACTTGTTCCAGGTCCTCACAGTAAAAAATTTCTTCCTAATATCTAATGTAAATCTCCCCTCTTTCAGCTTAAAACTACTCCTTCTTGTCCTGTCACTGCACTCCCTGATAAAGATCTCCTCCTCCGTTTTCCTGTAGGACCACTGGGCTCATCTTCTCTTTTATAGAGCAGCATGAACAGTGCTGCTTACCTCGCAGAGCTTCAAACTACCCAAATGTCAGTGCAATCCCTGAAAAATCCTGAAAGCACTGAAGTTATAGCAGAGATTTTCAAACAAACCTGAGATCCTGACAAAGGCCCTCGCCAGAGTTTAGCTCTAGGCAGTTTCTGATGTGATGCCAGATGATTCTCTTTGTGTCTTTAATTCAAGTTTAGTTTAGTTTTGAATTGGTGAGCACAGCAGGCGGCAGCGGAGGAACATTTGCAGGATGAGTGCCCCCTTCTCTGGTTGTTGGGGTCGGAGTGTGGGGATGCCGAGGATGTGGTAGTGGGGAAGCAGCACTGGTCAATGGCGCGGGAAGAGGGAGAATGTACCAAGCTGGGCAAGGGTTTCTTGGGTTTTAAGTGCCAATGAGGTTTTCTTGTCTTTGCTGGCAAAGGCATCAAGGCATCATCTCCCTCTGTATGAAAAGGACCAGTATAAGTTAACCCGCTGGATTGTTTCCCTTTCACTGTAGTAGCAGAACCAGGTACTCCGTGCTGCTGCCCTTCTGAGTTTCCCTGGCTATGACAGAAATGTGTCTTTTTGCATCCCCCAACCTTTTCTCAATAGTAACAAAAAAGAACAGTGTGTCCTGTGTCTCTTCGAGCCACATGAAGTGCTAAAATGCAGAAGACTTTTTTCTGACAATAATTTCTTTTCTTGTACTTAGTTGATTTTTCATTAATAAAGGCTATTTTTTTATTTCAAAGTATTATTTTTCAAATGAAATCGAGGTTTTACCAACTGTAGTTACGTCATAGTTCTAGTAACCCCAAGGTTACCCTCCCAGAGGTTAATGCTGAATGTAGTTGCTTTACACCCTGGGTTGTTAGTAGGGTTTGGGGGTGTGTGTGCTATTTTATTTATTTATTTATTTATTTGTTTGTTTGTTTGTTTGTTTATTTATATATCTTTTTGGGTGGAAAAGAAGAAGAAATAATTGTACAGAGAGAAAAATCACGGAGAAAATGGATATGTAAATACTGCGTCGTGACAGTAACTCTGAAGGGAAACTAGAGGGCAGACTTCTAAAATACTTCAAGCTCTGTAAAGAGGCAAAGAGATACCTCACCATTTTTCCTGAAAAAAATGTTAAGTGCCTGTCTCCGGAGGGGTTTGCATGTTTAACAAGCTAAATGCTTTCAAAATACTGTCCTGAGATGGTTCAGGAAGCCTCTAGCATAAAAATAATATTAATTGCTGTGTGTCAGTGTTCAAGTCTGCTAATCATTACATCCAGTATAACTGAGCTACCACTTCCTTATCCCTCCTTTTGTCTCAAAGTTGTTTTGTCATAAATTGTATCTTACTGTGTACTAGAAATCACTTTGGACCCGATAGAGTTTTTTTATTGTTATTACATGTGTGAGTATTGCTTAGAATCCGCATGGGTGTTGGCTTCTGACTTGTTCATTGTGGGGTGTCTCGCAGTGGCAAAGAAAAATGGAGGGATATGAACTCTCATAGTCATATTGGCAAGAAGGAAGTGAAACTAATAGCAAATTTATTTGGATTTTTTTTTTTTTAACTTCTTATGATCCAATCTTTGGGCCTGGGGGGTATGGGGCATACGGTATCATTTTTAGGGGTTGGACTTGTCAAAATGAATCTTGAAGGGCAGCATTTAAGTGTTCGGCATCACATATCTGAATGAAGGTGGAGATCAATGCAGCAGGGGACTGAGATAAGGTGGAGGGTGTGGAACCAGTTTGGACGTGCCAGTTTATGTTATACTGCAGAGCTGGGACTGGGAGTAGGAATTAGGGTGTCCAAGTCTGGCAGACTTGAAGTTGTCAGCCTTTGAAAGCCCCTGTTAAAGAGCTTCACCAGCCTTTTGGCAGGCTGCTGGGGAGCCAGCACAGGGGCTGATAAGAAACTGCCCAGATCAGTCATGCTCAGTGTTCCGTGTTGTGTCAGGAGAATTGTTGAAAGCAAGATGTTTCCATAAAAAGTTACACTTTGAAAGCATAAACCTTTCCCAGTGGAGAAATGTTCCATCAGAAAATGTTGGACCAGTTTGACTCCTGGCATACACTAAGGTACAAAAGCTCATTGCATTTCAAATAAACTTCAGTAAACACAGCACTTGCCAACTTTCAAACAACAAATCAAGCAAACTCGTCTTTTTTGCCCATAATTATCCAATCTAATAATTCTCTTGTAATTCTCCCCTTTTGCTTCACTGAAGGAAGAAAGATTGTGTTTGCTATACACCAAGATTCTGTTTGCTTCTAGTTTCATTGGCCTGGAGTTTGAAATTCATAACCAGTCATGATATAAATATATATATATTGCTTTAATCCCAAATTATTTGTGTACGAACAGCACCGAAATTCAATTACCTTTAGGACACACATGACTGGAATTTGTTTTATAAAACATTTTTTTGACACAGTCCTTTCTAAAACCAGCATGAAATACACGTTTTCTTTGGAGACAAATGAAAGACAAAGTCTGCCTTGGCAAGGTTTGAACACACATTTTTTCAAAGTCTAACAAGTTAACACCTAATGCTTAGACCTTTCCCCTCAAACATTAAAGTTGCCTGATAGATGGAGAGTATTTGCAATGAAAAATGAATGGCAGAGCTTGCATCCTGGAGGATATGTGAATTCTGAACAACAATGGAATAAAAACATTCAGAAAATGCTGAAGTGTGGTAGGAACTGAAAAATCAGGCAGTATGGAAGCTAAGAGGGAGTGTTTATGTGTTTCTTCTTTCAGGTGAGTTAACATACTGTACAGCCCGCCTTATATTGCGTTATTGGAAAACTGTTATTTGTAACAATTTTCCCCTAACCATCTCCTATCTGCAATATTATGTTGAGTTGCAAAACTAATACGGTAATTCTGATTAATTTTTTGTACATACCACCACATCTCTGAAGTAACTCACCTCACTTTAAGTATAGGAGAAAGCAAATTTGGTATCTATATCTTAACTTTCAGATACAAAAAAGCATTATTAGAATACATGTTCAGTCTTATCTGATTAACCAATACTTGTGTGTCATTTATCAAATTATTGTAATTTTAATATGTGCTTTTTATCCTTCAGTTCCTCAATTATTTTTTTTAAAAGGAAAAAGCCATCTAATGCACAAATGTCAATAGGGAAGAAAGACCAATGGCACTTTAGAAATGCTGTTAGTGAGGGCACACACTTGTGGACTCCAATGGAAAAAAGCAGCATGCCAGATATATCAGTTTCCACAGCCTGTGCCCCTGCAACTCTACCATTTCCTGCAAAATAAAAATTTGGAATCTCTTGCTTATAATTTTTTTATTTTAAAAATATTGATAATATTTTTAACCCTTCTCAGTCTGTGAGAACTATGCAGATATCAAGCAGTGTTGCTTACCACTGGGTGTGTGTCTCTCAAGAAAATGCCAGCTTGTCAGGTGTATCAAGCAGCAACCAGTATGACAACAACAAAAGACATTGAGCATTCAGGTGTGAAATCAGAGAACCTTTCCAGCAGCAGTATTTTGCTGTGGGATATGTTGCATTTAGATTTGTGAGAAAATTTTGTACGTAATTTAGAGTAAAACTTTAATATTTGATTGGAGAGCTAGCACCAAGCGAAGCGCCAACATAAAAGAAGTCTGAGGCAAGTGCCTTCCTCCAGAATCTCTTTTGTGTAGTAAAACAACTTACTTGAAAATCGTTGTTCATCATTTAGTTATGTAGCACAGTTATGCATTTTAGACTTCACATAGCATGAAACAGCCTGATCTTGAGGGTCTACTCCTACAAAGGCTTTTATTGCACCATTTGAGGGACTATAATAAGACTGCTGAAAGGATTCAACCGGAAGATTCTCTACCCTACCATAAAAATGTCAGTAAAAATAAAGTCACCTTTCTCTAAATTTCACCCTCCCCAAATCAACCGTTTTTCTAGGAAAAAAAAAAAGGGTGGCCTGACTTTTCACAGAAAAGCAGGGAATATCTGGAGATTTTCAGTTTCCTGATAAAGAACCAAAGATTTTAAACTAAATCAGACACTTTTTTTTTTTTTTGTGAGAAGCTTTGTTTTGTTAGATTTCTGGCTTCCTCTTCACCCTGAGCAACAAATAACAATTCTACACACTTCAAATACCCATTGTTCAGCGGCTTAAAACCCATTATGCTATGGGTCTGGTGCAGACGCAAGCTGTTAAGATTGTTACAGAATGTTGTAGTCCAGGCTACTGACTGAGGATTTAAAACTCTGTGGGATACCATACCAAACATCCTCCTTTGCTGCCAGGCACAGTTTTTGGCGATGGATGGCCCGTGCAGCTGCCTGTAGGTCGCTATGAGCTGAGTGCCTGGCCAAGACACGTGCTAGGCTGGTAGGATGAAGCTTCCACCAGAGTGAACGGGACTGCCATGAGAGCAGGAAGCAAGGTTTTGATGAGTGCAGTTGCCTTTGGTCCCTCTGCTTGTGCTGCCCTGTGTGGGACTTGAGAGGGTGGGACTTCGTGGAGCTGTAGTGCTGGCAGTGGGTTAGCTCATGATCCAACCCAAAGGCTATGGCTCCCACACTCATAACTCACTTGTGAAGAAACCCAGGAATTCTGGTTTTTAGCTTTACAGTAATCTGACTGTGTTTAATCCAGGTTACACAGCGCAATACTAGACATTACGTTCTTGCCTCTTGTAGTTTAGTCGCAGACACCTGTTAAGCATTTCCCCCACAGTTACCTCTGTGGTGGGCTACCAAGCACTGACTGTAGGGAGTCTCTACAGCAAGAGCGCTCACCACCATATACATTTTCTCCTAGCTGGAAACTTGGCTTTCAGAGACACATCCTGGTTGAGAAGCTCCAGTCATGCAATTAACTCTCAGCAGGTGCATTTCATATTGCATCAATGAGTACATCCTTACAGAGCCTTTATCACTTTCAGTACAATAAAGACGTCCTGTTGTTCCAAATGTCACTGGTTTTTAGACTTTTTCTTTTAGTAGTTGATTTTTATTGCTGTTTTTTTCTATGCTGAATACCTTATCAATCATTATTTTATTTCTGATTATGTTTAGTCTGGCTCCTTCTGTACATATCTTTGTCCTGTAGATATCACAATTACCAGTTTGAGGGCTTTTTCATAAGAGGACCCAGCAACATATTTTCATTTTCACAGTGCACCATTACCCCGGTGCATTTCTTCTGGCTGTTTTTCACCAGGTGCCTGGAAGCTGCTAAGAGGTTTTATGGTTGAAGAAGTCAATAGGATTTGTAGCACCTCAAAGGAGGTAATAAGCACTTTGCAGGATCAACTCTTAGGCCTTATTTTCCTTGCTTATGAATTTACTGAATAATAATAATAATAATTCCTGAAGTTTCACTGTCTCTATTAGCCTTTGTGTTGAGAATCTGAATTGCTGTTATGGGGAATGAAAATGAAATAAAATTAACTATCGAACTTCAGAAAAACTTCAAGATGTTATACCTGGAGTGAGCCAGCTGCACTTTTGACTTATCAAGATGAAAATACGTCTGCAGCTGGATAAGTGAAGAACAAGCCTCTTGTCTGAAAAGTTTATAACAGAATTTTTGCTTTTGGCTAACAACTACCATAGAGACCAGCTGAAACATCCAAATCATTGGATTTTACTGTTGTTAATGTGGCTAATGTAGTGACAACTAATGGGGAATACTGGTCCTTCGGGGAACCAATGGGTTTCCATCCTTACACAATACTTAGTCGTTTGCTTCAGAAAGTTAAAAATTATCTGATGTACAGAATGTAATGAAGCCAAGCTGGTGCTTCAGCTGGCTTCAACCAGAAGTCAGTGCACAAACCTCACTATGAATAATTTTCACATGTATGATTTGTTCATGCATTCTCTTGTTCAGGCTCATTGGCCCTCCTGAATCCACGTGCATACATTTGTTGCTGTGCCCAAGTAGTTGCAATCTCCGAATAACTAAGGGAACGACCTAGCAACTATGCATGGTTTAATACTGCTGCACTGTGCCAAAAATCCTCCAAAGAGCTTCAGACATATACTGATACCTGTTTTTTTGCCTCTTAAACTGTTACGGTAGCCACTAGGTCAGTGCAACTGCATTATTCTTAATTCTGTTATATCAGCTAAGTCCAACTTACATCTTTCAAAAATGGCACAGATTAGTTCCATATTTGGCAGGAGATAAATCTGTTGCCGTAACATATTGATCTGAAAGACCCCCATCCGATAGCTGTCACTTCAGAACCACTGGATTAAATTGTCTCTCTTTTGCAAGTTCCTTTGCTGACAAAGCTTTTTGTCAGAGTAGGTAAAAAGAAATTTTGACAACGCTATAACAAAAGGAATGTTTTTGCTTGACTCTATTTTTGTTTTAAATACAAATATCTGTTGCAGTTGACTAGATGTGCTGTTACACAGTACTGGAATGCAGCTCCCTTGTGTGCGCACTACCAAACCACAAACAGTGGAAAGGGTCAAAATTTGCCTTAGTTTTCCGTGTTATACTATGGGAAGGCAGACGTAAATTAATTTGAGGAACATTCTATACATGAGAAAGTGAGCATATGGTTTTCAATAATTTCTTCATGGTGAAGAGAAGCAAAGTTCCTTGTCAAAAAGATTATATTTCAGTGGAAAAGCCAACTTTTTTGTCTAACATTCTTTGTCATAGAAGTCTAAAGAGTAAAAGTTCTGACATTTTTTTTTGAAGCTCTCTGTGTACATATATGCACAACCTGAATCTCTGTGGTTTTGGCTGTTTCTTCACATATTTCACCTGAGTGTTGGTAAAGTGCAAAAACGCTAGGGGAATTAAATTTATCATTCCAGTATTTCACAAAATCACAGGATAGTTAAGTTTGGCAGGGATCGCTGGAGGCTTTCTTGTCCAACTCCTCTGCTTAAATAAGGCCACCTAGAGCAGGCTGCCTAGGACAGTGTCCAGAAAATGTACATGAGAACAAATATATTTTAAAATATATATGAGAGATGTTCAGATATAAGAGAATTTCTATTATTATCCTGACATAATCATAAAAAATATGTTGAAGAAAGTATGCTTTAATTTAATGTAGGCTTTTTCATTTAGTCAGCCAGATACCACTGGGAGAGAGTCAGAGAATGAACTCCCCTTTGCAAACTAAACCTTCCTTCAGACATCCCATCATGTTAACCTGCAGCACATTTGACTTCCTACTTCTTCTGCCATCTGTGTGGACAGTGATTCTGATATGATATAAATATTAAAGTAGTTGCATGGGAGAAGACGATCTCAGCAGGTGGTGTTACTGAAGGGAAGTGAGGGCAGACAAGTTAAACCAGATCCCTTGGCACTTCAGGCTACTTTCTCAGAATGGACAAGGCTTTTACCAGAAGTGTAGGAGAATTAGGGAGTCAATGGAGGCAGCTGAGCTTTGTTTCACATTCCCAATTCACTAGAGCAGTCAACGGCATGTCCCTGGATGTATCTTTTTGACCAAGATTTTCCCTCTGAAGAAGTTCAGTGTGTTGGTAATTCTAGGATAATTCTGCTCCCGAGTTCATGAACTCTGTCCCCTTCTTACCTTACTGAAAGTGATACCCTGTTCATTCCCAGGGTGCTATTTGCTAGGAATGCCCAGACATCATTTAAAAGCTGTGGGAATAAAACTCGTTTCTGGGTCTCCTTACTCCACAGCACATTTTTACCTTCGTTTCCCACTTGCACTTTTGAAGAGACATTTTTTGACACTTTTTAACATTTTTTCCAATCAGTGCAAAGTTTTCTCCAAACAGCCATACCTCTTGTTCATGTGTAATGCCCACAGTATGTAATGAATGCTTTCAATTTATTATAAACTTTAGAGTTTGCATGATTTAAATCATGCTTCATGGCTTGGTTGAACAGTATTGTAAAGAAAAGACTCATTTCTCCATCTGTAACCCGCCCTGTATTCTCTCAGACAGAGAGGGCTTCTTGCTGCCTTTTTAAATGTTGCATGTACAACTGTGATAGTGGTGAGTAAGAGATCTATAAATGGGTTCTGGTGAGGAGTAAACATCATGTGGTCATTCACTTTGGAAGCTTGTTGAGTGGGAGGCATTTACTGAACCTCGGTGCACTTGCTATAATCACTGATTTTCTGTGAAGTATTAACAGGATATATCTGTTTTCTTCTTTGTAAAGTTACTTCCTAATAAAGCAGACTGCCTTAACAGGATCTTACCATTAAATATATAAGGCTGGAAGCAGTTCAAATAAAGACAAATTTTATTTGTCCATCACGTGATTCATGCACGGCCTTTAATTGTATAATATTAGCACTGAATGTAGACATTTTATTGCATATATAGAGATACAGCCAAAATCTGGATTAATTTCATGTTTCATCTTCTTTCAGCTAACATGTTGCATAAGAACAGAAAATACTGACACTTGGAATTACTGGTGCTTTTCTTTAAAGTAAATCTTTCATCTGTTTGCTTTTAACAATTTTGGGCATATTTTCAGAGAATAAAAGGGAAATGTAAAATCCTATAATTTTAAAAGTAAATAAAAAGTGAGATTTTGTAATTCATTAATTTATTTAGAGGTATTTTTGAAGTTGTATCCATATCGAATAGCACAGAAATTAAATTAATTTTACCATAAAAATAGGCAATGCTTTTTCCCACAGTTAGAAAACTTGGAGAGCCAGTCTTTTTTGTCCCTGAAACTAACACTAGCATCTCATAGACTGCAATCACAGCCCTGCAGATTCTCAGGCATGGAATGAAGAAAACTTTGAGGGCTGAAAAAACCCTGAATCCATGATTCAAAAAAGCTTCTAAGCTTGTGCTTATTTCCATCCTTAATCAGGAAAAATCTAAGGATTTGCTGTCAAGTACATCCTTTTCTGTTTTTCTAAAATGGCAGCATGTTGTTCAGTAGAATGAGGTTGACTGGAGTGGCGAGAGAGGTGCTGGGAGATAAGCTGGAGCAGCTGGAAGAATAACCAGGGAACATAACTGTGAGGATTATTAATGTTCCATAAGCAACCTATTTTTGAGTTTACAGACTCCCATTGATCTCTGGAGGAGTTTGAGCTCTAAAAATAGCATGTCTTTGGGAGCTGGGCGAGAGAGAATTGAAGCCGGCTGGAGGGAGGTCTAAGTGGATTGAAGCATCATGGGAAGATAATAGAGGGTCCACTGACTGCAAAGGGAGTTCAGGTAGCAATTATAAGCAACAAGAGAGTACATCTTAGAGAAAGATAATGTTATTAGCAGATGTAAAATAGCACTGCCTGCAAGCAATGTGCTTTAGACAAAATTTGAGAACAGTGGGCTTGATTTTCCTTAGCACTTGAGCAAGGAGGCAAGACTCAACATCATGACAGTTTGGTGGCTCCTGCATTTGGATGGCCAGTGGCAGAGTTCCTGTAGGCTGTAGTATTTTTTTTTCTCCTTCTGTTAATTAATTAGTCTTGTAGGTCCATGGCCTCCTAGAAGACGGGGTTTCATTTGACCAGCGTTGCTATAGCTCACTTGTGACTGAGAGAACTGGAGACAGCAGACCTCTTAGAGGGTCCACTGCCTAGCAAGGGCCCTGTGCCATGGAAGGGGGAAGAAGAAAGGTGTTTGGCTAGTTGGGAGATGATGTTAGTTGGGAACATTCAGCCCTGAAGTTATAAAGGTATTAAGTTATTTTAAAATTGATTTTAGAGGGTGTTGGGTGTTAAACATCTGGGATCCATGAGGAAACGAAGGGAAAACAAGGGAGTATTTGAAGAAATGGAGCATGCCACTGCGAAACACTAAGTCCAGTTCTGTCTTCTTTGTGTTCTTACCACCAAGATCCCTAGGGGCTTGGTGTGCACAGCACAGGATGGCTGGTATTAGGAGCTCAGGAAATAAGGAAAGGCTAAACTACTTGGAGGGTGATGTGCAGAGGTCTCTGCAAGGGAGACACCTGTCAGGAAACACAGTCTTACAGTCTAAGACATTGTAACTGCTAGAAAGGTATAAACAATCCTCAAAGATCAAAATGCTAAGTTACAGCTGTCCTTCACGCCACAAACCTGCCCACGATGCATTTGGAGGCAGAACCTGACACTGGCCCCTTTCAGCAGAAGGATCAGAAAATGCTTATGACACTGAGAACCAAATTGTGCTTGGATGTGCCTGCTGGGCTCTATACAACCTCCCTTCTGATCCTGGGCTTGAGCACTCAGGTTTAATCACAGCTAGCAATTTTTTATCCGCCCACCACTAGAAAACAGTTACCTTGTGATATTCAGGAACAGGCACAGAACAGTTTGAAAGAGAAAGGAGAATACTTGACTGAAACACAAGGAGAGCATGTGTAGGCAGGTGGTAATTATATAGGACAGGATTACATGTGCCTGCATATCCTGGGGAACCATCAAATAGAGCCTTAAAGTTGGATTTTGTTTTTGAGATCCGAAAGATAAGTACCTAAAAATTGCCTGACTGGGAGGAAATCTCAGCTGAAACAATTTTGCTTTACTGTATCAGGCTATGAGATGACGACATTGATTGCTAATGGCCATAGAGCACATTAATAGCACTGTGTGTGGCTTTATGACCTGTTTCCTGTGGACAATGACACCTCCTCGCCTTTTCAAGATAAGTTAATTAACTTTTGGCTTCTTTATTCAAAAGTCACCAACATGTTCAAGCAGTTTGCGTAAGCTGTGCAGGATTTCTCTTAATAACACCTCTTTTCTTCAGGGGAGTGTTTCTTCTCAAAGCTAAGCAATTCCAGGCTTTTGAATGTCCCTCCAGTATTTGTTCAAATGTGTACAGCCTACACATGTTCAGGAACACAAAAAACCCCTCACTTTATGTTACACATTGTGAAATATAGAAGGTCGTCATTTTCTTTTTCCTCTGTCCTGTAATTTATTCTTTATTTTCTGAACAGATGTTAAAGGTTCATCAGTTCAATAAAATTTACCAAAAATGGAGATATTCCTCCACCCTAAATACTTACATCTTAGGTGATTAAACATATATGCTGAGAAAGTTTGTTGAACTGTCTGGAAAAAACAATATCTCTTAACTTCAAAGAGAACAGGAATAGACCCTATGCTGAGCTTCAAATTAGCTGTGACCATGGAGGAAAGAACTGCTGTAGACCTGTCAATGGAAATTGCTCACCATTCCCCAGAGAGCAGCTAAACACCCCTCCATCTCTCTTTACATAAGTAAATAAATTAACTCTGATAGGTTCTATAGAAACAGCAGACAAAATACTCTGCTACCTTGTCTAGAATACTGTCCTCAGTGTTGGTCAGTCGTGAAAGTTAAAGCAGAAATAGGAGAGAAGTGGAGTTGTGACGAAAATAGTTACAGGAACAGATACACTGCCAAAAGGAGAGAGGTTTAAAATCCCTGGGACTGTTCAGTTTGGACAGTAGACAAAGGAGACTCACAAGCAGTAAGGACTTTAGTGGACAGAACAGAGAAGGAAAGAGAAGAGGATAGTGAAGACAGCCGAAAAAAAAATTTTTTAAAAATCATGTATATATGTATATGTATACACTGGTAAATAGCATTTACTGGTAAAATTAAATACTGGTTTGATTTTTATCCAATTGACGCATCCATACGGCCTGTGGTGTAGCCACAGTGCGGTGCCATATGTCAGGCTCTGTCACCTGTGCCTGCTGAAGCAGTGCTGGGGTTTCCCTGGGGATGAGTGCCAGGGTCTGGGTAGCACTGGACCCTGCTTTCCCAAGGACAGGGGCAGCCCAGGAGCCCTGTGTCCTGTCAGGCAGCCTGGAGCAGCCAGGGCAATGGGATGGGACATGGGTCACAACTACCCTGTAGAGAGGGCACATCTCAAAGCTTTAAAGGCCTGAGCTCTTAACAGAGCCATGAAGATTCATCAAGACAGAGATTTGGAGAGTGGGTGGAAAAAGCTAGTGGATCAAAGAGATTTGTTTCACACCCACTCTCTATTCCCTGAGCTTGGATGTAAACAAGTATGCTCAGTGAAAGCAAAATTGCAGGTGTGGGGACTACACTCCCCCTCACAACTTCCAAATACTCTTCTGCATGCTCTCAAAATCCCCATGAGTGCACTCTTAAATTATTAATTTCTGGTCTTGTATTTGTCACACAGGTTTAACAAGAGAAATGGAATGGATTTCAATGAATGGAGATAATTTGAAATATTTTATGTATTTGTATGAAGACTGTGAACTTCCTAACTCTACAACACCCCGTAGGAAGCATCTTCTTTGTACATTTATATCAACAGTTTCTTGTCCATTTTGTTTAACATAGAAAAGTACCGCTGAAATAAAACAGAACATGGCAACTAGCAATGAATGTGCACATATTCAGCAATGATTTTGACTTGACGACTGGGAAAGGTGTAATTTGAAGTTTGGGAAAAAGTAAAATAAATACTTTTTTTAAAAAAAAGTCATTATTTACAATTAATTTGGGTTCTTTCCATTTTTTAAAAAACTCAATATCAACAAAAGAGTTTTAAAATGATTTGACATAATGCAGAATAAATGAGGAATGTAATGTCTGATTTCCTGTTGTGTATTCCTGGTTATAGAACAGGAATCGTTTATCACATGTAATAAAGGAAATTAAAATATTGAAAGGGATGGTCTTTCTGATTAGATTAACTCATTCTTTTTGTTGTAGAGCCAAAGTATTTCTTTTTCTTGGGAATTCAAAAAGCACTGGTGTTCTGATATATATACATCACTGATACTTTATACAAAGAAAACACAAGATGTGAGCTAGCTGACAGAAAACCTGCAAACTTAATTCAAATAAACAGGTCGACCAACCTTATTGGAATATGCTTCTGAATATAGGTTGAAGGTTCACTCTCTTCGAAAGCCCGGATAAAAAGAGGACATTGAAATATTGATGATGAGCAAAAATCACGTATGATCACACCAACTGTTATTTCTGATGATTAATCCCTAACACTCATTTTATATAGACTGTACATAAATAAAGACTATTTGATGCTTATTCTATTTTTGGAAATGAGATCTTATTGTTAGAGAAATGTAATACATTTTGTCTCCTTAGTCTCTCGTGTTATTTCCTGTGAAGGGAAAAGAGGAGCTGTTTTGTAATAATATTCTTCTACTATTGATTGAGAAGTATTTTACCCGCTCTGAAACTCTCTACCTGCCTCTCGTTTGTTCAATTCAAATAAAGATAATTATTCTGGTTAGAAAATAAGTTTCAAGTTGACTATTACTAACATTGATATCCATTTAATTCTTGTTTGCTACACCAAGCAATGCAAAAGCTGCTTGGCAATATTTTTGTACTCTACATTATTACATATATTTGCGTGGCTTTGTACAGGAAATTAGAAAGGAGCACTCCTTTCTGTAGCTCAATTAAAAAAGGACAGTCTTATATTTTTTACTTTCAATATGCAATACTGACATTGCTTTCTATCCCGCTTCATCCTTACACATTCATGGCTGATTTCCCTTAATGCATTCCTTGGAGCCGAACATCCCCAAAAGACAGGTTGAAATGAAAGTGTCAAGAGGCAGAATGCAACAAGAACATCTTTTATTTACAGACCGATAAGATTAACATGTCTATTCAATTGAAAATGAACAATTTCCCCCCCCCCCCGCATTATCAGTCGCTGACATTGGACTGCATTGTTCCTGCCAGTATGGAAATGATAAAAAGAGAAGAAAACACAAGCCCTTGAACTGAAAGCATGTTGAAGACAAGATGAGTCAAGGCATCAGCTTTTATTTTTCTTTACTCACTTTAAAGATATTCATTTCAGAGAACTGCAGGAGGGTAAAGCCACATGTTTTCCGTCCTTTCACAGTTCAGAAACTTCATAGTGGAAATTGAAGGCGATGGGGAGAGCTAGGACCACATACTAGTCATCACGTCTTAATGTATAAGTGAAAGGAAATAAAAACAAACATCCCTGACACAGGTGTATGCTTCTTTTGCCAGATTTCTACTTCTTGCTACCAAAGGCCATTGAAATATCTTAGTGGTGAGGAGGGACTAGGCAGAAGCAAAGAGGTTTTTTTCCTTAGTTACATTTTTGTTTTAATCAACGTTTCAATATATATAATTTTAAATCATCTTGAGGTTGACAGCTATGGGATATGGGGATCAGTCAGGACCCCGAATTACATTTTAACACTAAAAAAAACTTAATTAATGCATAAAATTGGCAACTAAATACTAGAAGAAAAAGAAGCTACGAAGTTGCTCTGTGTCTCAGCTAACAAACTGTTAACAACTGGTCTGAACTATCATGTGCTTGTGATGTTGCTTTTCATCTAAGTCTTACGAAAGGGTCTGACTCTAGGGCATAAACAGACCAATGAAAGATGCCCCAAGAGGTCTATTACTTCTCGCATGGAAAAAAGTAGTCACCAGGTGTTATATTTTGACACAAATTTAGGGAAAGATTGAGATCTTGCAATGAAGGACAAGCACAGAAATACATGATGAAAGATTATGCTAAAATAATGCCTATTTTATGTAGTTGAATGCCAGCTTTTGTCAGTATGAAATAAAGTCACCAACAGCTATGTATTGACACCTCACTAATGAGATGATGTATGATTAACTCTCAGCAGTGAAGCCAGAGGAATGGTTGCGGCAAAACAAATAGCTATCACAGCTGAACCACAACGAGATAAACTCCTCCATGCTCCACAACCCTTAACTTGCTTAATGAGGAACCCGTGACATAAAGCAAAATAGCTGGATTTCAGTGTCATCCCTACGCTCTGGTCTCCATATCGTGATGATGTGACAGTATCAAAGGGACAGTATTGCCCTGGTGTCACTAAGATCCGTGCACATAAGGTGGAGAAAGAGTTTCCTTTGTTAATTCCCTACCTAATTCTCTTCACTGCAATTGGTTTTGCCCTAATGTTGAGAGACTTCTTTAATCTAAATGTATATTTTTTTTCTGAGAAACTGTTCAACGCTGTTGTGTAGAGATGTTCTGTTAGAAATAGGATCAGTTTTCGTGTTGTGGCAGCAGCAAAGAGTTTGCTCTAATGAGACACCAAGACCCTGGCACATTTGGGAAGAGACTTTTAATCTTCACCTACTGAACAAAAAAGTGCTCTAATGATTTCTTTAAGCATCTGCACAGAAAATCCAAACACATTAAGATAAAGGCAGAAATAAGACAATGACTACTGTTACCTGAAAACTTTTGGTGAGTTTGAACGTGTTTCAACTCATAGTGCTGGTTTAAAAGATTATAATGCTACTGCATTTTTAAGACAAATAATTTTACTTGCCTCAAAACTCTGGAGGCTTGGCTTTATGTGTACCTTGAATTATAGAACCAAATTAGCAGGTTTGCATTTTCTCTGATGGTGTAGGTTATTATTTTTAGTAGTAAAAGAAAAATCATACCATACTACTTCACTTACTGTACCAGCAAAACATCTGTAGTTACATGCAGCTGTGTTCATGTGTATGAATCCCCCAAAATAAAAGTCCTGAGGTGCAGTTAATTGAGTTCAGTGACAGCTTACCAGGAATGTGCTTACTGAAGTCACAAGGGTGACAAAGATGGCTGTTTTATTGATCTTTTATTCCATGCTGACTGTAAATTATTTATGGGAAGATGTAATAAAAATCTGGCACTTTGGCCATTTTGTATTATAAAAAATTGATGCTGAGAGAAGAGAATCAGAGATAATTGTCCAAGGAAAATAGGTGTATTTTTCTTGGTAATAGCTTTAATATCAAAATGTAGAAACAATTTTCTTTTGTCTTTTTAACTAAGTCCTTGTTTCTCTAATGTGTGCACATTCAATTTGAATGAATTTTTGCTTTATAAGTGAAGCAGATTAAGTAATACACTTGAAAAAATCCTGATTTTGGTGTAAGAGCTGCCTCATATTACTTGTGCTTAATTACAAAGGAAACTTGGAGTAACTACAAAGTGGATGTTTTAATTAAAAGATATCCTACAGGAGACTGGTGACTAACTGCCAGTGCAACAGCAAAGTGCAATAGTGAAGTGACAAAGTTCTGGTTCTGTTACCAGCTGTGGTTTTTATGTGCCCTGGTAGTTTGTAATTCTTGTCTAGTAACTGAGTAACTGAGTAATTGAGCGCTGCTTTCAGTTCTGAAGTCCTCAGTACAGGAAAGGCATAGATCTGTTGGAGTGAGTCCAGAGGAGGGCCATGAAGATGATCAGAGGGACAGAAGACCTTTCAGAAGAGGACAGGCAGAGACAGTTGGGATTTTTCAGCCTAGAGAAAAGAAGGCTCCAGGGAGACCTTATAGCAGCCTTCCAGTACCTGATGGGGCTACAGGAAAGCTGGTAAGGGGCTCTTTGTCTGGGAGTGTAGTGATAGGATGAGGAACAATGGTTTTAAGATGAAAAAGGAGAGATTCGGATTAGATATTAGGAAAAAATTTTTTACTGTGTGGGCGGTGAGGCGCTGGCACAGGTTGCCCAGAGAAGCTGTGGATGCCCCATCCCTGGAAACGTTCAGAATCAGGTTGGATGAGGCTTTGAGCAACACGACCTAGTGGAAACTGTCCCTGTCCATGGCAAGGGGGTTGACACTTAATGATCTTTAAGGTGCTTTTCAACTAAAACTATTCTTTATTTTTATGATTCTAACTACTTAAATTTGGTTTTGTCTGGATGCCGTACTATGAAAAATGACCCAATCCTCTGCTGTATTTTTAGTGAAACTGAAATTAAATTTATCTTTCTTACAGATATTGCATTCTTAGTAGAAGTTTTTTACAGTTATTGCAATAGTTTCTACTGAGAGTATTCTTCATCTAACGTAGTGGTTCTTCATCTTTATCTAATATTTACAACTTTTCTATCTGATTATTTGCAGGGTCAGAATGTGTCTTAACAGATTTCCTTTCTATCAGGAGACCGATAATCCAAGCTCTGATCTGAACAGAAATGCAAAAGTCAGCATGCAGCTAAACTGGACATAATGATGCAGCACACGGTATTTTCATCCTTCTTAGCACATAGATGTTGACCATGCGAGGCAAGTTTGGACACAAAGGGCAAGATTCATGTGGCTGCTTGGACATGGGAAGGATCCATATGAGTAGGCAGATTCATCAAGTGCAGAGGGAAAACCAGGTGGGGTGGACACATAGAGACTGAGATGGGGAAGCTGAGAGCGAGAGGCAGAATAAGGCATAGGTGTAGGTTTCTACTTTGAGAAACAACGAGATTGATTTCAGGGCTACTGCGATCCCTGCTGCCTACTTCTTTCCTCCAGCTCAAATTTTCTAAGAGGTAAGTTCAGCAGGGACACCAGAGTGGGTCCTGCAGGCTGGAGAAGGGTATGTGCTGGGTTGACACATAACAGATGAATGCTTAGAGGAAGGTTAAAGACTTGAGGAGACATCTCAAGGCCCTTGGGATCCTTACTGTTACTGAACCCGGGAAAACCACCTTGCTCCTTACTCCCCAGCTACGCCACTGATGTGTGCTGACATGATGATTTGGAGATACAGGGCGAGCAATGGAAGAAGCTGGGGCGAGGGATGGGGTGCAGTAATCAGGACTCTGTTTTGCAGTGTTGCTGGTTGCTGTCACAGTTGCTGCCAAGACTGGCCCTGGCCTGGTGTCACGACAATGTTCAATACAGAAACTAGGAGAGTGGCATGAATTCTTAACTATCTTATCACACATTGAAGTGGTAAATGCACGTACACACAAAAAGATCAAATAAAGCACTCTGCCCTGTGAAACACATAGTGTCCTCCTCCTCCCTCTTTCCGTGACAGCCACATGTCACCGGAGCCGGGTATGGTTTACCAGCCCTCTGGCTTTCACAATGTTCTCAGTCCTTCTTGCATATTTCCTGCATGCACATCCGTGCACTCATCCTCTGTTTTTATTGCTGAAGGTTAGTGAGGACAAATGAAGGCCTCCAATACCACTTTCTATGGACAGTGTAGATCTCTCAGATAATCTCCCATGAGGTCACCCACCTCTTCTAAATGTCATGCACGCATGTGATCTGAAAGCCTTCACAGGCTGTCCTCATGCCCGAATGACATCTCAATGACTCAGGCACTAGTGCCTCTAAATGAGGCCGCATCTCAATTCCTTGCTTTGACTGTTCTTCCAATAAAATGCCACTGACCATCCTCACAGTGAGAGCTATCAAGCAAGGCAGTGTAAGGGGCAAGGTCTTTGCAGAGATCAGAAAAATTACACTGGACGGCACCACAAGGTTGAGAAAACTGAGTCAGCATCAAATTCATGTGGTCATTATGACACAAATGGGACATCTAGGCTCTTCCTTGATCCTTGAGAAGCGAGGAACATGCTCTGCCTGTGCTGCGTGTCTGGCAAGGCAAGCAAAAGCTGCAAGTGCTACAGTCGTGTTACTGACCTAAAATCAAGAGTCAAGTCATCTGCTGGTGTAGCATGGCACCACAACATCCGCGCCACTGAAGCTGTGCTTGTTTGCACCGGCGGTTAATTCTCCCCACAGCCTTAGAGAAGCAGGGGAAGTGTAGGCTGCCATGGAGAAAAAAAGACGAAGAACATCCTTCACCCTTAAGGAGGGCAAACTTTGTTTCCTGGATTGGTAGTTCATGTATAAATCCCATGGCTCACCAAGCACCTACTTGGCAAAGAGCCTCAGCAGATCATGAGCTCCAGAGGAGCCTGGGGAAGAGGAAGGCATCAGGTGGGGTCATAGCACCCCAAACCCCATCCGTCTCGGGTGGCAACAAGCCAGGGTGGCAGGGAGGGAGCACCAGGCAACTCCCCTTCCTCTCACTTCCATCCAGCAGGACCGGGACTCTGCCAGCCTGGTCTTAATTGTGGCTGCCCCCATCCAGACCACTGAGTCAGGGCTTCCTGACCTGCTGTCCTGCTCCTGCAGTTCCTCATGTCCGTAGGGAAATAGCCTGGGTGCCCAAGATTTCTAGTCCTTCTCCCCAAAGCAGGGACTATCTAACCCCTCCGAGAGCTTCTTTAGTTTGGCAGTGATTTTCACTGCCAAGTCACTCTGACCTACTTAAGCAGCAAATGAACCAACACATTGGGGAAGTGATTTTGCATTGCAGGATGGCATGCTTACTTCAGGAAACGCATGTATGTGTTGATGTAGAGATACTATTCCTCTAGAATTTGCCATATTGTGTCCCAGTGTTGTTGCACTGCCCAGCAAAATTTTACGAAGAGCAGTTTCAAGCTTTTCAAGCGAGTCTCCCTCCTGCACCCATATCGACTTCCTATGGGACAGGATGAATCAGCCAGAAGAACATGGCTGTTGACAGATTCTTGCATATTGATTTTTTTTTTGTTTACTTATATTTTACACACCTTGCTCCTTCTCTTCAAGGAAAAACAACCAAAGTGACATCCAGAAATGTGAATACCTAGTATCTAGAACAAGAACTATTTCTACTCTACCAGTTTCATCTACAATAGAAAGCTACCTACTTTTTTTATCTTTACGAGAGATGGGGGAACGGAGGGAAGAAAAAATAACTCCGACATCAGTGGTGGTAGGGTTCATTTCTGTTCTACTTCAGTCTGTTGTCAAAAACGTGTTCTTTATGGATTAAGCTTAGCAGAAGTGCTCAAGTTGTGACATCCCTTGGGAACAGGTTTTTAAACAGCAGCGGTGTTGGGCAATGACCTTCCAATGGCTCTTCCTGTGGAGAGAGGCAGTGTTTTCAGGCAGACACTTTGTATGCCCTTTGTCCTGTATGTTTTCCACTTACTGACATGCTCAGAAAATTTTCCAAACTGAGCAATTATGCTGTCTCCAAAGCATCATACACCAGCACACGTCCCAGGCTTTTTCTTATTTAAGGCTTTTGTTTTTCAGCAAAGCATCTCTATTTAGAAAATCACTTGTGTGAATCACCAAGGCCTGATAAGACACACATCTCATAGTTCAGGGGACTTTGTGATTGAAGGCTTATTATGAGCAGAAGATCCTAGAGTAAATCCTTCAAAGGGATACAAAAGATCATTTCCTTGGTCTTTCCATTTCCTTGCCTCCAAGCCGAAGGAGCTATACTTGCCGAATTCCAGGCAGTTTTGTAGGGAATATATTCTTTATAGCACACTTTGAAGATCCGTCCATAGTGGCAACCCTACAACCTCCTTAGGTAACCTAGCCTAGCATTTTGTTATCTTTACTTTTAGAAAATGTTTCCTAATTTGAAGCCGATATTATTGACCTGCATAAATGTAACATGTATGTCTAGTATTACATGTGATGCCTGTGCAGGAAACACACAGCATTGATTAGAGCAATCAAAGTAGAAAATTATGTCAATATTGTCAATTTCCATCCTAGGAGGGAGACAGTAACTCTTGTCTCTCCCAAGGCATGCAAGGTGCTCTTAAGTGGAGGATCTTGGTGTCTTGTGATTCTTCTCCGTTAAATGACAAAAATAATGTGTCTTAATAGAAAGTGAGCTGGTTCTTTCTGAAGCCAAGCAAAATCTAAAGGACCCCAGTCAGGAGAAGAACTAGTAGCTCCCAGTCACATGAAGCTTCACCATCTCTAATGTCTATATAGACCAAAATCAAAACAAGGCAGAAAGCAAAGAAGAGTTGTGCCAGGGGAGGTTCAGATTAGACATCAGGAAAAATATCTTCACCAAAAGGGTATCAGGCATTGAAACAGGCTGCCAAAGGAAGCGGTTGAGTCACCATCCCTGGAGGTATCTAAAAGATGGGTAGGCAAGGTGCTCAAGAATATAGTTTAGTAGTGGACAGGTGCAGTTGGATTCGATGATCTCAAAGGTCTTTTCCAACCAAACAATTCTACAATTCTGTGATTCTAAGACAAATTACTAAAAGTTTAGAAGTCAAACCTCAAACCACTACACCAGGAAGAGTGATTAACTCAGCATGAAGTTTATTGCCTTCACAGGTAAGTGGCTCAGATGAGTATGCATGCAATTGGTGCCATTACAAATTACATAATTCAAATGAAAAGAGTCAGTATGAAAAGAGTCAGGGCACAAAATCTGCTAATAGCTTCCCCAGAAATTTTTCTGGTTGGGATTTTATACTACATATAGTTGCCTAGCAGAAGTAGAAGGGATGTAATAGTTTTGGAAAACCTGAATTTTCTTAATAAAACATTTCACCACTAGCAACAACTCCAAGAAAATCCTTTAGTCTCCCTCCATTCAGGTTTATTATGAGAAACTAATTCTAACTTTCCAGCAGACCATTAGCATCCAACATGTCAAGTTCCTACAAAAGGATAAGCAGAGTAGAATAAAGCCATTCATTTCCATTGCTACACACATAAGCTTTTAAAAATAACGTGCTGAAATGGAACAAGAGGAGAAGAAATCTATTCCTCTATCCATCCTTACACATAGGTCCCATAGCGATGCCTGCTTTCATGGCAGCACAGGCTTGCACAGGAAGCCAACATTAAGTAGTTTAAGTTGAATGGCTTGGCTCCCCGTGTAGCTTGCATCTGTGACCTTCAGAAGACTGTGCAAACCAGAAGCTGGTAAATATTTGTTTCTAAGAGAAACCAAAACAATTAAGAGCAACAAAATTTATTGACAGCAGTGACTTACAGCAGTGGCCTCACAGGAGGGTAGTTGCCAGCACTTCCTGAGTGTTTCTAAAGTGCCCATTACACACAACACTGTCCTGAAGTAAACCAGACAGTTTGGTGTCACCTTGATAACAGAATCATTGCAATTTAAGTAGAAAGGACATTGTCATGAGCAGGAACGGCCGTTAGGATTTTTTAGCTGCCTGAAGAGACCCTGGCCTCTAACTGCTCTTCCTGCTTCTGAAAATCCCCTAAACAATTTTGTTCCTTATGTCTTAGCAGTGCCTATTTATTTTCTCTATTCACCTTTGTAGTTCAGAATGTCAGTGCATGGGAAACCAGAAATGGCCTATATGAACTTAATTTTTCTGCAGTACCTCTTTTCTGGAAGTTGTCGTAATGTATTGTAATTCTGGAGGCTGTGGAAATGTCGCGGTTTGTCCATTTAACCACATTTCTCATTTAACTCCAGCTGTTGTTCACATCCCTCCCTGTGACATGACCACTGTCAGGATCAGAGGAGTTTCTTAGGCATCAGGGCTGTCTCTGCAAATAGGCGAGGAGGGCACAACTGGACTAGTTTTGTGTGTATGAGGACTCAAGATTTTCTGGAAGGACTAGTGCACCCTTCTGAAGCATATTCCCCATCCTTACCCCAAAGGAACAATGACTTTTCTACTTCAGGCAAAATCCAAAGATCCCCTGAAAACTTTGTCGTCATACCAAGGAAACAATGTCACGCTGTCATGCCAAGCACATAATTCTGGAGCTCAGAGCACAGGCTATGTTCACTACCCTTGAGAGTCACTTCTGTCAATTCTTGGTCTAGGTAGATGAAACCAAAATAAACTTGCCGAAAAAAGTCTCTACAGCCTTCAGAGCTGGTTTAAGTAGACTATGTGGTTTTTTTCTGGGCAGGTAAACCCTGACACTTCGATGGGAAGTCAATATTTGCATTGTTACTGGCAAAAGAACTCTAAAGTAAAAATTAATAAAAATGAGCTCCTAGTACATTAATTCTTGGACAGTGTCTTGGGGACAAGAGAATTGGCTCGTTGCTGTCCACAGCTTATATGCTTGCCCAATATGCACCCGGCAGGGGAAGAGGGGAGATGACTGAAGGCATGGTGTGCTAGGATTCTGTTCTGGAGAAACTTGACGTATGTGGTGCGGTTCTTATAACTACCTTAGAAATTTTTTTCCGGGAGTGGAATTTAGAAACTATCTACTGTGGAGAGAGATGTCTCTCTCCCTGTTTGCTGAATGGGGCCATCAGTACCTCACACCACTAAGAACTGGCTCTGAGCTCAGTCTGATAAATGTTTGGTGAGGCTTGCTGGTCATGCACCATTCAGTAACTCATGAAGATTAGGAGGGTGAGTAAAACACATCCCATCAATGCCATTGCCACGCTCCAGCATGACTTTATTCCATCAGAAGACATTAAGACAAAAAGCCTTCTACTGACTTGGTGGTCTGCCATCTATTATCCATCCTTCAGCACGTGCAATTCATTCTGGCTGCACTCCACCCAGCGCGAGGGCTTGGGTTCTCTCCCTTAACTCCCTCTCCCATGCTCAAACCTGAGTGCTTGTGAGCAAATGAAATAGGATTAGCAGGTGCAGGTGCAATCTGTTCAGTCCCAAGGCTCAGCCTGAGAGCTGGAGATCATGGAGGGAACGAGTCTGCAGTCACTAGGTAACATGTTGCTGCTGCTGCCAATGATGATGACGATGATGAAATAGTGTACAGATTTTAGGAACAAGTTTAGTGATCAATTGAGTGTGGACACCAGGCTCTCATTATCTTGTAGAGTAACAGCACTAACAGCAGCTGATTACTTTGCTGAGGAACAGTCTGTAACTTAGGGAGCATTTGCTTAAATGTGAGTTAGGGAATGGATGGAAGAACTGAATCCTAACCAACTTATGTGAAAAGCGCCTCGATTTCAGAGACTTCTGCAATCTGCATCAAACTCTGTGAAGACTCATGGCTTTACTTCATCTATATGGTGGTGTAATAGAGGAAAACGTCATTTGTGTTTTCTCCTCCGTGGTCCCAGCGCACTGGTTGCTCCTTAAAATTTCTATCCCTATAAAACAAATCCCAGTTCTAATTAAAAGCAAATGCATTAAGAGACCATTGCAACATGGGGAGCCAGTCTTCATTTCCTTATCAGTTCCTTAGGCTTGAGTTGAGGATCCCAGTTATGCAAGTTTTGTACTGGGTATATGCACCACTAGGAGCAGAGAAACCACACCAGGGTGGGTTGGGCTCTCTGCAGCGGGGGCAGAGCTGGGAGCTGCTGGATTTATCCAACCACAGACTGAAGGACAGGACCAGTTCTGGGCCCTCAGTTTAACAAAGATGTTGAGATGCTGGAGTGTGTCCAGAGGAGAGCGACGAGGATGGTGAATCTGCGACAGAACAAGAGGACACGGTCTCAAGCTTCGCCAGCGGAGGTTTAGGCTTGACATTAGGAAGAAGTTCTTTACTGAGAGGGTGATTGGCCATTGGAATGCGCTGCCTGGGGAGGTGGTGGAGTCATCGTCCCTGGAGGTGTTTAAGGAGAGATTGGATGAGGCACTTAGTGCCATGGTTTAGTTGACAAGTAGGAGTAGGTGTAGGTGTTGGGTCATAGGTTGGACTCAGTGATCTCAGAGGTCTTTTCCAACCTTATGATACTGTGATACTGTGATCGAGCTCTCCTGTCATTAGTGGCCAGACAGTCCAAAACCGCAGCTTTTAATATGAGATGTTCTCAAGAAAATAAAGTTTGGGGACACAGTTCAACAAGCTACAAGGCCTTGGGTACTTCGCAGGGGTCAGAAATGTTCCTTTTATGGCAAGGGGGCCTCCACATATGCAGAAGTGACCTGTGAGCAGAGCTGCTTCATCTAGAGCTATACATGTCCTCACTGTGCAAAGTCAGCAGCCATCAGGTTTTCTGAGCAGCCCTGAACTGGATGCAGAGTGAAGGCCCCTGTGGTCCCTCTGTGCCTCAGCTGCAGCACGAGCAGTGCTGGCTGTCTAAGGGAGAAAAGCAAGGGCTGCCAGACCATCATGAGAGCACGTGGACTCCAAACAGCAGCAGAAAACTGCCCTCCACTGTGAAGCACTGGGAAGGCCATCATTACATCTGCTCTGAAATGGGCTTGTTAAAATAAATACACAATCACCTTTGTTACCCTGCAGCTGCATTGCCTGACTCATCCCACTGCAGTTGCTCTGAAAAAGGAACTCCAACTAAGAACTTTCCCAATTTGCTTTTTATTCACTGGGTAAGCTTGTGTCTAATCCACTGGGAGAGCAGAAGCCATAATAGCATCTGTCTTCATGGGAGACAAACAAGATGCAACCTGAAAAAAACGGGAGAAGAAGCAAATGAGGCAGAGGCTGATTGAAAGACTTCTATTTCATGTTTCACAGTTTAGCACATGATGCTTTCTCACATCAGTGCAGTTAATGCTAAGGTATCCCAATTTGGACATGACAACCCCAGCCCAAGTGTGGTATCCTCTCCTTTCTTCCTCTTGTTCCACAAAACCATGGAAAACTGCCATGTAGCCATGGCTTAGTGGACATGAACTTGCAGCAGGTTTAGTCTGGGATCCCTACTCTGACACCTCATCACATCAAACCTCTTCTTCTCCCCAGTGGCACATGGAGGTTTGTATGCAGCCAAAGTTTCTTGCCACCATTGTCCCCGGATGCAGACTCCTCCTGGCTGGCATGTGGATGGATACGGTGTGCTGAAGGTTTGCAGACAGGCCAGGGCATGTGCTGCCCTGTGCTGATTTCCTGCTCTCACAGCTCAAGGGGAGGGAGTGACCTGTGGGCACCTGCATCTCCTTAACACACAGACAGTGCTGGGGACATGTGTCCCCAGCCTCCCCTCACCAAAATGGAAGCCTCACACCCTTATTCCACCCATTCTGTGTGTTTATGCACAGCATGATCTCACCATACATTGCTTTTAGCCACAAGAAAATTTCTCTATTACTGTTTTGTTCTTAAAGACTGCTCTCCCAGGCTAAACATCCTTTGCTTTAAATAGATGGGGTGACCCAAATACTATTGCCAATGATTATTCAAGGATGAAGTACAGACTTTAGTCCAATGATTTTTACAAGACAACTTAAATCAATATGATCTTTCTGATTAGTAGTTTCTAGAAACCCTCTATGCTACATCATTGCTATCACATTCATCATTTGGCTCACTTTTGCTATATTTACTCACGCGTTACATTATCAAGCATCTGAAGCACTTGCTCTGTTGTCCTCTTAACTGCACTGATTTCTTCTGGAACAAAATACAGCTTAGGAATCCTCTGCTGTGGACTTTTGTAATGAGCATTTTTCAGAAAGCCACTTGTTTCTAATGAGCCTAATTTTACTTGTACAATTCTTTTTATAACCTTTACTCTTAAAAAATAATTGGGAAAATTTACAATGATAATTGAAGTGCTTATTAACTGATGGCCTATTTGCAAGATTAAACTGCTATTGCATTGCTATTCAGGCCATTTTTCAGCTTTGTATAGGGAAAAAAACCCCATAACTACAAGTGTGGAAGCCAACATCTTTCCCAGCACAATATTCTTTTTTTTTGCTGCAGACTGTCTACTGTAGTATAGCAATGATTTCAACAGAAAATATACTAAAAGCCTGAAATCTAAATCTATTTGAAATCTAGATGATGTACATGATTAGAAATGTACTATCTATTCCCAGCAAATCATAGATCACTGAAACACTAATGTTTCCCCAATTTTAAGCATCATCTACTTAGTCAAACATTAGATCTAATCTTCCAAATTACAGCTGAGAAAAATAAGATCATGGATTGACTTCATCCCACCTAGTGCTAGGTCTATTCTTGAGATTCACAAATCAGCTCTTTAGTCATTGCCTGCTCTCCTGCTAATGGACATTAAATATTCCTTCAAAGGTGCCAAAGTCCCGAGCTGCCATCTGGAGATAATTTGTCTGTTGACAAAAGGTACTGGATGAGCAGGCTCTGTACTTAGACAAAGCTAACTACCTAAAAGTGGAGCAGGGAGAAACCTAATTTGGATAATGACAATCCTTTTTTGTCACTCCAGAGCAAGGGGCTGGAAAGTATTTGGCTTTATTTCAATTATCAGTGAAAGAAAAAAAAAATCTCCGGGCAAATAAACAGCTTTATAAGGATCATGATTCTTACTATTTCTATTAGCTGGCTTGCCATAAAGATGAAAGGGTCTGAAAGGGAATCTCACAGCAAATCTACGTACAATTATAGGACCTGCTTGTCCACCACTGGTATTAAATCAGTTCAGCTAAATCGACACCAGCTCCTGTGGCAATGCATTGTAATCAGCTGGCAACTGACCTGTATAGACTGCAGCCCATCCGCAGAATTCATTTGGGGAACAAGCGATGCACAAATAGTTTGGTTAACCCAGCATCACTCTGGGCACAGGCATGGACGTTCAGATTGCGCCTCATTTGGCCTCTCTGAAGTTACAGTGTTTGCAGTCGGTGCTGTACTGGTACTTCACGTGCTAGAAAAAACGGTGCAAACCTGGCAGGACCTGGGCGTTGCTGAGGGAGAGGAAAAGGCACACATTGCCTTTGCCTGGGAGTGTATGACTTGGCAGGGGGAGCATGTTTTGGCTGCTGCTGGTAATACCCACAGCTGCCCAAGCCACACCTCTGACCACTTGCTGGTACATCTGGATCCAGAGGATAGTGGGATTTAATTATGTGTCCTCAGTCCCAGCTTCTACGGCTTACCATCATGCATGAAGCACTTCACTAGCACCGGGGTCTGTTTGCCATGACTTGACAATAGTTTCAGTTTGTTGGACATGCACCATGTGCCAAGGGTCTCTCCTGGTAGTAGGTCCATAGCTGCCTGCTCAGCTGGTGGCTCGCTGCTTTATCTGCATCTTGTGTTATTGGAATCTGTACCTTACGGGATTAAACTGGGGAAAACAGTATCTGTAGGAGAGGCAGCATTTAAAGGCCTGCTCCCTCATCACCAGCTTGCATGACTGCTGTGGGGGTGACAAGTGCCCAGTCTCTGGTCTGTGCAAAACAGAAAAAGCGTCAGACCAGAAACTTGGATTCAACTGCTCAGCTTTGCTAACAACATCTGAAGTATTTTAGAGTTGTCCCAGTGTGGACATAGGCAAAGCCATTGGGAAAGGGAAATTAGGCATCCCTTTCCTCCCTCATCCCCACTGCCCATACATGTCATTTGCTTGCAAGGGGGGAGATTTGTTAGCAAGATCCTGATTTATGAGCTATAATGGCATAATGGAAAGTGGATTCAAGCAGGAAATCAATTTTCAGAGCTATACAGCAATGAAGAATGATGCTTTTGGAGTCCTTCCCGACAAACAGAGCAGAGTGTGTGTAGTTATCAGTCTGCTTAGCAAGACAGTTTTAGCTCACTGCAACAGTAGCCCAGCGTGTATGATCAATATTAGGATCCAGTCAGCTCCCAAACACCCCTCAATTGCAAGAGTGAGCCAAAATTTCATGACATCACATAAACAAATATAAGCAAATACAGTAAAAATGCTTTACCTTTGACTTGAGCAAAAGGTGACATTTTTCAGTCCTGCTGGATATTCCTCTGCTCCTGAAGTCTGCTGGATCATGTTGCAGAAAAATGACTTGACATTTATCTGCCCTGTCACTTTGCAAGTCTCGGGCATGTTTGACCTGGAAAGAAAGGTGTTGAGAGGAGATTGCTGAACATCTCCACCCAGAGATACACGGGGGAAAAAAAAAAAGAGAAAGAAAAGCAAGATTTGAGAGGTCAGAATGTAGCCCACGGCTACTATTCTTGGTAGAAATTAGACCCTGAAAGGCCTGGGTGAAAATCAGAGATAATCCCCATATACGTGCTTCTAATTGGGACAAACTGAAAGTGAGAAAGCTGAGCTAGTCAGTTCTGGCCCGTCCCTGGAGACTCCAGGTTTGTTCCCAGCTGATAACCAAGAGTACAATTATGCGAAGCCTCCTCTATAAACAGGTTTCAGTTTATTACAGCCAAAGTGGGTGAATCTATTTTTGTCACTGCTTTGTGCAAATGTGTTACCCTTGTGATTTCCAGCCAGGTCATTCCAAGTCAGCTGCTTTGGCTGTGGCTGTCAGTGGAAGTTCCTCCGTCTGCCTGGTCCCTGGCCACTCTGCTCGCCTGCCTGTGATCGGTTCCCAGGCAGGGAGGGCGAGAGGATGTGCCTGCAGCTATTCTGGTAGCTGTGAGTTATGGCGGTGTCATGTGAAGCAAAGAGTCCAGAAATGCATGTCAAATCGAACCAGTGACTAATCATGATATTTTGGTTGTCTTAGTGCCTGCTGGGCAAAGAGCTATGGGCTTAGAAAATCTTCACGTAATAATCCCCAGGCGCTGATTTGATCTTCAACTGAGTCCTCCTAAGAGAGTGTGAAAAGAGGACGAAAAGGGGGCTGCTGTCCCAGGGGTGGCGAGGTCTAACCTTATCTGAGTTTGAAACACAAGCGAGGAGAAAAGTCAGTGCTCCGTTCTAGTCTGTGTCTGCTCAGAGCCATGCACCGGCAGCCAGAGAGGATCTATTTGAGCTGCCTGCGGAGCAAGAAGGGTCGAGGGCGACGGCTGAGCAGACACGAAGTGTCATTTGTTGGGATTGTCATTTAGCTCCCTCATCTGTCACCTGATGGCCAGCCAAGCAAGCGCTCAACACAACCGTGGACCATTCATCCTTGCACAAGTGACGGAGGCAAGAAAAGTAAGCATCCTACAGCTGTTACAACGCGCAGCTGTTTTTTATATAAAGGAATGCATTGAATTCACTACAAATCTACTAACTGTCCCCCTATGCCAGGCAAGAAACTGATTTCTTTTTTTTTTGTTAGGCTTTTCTCTAACAGCTGGAGGTCTGCTGGGCATTCAAGCAATGGCTGTTGAGTAGGGCAGCTGTTTCAATATCTAATTGCATTTTAGCTTTAATAACTCAAGGGGAAAGCATCGTGTTGCCTACCATGAGCTACTTCCTGTCCTACTGCAAAGCGCACTGCACCGCCGTGCTCGCCCAGTACCAGACCCTGAGATCGGAGGGCTTTCTGTGCGATATTTTGCTGAAAGTGAAGGAAAACGAGTTTCCTGCGCACAAGTCCTTGTTGGCATGCTCCAGCGACTATTTCCGAGCCATGTTCAAAAGTTACACCCAAGAGTCTAAAGCCAGTGTAATTCACCTGCAAGTTGTCTCACCCACTGGTCTACAGCACATCCTGGATTTCATTTACACTTCCTTGTTGCCCCTTTCCTTTGAAAGCCTGGAAGATACCTTGGAAGCTGCAAGCTACTTGCAAGTGACTGATGCTATTGGTTTGTGCAATCAGTATTTAGTTAACAACCTTGCCCTGGACAACTGCTGCTTCTCCGCCAATGTTGCCAGGAAGTTCTACCTGCCAGATGCCTTAGCAGCAACAGAAAAATACATTGTTAATAATCTCTGGAAGCTGCTGGACTCGGATTTGTCAGGACTGCTTGAGCTGAACTTCAGGTCTTTGCTAGCAGTCATTCAATCACCAGATCTCCCCGTGGTGAAAGAAACCTACTTGTTGAATCTTGTGCTGCTGTGGCTGAAGCAGGATAAATCCAGGCTGGCGTATGCAAACAGGCTTTTAGAGCACATAAGATACGGCCTCATTCCAGTAGAAGAGTTGAGAAAAATCTACACACAGTCAGAAGTGCCCCTCTCTGCAGGTATTAAGTGCTTGATCATTAAAGCAATAAATTACCATACATCTGTTTTCAAACAGCCTGTCCTGCAGGATAAGTACACCACACTGAGGAACCAGAAAACTCGGATCATTCTACTGGGGGGAGGGACAGCAAGTGAGGGACTTGTCACCGAAGTGGTGGCCTTCGATGTTTACAATCACAAATGGCGAGCGCTCACGCAGGTGCAGGACAGGGTGCAGAACCACAGCATGTGTGTGGTGGGGAACTTCCTCTACGTCTTGGGTGGGGAAATAGAAAGTGATGCCCTGGGTCACACTAAAACTGGAAAGATCTTATCAGTTACAAACAAGGTCCATCGTTATGATCCGAGATTTAACACATGGACCCAAATCACGGGCATGCTGGAAAAGAGATGCCAGTTTTCTTGTTGTGTCCTAGGCAAGGATATCTTTGCCATTGCTGGAAGGGGTGAGGATGGGTCGCTGCATTCATCTGTGGAAGTCTACAACATCGGCAGGGACAGGTGGATGAAGGCCAAGGAATTGCCGTGCAAGATACATGGCCATGCCAGTGCCATTTGCAAGAATACTATATACATCTCCGGCGGCAAGTACTCAGAACCAGCCAGCACAAGCAAGGACGTGTATTCTCTGAACTCGATAGAAGGGCAGTGGATGAAAAAAGCCTCCATGAGCATTGCTCGGTTTGGGCATCAGATGGCAACAATCAGAGAAGCCATATTCACCTTTTTAGGATTATATGAACCATTCTCTGAAATAGAGAGATATGACCCTGATCAAAACCAATGGACTCGATTAAGACCACTGATCTATGATCGATTTTGCTATGGCCTGGCAGTGGTAGAGGAAACAGCTCTTCTTATTGGGGGAAAGAAATGGCAAAACTCACAGGAAGTCCCTACACAAGATGTGGTTGGCTACGACATTGACAACGATGGCTGGGAAGAGATCTGCAAAGCCCCCTTGCCTTGGTGTGGGCTGCAGTGTGCAGTGCTGCAGCTTTCTGAACTGGCCGACGAGCAGGACGGCGACACGCCACAGAAGAGGCCATCAAACTGCTGAGCTCACAGGCTGAGGAATAGTCACCTTGGGAGATGAGCCAGCACGGGAGTCCTGGAGAAGAAGAAAATTATAATGGCACTGAACGTGACAGATGAAAATTTTGCTTTGATAAGCCAAATACTTGGTGGAAACAGACAAGAAAGTCTGGTTCCAGCATGGGAAAAGATACTGAGATTTATCGAGCTGGAAGCCAATATTACTGAGGAAGGACATAGCAAGTAGCACAGTTAGAGCCAATGAGTGAGAATCGTAATCCTTGACTTTTGAAGAATAATACCTAGATAGCAATTAATAGGTTCTGCAAGTCAGATTTTTCAAAGGTTAAAAAATATAATCCATCTTTTCTGTTTCTTTAATCATAGGAAATTTTCCCAGGTGGTAAGTGCGATTGAATTTTTATGCCATGGATAAGCAAAATGAAAGTGAGCTGTATAAAGACTAGAAAACTGATGCATATGAGAACTAACAATAAGTACTGCTAAGGAAAAGGTATTACTTTAAATGCTACATACTAGGCAAGAATGACTTAGCTAACCAGCGTGAAATTACCGGACAGAAAGCATGGATTTTTTTGATATGTAGACTCAGTTATGGCTGTAAGGTAAAACAGTGACTTTCATAGAAGCCATTTCTCTCTGAGCAGCCTTTTTTTGTGGCATGCCTTTCAGATGCTTATTCTGCATTATTTTAAAGACGCACACTAGCAGTACAGTACATTTATTTTGTATCCAAACCTTGTATTAGTTTAGATGGCCAGAGCTGAATGGTTATACTTATTAGACTTTAAGAAATATATTACAGGAGTTGCTGTAACTAATGCCATGATACTTACCGTGGTAGCATACACTGCTTTATTGAACCTGCCCATAACAGCAAAACTGTTCATAGCTGAACTGGAACATGAAAGAATCCTGCATGATGGGGAGGGAGGTAAGCGAAGGTTTTCAGAAGACTTTATTCACTGTCTGCCTCCATACAGAACAGCAACAGTCTGACTTCTTTTTGGCCAAGTAAGCAGAGTCTGAGGGCACAGATTACAGGAGTACTTTAAGCTATGTGGATTTGTGAAATGCAGACAAAATGGTCAGTCGCCGCAGAACCACTTTGGCATGGAGTAAATTGAATCTCGAGTCACAAATGTTCATTTAAAAGCTAAATTTATTGTACTTCATTTTACAGTTTTCCCTTTCTAGGCTGAGAGTTAATACAATAAAAATATATCTAGAAGAACATTTAATAGTCTTAAAAGAAGGCAGCACAATGGATAGGACACATGTTCTTTGTCACTAGACTAGCTTAAAAAACTGTAATGTTTAATTTTCACCTTTAAAGCAAACAAGCTGACTTTACTAATGTAAAGTGCAGGCAGAATAGCTGTTGCATAGCAACAGATCTAAGTCTTCTGAACTGCCTTGGTTTTGACAAGGAATCAACTACACAATGTGCATATACATCCATCAGATATAAAGAGGTTTTTTTATATGAATATATTTACTTTTGGTCCAGTAAAACAATAGCAAGAAAATCTAAATGCTTGGAACAATAGCACAATCCATTTCAGGTCAAGCATTTTTAAAGAGAAATTTACAAAAACCTCACAAATTCAATATAGAAGTCAGTACTCATGCAGTAAATAAAGGTCCAGTTTATACAAACAATATTCTTCTAATTTCTTCTAATGGTACAAATATTACACTGGATCCAGAATTCTATACAAACGTTAATACGTGATTTGTCAACCATATCGACTGGAATATAGGATTACTGAAAATGGGCTACAGAAAGGCCACTCTTCTGTACAATTGTGCAAAATCTGCAAAACATTTGCAATCCAAATGAGATAAAACAAGAAACAAAGAAAGAGAGGGAGAAAGAGGAGAGAGAAAAATAAGGAGAGAAATAGAGAGGAATAAAAAGAAAAAAGAAAGAAGGAGAGAGAAAATAAATCCATTAATTCTTCCCTTCATTCCTTCATGGATATAACTGCCAGGAAATATCAGAGCTCATAAAGTTGAAAGTACATTCACTGAGCTGTACAGGCAATAGTCTAAAGTTGGTGAAGAGTACAACTCGCTGTAAAACATATAAAGGAGGTGTTTCCTTTTCACATGAGCATTATCAAATCATGTTGTGAGTCCTAACTTAAGCAGCAAAGTACTGAAAAGCAGCAGAAATATTTTGTCATGCTCTGATTACTCTTCCAAAACAAGCCCATAAAAAGTAAATACATGATTTAAGGTTTCCCTCCCACTTTCCTACTTCAGGTATGTGCCTAACACTAAGGAGCTATTTCTATTCATGTTCAATGAGTGGTCTCCAGCACATCTCAAATCTCATGGAAATTTAAAACATTTCAATTGGCTTGTGAACTCAGCAGAGCCCAGGGACAGCCCTTCTCCTTCAAAAGCAAACCAGAGGCTTTTTTACTCCTTAGTTATTTTTCAGGTTCTGTGCTCAGGTCTGTTCCCATCAGACATTTTCCCTGCATACAATACGGCCAGATTTCACAGCTCAGAAAACACATAGGAGACTACACTATTTGAAACATCCTATTCATTCCTTTTCTATTGTGGGAATTTTCAAAGCCTGTGAGATTCGGAGCATTTCATTGGGAATCTTTTCCACTGCTGCTTTTCTAGGCAAGAAAAATGCTACTACCACGGACATTCAAAGTCTCTCCTTTGCAAAATCTACCCATTATACTGATACCATCAATACAAAAGCAGCATAAGTGACAGTTCCATGACCAATTCTTTAAAAAAATCAACTAAATGTGATTAAGAAACAAATAACACATAATTTGGTCTTAATCAGAATACAAACCAGCATCTCTTTGCACTGATGGTATATCTTAGCAACAGGCTTTAAAAAAGCACAAGGAAATAAGACCTAACCTTTTGACACTTAAATTCACATCAGTCATTTCTGTCTGCTGATTTTCACCCTTTTTTTGTGTGCTTGACAAAACTGAAACACAACCACAACACTTTTTCCCTGGTATTTAAGAAAACTCCTAGAGTTTCTCATTAAATATAAAAATTGGTTTTCTCCCACCACCAAAATAGTACCTGCACTCTAAAAATGCAATGCAATACTGGAATTATATAATATAAAATACCATTGTAAAAGTGACCTTCGATAATAAAAGCTTTAGCTTGTAGAACTTCCTGCATGAAGGTCACAGTCTTCCAAAAATGCTTTTAAATACTTTTCTTCAATAGCTAAAGATCATGTGCATTATTTCACAGAAGGTAAACACAAGCGGAGCGTAGGTGGCATATAAAATATACAAACCCTCATTAAAGATGTGGTATTGTTGACTGTTGAAGGTTTACTTCACACAACTGAGTAACATTAAAATATAATTTACTAGAGCTCCCACATATTGATATAAAAACTACTTTATGCACTTAAGTAAAGGGCTGGAGTGTAGCAAATGGACAAAAAGAGAGACCTTTATACATGTGTTTCAATGTAAGAATGAGTGTGCGCTAAGGAGGCTATAAGTGCATCCACCTCAGATGAACCATTAACAGAGTCCCTCGAGGTGCCGCTTTGATGGATGTCCATGAAGAGATCAAGGTACATTTGTTTCCATTCTTGAAAGTCTCTAGATGTCAAAGCTGGGTTATCCAGAACTCTGTCTATAATGGCTACTTCTCCTTCCCTGGCCTATGAGAAAAAAAAGGACAAGCAAAGAGTCAACATAAAGTGATGAGTCACTAGCAAAATCAATCATGTGGGTAGAAGGAAAAAACAGGGGGAGCAAATTCAAACCATGGAATCCCTAAAAGCAGTGCGACTATCTGACTGCCATATGACCACTTGCAAACAGGAGTCCTTCCTATAGGATGGGACATGTCAGCCCATGGTGCTAGGGCTTCCCTCGCCTCGTTCAGCATCCTCGGAAAGAGTCCCCATTCCCCCTCCTCGCTCCTTGTTCAGCTCAAGAAAAAGCAAGCCCTGTACTGTTTACTATTAGCTGCTTACATTTCTCAAGACGGGTTTCACACAATGAAGTGCCATCTGTTTGCTCTTCTTGATCAGCAAAAGAAATACTGCGTGGGTGCGTGGGATGCAGACAGATGGCCTCTCGCATGCCAGCAGAGCTAAGCCTTTTTACCAGGCTTGTCATGGGGACAGGAATATCTGAGCGCCACATTGCAAAGGCTTGTGTAAGGACCCCCATTTTAATAATAGTTCACCTTCATTAAAGATCCAGTGTATGCGATGGGCAGCCGGTATGAATCACAGTAAGCCTCTGACATACCCATAGCCACTCGTGGGTGTCGCAAGAGGTGGAAGCTGGATGCAACAGACATAGCCTTGGAAACACAGCTAACATGCAGGTTTCCAGCACTACTCCTTTGCGTAGGAATGGGATGGTCACCAGCAACCTCCCCTTTATCCTACTTGCCAGATGAGTTTCATATTCCCCATTCCTCACTCACATTTTCCATGTCCATACTATGAGTATGTTAAATCTTTCTGAGAAGCATGTTAAAAGAAAATATTAACCTGTGTCAGCCCACGTTGATGGGAGAGCATCAGAAGGGTCAGTGGTGTCACCCATAAGCAGTAGGTAGAAAGGTATTTTTCATGCTTTGCAAACAGCAGAGATAATTAATGCTCTGTGCTAGAATACTCATTTTCAGAAATGGAGGTGCAAGCCAAGAATGACCAGTGGAAACTAAACCATGGGAATTCCTGATTACCATATGATTAACTACCATAGCCTACTTATAAATTGTGGCTGATAGCCACACTTCTGCATTATCAGCTGGGTAGCTCACACTCACTGGCAGAAGAATGGTTTTGTGCTGCGTCACAAGAAAGAGAGCAGAGGGGTCTTTAATTAAGGACTCAAACGATGGAACAGAGAGCCTATGGACAACAAGAGCCACAAGCAAACTGGAGGGCTGTCTCAGGCTACTATTAATTTGGATAAATTGAAGGACAGTTCAGAACACCAACTCCAACAGGTCACTGCAATTGGCTGCATTCAGGAACAACAAATCAAAGGCACTGATAAAAAGAAAGTATAACTGATAAGGTAACAGCAGTAGACTGGTAGATACGACTATCAGTAGTGTGGCAGAGGAGGAGCTCTGGGCTATAACGGAGCTAGAAACTCCTCCTGAGTTACCATGATGCCATTGCAAAACAGGCACCCATCACTCTACACGGTTGCCCTAAGCAAGAAATAGCAGTTATCTGTATTTGGTACTTGCTGCTATTGTGCTTTCAATTATTATTGTTGTGTACTTTAAAAATTATTTATACTAATCAAAGTCCAAAAAAGAATGATTGGTTTATAAAATATGACTCATGGACAGGGAATAAACAAATTGTGTTTGCTTCATCCAAAAGAAAGAAGTCCCAGAGAAACATGAAAATGGGCATCCATGGGGTCAAGGGGATGCGCTGGTTTTGGGATTTCCTGAGGGAAGGCAATTCAATTTGCAGGAAGCCGTTGGTATAATGTAGCTCAGGTATCGATAAATGCTAAGAAAGACAATTAAGCATGGCAGCAAGCTGCTGATACTGAACCACAGTTTTAGGATGAGTGATTTTGCCATGGTGCAAAAGCACAGATACGGTGTGAACCTCCTGCCGTCCTGACATGTCGGAGAATATTGTGATTCTGTTTCAGCTTCTCACTCGTGGAAGTCACGTGGAAAGCCCGTGTATCTTAACCTTACCTGCCAGCGTGCAATCCTGTAAAGACTCACATAACCAAATAATACTACAAGTAGCAGTTGCCTTCAATGAGATGATACAGTGCTGAAAGTTAAGCATGCATAAGATTTTTTTTTCAGGATTGAAGTCCCACAGCATGAAAATACTATTGTTTAAATGCTTCTCTAGGTGATGGAAAACTAAATTAATTAATGTTGATAAAGTCCTCTGGTATAAGTTGTTACAAAATCCATTGTATGATTATCTAGTGACTTAAAATGTGGTAATTTAATATAGTTAACAGGGTCCCAGGGGAAATCCAGCATATTGTTTGCTGAAATCTCTATCAGGACAGAATTGAAACTGCTATAACAAACAAAGAAGCTGACAGGGAGGCTAAATGAGCTGTGGTACATTCAGAATAACTGTAAAAATCTCCAAATCTATCATTACCGCTATCTATTTATTTAATCAGACCTAATGATTAAATACTGATCAGCTTATGCAGAAAGCAAGCACAGAGTTTCATCCTGGACAAGCTCAGCAAACAGAAAATAACTAAGTGTTGCAAAGGAACTGCTCCCTTCTGAAAGATTGGCTACACTTAACTTTAGGCTTTGGCAATTACAGAGTGAATGTGTTTTGATAAATGAAAATGTTCAGAGAAAAAAAAGGGATTAAGGTCTCCTGATAATTTGGTGTTAAATTCTGTTAAGCTAGCTAGAGGAGAAGCTGACTGAGATTTTATCTGTGCAAAAATAAAATCTGATCCTCTCACTTCGACTTCTCTCGCAAGGCACATTTTTCTCTGCTTTGTGAACAGCGTTTTCCCATGTCTCCCTTGCTTGTTTCGCACACTAGGTTCAGCCTGGAGTCCAGCTGCGCACAATTAATCTCCGAATACAATACAGTCTGATCCAACCCTGGGGCAGGATTTTTCTTCCCTCTTCTATCTCACCTTTAAAGTGCTTTTCAGAATTCGCAGCTGGTGCAGTTTTTCATTGACTACTGGATCGCTACATCTTTTTATAAAAGATTTCTTATACTCCAGCTTAGTGGAAATCCGTTGTTCTCCTAAAGGAGACAGACTGGCCTGCTCCAAGGCTCTGTACAAATCTTGCAGGGAGTCTGCTGTGTTTTCCTCTAGAGTTTCAACTGTAATGAGAAAAAGGAAAAAAAAAAAAAAAAAAAGAAGAGGAAAAATAGAGAAAGGAACAATGTATCATTAACATAATTACACGGAGATCTTTCAAATAAATCTTCAAAAAATGTGCAACAGGTTCAACTAGACCACAAGGAGAACATTTCACACCTGATAAGTTCCTGAAAAAAGTCTTGAGATTGCCTTCAGGAGAAAGGGAGAAAAACTTTCAAGAATGTAAATTCTTGAGTCTCACAGAAAGAAGAGGAAAATAAAGAAATACTGCAGGGTGTAGTAATATTGTAGTGACACACTGTCAGAAACCACATCTCTAGTACTGCAGTTAAATACACCAGTGACTGTTATTACAAGGAAAGGAAGCCCTGGAAGCATCCTACTAAGGAAGGTGATCAGAGATCAGATCTCAGCCCAAGAGCACTGACATGGCATTCAAGATTATGTTTATGATGGTGGCGTTGGAATGACATGTTTTTCCTCCCTAGAAAAGTCCACTTTTTTTTTTGACTCTTATCTTTGATACTCAAGAGGGCTGTTCCATAGTCAGTTATATTGCCACTAGTGGTGTTTTTTCAATCTACCCTTACCTGAAGGTTCGACAGCAGACTATGGACTGGACATAAGAGTGCATTCATGACAGTCTACCCAGTAGCACAGCAAACCAAACCAGAGCTATTTGCATTATAGGTTTATGTATTTATTTATTGAAGGTTTAAAAATATTTGTTCTAACTCGTACTGGGAGCATTTTAAAGTGGAAAAAATATATTTTGCTTCTCTAAAAACAAAATTAAGCAAAGGCTGGGGATGATATGTTACTGATATAACCATCTGAAATGCTTCCTTCAGAAAGCATCAAAAAAATTCAACTTCTCACACGGTTTCCTCTAGAAGAAACTGTTCGATGACTCCATACAAACTTGGAAAGTGCCAGTGAATTAGCTGAGTGGCGGCCAGGAGAAGCCAAGGCAGCCCTGGGGGAGCAGCCGCCCAGTGGGGTAGGCAGCTCCTTCCCTGCTGCCCCTCGCACACCAATGCACCTGTACACACAGCAGCTGGCCATCGCCTGCGCACAGCCTCCCAGAGCCCTCGAGACCTTCCCACGCAGTCTTTGCTTTCACAGTGGTGTATGGGTTTTCTCGTCTAATGTGCCAATGTGCTCAGGAGGCTTTCATGAAGGCTCTTATAGGAAGGCTACAGCTCACTGGTTTCAAGCATTACTTTTATCCTGTGATTGACCCTGCACCAAGACCCAGCCGTCTCCACTGGCTGAAAGTCTAGCACACACTGAAGTACTCATAAGTAGTGAGCCTCAGTCTCCTCAGATGTTTAGATGGCTTTGCTATTGAGCACAAGCAGGGAAGAAAGCTGGTGTTCAGAAGTGACGTTTCTAGCCCACCAGGAGCCAGGTGAGGCAGCCTCCCACTGAAGCCTATACCATGCAGCATGGCAACTACTCACCTTCTGGCTCAAGTAAGAACTGCAGAGACCCAAGTCTCTACACCCCATCACAAAAAGGGGTTGCATTTTTACAGATCTTTACACAATCAAATAATTTTACAGTCAATAACTAATCTAGCTATATCTCTTATCAGTTTATTCCTTTGCCCTTTTTAAGGGGCGGGTGTTTTTAAAGCTCACATTCTTTTTTTAGAGAGATATGGAAGTGAATACACTTTCTATTGATGGAGGTGGTGTGGGTGAGGTGGGTCTGTACAGAGCTGCCTAAACCACTCTGTGCTACCCTGCTTGGAAAGCTGGGTTCATCACTGTAAGGGGTGGCCAGAACTTGGAGAAAAACAGAAATGAGATGCATTTCTCTTTCTTGTCAATTTCTTTCTTATTAAAACATCCAATGTGTTAAAAGGCAAAACATTCAATAGCTTAATACTTAAGATTGGTTAACATGCCCTGCAGCCTTGATTTTTATGCTTTCTTAAAAAATCCATGCAGCAACAAGATCAGATGTTTGGGATCTCTGTCATTTCATATCGCTGAACACTGAAGCCCACCAGTCTGAGAGCTGAGGAATGGGAATGATTTGCTAAAGGGTAAAGGGAAAAACCTGACCTCTGTCTGACAGGGGGTTATTTTACATCTATTTCTCTCTTTCACTTCATCCTTCTTATGCAAGGCAAAACAATCTTTCCTTGGGTCTCTTTTTGCCAGCAGCCCTGTCCCGTTAAACCCTCAGGAGGAACCCTCAGGAGGAACCCTCAGGAGGAACCCTCTTCTTTCTGCTAAAGAAGAGAGCCAGTGCTTGAACTATGTCATCTGAATTTACTTTGCTGGGGTGATCTAGAGCCTGGACCAGCAACCAGCCACAATGTCCAGGCTTGCCATCAAAAACCCATGGCTTCCTGAAACACCAAAGGTCCCCATGATGGCAAAGGACAACGTTCAGGTTCAACCCTGAGGTTCCATCCTAAATGACAAGTGCCTTTAATGAACCTGGAAGAAAGCATGCCTGTGGGAGTTCAAATGCTAGGCTGGAGGTCTGGCTCTGCCTTCGCTCCCTGTGCCGTCGGCCTGGCTGTCTGCTGGGCTGGTACTCCTCAGGGCTCACTCACCTCCCTGGGCAGGCAGCCACTGTGCAGCGTCGGCCTCACAGGCACTGCGGACAGGTAGAAATACCAAATGGTAACAGCTCTGAGGTTGCATGGGAAGAGGCATAGGATTACAGAGACGTGATGTGCACAGGACTAGGCAGCGCAGCACTGATGGCAGGCCTTTGAAACACATTGGCACATCCTGGGGCTCCCTTCCCCGGGCTCTGTCACCGTCTCGGTGCTATAGTTATAAGCAGCACGTAGAAGAGTGGACGGAATTTGTTGTAAAGGAAAGAACAGGGGAAAAAAGCAGCAGGTGCCTTCCCTTAAATGTCTTGCTGCTGCTGAGGCTGGGGCCGCTCAAACAAGCCAAGACTCTGCCTTGTTCCACTCACGGTGGGGGAGAGGGCAGCAGGCGTCATGCTAACACATCCCAAGCCCTTAATACTTTCCAGTACTGCTGCTCTCAATGGCTCTCAGTAGGCGGGAATGAGATTATACACGAACCTCCCCTCCCTCACCCTTCTGCTAAAGGCTTTGATTGATTTCCTGTAGGTGTTCGTGAAACCCTTGGCACCATAAAGCATCTGAGGTACTTGATTAGATATACAGCTGAGCTTAAAGCATATTTTCTTTTTTTTAAATTGGTGGATTTGTATGTGAGTCATGTTATTACAGCAGAGTTGTTTCCTCAAGGAGGAATAAGGCCTTAGGTAATGCCTTGTTTAAGTAGGAAATGGGGCCTAATGGGATTTGCAGATGACCTCAGAACAGCAGTCGATACAGCAGGTCGTTTTTCACCACTTGGCTGCTGAGTCACGGGTCACATCTCCCGTGTTGCTCTGAATACACTGTCAGGTGGCTGTTTCCACGTACCGTTAAAAAAGAGGGTCTCCTCTCTGAAGCAGTAATTTTGTCCCCTGCTCCACTCAAGCCTGAACAACTCTAACTCTAGAGGAGAAATGAAGCTGCATAAGCTCTGCAGCACACAGGATATAAATTCAGAACCCTATCTTCCAAACACAAGAATACACAGGTGCTACATTTTGTAACAACAAAGCTTCTGCTTTGTCTTCCAGGGAATGCAAAGACATTTGCATTAAATTCAGGAGATAAAGAATACATCATCTAGTAAATGGCAGGTTATTATTTTTCATTATTCTGCTTTCCATAAGGGAAGTTTCTAAACTTTTTGTACTTTGCCCTTGCTTCTTAAAATGTAGTAAAATTTTGTATCTACTTTTACATTTTCTCAGGAGAGAGAGCTGGAGATTGTGGCTGTCTGGGTGAAACTCTAAGAGGTCAGGAATGGTTTGGCTTGTTGGCATTCAGCAAACACTGTTCTAAGTGTTACCACCTCCTGGCTCCCTTGGACTATTCAGCTTTCCATTATTTCCCTCTTATAAAGCAAGATCCTAACTAAGAACATCAGGCACTGGAGTGAAAAGTGGCCAGAGAGAAATAGTTAACATTGGTATTTACATGGATCAAGAGATGATTTCTCCACGTAAACTGATGATTCAGGAAGATGGTAGTGAATTAGGGCTGTGCATAAGGTCATCAATGCAATCCAGCTGGCCAACACACCGCTCTCTGACACAGAGGATCTCTAAGCACACATTTCTCATAAATCTGCTTTAAATATATGGAATAATCTCTAGTCATTTTCAGTGGAAGTTTCTGTGCTTCTGTGACTCACTTTTCCCATAAAAGATCAAGTCACCACAAGTCTGCATGGTTTTCCTCTTTCAGTGAGGTATCAGAGCAACCAGTGTGGCACCCAGGGCTATGAGTGCACTTAACTGCCCGTGCAAAGATAGTACAACATAGTTAATCATAATTTTTGTTACCCACTCTGCTGACAAGGTCAGATTTTTCAAGGGCTGAAGCTCTCCTTTGAGGCCCCTTTCTGCTATGCCAGTGTCTCCTCACACCATCCAGGCTCATCCTGTTGACTTTCGATTTCTTGACCTGACGATGGACACTGCAGCTGTCCTGATGGCATTCTCCTTTTTCCCCACTGTCGTCTTTGCTGTTTGCTACCTTCACAGCTTAGTGGCGCGCTTTCCTTCGCCATGCAGCTTCTCTCATGTACGCCCACACCTTTACTTGCAATTAGCCCTGCATTTGAACAAAATTACCACCCTCTGCAAATCCTGAGAAAGCCAAGCTGCTGTAAAGAGTGTAAACAAGGCGCAGTCAGACATTTTAGCTGCGTTTTAGCTGTGTTGGTGAGGAGGAGAGAGGAGAAATTCTCCAAAGATGTAGTTGGGAGTGCAAGTGCTTAAATCCATCTTTGCTATTAGAGTCCAAACTGCCCAAGATGGAAGGCATATCCAATTGCTTATGATGGAAAGAAACAGGAATTACAGTTATTTTTTTCCACTATTTGGGTGGATGGCAGGCAGACTAAGCTAGGTATTTCCTTTGTCTCCGGACTATAAGTTAAAAGGAACGAAATGGTGAAACCGAAGAAAGATAAAGTTTTACGAGGAGATGGTGTCTGCACAGCTGTGTGCTGTGTATGAGGTCACCCCTGCACAGGTACCGGGGAGCCACAGTGACACAGAAAATCAGCTCCCAGCAGAAGAACGCTGCCAGTCACATCTCTGATTGCTGAGAAAAAGGAAGAAGCGACACAGTGTTTAAGTCTGGCATGGTACAGCAGGCAGGAGGTGCAATAAGATGCACGTCAAGTCTACGTGGAAGCTCTGGGTAATAAAGAGCAGATCTCCCTCTTAAAGCGCGAATAGAAACCTGTGTAATCTGTTTCTCTATGTTATGGTGAAATCAAGGCCTGACTGGGCACACAGTTATGGCTGTGTATCTATATGTGTATGCATATACATGCACACATGTATATTAATGACAGTTCTCCATGAATGAGAAAAGTTTAAGCTTAAGAAAAGCTTCAGGATTCTTGTGCAGAGTCTGGCCTTTGCAGCCCTTCTCTCTGTTATTCCTTCCCTTTTCTGATTTGTGACATCCTCCATCCTTTACGGCCCCATGTACGTGAAAGTGCAGGATTTCTCCCAGAGGCTTGAGTCAAAGAAATCAGAAGCAGTGTTTAAAAACAAGCTTTGATAGATGTGTTTAGCAAAACATTAGTGGCTGGAGGATCAGAGAATGAGTATTACATTTGCATTTTTATACCATTCTTTGCTCTAAAGAGGAAGTATTTGGGGGTTACCAGATAGCTGTACACAGTTTCCATTCTCTCCTATTATGTAAACCTGCAGGCAAGAGAGAGTCCCTAGAGAGAGTGTTCACTGAAAGCATCAACACAACAGAGATCTGCAATATGCTGAAGGTTTCCACCTGACTGTACGAGGCTGCCTCTCCTCTCACATGCATGAGCATAAATTGGTTTCTTGAAATAAAGCAAACTGTGCAGGCAAGTGGAAATCTTCCATAGGACAGATTTCCAAAGGTATTTTAGGCATTTTCCACTACAATCAAGTTCAATCAGAAGCATTTACATACCATAACCACCTTTAAAAGATCTGACCCTAGACTTTGTAAAGCCTGACAGATGCTAAACCTTGCTTTAGCACCAAAGGTCTCATTCTTTTTGCGAACTATTTATGGCACCAGTGGTTTTCTTTTTGAATCAGTAGATCCCTGCATATCTCTTTCCCTCTGAGGTCACCTTCCTGGTGGTATCTGAACAATAAACACCTACATCTTGTCATGGCTTTGTGGGCCACCACTTCCCTGCAGTTTGTGAACTGGAGGGTCGAAGCACGTTCAAGCTCCATGGAACATTTGAGTTGGTCTTACTAGAAGTTTTGTGCCTACATCAGTGATTTCTCTTCAGCTTTCTAGGCAACTGGAGTTGCTTATTAAAAACAGCTGACACTAAACTTGACATTAAAAAAAAAAATCAATCCTCAAGGTTTCTCCCTGCAGACCTGAATTGTCGTGCTGACAGCAACATTTAGGTATTTTCAACATCTACTTAGCAATGAAGAACAGGTGCCAGCAAATGCGTTAATATGTTAGTGAGAAGGTAAAACATAGAGGGAATAATTAGCTCACTCTGTTTGTGCTGTCTCTTGACAGCTCTTACACACTTCAAATGAACATCAGGAGAAGCTCCCCGTTTGCTCCCAGCCCTGCTGTTTCATGAGGTTATATCAGTCGGCTGTGATTTCAGGGCATAAGAATGAAGATGAAATAGCTCCAAAGCTTCCTAAAGTAACAGGGAACTCTGATCAATGGCAGAATGTTTTGACATCAGCGTTATAATTGCATCCTTTGGTATCTGAATAGCGTACTCTACTCATTAAGTTGCCTATGAAGGCATCAGTTTAACCTTTATCCACCGAACAGATTTTAGCAACTCTTTGGGAGAATTTTAACACAACGACATAAGATATCCTGACATTTTTCTGTGCCACACATTAATGTAAGTGCTGTTTAATTTTACCATGAGCTACTTATGTTGAGGCGAAATAAACAGAACAATTACATTTTGATGGTACGCTTCCCCTCAGTCCCCGCAGTTCAGAAACAATCAAAACCTCCTCATATTTATGAGGTAAGCCAGGAGCTGAAGCAAACTGGGTAAACTGCTATACGCCTGGGGATGCTATGACTTTTAAACAGGATGAGAAGGTCCCTACAGATACATCTTGCAAGCAATATATGGAAGCAATTACTCCTTCAGGAAATTTTTTTTCACAAAGCTAAGCTGTTACAGCACATGAAGGTTTGTTAGGTTAAGTGCCAAATGATATGGACCTAGCAACATTACTCACCAGTCAGAATCAAGCCACAGTCACGCTTACACAACAGCAATGCCTGTCAAGGTTTAAGGGCTTGATACCTGAAATCAAGCCTGAATGGAAGGGGTATGTATTGCTGGTGAACAACATCCACTGAGAATATGAACTCTACTTCAGGCTACACCCCAAGTTTGCTTATTTGTATGAAAATGTAACGCCGAGAGGGAAATTTTCAAAAGCACTTGCATCACTTAGGAATTGCAATCTTAACTTTCCATATGAAAGAAACGTGGTAAATTAGTGTGGGCGAGAGCCAGAATAACTGAATAGCCAGCTCAGTTACCTCTGCAATACACTGTGGTCTGTGGGGGAAGCACCTCCCGAGGCATTCAGGAAAGGGGTCTGAAACACTTCTGAAAACGTTATCCCGGAAGATGTCATCTTTATTCAGATATTCCGATTTTTTTATTGGATTTATAATTGCCCATGTTAGATAGCTGCACTGATTATATTCAAGACTAATTAATCTGCACCCTGATTTGAATATTGTTTATGTAGGGCACAACAATGTCAAATATTAAGCACTCCCTGTCAGCTGCTGAATGCCACCATGGTTTGTAAGCACCACACAGAGTTCAAAGTACCTTTGCGACCAAAAGCTATTACCGTGATGAAAGAAATGCAATCCTGTGTAGCTCTTCTAGACATTACTCATGTCATCAGATGTCACAACGAACTTGTGAACACTTATACACCTTAACATAAAGCTTGCCCTCAAAACTGGCATGACAGTTGTCACAGAAGAAAGGTCCATTCGTCATCCATTGGGCAGAATGTGTTTGCACACGAAAGAAACAAGAGAAAGGAAATGACCATCAGCCCTGACAGACAACGGTTACGCAAAGGCAAAACCGAAAATTTTCTGGCTTATTTCCTTTATTAAGCCCAAAATAACACCTTCAAGTAGTCCTGACTTCATGAACAAATCAAATGCCTTAATTAAAGAAACATTTACTGCCATTTTCTATACTTTATTTTAAGGCATACAGAAAAATATTTAACAAATGTGTATGCAATTAAATGCCGGGGACTGCTAATTACAGTCCTTCTGAATGCCTCTGCAAAACAAAGATACTCAATACAATATGTTAGAAAGGGTAGGGAAAAGAAAGAGAGGAAGCCGAAGACGATCTTATTAATATTAGCACAGATATATGTTGGCCTATGGCTACGAGCAGGAAGTAAGCCATTAGCGTAACCCCAAAGAGCAGCCAAAGTTTAGAGTCACATCTTTGCTTCTGCTTCTCTAATTCATTTCCAAAACATTTCGCTTCTAAATAATTATGGAATTTAATGACAGAATGTAAAGGACTGGCTGGGGTTGCAGGCCATTCCCACAAGGCTTTAAGGACACATCCTTCAGGTTGCACAATCTTTATGTACTTAGCAGTGATTTATTTGCCCTGGCAGAGGCAGGTACTTCAAAGGCAACCTTATATAAAAAATAAATTCTGCCTTTGCCAAGTGTTGGAAAGAGCACTGAATTAAATTTTAAAATCAATTTCTACAGACAAGAGAGTCATAAAAATTCAGTGGGTTTGTCTATTTGGCCATCAGGCAAAAATTTATGACAGTACAGTTTTGTCATCAATAATAGCAATACAGTATATGTTTTTGATTGGAAAAAATTAAAGATGCCAAAACAACATTGCTAAATATTTAGGCTGATTTGTGACAGTCCCATTGAGCAGAAACACAAAACATGCATTTTGATGAATTTCCAACTAATTTATGTCATACTATACTTTTTATTTTTCAAAAAAGAATATTAAAACTATTATAAGCTTTGTCACCTGCTGTAAGGCAGAATGATGTAACTTTATTCACTGCACATTTCCTGTTTGTGAGGCAAAAAAGCATAATTTACTTTTTTATAAAAGGGAAATATATATCTCTCTATATATAATTTTATTGGTATTAACATAATGCAATACCATACATTGAGCAAACAGAAAGAAAACATTTCAAAATACATTTTTTAAAAGTATCTCCCCATAAGATAGTATGAAATATCAAGTAATTAGCATTAACATTATTACAATACACCCTTAGCCAAATATATTAAGTAAAATCCACATTCTAACCACAGAGATAGAGGCAAACATCAACCCATAGGGGACTTAGAACATAATGATAAATACAATATCTGAATCTACTTAGAGTGACATCCAGACAAATACTGGCCCCAAAACAGCCCTCTGGAGTCTGGGTGTTATACAGAGAATACTTTGTGCCTGCTTGGTCAGGCAGCATCACTCACATGTTTAAGTTCTAGAAGATAAAGAGGAACTGAAGAGTTTATCTGCAGAGTCTAATAAATCTCAGTGTGAGGTATCTTCTCTGTCATCATCCGAACAAGCGCCAGTTTACCCTCTGACAATGCATTACAAAGCATTAGGTAAATGGAAGTCTCCGAAAGGTCTGTACATACCTCCACTTGACAGAATACACTTAGTTTAGCATGATACAGCAAGGTGACTTCCTTCACTAATGTGAAGCACGCTTAAAAGATAGGACTCTGGTTGGCCTGAATGGGTTCACTGGAGTTCAATATAAGCAATGGGATTTTACAGTTACCATGGCTGAATCCCTCTTTAATTCCTCCAGGTCTGCAGAACAAAACTGAGTGACATCAAAGCCCTTCCCCTGTCAAGACCCTCTTCCCCTTCCGTTCTCCCATGCGGGGGGCAGTATTTTCTGCAAATGTGCTCCATGTAGACTGGATCTGACTTTGTGCCTAGTCCCATTGTGGAAAGGGTGCATTCTTCAAAAGACTGGCCATGCCCTTTGACACCTTCCTGGAGGCCTCATATCCAGGCATGTGGTTGTCTATGCTTTAACAGGTCTGTTCTCAGTTATAAACATCAAAGTTATTCAAGAAGAACTGACTTTCTGAACGGAGGCCATTAGGTTGCTTGCAAGAGGCTGAAGTTGAGTCTCCGTCGTGCCAATTCTCTAATGATAAGATTATCAACCTTTGAGTCCAATCGGTTCAGTGCCAAGAGAAGTGGATCCCATTTGACATGGAGAGGTGCTATCAACTCTCGCAGTATATTAGCCTAATACGATAAAGCAGTGATACAATATGTTGAAAGAACTGTGATGTGCCATTAGTACCATATCATATTAGTATATTAGAAATACTATCATGCAAACAAGAGCACATAGCAAATCTGGCATACACTTGCAGCACTACAGAGCTTTCCTAATCTGCATGCAGCTATGCTCATGAGGACAGAGACACGGCACTGTTTTGCTGTTGCACCTTGATCCATTAAAATATCCATCCCTGCTGCAAAAGAGGTATTTAGGGCAGAAGTTATATATTCTCTCTTTGTGGATATCCTTAAAAAAAAAAAAAAGAACTTAACGAAGACCAATTAAAAAAAAAAAACCACAACACAACTAAAACAAGAGAACAATACACATCCTAACCAACTTGGTGTGGTTTTCTCTGTGTTGAAGAGTTATTAGCTCATTTGGAAGCACTGAAAAAGGGTCACATGAATGAGGTGAAAGGAAGCAAAGAATGTGCCCCAAATCCACAAAAACACAGAAAAAAATCCTGCTAGCAACTTATGCATAAAATAGAAAAAGAGGTGGCACAACAAAATCTGGCTCCTTTCATTATGCTAGCTGACAATCCAGCATTGTGCAACATTGGATGAAAGATAAAATACGGAGCTAGAAAATCATGTGATTTTGAAACCACACTGATATTATATATATATCCAAAAGCTAGTGCTTGAGAACTCAAGAACTCTTTGTGGACCTGTGTTAGCAAAGAAAAGAGAAAGAGAGAGGTGGAATAAACAGCATACAGCTAAGTTGTTTAGGGTTTCTGTTGTGGATGGGCAGACTACACACAGAGCAGTTTCAAAAGCCCAGCTGCTCCGTACATGCCCTACTCTACTATCTACAACACTTACTTGTGAAAAAAAAAGAAATTTTCAATTAATCTTGAAATTCACTGCAGTTTTAGATGCCAGATATGAAAAGCTAGGTGATGTTTTGTTGTAAAAAAAAACCTTTGGAAAGAATTCAATGTACAATGTACATTTGTACAATGTACAAATTCAATCCAATTTAACTGGTAAGTCTTGTTTATCCTTTGTGTAAGAGAACTTTACTTTTTTTTTCCCACATACAGAAAGAAAAAGGAAGGAAAATATCAAGCATTGCCATTTTTACTCTTGAGCATATCACAAAAGGTCTGAGAAAGCAGGAAAGAAATGTTGTCTCAGCAACAGAAGGCACAAGGTGGAAAGAATCCCAGATGGAAACATCAGTGCCATTTACTCCACCTACGGCAGCAATTGGAAAATGAGTTTCCAGAGAGGCAGAGGGTGAGCAATGCTGTATGGAACCCAAAGCGAGTTCAGCCTCTCCTCCACTGATGAGATTTCCTGGGAACTCGGTGCGTCAAAAAGGGAGAGGAGGAAGAAGGGAGCGGAAAACAGTTTACATAACTAAATCCTAAGTATAGCAGTTGAGAGAAACTTTTACGTAACTTATTGTTTAAAATAAGGAACATTTGATTCTACAACCAAAAGGAAAAAAAAAACAAACAAACCAACCACTCCCATAACCAAACCCGAAACCCCTGGCAAACAAAAGGTCAACCAACACATTTTGGGACTCATGGGATTGAGGGAAGGGAGACTTCAGTAGACTGCAAGAGGGAATGCGTTTCATATTTCTTCCTGTTTTATACTATAGTCACAGCTTTTAAAACTTGGATTGGTTTGGAAACAGGTTCTAAGTGAAAGAGGATACTGCTGCCTCATATGTATCATTTCTGTAGCTTCAGGAGACCCTGTTGTCTCATAGGTGTTGTTCATATAACTTCATCTCTAAAAATTCAGGAAGTTTGGTTTTAATGGTCAGGCTTTGGCAAAAGAAACTTCCTTTTTCATGAAACAAGGTAGTTATGAAATAAAGGAGAGTTATAAGGCAAGGATGTTACGTAGTAGATGTCTACACCCAGCTCTTCCATTACACTGCTGAGGCTGGCTGGGATGTTCCCTCTGTGTCTATGGAAGAACTGTGCTACCTTCAGCAGGCGGTGGGACAGGACTTTTATTATGTACCTAAAAACCAACTAAATTTTGTATTAGAAGATGACTATTTCTGAAAGAGCTCTGCTTATAAGACACTGTTTTGAAAAGGCTATTCAGTAATATTGCTGAGGCCATTATAGTCCTATCATCAAACACTGGTAACTCTCCGCTGTCCTAGTTTGGATTAGTCACAATGTGCACAAACAGTTTTTCATTAGGACCTCTTAAGATAAGTGGTAGCATACACTGTCCTATTTATCTGAAGGTGAATATAATTAACAGGCACTTGGGGGGCTTTTCTAAACAGATTTTCTCATTATTTTACTATAACACTCACTGATAGTAACTAACTGTACAATATTTCCTCTTAGTGTAGATGCCCATTAGGAGTTTAGAAATTCTGCTTTTTGGTAGTAAAATCTTTCATTATCATTATAAAAACCTTATTTTTCTTTCTGTATCACTAGCATTAGCAAAATGATTTCTGTAAAAAATCTCCAGCATATAGTTCCCTTTCTAGATAATTTTTTTAAAATTTGTTTTAAAGGAGAACAGATATGAATAACAAATAACAAGTAATGTGCTTTTGGATGGATACTTTTCGACAACTTACGAAACTCATGAGACTTGCAAACATTTTGAAAAATAAACCAACTGCCATTCACAGACAATGAATGTGACACTATGAAAATAACGACGTGAACTTACTGCATTTATCACCCAAGTTATATCTTCATCATGAGAAGGGCTTTATGGCAAATGATTTCCTCAGAGAGATTACAGAAACAAAACTGCCTGCTATAAATCTTTGCCTATTTCTTCAGCCAGTATGGTCAAGTAAGACATAAGGAAAACCTATAGCAATGGGAGGTACTTCACCCATGGAAAATGGCTGAGACAATGCATCAGGGCTGAGACCAATCCACCAAGCAAGTACAAAGGGATGTTCTGCAGTTCTTTCTGGGCATGCCACCATGTCTCAAAACCCAATAAAAATGTAAGCAAAGGGAAGGAGAAAGTTCTCATCTGAGATAATAGTTTGAGTCACAATCAATAAGGTCTCAAAATGGCTTTCATATAAGAAGTCCTATGTAAGGAAAGGGGAATGGCAGGTGAATCAACTCTTTCTTTTTCTCTTTGAGAGCTATTTATCAATAATGAAGGCACACCAGCAGTCACTAATGAGAGATAATTTAAATTAGGGGTTTCACTTTGATGTGTTTTTTAATAAAATGCATAACATTTTACCACTGCCACTTGAGAGTATGCTTTCTTACGAATGTTCACATTATATATTTTGCCTAAACAGACTACCAGATGCCTGATTATTAAATGGTATATTTATGGTAAATTTGTTTTTCAGAGAAGAGTTAGGTTGAATAATAGCAGATTGACAAACCTGATTTGAAATAAGTAGTAAGTTTTAGAAAAGGAAATTTCAAACTTATATATGGAGACAATCAGTAAAACTGTAGCTGCTTTTTGAATCTCTATTCTTTCCTTCAATTGTATCCTACTTTGTGTATGTATTTCTACATCTGTCTCTATATTTGAGATACAGAAGAACTTTGACTAGAAGCTCTTACTTATTATCTAGTCCAATAATGAAGCATGTCTAGCTATGTATTATTCACCTAAAGGCAAATACTATGCATAAGTAATCAGGATCTCAACAAGAATGAATGCAAACATTGGAGAAAAGAAATCCCTCCCCATGTATCACAAACTCTACCTGGCTGCTTCTGTTGTAAGTCCAGTGGCAGACTAGGGAAATGACTCAACGTTATTTGACACAGATTCCTTGGGAGGAATGCTGGCCGGTCTACACACTGTTCATTGCTCAACAGTGGGAAGTTCCTACTATCTTCAGGACTGCCCAGGTCTCAGACAGGTGCCATGCAGAGATGAAAAGGAGCTTGTACAGAGCCTGGCAATGAGATTGTCTGAGGAAAGGGAGTTTTGATGACACATCCAATGCAGCCCCCTGACACTATACTCCAGAGCAGCATTCCTGCAAATTATGCTGTAAGAAGCCAGTCAGACGTGGAAGCGGTAGCAGGAGTCACTCAGTACTCCTCTGGAGACTGAGTTACTGCAGTAAAAGGCATTAAATCAAATGATCATAATACAGGAATGTGCTGTCTTCAAAGAGCAAGTTCCAGCTTTTCCAACATCACACGATATGCTTTAGCATCCCTTATGTCCTCACTGAGCTAAACAAAGGAACACCAAGAGCACAAATGTCATACGACAAAGCACCACAGTGAGGAAGGGGGATGGAAAGGACAGATAGTGGTGTCAGACCACATATAACCTCCAGTATCTGCTCCTCTACAAGTGCTGCACTCAGCCTCATGAGAACAAAGCATGGGGAAATTACAGTTATTGATATCAGTCCACCAGTTAAGGCAAAATGAACAATCTGAGCAAAAAATCTTCATGTTCTGCTGAGGCTCTTCAGCAGCTTTTCCTAAAACATCCAACATGAAAGATGTGAAAACCCAACCACTTAGGAAGAGCTGGGAGGGCATATGAGATTATTATTATTGCTTGTGTGGAGATATTTTAATTGAATTGGGAGCTCAATGGAGAAGCACACGCACAAAACATGGACTCCTTATTCTTATCTGGTGAGACCATTATGAGACATGTTGACAACACCCTCTGGCTGGCTGTGCTACATATAACAAAGGCATCTCCTTCTCTCTCCTTATGTACTAGCGGGTGTTTGATCTGTCAACTTGCCTTGACTGTTCCCAGGCAAGCCATATCGTTCTGCTCCAACTCTGGTTTTGATTTAGTCAGGTCTCTTCCAGGCTCGAGGAGGACCATATTTAGCAACAGAAATGCTATCAGACCTGAAATCCCTCCCTCACATCACCAAACTGCACAAAATTAGCATATAAAGAATCTGTTTTTAGAAACCTTGCTTCTAATTAATTTGGTTTCCATAAAAATAAGTCAGAAATTGCCTTCCTATTTTAAAACAATGAGTCAGCTGCTTTCTCAGGTGTAAACAGTGGCCTGAAAGCCCATCAGACCAAAAGAGCAGAGAGCTCTTTGTTTTGCTGCAGTGAATTCATTACCAACTTGGGAATATAAAATGAAGAATTAATGATAAAATGCTTCACACCTGGTGGATACTGAAAGTATATATTCTCATCTGGTGAATTTAACTTTTATTTTTTATGAGAACAGTTATCTCTACATAAAAAGCTTGCACTGAAAGGTTTTATGTAAGCTACCCTTTGGGCAAGCCAAACATCACTACATTTATTTGCTTGTAATTGCTTGTATATTTTTAACATGCAAGAGCTGTTTTCAGACATGCTCCAGTTTTTTCCTGAAAAGTATATCTTAAGCCTATCCTAAGCCATACAATGCCCTCACCACTGCAATAAGAGAAAATCAGAGTTGCACAGGGATTTCATTAGGCTAAAGACTTCTCTTCCAGGAGTCAAATGCTGAAAATGTCAGAGGTTCTCCAGTGTATTTCAACTTTAAAGACAGTAACAAACAAATTTGAAATTATTTCAAATCCCTGACCATGCTGCAGTGAATATGATCTCTTTAATTGGATAGTCTCTCTTCAAGCTTGCTAAGAAAGTACTTCTACACACAATTTAGGAGGGGAAAAAAACAGCAAACTAATTAGAAGAGTCTTTTGTCACATCACCTCGTGTGTTCAAGTTCCTGGTTAAATACTCATTCAGAAAATCACAAGGCAGCCGTTTATGGAAAGGGATGATAAAAGCAATTTGTAAGACTGGTCAGGAAGCCTAGACAAAGCTTAAATGATGCCAGGGTTTCACAGTCACGTGATGCCCAGCCACAGAGGAGCTCTTAGCCGTGCTGCTCAGCTTTCCTTTGAAATCCAGGCACCCATAAAAGGCTCTCTTGGCAAGAGAGGATGCGGTGCACCCAGGGGTTTTCTAAGGGAAGATCCTGGTGAAGTTCTTGGTGTGCTAGGGATAACCAGAAAGAAGTTACTCCTACACTTCCATCAATTATTACTCTTCCACTGCTTCCTTCTACCAGTTCCACAGATTTTTATCCTCAACTATCTTTGTACAAAGGTACAAAGGCATTGGTGCGGAAAATTCATTGCTTCTCATCAGCCTCCGCCTGCCTCATTTGTCCCCACGAATCTCCAAAACACTGAAGTGCTTCTGTCACACATTATGTTTGGTGAGGTGCAGCTTCCATACTTCCATATGACGCTATTGTTTCACAGAAGAAATAATCCTGCACTGAACAGATTACAGCACCAATACCCGATTTGGGCACCGGTTCTCTTCTCCTGTACACCTGACCTTTTCCAAGTGCTGGAGGGCAGAGCTCTGCTCCTGCCTCAGCATCCCATCCTGAGGGGTTGAGAGCAATACTCCCAAACCTGGAGAAGACCGCTGTCCTACCAGGGCCCACCAGCGCAGAAGCCATCAGCATGGTCACATTGGCACCGAGGTACCAATTCCCCTTTTCCTACAGCAGCTCAAGCTCCTCCACTGGGATGACCCATCAGAGCTGTGCTAGAGACAGGCACTTTTCAAATCTTTTCAGATGTCAAAGGTGGTGTTCTTTTTCAGGAGAATGCCAATAGGATCTCAGCTGCTTTCAACTGGAAATGAGAGTATGTCTGTAATTGCTAGCTCTTACTACCCCATCTGGGGTTTTAGATTACAAACAGGAAAAAAATCTTTAGTTTCCTTAAAGTTAACCCTATCGAAGAAAAAAGAACACTGGTGAAAGTTGGGAGAGCCCTTCTCCAAAGGACTGTCCCAGCTCCAGGAGCATCTGGACAGCAGGGGTACTGCTGGCAGGAGATGACAGCTGGGTAGGCTCAGCCCATCTCTTCAGTGAGGAAGAAGAACGGGAAGTAAGGCCAGGTGAGAGGGAGTTGAATCCAGCAGGCAAAGCCGAGTTCCCCCAGTGGCTCCACCAACACCACTTTACCTCAGTGTTGCCATAGTAATCTCCCAGGATGTGGGTGATGCACTTCAGACATAAGTAGTAGTAAAAGACCCCTTCGATCTGGGTATTGGTGTGAGGGTGCAGCCTGCCTCCCTAGCAGCCTCCAGGTAAATAAGTGGTGTCAGTGCCCTGAGCTGTCAGATGCCCAGCACTTAGTCCTGGCTAAGGGCAGCACAAAGGGTATCGAGAGACTTGAAGGTGTCCCTCACTGTCATCACAACCAGTAGCTGTAGTGTGCAAGGAAATCCTGCTCTGCCAAGGGGCTTGGGGGAATGGATTGAAACACCCTCTGACACTTAGGGAAGGGTTACCTGTAAAACAGCCACCCTTGAAAACTGTCAGGTAAAACAGTCCTCTCAGAGGATGGTCAGACAAAGGAGGCTTGTCCTGAGAGGTTTCTGCTGTCCAAATGTTTTCTGTTTGACCACTTATGTCCATGCTCACTCCTCCCCTGGGCAATCTCTAGCACAACACAGAATTGCTCTACAGTGGAAATATTCCCAGCAATTCACTACTCACTCCTGTTTCAGTTTGCTTAAGTGTGTTTCATCAAAATATCACTACTAAACAGAGCATCCTTAAAGCCTGAAAAAGACTGAATATCACGCAGCTGAGCTCTGTCCTTATCCCACCTCACTGAATGATTTCCCAGGTTGTTCAGTTAACTGTCTTTTGCTAATTTCTTTAAGCAACTAAATTGTCTTTTTTAGTTTCCTTTTCCTCTGCAGCCTTGCATGTGAAAAAGCATTACACACTCTTTTCATGCTCAACAACATCAAAACTACACCTTTTTATTTTTTTCCTTTAAGGCAGAACCATCTCGTACCGAACAGTTCCCACTAGTTCTCTTAGTTCTCTTCTGGAATTGCAAAGCCACAACTGCAGAGTATTTGTTAAAAACATCAAATCAGTTTCCACAAAAACAAAGAACTTGGGAAGTTTGGCTTCTACTTCCAAATAAATACAGAAAATTGTGGGGATAAAGCAGAAAAAGAAAAAGATAGTGCGAAACCCAGATGAGTCACATGCTGAAGGTTGTATACGGCTCTGGCCTTCTTGTCTCAAAAAGCAGTACTGAGAAACGTAGAGATATGGGCAGCTAGGATTATTGATGGTGTGAAAGATTCTTCCTGCAAGGTGTGACAACGTTTAGAACTGTTCAAGACTTGGTCAACCCTATAAACAAGTGGGATGTAACAGAGGTCTGTATAATTACAAGCACATATTTGCATTAAGTAAAGAGAGAAAAGGTTGATCATTAACTCTTCCAATAACAGGAACATATAAAAGTTCAGGTGGCCTGTTCAAAACTAACCAAAAGACAATTTTTCCTCTCCAGACGGAAGTTAAAATTTGCAGTTCCTTGTAGTCACATCATACAGCTAAAAGCACACGAGTTCAAAATTGACAAAATTATTTTGTGGAAGAATGATCCATCAAGGGCTTCAAGAATTTTAGGTACATTTTAGGTCTTCCCTAGAGATACGGTTTTAGGCGCTGTTTAAGGGAAACTTACTGGGTTAGCCGGAAAGTGGGGCTCAATGTTCTTGAGTGCTCTTCATTGCAATCACTTGGGCTTGCAGTTTGTTTTCTTTTTTAATGCAAATAGCTTAAAGTCTTAGATCTGATATAGAACCACACTAATCAAAGTTTTGGACAATTTTTTAACTAAGCCCACATCTGCTGTGCAGAATGGAAATGTCAGACTGTAAGACATAATTGGAAAAAAAACCACAACCCAAGCTTAGTGAGTTTTTAATTTTACAAGGATTTGTGTTTTTCAGAATAAAGTAAACATCCTTCTTAAAGAAGCTGCGCATCTGCGGACAATAAGCTCACTAATTTTCTTGTATAACATCCGGACTTGCTACCAGTACAACTAGATATTCCAAAGAGGCTTTACAACAGTGACTTGTCACTGATGCTTTCAGAGTTTGCAGTGACTCGAATTTATGTTCATCTTCCTCAATGTTTTTTATTTCAGAAATACAGGTGGAGAGGTCCTGGAGAAATTATCCTGGTGCAACGACATGGTATTACACTATAAATTTATCTTTGATTTATATCATATCTTTCATAACTAGGGTAAAAAAAGCACAGAAAATAAGATCGCTTCTGGAAAAAAGACCCAAGGAAAATAATTTCAAAATACAGACATCTACTACACCTTTTATAGTGTCCTGGCTTTTATCTGATATACTACAAATTTTACTGAGGTTACAGAGTAACTACAAAGTTCAGTGTATATGATATAATACATCTATTCGAAAGCTCTGTTGAAAAATGAGAACTTTCTCAATTTCAGTTTTCTGTAAGAAAGCGCACGAGAAGGTAGGAATGGGCAAGAATTTATCTGTTCTGGTTACATTATGGTGCGATAGACACCAGAGCAGTACAGCTGCTAGTGATTAAAAAAATGTTGGTGGCCACGAGTCACACACTTCTTTGTGAACTATGCAATAGAGCGAGCACACAGTCAGCTTAAGCTGAAGGTTTTTAAAAAAAAACCCTTAACAGGTGTGTGCAAAAACCTTGGGGGGGATTTCAGAACTGGAAATCCACAGTTACACGCTAAGTGCAGACAACAACCTCCCTGAACAGTCTGGAACTATTAAAACTATTATATTTGTCTTAAAAGGAGGAGACAGATGTTAATAAAATCCAGGAGGAACAGAGATGAAGATCTGGCTATATACTTTTGGTCATTAGTAACAGTGTTAGCTATGGCAACAGCTAAAGATGAGCAACAGCTGACTGAAGAGAAGCAAAACATACAAGCATGAGATAAAGAAACAAGCTCATACTTTAACTTAAAATATCTACTCCATTTCAATATGGTACAAATGAGTAAGTCATCTGAAGAAAAAGTCTCGCTAGAGGTCTCTGCTAATACTCTTGGAAGACATGAGATAAGGGGACACTAAGAGAAGGTTTTATTTGTCAAAAATAACTGTCAGATCATTTTAATTATGGACAGGAATATTACACGGTTTCCAACATAATCACGGGGTTATGCCAGATTCTTCTCCTTGGAGGACAACTCGGGCTGAGGAGATGTTTCTGTGCACAGGCACAGTCTGCCAGAATGTGGCCCGAGCATAAAATAGATCCACTTGGCTCACCTGCACAGCATGTTAAATTGAATAATTTTGTGAAACAAAGGCAAAGGCAGCATGGATGTATTGACAGTAGGTTATCCTGTAAGAGAAATGTGTCACTATCAAGACAAAATGGTTTTAAAACAGTTTTTCTAACTGAAGTTTTTCTAATGTATCTGAAAGATTTATAACACCATCATCCTCAATTGTGGCACAGAGCATTAGGGCTGATGGGATTTTCATTTGAAAAACCAATCAAAAACTCAAGGAAATTTGTTCCATAGCTTATCCACACCATTACAGATCTATGTACCATTTCTAATCTTTCACTTCTGCTTCCATCTCACCCCACCAGATTTTGCCATCTCTTCCCCAGATATCCTGAAGTTTGTCTCCTGTTCCCTTCAAGCATTACAGATCACAGCTTGTAGAAAGTGTTTCTTTTTATGCAGGTAAATTAAGCCTCCACCACCCTGTTGGGATCTGCTTTCCTTTGTTCACTGGGGTACTCTCAGCAACTTATTACTTTCCGACATCCCGGGGAGCAGTGATGCTCAGAAATGCACACAATCTGCTGGCAGCCACGGCAGAAGAGTCAAATCTAGGCAGGATGTAAAACCTCACCCCTCCACTCCTATTCTCCTCTGAGTAGAAACCCAAAAACTACAGATGTCACGGGGCTCCAAGGCATCACAATGGCGGTTGCCTGGGGACATCTGACTGTGCCCTAGGCCTTCCACACTCAATTTCTCCTAAAGTTCAGGAATAATGAAATCCATCAAGGACCTAAGTGCTTTTCTCAAAACTGACTGAAGCGCTTAATTTTTACCTCAAGTGACTTTTGTTCTCTCGCTATAAATACCATAATCTTGCTTAGCCACAACATGTACAAGCTTAGGAAATTGGCCTTTTGGGATGGAAGAGAGCAAGAACGTGGCTGAAAATTGAGTTTCATTAACTGTAAAAGCCATTTCCAAATTGCAAGTCTCCAAGACAATCACTTTTTCACTTTATGAAAACTCCAAAACTTCCTTTCACCTTCTAATAACAGTTCAAGATTAATTGAACCAAAAATTTCAGCTATGCTTTAAACAAGTATTCCCTGGAGAAATAACACACATCCTCTTTTCTTCTTTTACTATAGAGTCATTTACACGTATTTTATAGACTGTACAAGATGTTCATAGAAACAAATTTCTCAACTTCTTAAGAGTTTGTGCAAGGTGCAAGGATAGTCCATGTGTGCTATAAGATACATGATAGCCACTGTAATTGGCCATGTCTGCGGGTAGAACTTGTGAATTGGACTGCAGCTGGTTAAAATGTAAACTGAGCAGAGAACTTAGAAACTATAGGTTTATTAATGCATAATGTATTAATGTCTAAAATGCATTTGCTGTTTTTTATTTTATTTTTATTCCTCAGTCTCATCATTTCATAAACCACTGCCAAAGTTCTGAGATTTTCCATGTGTTGGTATAAAAAATTTATGGTATGGTTAAATCATCCCAATTCATTAATAAGTATTCCTAGCCCCTTTAAGAACCACATGAAAAAAAAGAAAACTTTAGTGTGAGTGTAAAATTTAAATGGAATTTTTCCTAGGTTCTTTACACAGCTGTTAATAGATAAATAAAAGTACTCCCTTCCTTCTTCTGAAAATACAGAAATCAGCTACTCCAGTTTTCCATAAGCTCATTATATTTAAGTTAAAAATATAAATTCTGTACTGCAGATGTCTGTGCATGTATTTAGTTTGATTTTTTTTAAAAAAAATTTCTTATTTAAAGTTGAAAACAAATGGCAGGGTATATTCCAGTAGAGAGAAAAAACCAGAAGAACTCTCAGAATAATCAGCTTCAAGCTTTTTTTAGATTAAGTATGATTTTCTTATTTAATTTCAAGTGTTCAGGTTAGTACTGTAAAAATATCATTTTAATGCCAAATGTGGAGGCTATTAAAATACTGTTAGTGAATTCTGAAACAGATTTTGCTATTTTTACTGCAGAAAGATACTCTCTAATTTTCTAGGTGTCATATTCACGAGTTCTCAAGCATTCTAAAATGACTGCTTTGCATGTACAGGAAACACCGTATTAGCCGCAGGGAGCTCACCGACACGTGTCTCTGGCATCGCCGAGCCCAGCTGAGTGCTGGACCAGGAGCCTCCTTCAAGCCATTCCACTGTGCTCGAAATATGAGTTTCCCTCAACCTGGAACTAAATGTGCAATGATCCCCACAGTTAGGTTTTATTCCTTGTTCTCGTTAGTCTTGCTGGGTAAAGTGATCACGCTACGCTTCCTCCCTGTTTGTACCCTGTTGCTAGGCCTTGCAGTGCTGATCTCTGTCCCTCCTTGAATTTACAACCAGGAGATATCTCCCAAGTGAGGTTTCATTAATTTCACCTCCTCCTTGATTCCTCTAAATCTTCACATAATTAAATCAACATTTCAAAAAGTGGCTGAAATGTGGTTTTAAATGGAAGGCTTTTGGCAGCCTCTTTCCTCACATTCTAATGGTTATAACAACTCAAATGCTTTTAAACAAATCCGTGGTGATACTTTATACTCCTAAGGGCTGAAGTTCATCCCTTTGGAATCCAGAAGAGAAGAAATAATTTGTTGCTATTATTTTGTGTCACCAGTACTCAAATTGTGGAGCCAAAAAGCGACCATCCTACTTAAATTGCAGCCATTTTCTTTATGTAAATACAATAAGATTCCATAGAAAACTTGTTTCACGCTTTGTCCATGAAATCACACTATTTAATAGCACCACACTTGGTACAACAATGGGGGAGTGTTATCATCAAAAAGATCAAAAACTTGCAACTTGGGGCCACAAAAGGAAACAAACAGTATTTATCTTCCAGCTTTTGAAGAACATTTTTAAAAACAAAGCTGGCAACATATTTTTTTTTATTATTAATGAGAACTTATATCCTTGAAAAATTGTCTGATTACAGGGCTTTTTCTTTTTTTTTTATTTTTGAAATAAAGTACCATATTATCACATCTGTTTCACTAGAACTGGCAATGCTTGATATTGAAGAGCTTACAAATAAATCCCACATGGTTAATACAAACTCTGACCAGTAAGCTTTTCTGAGGAACTGATGAAATCCCAAGTGACAAAAGGATGAGCCTTCAGTTCCCCATCTATCTCCAGGTAACACCTTCCCTGGCTATTTAGAGACAGAATGGATGTGAGAGATGGCACAGTCTTTTCCTTCTGAAGTTCAGCTCCCAGAAATGAGCAACATAAGCCATCTCTGACACCCAAGGTGTCCTGATAGCAAAAGCCAAGCCCAGACAGCTCAGGCAGGGAAAGCTGTGCTATGTGGGGTTCTCCTGAGGCTGCCCTGTGTCCAGGAACAGTCCCAGACTGCACTAATTACCTGAACGGTGTGCAAGAGAATAAGCCTATTAAAATCCACAAACATGAAAGTGGAAAGAAACATCCCCTCGACTGCTGGAGGATAGGCTCTGAAGTTGGAATGATCTGGAGGGCTGAAATCCCTTGTCAGGTTTCATATGACAATATGGTAAAAGCTGTGCTACCAGACACAGAGCTTGGCAAACACCAGGTTAGTCTGCAACCCTTCTTTTTTGGTCTAGTCAGGCTGTTAGTTTTACAAAATGTCATATTGGTTGGTTGGTTTCAGGCCAATTAATTAGACATTTTAAATCACCTGAGGTTTTATTAACATCAGCTACTTAATGAGGATATACGAGAGGTGCAGGAACAATCAGCTCAACTACGATTAGAAAAATAACTATTAAGCAGAAAAGCATCTGGGCTACTGTACAGCATGAACTAAAATATGAAGTACAATATGGCTGCAAAGCAGGTACTTTTCACGGTACAGTACATAAAATATTCAGGGCAAAGCAACCTTCCCGGTCTCAGCCAGGTGTGCTGCACCCAGCTTGGACACTGTCATCCCAGAAGAGGTGGGAGGCAGCTGGAAGATGCTGCAAAGCTCAGCAAGAGGGGTCAGAAGCCTATAAAACGCTATCCGTGAGAAACAACTAAATCAACCTTCGTAACAAGCTTTCAACCTGAAAAAAGAGTTACTGTAATGGGGCAGTTTTGTTTTATCTGCCATAATGGAAAGGAAATGCTAGGCTTAAATTGCAGAGGGAATGATCTGATATCCATTAGGAGAAAAATGAAAAAAAAATTCCTTTCCAATACAGCAAAGAGGAAAAGCACTCTCTGGAGGGTATGAGGAACGCCCACTGCTGGGGGTGTTCAAGGACGGATTCGGTAGGTGTAGTGGCTCCAGATTTAGAGGGCAGACCTATACTGGATAACCTTTGAATTCACTTCCAGCTCACTGGCTCTGAGACATGCATAGCATACTTACAGCTTCAGTAGGGGCTTTGGCCAAGATTTTAGCCTACATATGCTGCCTTCCTCCATGGAAAGCTTTAGTAAACAAGTAAGGAGATTAAGATGCCAAAACATAACCACCTAGTGCCATTTTAGCTGTCAAAGAGTATCCAGGGAAGTTACAAAGGGCTGGAAGGTGGGACACCCCACCTACACAAGATCTACGACGCTCTGGAGCAGCAGCTAGTGACTGAAAGGAAAAGAAAGTCAGGGAAAGGCCAAGTTGGGATGCTAGGAAAATTCACAGAAAATTACCCTGCAACATTTATTTCATAGGCCTCCACGAAAATCCTCCTCTTAAATCCAGGAACTCTGAGGACTTCTTTTATATAAATAGATTAAACTAAACAAAACTGCTTTGTAAAAGATTTGGCTTTCCTAGAGACTCCTGTCCAACAAAAAAAATATCCTAGCAGGATGCTGACTGTCCACAGCAAGGGCTTTAATATCTCATCCTGCTTCCCACAATGAAAAGTAATTAAACAAGAATGCATGTTTACACAGTGACACTACACAAGTTCTGCGTGGTAATAGTTTAATAAAACTATATCCCTCTCATGTCCTTCCAAGCACTGCTGCCTGAAGTTCATCCCTGCATGTGTTACAACAGTTGCCTTGAAAGAATCTAAGAGGCACAGACAGCAGATGGCACCACCTGGAGATGTAATAAATATTATTTGAAACTATTTTAGTCCTTCTCTGTTCTCCCAGTCCTACTCTTACCATGCCATAATCCTCGGTTTAATTATTATTGATTATAGAAAGGGTTTTATTTTTCTTATTTACATTTGAAGAAAGATAAAGATTTAAAAATTATATATTTTGAAAGAACTTTCTCATGCACACAATAGTTGGTTAACTCTTTTCGTTGCCAGCATGTGTTTTGTTTGCATTTAGAAACTTTCAGATTAGGCTAAGTCCCTGCTGCATCTCAAAGAAAAATTATCTCAGTTTTGGAAATATCCCAATGAAAAATGGCTTCCTTATATTGCATAGTGGTCAATCAGAGAGTGTCTTTAATACAATTTTGGGTGAGTTTTAGTGAGAAAATTTATGTAAATGATTAAAAACAATGTATGTTTGTCATTTTGAAATCAAACACGAATGTGAGTATAGATTTTGGAACAGGAAAACCTTCTTATTCATGGGAAAATATGTTAATTTTATAAAAAACAGTTTGATTTTCCTTTTTGTATGCAAAATAATTTCAAAAAAGCTACATATCCTTGTTTAAGAAATGTGACTGTATTATGTTTCAGAATGAAAGCACATTTGGAATTGAGGGGGCAGGATCTGCAAACACAAAAATGGCTTTTTTATGTAGCTATTGAGACGTATCAGGCCAACAATCTGGGAAGTAATCACATATCCTTCAGTGTGGTAAACAGAGAGCGCTAGAGGGTTTGGACTGTTTTCCTTGTATTACTTGTGAAGTGGTTTGCCATTTATGAGCTGTATTTTCCCAAGGACAGCAGCTCTGCAGCCAGACTCAGACAAGGCAGTAGCAGGGATAGAGCTTGCTTACAACACGAAACGGAAAAATTAAATGCAAACCAGATGGGTTTCATAACACCTAGCAAAAGAATTAATGCAGAGCAAAGAAAAAAACAGAAATATATTCTCACATCCATAGATTCCTTGTTCTACCATCACCCCAACGGCACCTCTGTTAGCATGGTCCCACTGACAGCCACCAACTTAGTAAAAGAACTGAGGATACTTTGCAAGAAAAGTAATTTAAAAGAATGGCCATATAAGAAATTCTTTTGTGCATTTCTTGTAATCCATGTGACTCAGGCAAAAGCAGATGACCGTCGTTGGCAATGACACCCGTCGTTGGCAATGACACCCAAAACTATTAAACCCCAAATAAGAGTAGGAAGTCACCTCTCCTCTGCATTTTTAGCAGCATAGGCTATGGAAATCTATTAAAATTTAAAATGTGGCAACAGCATATTTGTGGGTAAAATGCATTCATATGTAAAAACACTAACAGGCATAAAAATAAACTACTTTTATTTTTGTTGACAGTCCATATTGCTTTCTGAATTTCTACTTAGTAAATGATTCGATATTTGGCTTTCAAGCACTGCAGGCAATTTTTTCCCTTCGAACTGAAATTTAAAATCAGAATACAGAGGTTTTCTGTCCCATCATTTTTATTTAGATTACAAACCAACTTCTATAATGGAGTTTCTTTTGCATATAAGGACTGGAAAAGCTTTATTTTAAAAAGTTTAATTTTTGAAGTAAAGAATATTGTCAGAAAGAAAGATAGCTACTCCTAATACTTGCTTATTAAAGTTTTAAAAATATAATAAATAGTCCAAACCTCAATTTTATACAAACAGCTGAACATTCGTACATATATGACAGCTAGAAGATAATCAAGCAACTCTTGCTTGGGATGATAATTTTCCCAAATAGGCAGTTGCTTCTGGAAGCTTATAGAAATTCCTATTCAGATAAATATGTATCTCAAAGTTTAACAAGGATAAAAAAGCTCAGCCTGATACATAACCAAGGTCATCAACAATGCTGTCCCTTCCCCCCATTTATTTTCAATTATAACAGCTCTCGTTAAGATCTCACTGATCTTATGACAAACGAAGCACTAAATGGTTTGGTTAACAACAACAACAACAAAGAAGTATGTGAAGACATGCCATTCCGGAACATATTCTGTATATAAAGCACTTGCATTGAAAAGCAGATCAGCTGATATAGCAGCCACTGTCTTGTCCTGCTTTTTCACAGTTCCTTCTTCCCTAAAACTGTGAGCCACTGATGAAAATTTTATTGCAAATATATAAACTATCCATACCAAAGCAGCGTGGGCTACCCATTCACACTATAAACCAACAGGCTTAAGATCACATTTTTGAACATAACTAGGCAGTATATTTAGGCAAGCTCACTCTGAGTTGACAGCAAAGCTACCACCTTGGAGACAATGGGAGGGAAGACTTTTCCTGACAGACAAGGCACAGAATACTGATGGTCCCCAGCCCGGAGAAGTGCAAATGCCCATTCAGGGGCCAAAGGAGGCTCAGATGGGAATTAGGAAAACAAAGCTAAGAAATAGCAGTCATTTCATTAGTCTGCTTCAGTGTCCGTGCAGGCATGGGCTGTGCTGCCCAGAAAGATGTTGAGTGAAAAAAACCCCTCAAACCCTGAAAATTTTCTGGTTTGTGCAGGACTGATGGTGGATGCAGTCAGTTAAAATAACATCCTGCTTAGCTTTCCAGGTGTTGCACTTCACGCTATTCTCCAGCCTTGTAAGGAATATTTCTATGTGAAACATTACCGGTCATTTCTCACAGCTCTGCATATTTAAGACACTAGCAGGCATGTATGCCTTTACTAATCCAAATAATCCCAGAGGGGAAGATGCAGTATCTTAATGGTCTCTCCCTTGTCTCTTGGTGCAGATAAAACCAACCAGGTGGTCAGATTACAGGACACCACTCTCTAAAATGGCAAGAAGCTGTCAGAAAAGCAAACCACCCTATTAATGTCTGGCAAACATCCTCATCAACTCCAGTGCGTGCAATTGGGGCTTTACAAATTATTCATCCTGACTTCCACATTTCACTGTAGCCTAAAACCTGCCAAAGTCAAAAGACACCCTTATCCAAAAAGCAGAGAAGCAAATCCCATAATGTAGTGTTTAATTAGCAAACATTGATCTTTCTGAGAGATACCATTTGCACTGCACAGTACGGCTCTCCCATTAAAAAGAGGAAAGCCTCCCTGCACCTGTATTTCAGAAGCTGAAATACCTGACCTTATTCAGAGTATATTTTTCACTAGTGCAAACACCTTCCTGAAGTCAAATGACTAGGATGTCCCACGCATGTACTTTCTTGGGCACAGTGTGTGAAAGTCTACTTATTGCTAGCCATGGGACTCCTTAAACCCACCTGCCCCACTTTGCAAATGCACTGCCACCCTGAGTTATATTTTTGTGAGCGGTAGGCAGTGTGGGAGAGACCGCTCTTCATTTCTCTTATTATTCTCTTGTTGTTTTCTGGGTTTTTTTTTACTGGGGGGGAGGGAAAGGACTCAGACTTGCTATCTCATCACTTTCACTGACATCAAGGGGAGCTTTCCTTAAATCCTTTGCAAGGTCCGGATGTCTCTGAGCTAGGAAATATCAGCACCATCTTCTGCTCTGGTCTTTGGCAAAGGTCTTCAGTGATTTAAGGTAAAAAGCCAAGTTTCCGAGACTGGAGCATGAGGTGACTGCCTCTGTGCTCACTAGACTGTGTAGCACTAAGCATGGGATGCCAGGAGATGTCGCACACTTGAACAAGGGCTTATGGCGATGAAGCAAAATGCCAGGGAATGCACGCGAGCATGCCTAGGCTCAAGAAACAGAGAAAAATCTTTTCAAGGTGACACAAGTCACTCATGGAATATTGTTGCATCTTGTAAACTCTCTGGGGAGAGGGAAATCAATGCACCAAACAAACGGCTTAAACCCTTCAATTGCCTCGAAAGGATAGCCATTGATTTAATGAAATCTGTTTAAGTCTTTGTTATAGTTGTCCACCCAATATAGAAGATAGTCCAAAATTATGATGATGGAGGAGCAACAATAAAATCCTAAAACATGTCAGCAGGAATTACAGTACTTTGAGTTCAGGAAAAGGACAGAAAACTTCCAGAAGCAAGAGAATGAAGAGGTGAGGAATGATGCAGAATGATGAACAGTGGGAAGACAGTCTCAAGTGATTTCTTCCTGCTCCAAACACCTTTTCAAATTTAACCATAGACATTAGTGCTTTTCTATTAATAATCCTGAAGAACTCTTAGGAAGCCTGCACAGCTGAAAGCTCACTTTCACACTGTTGCACATCACTTCCAGGTGAGAGTTCCTGGAAGTTGCACCAATACCGCTATGGCCAGCCCCATAGCACATGGAGACAATGGCAGAGGTGCTGCCTCAGCACTGTCTGGGCAGATAACAGCATCAGGGATGCCACTGCTCTCCAAAGACTTTTTCAGGGAGTATGGAAAAAAAAGGTGCAGCTTTTCTGCAGCTAAGTCAGCAGGATCTACAGCCAGTTGCACTCCGATGAGAGTTTGTATCTGCTTCTCTTAAATGATGAACGCTTAGTCATTCCTGTTGCTTTCCCACAAACCAAAGAAGCCTTTGAAAATGAAGGATCTGCCATCAAAAAATAAAGCAAAAAAAATGAAGCAAGCTTTCCTGGAACAAACCCCAGAAACAGTCTCCCAAGAAGATTCTAGAAGTGTTCTTTCGCATTAAGTGGTGAAATCTGTCAAAACAGAGAATGCAGACAGTGGTGGGACCAGAGGGTAAGGGGATGACAGCACCACGCTGCAAAGCTGTCTCCTTCTATTACCTGGCATTAGCGGAAGACAAACCTGGAAAAGCCCAACTTGTCCTTCACACCTGAATCACAGAAATGCAACGCACTGTGCCACAGCCATTGACCTGCTCTCCATGTGCAGGCTGCCCCCGAACAACACAGCAAGAGGAATGTTTTGTGCCACCGGTCTAAATGTTGTTTGCCATTTTCATAGCCTCAAGAGCAAACACACAGACAAACACAAATATCCAACAAGAGAATCCTCTTCAATTACAAAGCAAGAGACCATTACAGGATGGTGTCAAAATGTAACATCAAATGATTTACACAAAAGTCATTTTAATTAGGAAAATAAAACAATCTATTTAAGATTAGCAGCACAATGTTAATGTGATAAGACAAAAAGAAGCAACAGAACACACAACAAAACTAGATCCTAATGGATAAACATAGGAAAGGACAACCCATATTTTCAGTTTACCGTGATATATCTAGGCTTTACAGCAGTGCTGATGCACAGAACTATTTGCAGTGTGAGTAACATCTTAATATCGACTTAAGACATACAGTAGAGATTAAGGGAGAGCAGATTCTTAGTTGGAAATCAGTGTAGCTCTGGTAAAAAGTCAACAGAACTATGTTAAATTGTAGCAGTTGAGGACAGCATTTGAAAAAAGCATGGAGGTCCTAAATTGTGCTGTGGTCGTTTGAAAATGATTCTGCAAAAGAAGTTGGAAGAAATAGGACTGCATTTTACTATTTGCTTTAAACTCAGGAGCTTTTTAAAGTGGGAATGTACAAACAAAAAGCTGAGAAAACAAACTTTTGGCAATGACATTTGACCTGTCAGCAACAATTGCAAAGGAGCTGCATTCCTTGTCCCGCACAAAAAAGCAATAGAAATGATTAAGCTTTAAAACACACACACGAAACACACAAGAACACATAGAATCACCCAAGAGCTCAGAACTATGTCAGGATAAAAAAATGTGTAAGGCAAATAAATACGTTGAAAATGTTCAGCTGATACCACACCAGGGAAGGTACAAGGTGAGGTTAAAACATTTCTAAAAGGGACAGGATTCCCTTTCTCCATCCAGTTGCAATGTTTCAGTTTCCTAGAGCAATGGAGGTGAGGGGAGCAATGGTGCAGCACGCACAAAAGCACCCATCCTGTTAGCAGACTTAGCAATTATAAGCAAATCTCTCAGCTCAGAAACTGGAATTTTGCACGTAAGACCATCACTTGCATTAAATCCTTTCCACTTTTTACTGGTAAGGGCACTGAAAAGAAGCCAGCATTGCAAACAGAACATTGCAGCCATAGCAACAAGCAATTAAACACTTAAACTCTTTAACGTACTGAACAGTATTTTCTTTCTAGTTTTATAATTTCATGGTCAATAAATCACCACAAGTACTTTACTTATCTAGCTGGTTGTTAAAGTCTCAAAACCAATCTCCTTTTAAAGCTTCAATCATGAAAATCTCTCCACCCCAACTAAAATATAAAATATGTATGTGTATACAAGGTGACCACTTCAAAAAATTAAAATTTTTTCTTATTTTTTGGAAATTGTTTTAGAAAGATGGAGAAGACCCCAAGTTCTGGCCTGTTAAATCAAACACTAGCCTTTTAATAGTACTGGACGCTATAAAATGTTACAGCCAAGAACCCAAAAGCCTTAATAACAATTTAGGCCCCGCAACAGCATCTCTGAGTAATGCTCAAACAGCACAGAAACTCCACTGGGAAGACTCCTTGATCCTTTTCGTTGACTGTGAGGAATGTTTTTAGAAATATTTTTTTTATTGCTATCAGTAAAAACCCATTTGAAAACCAAAATTGATGGCTAAAAATAGGATAAAACATTCTGCATGGCTGATGAAATTTAAACCTGCTAATTAGACAGCTTCATTTCACAGTCAGTAGGAGTCTAATATTACCCTTATAAATGTATGGGCTTTTTTGGAAAGTGTCATGCATGAATGCAACTGAAATCGTGCCTTTTTAAACTTTTAACAGCATCAAATTTAATAACTGCAAAAAAAAAATCTCGCCTTTTTTCTCAAAGGCAAGAATTAAAGAAGTTTAGAAGCTATTGACTAAAGCAACAGTGCAATGGAAAACTGTTGATCTCCCCCAGGTAGACTAAATAAAGTTCACGTGAATTTTAATGCTCCACAAAGGTGCTAACCTTAATGAATTAACTTAGGCAGGTATTTAATTATCCAAAGAGTTCCTGCCTCTTTATCTTTTTTGTACTTCTTTACTGTGAAAAAGTGAATTTGAAGGATCCAGACAACACAGACCATTTGAGAGCTTTGGGGGTTATTCTGCCTTCCTTGCCACTACAGGCAACTTAATTGCAATGTAAACCCACAATTCATGGATGCAGGCTTCGCTGACTGACCTTACAACTTCGGTGTGAACTCAGTTTTGCTAGCAACACATGCTGAGAAGCTCCATATATGACAGTGAAGGACAGAGCATGAAACAGACACAGAAATATGTTTACATGTTCAGGAGGAACAAGGACCTTCTTCAATCCCTGTTTAATTTGGATTATTTTTGACAAGTAGCAATAATATCTATGGAGTTCATGTGCCATGCAAGAGACAGTTACTCAGTGCTAAGATTTTTTTTAAGTCCTGCTGGTCACATAATTGTTCTCTATTTTTTTTTTTTTTGAAATATTTTTGGAACTTCTCTATAAATCACAAGGTGAAGAACTGAGGAAAATATGCTTCAAATTTCAACTTCTTACAGCTTCTGGGGTGGCTTGTGACTTGAAACGCCTGGATACTGCAGGATCACAGCTTGACCCTACACTCCAGGATTTACCAAGTGTTTTTTACAACCCAGATGGGGCTGGCTGGAAATCTTACTAAGTATGTCCTGAGACATATGTGTACAAGTGGAAGCGTGAAGAAAGCATGGAAGAAAAATCCATTTGTAACTAGGAAATACTAGTAGGAGATGACTGGTGACCAGTCTATGGGGAAGTGTTTGGTGATCATGAGAGGTCATGCAACACACTATCTAATTATTAAACCTTATACATAAGGCAGATCAAAGAGGTCTGTGACAAGGGGGACCTGGTAAAACATGGGGGATGTTGAAAAACTGTTAGGTTTTTTTTGATGGGAAACAGAAAAACAACCTCTACGTTACACGAACAGGACTCTTGAAAAGCCACAGAAATATCCCATACTTACTTTTCTCTTCCTGGTTTTCTGCTGCTGCTTTGCCTTCCTCTTCCTCCTCCTCCTCCACCTCTTTCTGCTGCGCTTGTTCATGGTGATCAGTGGCACCAACTGAAAGGCTCTGGCAGCAGTGGTTGAAACCGCTATCCCGAGGCAGAGTGAAACTTCGGGGCTTTCCCCCATTCCCGTTCAGCACTTGCATCCGCTCACCCTCCATGAGGGGAAAGGGACCATAGTGGTCTTGCAGGTGGCACTTCTGGGTGGGCAAGGTCGACTGCCGCCGGTGCTCAGGGGAGACCACAGCCGCCTCAGAGAACACAGAGTCCTCCAGTGGCAGCGTCTGCAGGTAGTGGAGTCCTGAGCTCGTCAGCGGCGTCTCTATGAGGTCCTGCCAGGAGCGCCGCTGGCTCGCCGTCTTGCGCACCGGCGAGTCGGTGGCGCTCCCCGCCGCCTCCGGGCGAAACTCCTCATGCGACGACTGCGACTGAGAGGTCTCCGTGGATGAGAGTCGGCTGTGTTTTGGCTCCACATAAGGGCTTGCGCAGCTCATCTACCATGACAAAAATGGAGCAGTCTTCAGATCAATGTAGACCAAGACCTACTGCTATAAATAATCGTGTACTTTTGTCACTGACAGCATTCAGTTAAGTAACGAAGGCACAAACTTGCCTGATTAACCTGCCCTGATCCTAACTTTAAGGCTTGTACACATCTACACGTCATACCTGTGGACCAAATAGTGATATTTAGTCATAATAAGTATCCTTATTATGCCCCTTAGTCTGTAAAATAAGCCAATCCAATTATTTGCAGAAAATTTTGCAGAATATAGCACTACAGAAGATATACGAGAGATGTGGCTGGTCCATTAAAAATCTTAAAAATGCCATCTAAATGCCTGTTGCCATCCTATCTTGCAAAAACTTTATTTGACATCATCTTTGTAGTGCTTCGGTACAGTTCAAAGACCTATGATTTTGGAAAATAAAGCATGGCATTGAAATTAAATGTCATGAATACTCTCTGTCTCCAGACTTGCTTGATTTTTCCATCCAAATTTTTACATTTTAAAAACTATATTCAAATAAGATATATTAGTTAACATTGTCTGAGTACATGGGCATGAAAATTAAAATCGCCACTGCAGAATAAGCTAGAAGTCCATATTCTGGTTTTGTACCAACAGCTGCTTCAAGAAGAAAATAAAAAACAAATCCCCTTTTCTTCTGATTTATAGAGAAACCTACTTTTACACAATAATGGAACAACTGGTATCACTGTTTGGGATAAGAGAACTGTTTGGGATTAGAGAACATTTTGATGTTGGCATTTCTGTGGAAATTCAAGTGTAATTTGTTACTATAAAGCTTCACAGTAGAACTGTTGTGCCTTAGGGAAGAGTCTGTGTTGTTACTGAGGTAATAACATTTTGCTAGAGGAGATCATAAGGGAGGGATCGCATAAATGACTAGGGGTCCATCGTGTACAAAGAACAGGAAAAAAGTATTCTGTAACTTAATTCATTTTGTACAACAATTTGGATTATAAATCCATGCTCCCTGCACACCAGCGGAAATATCAACAACGGCTGTTTAAGTCAGCAATGCATTTTACTTAACAAATGCCTTAAGTCAGGTACTGACTCAAAAAGCATACTGGAGAGAGCCATAATGTGTGCACACACATATTTTTAAGCAGGAAAGTAGGTAAAAGCAACACTTTATGTAGTTAACCCTGTAGGCAGTTTCAGGTGACTTACCGAAGGAGGCCGTGGGTACGTGTCATAGGGGGGTGGCGGGCTGTCTTGTTTGGGTGTTGATGGAGTGTCGGCTTCCTCCTTATCACTCTCACTCCAGTAATCTGCAAGTTAATACAGATCAGATTAAAAACTACCAACACGTTTTGATACACAGAGACTCACTTTCACAAAGCAACTGGAAACTCCATCTTTAGTGTCACTGAGTGTTGAACACCCGTCAATGTTGACTCTGTAAATGTTAGCTGCTGTAACTTGGAATTGTTTTAATCTAAGGAGGAAAAATTCAAAACATGAAGGGGTATTGTAAGTCTAATGTTCCACTGCAGAAATGTTAAACACCAACCTGCAAAAAAGCCACAAATGTAACTCTTGTACAGGCCTTATAAATATAACATGCATACAGAATACTCCTAATATAGGTATTGAATTTTCAAATGTTTATACAGCCATCAAAATAATTCTGATTGAGCATATACTGACTGGAACATACTGAAATAATTTTTTTAATAGAAAAGATGAAAAAAGGAACTTGCAAAAGTCTTGCGGACTGCAAATAACATTAACAAATGCAATTACCACCAATTAGCAAATCAAACAAGTATCGGTTATTCCACACATGACTAATCAACGCTTTTTCTCTATCTATTTTCTCCACTGTATACAACCAGTCACCCAAGCTTTTCAAGTCTATTTCTAAAAACAAACAGCTGCATTTAAAGAAGACAGGAAAACTCTGTATCATATATCTGCTTCATAACACAGCTGCTGCCCTGCTACCCCTGCAAGAATGCAAAGGTTACAATATGGAAAGGAAAAATATGACAATGATATTTAAGCACAGAGTTCCAAAAGACAGATGAGAAAATAAAAAGAACACAGAATTTGTGAGCAAAATTTAATGGGATATGAGGCTTCATTTTGTCAGGAAATCATGTCTTGGCCAAGCATATTTCATATATTTTGTAGCTTGGTCAAAGGGGAAAACATATGGAAGAATGTACCACAAAGGAACTTATTCTGTTGCAAATATTTTTAAGGCAGAACAGCATCTAAGTGAATGGACACTGAGCCTTAATAGTTCTTCCAAAATAAATCTGCTTAACTATCGACTCAGCTCAATATGGCTAACTTCAATGTTTCTACACAGTTAGAATCATGCAAACATTTCTGTTGTCACTTTGTTTCTCACTGCATTACATTCTAGGATTTGGATAAATCATTGTACAATAGGGCAATTTAGCTCAGACTATTCACTGACTAATCACAGGCAATTTTCATTTCACTTAGTAAGTACTCAACAAACTATATAACTTACTACTTTCTCTTTAGTAGATGAAGAGAAAAAGATTGATTGTTGCTTCATAAACAATCTAAACCAAAAATTCGAGTTGGTACAACGTGTAATTTTTACTTTAATGGTGTTTGGTACCATGATGATTATTGTATTTCATGATTAATTATCTATTGTACCTAATCTTATTCAAGATTTAAACCAAAAACTTAACTTATAATGACACCGTCTTGAAACAGCTGCCCCTAAAGTGCTGTAGTAATGGTGGGGGCAGCCTTATTTATTTTTTCCAAGCAGTAACAACTCTATTTTAACTCTAAGTCTCTTGATTCGCTTCCTGAAAGCTTATAGATGAGAGATTCTCCTCAAATGGTACAATAAATAGTATAACTAAAGTTTTCATGACTATGAAATAATAAAATCAACAAAATGTTGTCTCTAGAAATCTGTAAATAATGAAATTTTGGTGAACAAATGATTAAATCAGAGAAAAAAAAAAATAAGTCACTCCTAGTCCTTAGAAAACTTGTTTCCAGCAACTCAAAATACCTGAAAATATTGGCATATAAGCATGTTTGTTCCTATTACAGTAAAGCCTAATGGTGAGATGTGTGGCAAGAGGCCTGTGAGAATTGCATCACTCAGTGCAATTTCTGCAGACTTGGAGCTCAATTGTTTATTCTGAAAATAAAATTTAGCAGCCCCAGCGCAGGTTCCAGTTTTGGCTAAAAATACAAAAACGTTTTTGCTGTCAAATCCACAAACAATAGAACACTGTATGATTATGCTTTTGTGCACCTTCCCTCAGACAAGGAATTCTGCTGGCAATCTATGGCTTGTCTAGAAAAATTCCACAGTCACAGGGGTCAACTTCCAGATGACATGTATGAAAATAGCTTCCCACCAATTTTTAAAAATATTCTGCTTTTGGCAACTGACTCATTAGAATCTATCTAAAACGTGCATAATGCTGTTGAACAGTTGCCGTATTTCTCTCTGCAGATTTTGTCCAATTCAGTGATGGAGAAGCTCAATGCACGAGGCATATATTGAAAGCTTTCTGAATGAGCAATAGACTGCATATATTATATATAAACTACCACTGACCTGACATTTTCCCATTAAATACTTTCTATTTATATGAGCAAGTACTTTTTCTCTGATTTTGTACGACTGGGAAGTATATAATTTCTCCACCCAAGAAAGTCACTTGCCATATTGCTAACATTCATTGTATTTAATATGGAAAGTTGGTATTTTTATAAATGTTTTTATAAAACTGTTCTGTACAGAACGTGACATTTTGTTCAGCACTATACCCACACAATTTGGTGATTTGTACATCTCTGAAGCACTTGTAATGTATTTATGCACTTCAGATTCAGAACCATTCAATTCTTAATTGAAAAAGGTTCAACAACTACTATTTCATTGTATCACCGGTATTATTACGGTTTGCTGCAAAGGTCTGAACTGAGAAGAAATAAAAGACGTTTTATAATATAGAAAATTCCAGCTTCACATTTTTTATAATTGCAAAAATGCTTGAAGTGATAAGAGGTTTTACTTTGCTAACTTGATGCCTCTGCTAATTAGGGACACTACTGAGCTGTTTTACGGCCTTTGTGCTGGGAGCCAAGAACAATCACCAGGAGCATAAAAACATTGTATGGCAGTGAGGGAGGAACGTGATACTGACTCCCACACTAAATGCAACTAAGCAACACAGAGAGGATATAGTTTTACATACCTGTATATGAAAAATCAATCTGAGTGAATGGCATTAGAGTGGTAACAAAGCTCTGTCATTGCCTGGGATATAATTTCAATAGTAACTGAGGGTCTCATTGATTATCTTCAATAGGGAGACATTTTAACAATAGGTAACATGAGGCCTGAATACACATGACCTCATGTCTAAGAGCTGGATCATCTGCTATTTTATTACTCAGGGATTGCTTGGTAGCAAAAATATTTCTCCGTGATCCATCTGGATTTTGAAAGGTGTATCGTCTGCAATTGTGCACTTGGACAGTGCTAGCATAACTGCTTCTACACCTTTTCCCTTATTGCCCCACGTTATTATAATTATAGTGCCAACCAGCTGTCAACAAAAGTTTGAATATGTCTTTGAATGGTAACATGGACGATTTCCTAGATGACTCCAAGATTCAGAGTACGTTCACAGCCTCTTCAAGCAGTGACAAGTGTTATACAGGTCACTCAAAACTGGTTATGTAGTACTGCCTGGGGAGTGTAGATTCCCAAACTAATTTTGAAGTCTGGTGAGACACTGAGAATGTGACCAGAGGAAGAGGGAACATGGTGCTTCTATCCTGCGCTGTGTGAATGCAGAGGGCCTGGTGTTACGAATGACATCATGTGCCAAGGACCAACACCAGACTAAAATAGGGTGTGGGCAAAACTCCCAGGATAAGCAGCTGCACTTACAGGAAGACATGACTAGAAATGCAGCAACATTAGTTATGTGTGAGAATGACAGAATGCTCAAACCCCTCCCACACGCTCTGCAACCACCGAATTACAGGAGTATGCTGTAATCCACTGCTCTTCCACCGCAGGTTGATCCCTCTAGGATGCTCTGTGGTGAGAAAATCAGGGTATGAATCAAGGCAGACTAATTTTCTGATGCTGTCTTTTAATCTTCTGCCATCACAGAATATCCTGCCTTCTTGATGTTTATACCTGGCTGCCGAAGTGACTCTTTCTTCTTGCCGGGGAATGGAGTTTTTCGGTTTTTTGCACAGTGTCTCCCAGGATAACGGCACCATAGAAACACATTGCAAAGAGACAGAACATGCACATCTTCCTCCTCATGGTATCAGACCAGAAGGTCTGGGCTAAGGCCACTGTCACAGAGGTTGGCACAAAACCAGAACTTTGGGGGACAAGGAGGACAATATGTGGCAAATTTTGAAGTCTAGTGATAGCCCTTTGAATAGAACTCTTCCTGAAAAATGGTTAAAAACATAGTCTTTGTGAAGAAAAATCTAGATTAAATACATTGCTGCTGCCGCTCTAAGCTATAAGCTTTTCGGGTCAAACGATAGAACCATAAGGCTGAAGAGCCACTTATAAAGTGAGGTTTTGACTCAGTGGGCAGCAAGCAGAGAGGCATCTGGATCACCACGACCACTGCAGTTCCTACTGCCAGGTACACCTGTAAAAAAGAGCATGGATTCCCAAACCAGCCGCTTGCCAAAACAGCCAGTTGGACAGGAACACTTCTGTGGATCCACATCACTAGCAATTCTAGGAAACATCCTCCTCAACACAACTGAGGATTGACCCTTTCTTTAACCTGTCTGCAAACAGATTTTCTACTGCAGCAAACTAAAGCAAAGTGACTCATTATTATATATATGCTGCTTTCTAAACCCCATGAAATATTAGACATCAAATATAAACAAATGTAAAATGCTGTAAACCTGCAACCGCAAATGAAATGCCAACAGGGCTTCAGCATGCCTCGATATAGTAAAACCAGTAGAACTCACAAGAAAATTAAATGGCCTTAAAATTAAAATTTTAGGGGAAATCCGATTAGGTCAACAGGCTTTAGTAGAACGATTTTGAGACCAATTCCATGCATTCCTGCTCCCTGTGGATTCAAACATCAAATGCAATGTTTAAATTTTTTTTTTAGTTTGCAGATTCTAAAGTTTCTTCTGACAGGGGACACAGACTCCTTGGTACCACATACCAGAGCTTACTGGCAGTACATCTGTTGCTTTTAACTACCTGCTGCAGCCTTCTCAGAAATAATCCAAGTGTCTGTGTACCAGAATCTAAAGGAGCTAATCAAAAACCCTGTGAGGGAAGGAATTCTCTAAAGCAACAGTAGTGATAGCCATCCGCAAATTGCTCTCAGATGACGAGAATGAGGCCTGATACACAGCAGGGTAAAAAAGAGCACATGAACTTGCGATAAGAGCTGAGATAAGAAAAGAAAAGAACAACGTATTACCTTGCTCTTGTTTGATCCTTTCTCTTTCTGCATAGCCAGCAGCAAGCATGTTAATTCTGTTTAGCCATCTGAAATAATATTAAAAAAAGCAGTGATACCGATCAAGCCTCTTAATATTTGAGTGCATCTCTACAAAAAAGAAAGTTAGCAACATCTGAAGGAGATTCAGGACAACATTATTTTTCATACTAGACAGTTGTTTTCTTTGATGCTTTTTCTCAGGGAGTTCCAAAGATCTATGATTTTGCTGTTGAACAAATTGTTTGCACAGCAAAGATTTTATTTCAAATGGAAAACCATGTATGATGTCAAGCATCTGCAAAATAAAGGATTTGGAGATAATAAAAAAGCTAATAAGTCTGCTGCTCACAGATATGCCATCAAACCAGTTCTCCTGCTGTTCTGATTTCTTAAAAATAAACACCACTTTTCAGAGATTTAAGCAATATTTTAAGGCCTGAATTGGCAACGTAGCAGAGGAACAGAGCAGAAACCAGCAATAAAAAGAACAAGTTCACTCCCAAGCAGACAGTGAGGTTTAATTATGCCATTATGTGTTTTAGAGCTTACCTACAGTGCCGAGTACAAAGAGAAGGAGGCATATTAGAATTCACTTCTGTGTTCATGTCAGATAAGCAGGGGGAGAAAAGACATTTGCCTCAATGTAATTCACATCTAAGGCTTTATCCTCAACTTAGACCTCAAAAATTGCTTCCATAAACTGCACAAATTAAAAAAAAATAACCCCAAACTATTGCTATTTGCTTCTAGCAAGGTTGTCATTGCCAAGCATACACTCAACTGCCTGTAGAAACCTGCCCTCTTCCCCCATGGGGAAGTGTATTCGGTATCCAAATAATTACACTAAATCAGGTCCTCCATCAATGAGGCTTTAAATCAACATGACAGTCTCCTGTGGTTTTCCATTCCATGGTAAACCTTGCTCCAATCATCCCATAATCAGGATTTGAGAGGCTTGGTTTGATAACCTACTGGTTTGCAATTTTACCGTTAGGATATACAGAAGGAGAACTGAAGTCAAGCTTGTGTTTTCTTCAGGAATGTGAAACCCGTTTCAGAAAACTGTGCCCAATGGGTTTCCTGTGCATACTGCATGCACGGAAATAGGACGTAGTATTGTCTCAGCAAGGGATACACCTTTGTAATCACTCCTGCAAGCCAGCCTTCCACACATTTCAGAGCAGGGTAAGCAGGTATCAGATCATAAAATACAGTTGCTTTCCTCAAAATTAACTCCTGTCACTGTTCTTCCATAAACAGTGACCAGATACATGACCTGCAAGTCCCATTAATGGTTGATAAATCACTTTACATTGGGAAGAAAGCTAGAGATTTACTCCTCAAGTGATTACAAAATACTCCATGTTAGCACATTACCAAATTTTTTGTGGGAAGAATAGGGAAGCTGAAGAAGAGACTTAAAATTTCAGCTGCAATTGTTAGGAAATGCCAAACAGAAACCAAACAAATTGTGTCTCAGACAATGATTTCACATCTTCATAGCAGAAAGGTGACCCAGTACAAAGCTATCTTTTAGGTTCACACTCCTGATACGTGAAGGCTTTCCTTGGGGAATAAAGCTCAGCTGTCTTGTCAGCTCTGACAGCCCAGATCAGAGGCACTCGGGCAGCAACCTCTCCCAAAGCTTTCCAACCCTGTGCCCTCAAGGGACTAGCAAAGGGCACAGACTTGTCCATATCCAAAGGGCAAAGCAGCCCAAGAAGACAAGCATCTGCTGTGTCAAATGGCACAGCAGACAGTGGAGGTGGCCCTTTGCTTGCCTCTCACCTATTTTGGATTTCACATTCCCAGCTCAGCTCACGGCTTGCCATCTTCCAGCACAGCCAGCAGGGACCAGCCACCTACTGAACCTCTTTGGATAGGGCTGCTAACCACAAAGTATTAGGTGACAGACCTAAAGGTTTTCCTGTTGGAAAACTTAATTCTGTCCTAAATATTCAATAGCATTTTGTGTTAAGAGTGTGTGAGAGTGAGGTAACCAATTAAATGAACGTTTTATTGACAGTCAGTTGATACTGCTCACAGCTATGATAGATGATTGTTTCCAGAAAACATGTTATTTCCTGAGAAGTATAATCTAATGAGAACCCAGGAAATGCACACCAGTCTGAGAGAGAGACAGCACACTGACTTCACATTTAATGATTTTCTGCAGGTCATGATCTGTATCATGGTTTGGAATATCACCTGCAGTGCCTGTGGGGTGAATGAGGTGGTACTGATGTGCTTTGTAAACTATTAACAATCATGGCTTTTGTGCATTTTGCTAGTCTAGAAACTAAAAGTCTGGTATTGACTTCTGCATATGTTCTGATATGTGGCTGCTAAAGCTTCTTCAGGTATGGTTAGAATGGGTATGGTTAGAGAATTAATATTATTTTAATACCCGTGGCTGGAGTGATGGTTCACTGAAGTTAGAATCATATAGAAAATCCAACACACTAGGCTTGTATCACAGGGAAACATAAAGATCTCATGCAGAACAGAAGAGGAGTAAAACAAGCCCACTTTACAATGCATCGGGGACAAAAGTTCCAAGCGTATAGTTATATAGATATTCCTTTCTATGAATGTTAAAAGATACAAAGCCCTTGGAATTGAGAAGATTTAAACCTTTCTTCCCCGTGGTGTGCTGTGTCCTGGTGACCACTGTAAATTTTAGACGGCTAGAGGCCAAGAAGATATTCCTTCATTACTGCACATGCATCTTTAGCTTTCTTGTGAGAATTATAAAATCTATTTGTTAGCTATGACAATAAATACAGCAGCACTGGCAGTTGTAGCAGTGATTTGTGTTTTCTTTTTGTTCTATTTTTCTTTCTTTATAAGCCTAGCAGATACATTTCTCGTCAGTATTTAATTAAAACAATATTATGACACATAGAACAGGATTTAAAGAAACAACACTTCCGTAGACCTGCAGCTTCTGTAAAGAAGAATGCACAGTACTGGTACTCTCACAGAGTAGTAGGACACGTTTTTCTATCTTATCTCATGCTCCAGGCAGATGCAATGCTTTTATTCAAAGCAGGTTGTCAAATTGTCCTTAATCATAAAGCTTGACGATACATGATGAACTTACTATATGGGAACAGAGATACTTTACAGTGTCTATAAGTACCTAATCACAGTTTAACTGGAATAAAGAGACTTGTAGACAATGCAGGAGAATGTTTAGAGGCTGCCTTCACTGTAATATTCCAGAGACATTCTCACACACTAATACTACAAGCTGACTTGTCATCTTCCTTCTTGATCATAGAGCTATACTGAGGAAGAAAACTTCTATAAATGTTGATACTCAAAGTCACAAAAAGAAAAAGATGGCAGCTCAGTTATGGTAGGTCAAGGAAGTTCTCAGACAAATATTCCCCATGAAGTTACTGTCTGTATTTCCCTGTCTAGAAAATATAATTTTGGCAGCCATACAGGTCACACCTTAAAAAATGGACAGTTTAGAATAAAAAGGAAGAATAAGGGTATTGTAAGTATTTAAGCTGGCAAACCTTGAAAAGGATGCATTTGTCTCTGGGGTGATGGATTTTTGAGTAAAGAACAAATAGTCCATAAAGAATAAGGCACAGTTACGGAAAAATCAAAATAAATTTACATATAGTATCATCAAGTAGAAATATATGGACTGCCTTCTGCATCAGAATATTTGCTTGGAATGGGAATAATAATGAATTTCCATGCAAGATGTTTCTATGACTCTACACTTACACTAGCAGAACAGTACTTTGCATCAATAAAGGATATTCTGTCCTTCTTCTCACTCAGACTAAGCATGTTATATGGGTCAAAAGAACACTTTTGCTGGTGCGACCATGCAGATAAAAGGAACTTCAGACGCCACAACAGTCAAGTTCAGTGATCATAGTTCTCCAGACTCCTTACCAGCATGATGGTGTGGCACAGTCATAAAAGTAGTAAGAAAATTTGAGCAGTTACCTGAGATTAAAATATCCATTTTATGTCAGTAGATACACTCAAACAAAAACTTCATATGCTGCATATACTTTTGTTTACAAAGCCCAACTACTTAATTTTATAAAGGGTATGAAGGAATTGAACCACTTTTAACTTTGAGTTAAACTATGCATGAGTAGTTGTTTACTTGTGTTTCAAGTATAGACAGAACTGAAATGACTGCATGACACATAATTAAAATGTATGTCAGAAACCTGTCAAAAATAAGAACAGAAATTGATCTAAACAGTCTTAATTTAACTTAATAACTTGATTCTGTGTTTGAGTTCAGCTAGGTTACAAAATGTTTTTAGACAGGAAGTATTATCTCCACATTTGAAAGATTATTTTTCAGTACGACACCTAATTAAATATTTGCAAAAGGGAACTACTTGTTACATTACATTAAACAAAGAGAAAATTTGGTGAGACTCTGATGGCCAATCAGGTGTAAGAATTTCAAGTGATTCCATAAACTTTGTCAGAGTTGCTTTAAATTTACACGTGTATAACCCAGACCAAAATTTGGCCAAGCACATTCTACACAAATTAATAGTCACTTATTTCAAAGTAAAATAAAGAGATTATTTGTTCTGGGAAGTTAAAACTATTTTAGTTCTTGGGTTTTAGACCATGCAAGATATTTTGAAAGAACAGATGCACATTTACTTCTGCATTTTGATTACTGAACAGTTATATAAATTTTTATCCTTAGAAGCAAGGTGCCTTGTCATACTGACTTGAGGATCTGCTGAAAGAAATGATTTATCTACCGCTGTAGTTCAGAATATGCTGAATAGACCATGCCATTATTCTGTTTGCTATGCAGCAAACTGCATTTTGAGTGATTGGCTTGACAGAATTATCAAGGAAAGGCAAGCCTAAAATTTCACAAACAAATAAAAAGATTTTAAGTTTTCTAACTGAGGAGAGACTTTTGAAGTGAGCCTTTGTCATGCATGAACTTTTGAAAAAATGTTAACAGATAGTTCTCACTAAATGAAAGCAAGCATAGTGTTGTATCGGTATACTTTTCCAGTCAAATATTATCATCAAAGAACTGGCAGTACCCTGAAGGTGCTCTGCCAGGTAGTTGAATCTAGTACACACAGGAGGGATTAAACCATGATTATAGCACTTACTAACAGTTTTATGGATTGAGTTTTATATCCTTTTTCCTCTGTTTTAAAAGCAATTTTGCTCAGCGAGGATGTCCACAGCTATTACCTAGGACAGAACAATTCTCAGTTTGCAATTAATAGATTTTTGTTTGTGTCCTCTGTCACATGATGAAAAAGGCATATTATTTTGAACTGAAAATAAATAAAACAATCCCCTGATATTTGAATAGACATGAGATACATGTGTTTAATTTAACATTAAAATGAATTAAGAGCAACGGTGTTTATTTTGTGCTGAAGTCTCAATCATTTTCTGAAAAAAATCACACAAGTGGCCTCTTTCTGAGTTGCTGAAACTTCCCCCACTAAATTTAATACAATTAAAATTTCACTTCAACATGTAGGTTGAATTCATGAGAGTAGAGAATCTGCAAAATTAATTTCTTGTAATCTCTACCTCCTTTTTCAAGACTGGCAGATGAAAAGATCAGTGACTGCTTTAAATCTTTTTCAAACTTTTTCTCTCCAGGGCCAGAAATAGAAGCATCACCAGGACAAGCATCACACATCTTGGGAGTATGTTAGGAAGCAGAGCTGGAGACAATGAACCTTTACAGGTGCTACAAAGCAAAAAACTGGAATTCTGAAATTATGCTAGGATGTTGTTTCCCATACTGTATTTATTTCTTTTTAGAAAGAGGGATTCCTGTTTCTAAAAATCATCAAAGCCTTGTTTAGAAAAAAAGTAATTTTTGCATGAATTGAATACTTAGCATAAGCAGCCATCCACAAAAAATGCCACTCTGCACTTACTTTATCAGCTATTAAATTAACTTTTCAGATTAACCTTGAACTTTGCTTGATTTCCTTACCTGTTCATATCATCTAGATGTTCAGCAGCAAAATAAAAACTTTTGATCTTAGGATGGCAGGCTTTGAATGCACTGTAGAGGAAAAACATAATTATAAAAATGTAATGTCACAACTTTTTGTTTTTAAATGTAAGATAGTGTGGTGGGTGACTAAGGAATGAAATGAGTTCAGATTTCCTGAGTTGTTGGATGCCACTTAACAGTATAAAAAGCTACAACTTTTAGGATTGTGCCAGATTTCACCAAGTAAAGTGCTCTTTGACTACCCCTTTGTAAATAATGCCTGATTCATATGTGCATAAATATTGTTCAACAATCACCTGTGGTGTACTATATTTGGATAAAGTTAACCAGTTAAAGATATAATTTTATGTATCAAGTAATTTTGCTGATATACCGATAGGTGTCAATTTTTTCTAAACAAAAAAATGACTGAACAATTTATTCAGTAGAACAGAAAAACTCTCAGTCCTGGTGATTTCTCACATCCCAGTGACCTTGACGTTACCTTTACTTCTAATGACTGCATTTCAAACAGAAAAATACGGTGCACTGATTGACTTCTGAAAAGCTGTTATAAATCAACACTGTGTTCCTGAGGTCATTCTGAGCAATGGGCAATTACATTTCATCTTTTCTTTCCACCAAAGTAATCAACATGACTGGGCTGAGAGAATTACTGCATTTCATAAATAATACGAAATAAATTACTCTAAAGAATTTTTTAACTATGTTGTCTAAAGATTTATGGTGAAGTACTTGAAGATCTAGAAAATGCATCTGAAAGCAATTAATAATTTACAGTACAGAAGAATAATTTTTGAGACTAGCCTGAAGGTCTCTCTTAAAATAAGAACAAAAAAATGCACGAGTCCCAAAGAAAATAAGGAAAACCGCAAACATGATAAACAGATAACAGCATCACCATTTTACTGAGGCACAATACATTATATATATATGATACATACAATAATAAAATAATTCTCACTCTCTCCAACCCATTATGTCTCAGAAAAATGGTAACGATATTTTCTATGTGTATCATGCCTGCAGTTTTCAATATAAATGTCTGTGTATGTACAGATATGTAAACATATGAAAATAGGTTTTAAGAAATCAGGGGTATGAAACTGATAATCCAGGAAAGTTAGTGCTACTGAAGGTAATGTAAAATTGAGACAAAACCAATTCCTCTAATGCATTAGAGCATGACAAAATGCTACGCAAATGAAAGCAGATGTAGAATGACATCTTCCTACCTTAGAAAGACATAATCAAGTTACTGAGACCTAAAACTTGACTTCTTAAAATTGTTACACCATCTGTTGTCGGGATTCTTCGAGGTTTTTTTAATTTATTTTCCCCACCAAGTCAGGAATTTTAATAGCCACATTTTATGTTCTACTACTCGGTAGATGTCAAATCAAGTACAAACCCAATTTAGTAGGGTGCAATTCTGAAGTGAGTTGACTTCAGGCTGCTGCCCCAACAAAAAATGAAAAAATGAAGCACTTCAGCAATGTAGCACAAGGACACAGGACAATAAGTCCAAGTTGATTTATCTTTTTTTTTTTTAAAAAATATGTAGTTTTCATTTTCTGTCCTCTGAGACCATCATGAAGAGTAGAGCTCATCCTGGAGAGATAAGTAGACCAACTTATATAAGGTCAGTGTTTTCTTCGGAACTGTATATACTACAAATCATACCATTTTACTTTTGGAATTGCTTTTCTGTACAAATTTCAGTGATTCCACAGTCTTGATAAACTTAAAAGAACAGTAAAAACCATTAGAAGGCAAGGTAAAATTTTCAACAAAAATGACTCTAAAAATACCTCTGTGGGAGTATTTACCTGTCACATTGCTACATGTGCTTGAATTTGCATATAAATAAGAAATGGTTTTGTGCAATGGCACAAATCTGGATAGCAGCACACACAGCTAGATGAGAAGAAAAGTTATTTGAAACCTTTAGGTCATATCTCAAAAATACAGCAAATCACTGTCATTCTCTTTTTTCACTTCACCTCAGGAGTGTGTCAGCAAACTCTGAGATGATGCTAACTAAATTGGAATTACATTAAAGATTGATGCCTGTCCATGAACTTGGGATCTGTTTTATTTGGGTGGTCTCTTAATTATGCTTGAAGTTCTTTATTGAGCTTAAAGGTATCACAAACACACACACCCTCCAACCCCCAACAAACAAAAAACCCCCCCAAAACAGAAAGGAAACAAAAGAAGGAAGGAAAACTAGGGGAAAACAAAATGGGACAGAAGCAGCCAAGAAGCCTTCTTGCTCTTAATCAGTTTTCCTCTAGACAAGCACCATGATTCAGGATAAAGTAAAGTCTTCTTCAGGGAAGATGGCACACAGGAACTGCACTGAATTTGCCAGTTCTGTATGAGCTTATTCTGTCATACAACCAAAACATAGTTAGAACAAAGTCCATTATGTCACTATTTTAAGGGAAAACTTGGCCTTTGTTCCACTTCTTCTATTGTATCCCTGCATTATTTTTGAGCATACTTACTATTTCTTGCGGCATTCACTGGCTCTGTCAATTTTAAATTCAGGTAGACTGATGAATCCTTCAGCTTTTTCATCCTACAAAGATAATTCTAGATATTACTTTTGTTAAGGTCTTGGAAAAATATCAACCACACCAAAAACTTAAAAGCTATTTTCACTTGCCTGCTTCTGTCTACTCAGGGAAAAGTTGTGGATGACAGTATTTTAGGAAGTCTACAGATTATGTACAAATGCTTGTAGTGATTAAAAGAACAAGTACAGGACTAGTGTATCCCCACTTCAGCAATGATTTTATTTCAGGATGTCTACTAATGAGACTAATACAATTTAAAATTAAGATTTTCTAACTCACTGGTAAAAAGCTTTTTTGCGAAAGCTTTGCTAAAGCTAAATAAATGTGTATCAACACAGAACACACTGCACAGTCAAAGCCGTACACAATTCAGTTAGGTTGCTCCAGCACTTTTAATTTCAGTGTAGATAAGCACTGAAATCATATAAAAAGCCACAAAGAAGGAAAAACTGGGTAACACAACTGAGAACAAAAGCAGTTTCCTTAACTGCCAGAGGTTTTGGTGATTTCACTAGCACAGATAACAAAGAACACCAGGCAGCACATCATTAAAGTTTAAACTCCCATGATTAAGCTTGAATGACAGGATTAAACAGCTACCTTTTCCCTTTCAAGGGTTTGAGGATAGATTCATTGTAATCTGGTGAAAGCAGGACATGGGAAAGTGTGTTATTTCTCCTTGAAGTAAAAGGTGAATTTGAAGGACCAAATATCTCTGGTAATTTAGTCAGGCAGTTAATACTAATTCCAGTGTGATTATTTGAGTCAATAAAGTTATTCACATATATAAACACTCAAAGCACTGGCTTCCCACTAAATCATGACAACAGCACTATACGGGGAGACAATGAGCACAGAAGTTTACCTCTTCATTGATATACCAATATAGAGATGTATCCTTCAGGACAAACCAGTATTTTTTCCATTTCTGGGAGAAATAACTCTTGGCATCTTTCTTTTTCCAAAGCCAGCCTTCACAGTCCCCTCGACCGAGATCTTTACATGAGATCCGTCGTTTGCTTTTACCAGGAATAGGAGCTGAAAATGACAATGAGTTGATTTGAAAGCGTTTGACTTGTCCACTAAATCAACAGGACAGTTAGCAAGAAAGCACTATATATTTGCTTAAGAAAACGAATGAAAAATTTCAACCTTAATATGCCATTAATAAATTATTACAAACATTTTTATTTTGGCTATAATGCAAGGCACCATAAGTTAAAAAGCAAAACAAACCACGTTCAGCACCTTACTGAGCTCATATTCTGGGGATAAGATGAAAAAAAAGGCAACAGAGAAAGACATTATAGAGAAAAGACAGAGAAAAGAAAGGCAAAGTATTTTACAATAAGAATTTTTGTAAATGTCAACAAATTAGCATTTCACATCAGCTTAAACCACACAGCATATGAATTCATGTACTTTCACACTTGGCTGCTAAATACAATTAGGTGAGTACTTCACGTGTATTCATAAACCTCTCTTTGTAGCTCTTTTTGCAACTAAACAATTCCTTAGGCCTTTGCACTTCTAAATAAAAGTAGGTCAAAATACTATGATATAAATTACCTGACATAGGAAACTATGAGATATTAGTAATGGAATAACACTTTCTCAACATGATCAACTGAACTAAACACTGGACTGGAGCTAACAAGTTTTAGATTCTCAGATACTGCAACACCATAAACATCAACGCTGGCAATTCCCTTCCTACCAATGCATGAAAACAAATTTAATTTTTACCTTTGTGTTTCTTTTTACTTTTCTGCTGTAGAGAAGATTGCTGAAATGTCTACAAGGAAATCAAAAAGGAAGAAATGAAAATACAGTGTTTATATTCAAGCACATCCTTATTATAAAAGAAGTGTAATGTTGCAAATACTGAAGTTGTCACCAGGTAACACCAGCCAACAGACTTCTAGGCCTAAGAAAAAAAGTAATTTTAGTTCATCTGTTCATAAGGTTGCAAAGCAAAACCACACAGTGAAACCTCTTAAAATAGACCACTAATTAGTTCACCAAAATAACTGAATTTCCTCTCTACAATGGTCGCTCTTCTCTCATTCTATTAATAAGGAAGGAAAGTCTTCCTTTGGTTAATACAACAGTGAAGCTATAAAGCTCATCTATTTCTAATACAATGTCTAATTAGGTCTTTCTGATGTGAATATGTAAATATGCAAATTAACACACTATCTAATGCAGGTGTGACAAATTAATACAATGTTCTTTAGTTTGCTCAGAAATAGGCCTAATATTTTTAAAGACACCAATGAAATTCTACTAAATCACAACTGGGAAAAAAATCTCCCAAATAAATATTCTGAATTAGAAAACACTTTATTTTTTACCAGGTTTTGACTGTAAGTATTTCCCTCCAGCTGAGCCCATGAACCAAACCAGTGCCTTGGCAATGAGACAGGATGGAAATTTATAGTTTTACTTAAGATCCTAGATTATTAAAAATGTCAATACATATTAACACATTTTACAGTCATTTCTGTCAAAAAACTTCTCATCAGATAATCACCATCACTCTAGTGAATTAAAAAATAATTCTGATTGTGGTTGTGAATTTTAGTTTTCTATAAAGATAAACAAACGCAAAAAAGGCCACGCAGAGTGTTTGAGTATTAAAACCTCTTATTTCAGCTTACCATGAATCAATAAAAAAATTAAAGCTTTTATAGCACTTCATAAAAATAAACCTAAGGAAAAGCACTGACAGTCCTGGGAGTCCAAATCCTATTCCTAGCAGATAAGACAAACCTTCCCCCCCCCTTACGAGGCTCCCATTTCAATTCAAAGAGCTGCTTTTCTTTCCGTTTTCTCTCCCACAGCTTCCCATACACCTGAGCTCACATGCAGGAGGCTGAGGCTTCAGCTTCCAAGGGATGGCTCACCTCACGGCTGAGCCATTTTTAAGCAGGAAGTGCTAACATATTCATGAAGATAAATTACCACAATACAACGATAACTAAGCGCAATACAAAAAAATAACTGACTCGGAAGTTGTGCTCATCCCTTGTAGACGCTTCTGAAGAAAGCTAGCCAACTAACCATACTGCCACCTCAGAAGGTCAAACTAGGCCTGCACTGGGAAGAAAATAGGAGGCCATTTGTTTTCTTTCCCTGGCTCCTGTCCTTTTCCTTCTGCTACTGTTATCTATTCAATTATCACCAGCTCTCACCAAGCTGAGACAGCAACACCATCCCAACTTACATCTCATGAAATACTTCGCTCTGTGTAGGACCAAGAGAGATCTTTATGGCCCAGAAATAACAAAGACTGGGCAGAAGTGTGTCATTAACTCCCTCTTAGATACTCCAAAAATCTTACCTAATTCAAACTGGTTGAAAAAACATACAAACTTTAGCACTTCTCAGTTCATAACCCAGACAATTTCATTCTTCGCTTGACTTTTCTGCACTATTATTTTCAAGGGGCCAAAAAAAAAAAAAAAAAAAAAAAAAGCAAAACCTCTGCTTGGTTTATAAGCAATTCTGAAAGCAGATGAGAACAATACGAAAAGCCTTGTCTTTAAAAATTTCACCTGTTAATTGCACCTGCAAATGTGAGCTCGCAACTCCCAACTTCTGAGTCAGTCTTTGAGAAAAAAGAGTAATGAAGAAATAGCGGTGTTAATAGGAATACAGGATGTAATTTTGACATCTAGACATTTGTCCATACATTATGTCATATTGCAAAATACAAAGGTTTTATTAAATTCAGTTATTATTCTAAATTAGCTCATTAAATTAAATTACAATTAAGGACAAAATTTTCACCTCAGTGAAGTTCTGGGGAACTATTCAACCAACTTCAGTGATTTTAGCTAATATTTTGGGGTTTTTACTTCAGGCTTCAAGTTGGCTTCTCCTTTGCAATAAAAGGACTAGCCATTTATTTTTAACCAGAAGATGTATAAACAGCATGCATTGGTCCGTGCCATTTAGTTTCAAACACACATGACAAGTAATCCAAAAAAACCCAAGTTTTTTGAAATCTAAAAATGCTTCTTCTGTTGATGTTTTAGGAAATCATCAAACACAATCCGCAGTCTTTTCCCAGTTATCAGATGGTGCTTAATGCCATTTTTTCAGTGCAGTTCAGAATCTCAGGATGATGAAGGAGCTCATGTCATTCCTCCTACTCAAAGCAAGGCTTGCTTTGAAGCCAAGGCTAGATCATGCTCTTCAGGGTCATCTCCAGCCTAGATCCAAATATCTCCAAAGAGGGAGCTTTCACTACCTCTTTAAGTGACCTGTCCTAATGTTGGTCACTTTAATGCTTCCTCTTTTACAGCTTAATTCTGTGATGTGGCAAACATGGAAATAATATAAGCACTTCTTTTTAATGCCATGAACCCTAAAAATATGGCTTCACACCAAAGACAGAAATTTAGTTGTACTACAGCAAATTTGCTGCAAGATACAGTTTAATTGCCCACTCATGAGGCTGGATTTCAACATACGTTCACCACATTTTAATTCTGATACATCTTGAACTTTGAGCAACTGCTTTCACATACATCTTGTCCTAGTTCCCAAGAATTCATCTCTCCTACTAATTCTGAGAGCAAGCATGAAATGAAATAGAAAATAGCATTCTATATCAAAGAAAGTTCTTAGAAAATAAAAATAATAAATAAAATGGAAACAAGACTGCCACTGAAAAGATGAAATAAATGAATACCTTAACCCAAATGGAAATTGTCACTACTGAAGAAAATGTCATTCTATTTGATCATATTCTGAATAAAATGCTTTCCAGTTGCTCAAAATACAATTGGCAAAACTTTCTATTATCCAGGTGTCACTTATTGTTTAACATATATAAAAACTCCATCGAATGCCCTGAGCCTCATTTTTTTGATTTTTTTTTTAAATGAAGGTGCTAGCCTACCTATAGCTCTACTTTGCTGATGGCCTGCTGCACATTCCATCAGGCAATGGAGATTTTATTGTGCATGGAAGAGCCGTAACAGTTCCTCTCTTCCTGCAACTGTTTATTACCAAACTTTCCATGTGGGTTATATTTACTTTAACACTCTCCAAAATGATTCACAGAGTTCTGAAAGCCTGTCAGAATACTGCACAGCTGTAAACAGCAATCTGCCCTAGGGTTTGCCTTTCCATGCTTTTAAGATGATAGTGCAGCAATACAACTACATAGTAAAAACCTTCCAGGTGGAGGCTCACACTAAAAAAAGAGGTCACCAATGACCTACAACTGTATTTGTTTCTCTAGCAAGAAAATAATCACATATAGGTAGTATGATCAACAATATCTGCATGCCCACAATGACACATCAACAACTTCGTATGTACAACACAAAATTTTCAAGAAATGAGACTATCAGGTTTTTCTCTCATCCTCAGAGTTATCCTGGTTTTGGACTGCTTTCAGCTCTTGGGATAAAGCATTCTTGGTTAGTACCTTGGTTAGAGAAGGAAGATTGAAAGTTAGTTATTTTCATTCAGAAGCCCGAAAATGTGAATATTTATTATTAACTACTTAGCAGTAACTTGATAGTGCTCTATTTGCAAAAAAAAAAATTAAATAAAAGTGTTAAATAATTCACGTATCAATTTATTTGTTTCATGCCAAATAGGAAACAACTTAATAAATTGATTTTCCAATACCAATATTAAATTGGCGTGAAACTGCTTTTGGGAGAGACGGGTATTTGAAAAAATTCATGATGAAATTTAGAAAATTTCTATAACAGTTAATATCTCAAATAAAAGTAGAACATAAGTAGACTGCTTATCAAAACTATTGTTTTGAACAAGTTATTTTGCCAAACATGAAAAGTTTGAGGAAGTAGTCTAAAGATTTGGGGTCAAACTATTCCTATATAATAGCCCCTCTAACATCTAATATAAATTCCGCATATGACCAACCGAACACGACCTCCATGTTCAAAAAACAGATGTACTCTAACAGTTACATGAACCCCTTCATGGTTACAGAATTTGTAGGTCTACCAAAAAAAAAAAAAACCAAGAACACACTGAAAATCTGGATTGGCCATAGCAATTAGTACTAAATTTGACAGCTCCTAGAATTATTTTTCAAGTGCTTATTTGTTTCTTCACTTTTCTTCAGAGATTTTCCACTGCTTATTTTCAGAAAGCTGGAAGAGAGAATCAGGTTATGGAAATAATAATCTCTAGTTGTTTTACCTGAATTTGAGCTCAGTCTGATTGGGAAGGAAAATGGCAGGTATCTTTATAGGTTTTTTGAAAGCTGAAGCCAAATCCAATTTTTCTCAAGCTGCAAGTTTAGACAGAAAGGAACTATTTACAGACAGATAGTTCCCCTCTGTTAATATAAGATAACTTTCTCTAGTTTCAGCAGAGTAGCTTGTAACATTTCTGATTACTGGAACTTTCTGCTGCAGATGGAAAAGCTAATATCTGGAAAAAAACGAAAGCTGGTACTGCCAATTATTTGATCTCTCACATTCAATACTTTGAGAACACTGGCAATATTCTGTTTTCACGGTTTTGATACACCACACATACATGTTTGGTTTGTTGAGATCCAAAATTTCAGACCTAAAAGAAAAGTGAAAAGGGGGGGAAAAGTCAAAACTATTTATATTACATTGTCACACTCTCTATCACTGTTAATAACTCATGCTTAAAGGCACTCCCAACACAGAATTTTGCCAAGATCTTTTTTCTTTGCTGTCTTGTTTCGTCTCCATTAAAAGCTAATGATAGATAATATTAATCATTGTCATGGATATTTGTGGAAAATATAGTTTTCAAGTACCATGTTACAAAGGTACGATAAGGGAAGACCTCTGGCAGCTCAGAAAGTTTGAAATCTCCTGTCAATTAGCAGCAGAATTCCATTCACATCAGAAAACTGTTATGTTTACAGCAGGAGCAGGTATTGACTTTTACTGTGTTTAGCCCTCAAAATAAGCAAAATGATTACTGTTTATAGTCAGCTAGGTCTTGAAGCTAACTGAGGCTGCACAGGGCATCTGCAAGGCAGTTTTCGGAACCACATCTGAAGATGGGCCATACAGGACCTTATTGGCATAGGAGAGAATAGATGAGACATGTCTTGATGCTCTGAAAGATCAGTCACCAGGGCTAGGGATCAAATAAAACTCGGGTGAAATTACATTCAACAGGGAACCTACTAAAAAGTGGGATAAGAAAACATGCTCTAAGTTATGATCCTATTTAGGAAGGCAAAGGCTTCACTGGCTTGACATATCTGATTTTTCAGGTCATGCAGAGTGGTTTAGGAAATACTTCTGTTCCTGTAATCATGAACTCCAAGATTATTGCAAATCCTACTCCATTCTCTTCTATTCTTACATCTTCTTACAATAAATAATTGTTCATTTTTTATTTACTCTGGACTTTAGTTTTCTCATACATTCAACATTCTCTGATTTATCTATGGCTACAACATTTTAATTGCCCAAAAATGGTAACAAGTGGCACTAAGTTGTGGATAAAGTATTTTTTTATATGCTGCAAGAGCTCTAGTTTACACAACCCTTCTAAAAGTGGGGCTTCACTCTGCATAGGTAAAATGCAAATACAGTAAATGAGACAATCCACATGAGAGAAAAATCTAATAAAAAAGCACAACAGTGAATTTATGGAAGGAGATCCAGAAATATTCCTACATTAAAGTCACGGGTTGAGGACAAAACAGTCATCATACGTAAGTAATTTATAAATCCATGGTGAGTTGGAATGAAAAGTGATTTACACACAAAAGGATGCCACAGTTGATTATCAACACCCTGAAACCTTTGGTCTTGCCTCCCAAAAGCAAAATTTATTGAATCAAATTTTGATCTTTGGGTGTTTGGTAACAGATATTTTTGCTTTCCCTGCACAGCTCTCCCTGCTCTTGAGCACACGCTTAATAAAAATACCATAAATGAGTTTAAAAGGACATTATTCGCTAAAGCTCTAGCTAAGGCACTTAATACTAGAACACAGTATGAACATTATATATGAATAGACTTTGTAGTACAAACAAAATCATGTCCATAAGTAAGGCAGAATTATTATATTAAATATCCTGTCGATATTTCGCTTTTAAATGGCAGGTACCTCAGACAGACAGAAGCATGAATCCCTGGTTCTGTCAATTGGGTTGTGAGAGGTTCAGACATACTAGCAGTCACTGGAAGAACAGATCCCACAATTCATGGCTTGGTATGTTATCCTACACACTATATTCCTCCTCCCTTATCTTTGCTTTTTCAGAACTGCAAAGCTCTTTCAATACAAAGCCCAAATGAATGGGTATTTGCAAAATTTGGTAAAGCAACTGTTTTCTTGGCAGCAGTCAAAAACTCAATTTCAGATGAGATGATTTTCTACATTTACCTGATAACCGATGACCCTGTTCCTACTCTGTCTCTCCTTTCCCACAGTAGCTTTATGAAAGGTTTCTAGGAAGTTCCAGATCACAGCTAGTACTAGAACATGTCTATGCCATCCATCACGCATGGTCACAGCTCTAACTGGTTTCTTGTGTTTTTGGAGTTCTGACCATGAATTCCCAATGCATACATTTTTATTAGTGACCACAAGGATAAGGAAATAGTAGGTGTCTTAAAATTTTTCATGTAATTTAAGGGTGCTCTGTAGCAAATGTTGTATCAGCTGGATGCAAATTTGCAGTTTCACAAGCTAGTGCAATTTTTTTTGTGCAAAGTTGTTAGCATAATGCATGCAAAACCTCTAAAAATTAAAACATTTTTAAAAAATCTTTAGGTCATGCTGAAAAAAATATACAGTGGTTCTTCCTTCCACTACTTGGGAAAGATTTTCCTTCTTAAGACACAGAAAACTTTAACTGAAATACTGAAGCAGTAAAAGTTCTGGACAATATCAAATTTAAATGAGAGTTCTCACATTCTCCCACTGCCTTTTCAACTGACAGAACAAGGATTGCAGCACTGTCATGGCTGCCCGAGATAAATGAGAATAAAAAGTTAAACTAGACAAGTTCTGTTCATTAGAATAATTTATTCTGTGATAATTCTTCTGCTCTACATCTACTCTGAAACATGTAATTTTGGTACCTCCCACACTGCTTTTATTGACAGTAAGTAATCTAAGACAGAAAGGGAGGGTTCAAAAACTATGTGTATCTTTTAATGGCAAAAGTCCAAGACGTTTCAGTTGTTCTATCACTGTGTATGTTTCAAATGCATCCATTTGAGAAGGATCACCCACTGCAGAATAGTATTTAACCCTTTACTTTTATCTCTACCCCAGACAAATTCCCAGTTTCATCTCTTACTGAAGAGAAGGGACCATAGAAGCCCAAAACGGCAGAGGCAGGAATACATCTCTAGAAATTGTCTTATTCAACCCTGTTGTGCAAAGCAGCGTTAACTAGAGCAGGTTGCTCAGGGTCAAGTCCATTTGGGTTTTTAATATCTCCAAAGACAGAAACTCCACAAACACCATGGGAAACCTGCTCCAGTTAAACCTACCTCAGAGTAAAAGTAGTTTTTACTTATGTTTACGTGGAATTTCCTGTATTTCAATTTATTTCCATTGCCTCTTATCTTTTCACAATGTATCACTGAGACATGTCACCCCAAATGCACTCCAGAAGCCTTGTGGATTGTTCGTGCCCTGCAGTGTTGCCTCTCCAGCAGGTATCAGTCAGTCAAACAAACTTCTTTCAAATGATGTGGTTTCCTCCAGGAAAAATATGGTTTTACTTAGAAAATGTCTGTCTTATTCACAGGAAAGGCAGGTCTGTTGTCTGTATGTTTGTCTAAACGTTAAAAAAATAAGACTATCCAAGCACATATAAGAAACTTATTCTGCAAGTGATCTGTGTTAGATTAGAGAGGTGGTCCGTGGCACTGTGTGGAAATGATCTTGGACCTTCTGAGGGGAAACCTTAAACTACTGTAAAACACTGTAGAATTCAACCTAAGGGCATTACCAAATCATGCATGGGGACCATGGTCCTTCAAGGTGAAAAATCATTAGCTTAAAATAAAGGTCCCGTGGCCCTCTAAAACACCTAGGTGCTTTTTTGTGATGAAAAGACTACATACACAGCTCATTCATAGGAGCAGTTAACAACACTTCTAACTGTGTCCCTTAGCACGATCTCCTTCATATTGCTCAGTCTGATTGTGTGTTAGAGAAAAGTGCAGGGGATTTGTGCAGGGGGGTTACAGGTCCTCTGTAATGAATGAGGGCGCAACTGAGAAAACAGATTTTTGCTTTAAGGAACATTTACTCTTGCAAGCTATTCTCTGTTAGCACTATCCTAGTGCACAGTTGTGTGTGAAAGAAACAAAATGCTTTCCTAGATTATCTCTAGAAGATAAAACATACCAGTTCTCAAACTTTCTCCTTTTAAGTAGTACTATTCATCAGGAGAAAACCTTATCTACTGGTTACACTGCTGTAAAGTACACGTCCTCATAATAACTTCCAAGGTGTGGAGATCTCTCAGTATTTGTACCCTCTAAGACTAAAATGACATTTCCAGAATGTAGCGCATTGTGCCTCTTTATAGTTTTACCACGCTACCAGGAACAGCTTGCGGCAAGAGCTGTAGCAATAGTCACATGTCAGGGCTGAATTCAGATTGCTCTTGACTATAGGAAGTAACAAGGTCCTGAACAGAGGGAAAGTTTCCACAGGGAAATGAAGGAATGAGAATTTTTACCATCTCAGCTGTTATACATGCTGTTAAGATTCATACCAAACACTTTCATTGCACCTATGAATTAACATATAAAAAGAACAGTTCATTCCAAGATAAAAGTCACATTATTTGCTAGAATTCAGTAAATTTTTCTCTAGGTAGAAGATGAAACAACACTACTCAGAAGGTGGGAAAACATAATATTAAGTCTTTTTAATTATGTGCTAGCTATAGCAACTTCATGGGTACAAATCAAATTTTACACTTCATTCTAAAGTCAGAATTCTGTAGTGTTAGAAACATCTACTTGGGTGAACCTGAAAGCAAAGGGATGTGCTTGAGAAATGGACAAAAAGTAGTTATCTCTATATGAAAAATGTGAGGTTTTTTTCTTCTGCAGCACAGTAGCAGAGATTGATTCACTGAGTCAGAGATCAGGTGCTAAGCAACAAGCAGTTCTTTCCAGTAAAATAGAAACATCTAATAAAACTTCTTCTGTTCAGGAGCCACACGGCTGCAAAGAGCCATTTTCCTCCCAGGTGCAACCATACAATCTGCCACATTATGTGTCAGCAGTAGACTCAAGGGGCCACCGCCACGCAAGCGGGCCAGAGGAATGGGGTGGAGACTCCTGTGGAGTCAAACCCACTACTTTGAAAAAAATCACTTTTTCAGAAATAATTGTGCTGCTTGTGAAAGCAGTTTGATAAAACGTTACTTTGAAATGGGCATCTGCACTCCCTTAATTCAAACAGCATTTTCACCACTCAATATAGATATTTCAGAATGCCAAACTTCATGACGCATGCCAGCCATTGTCCCTGGTTCATCGCCCTCATAGCCCTGATACCTCCCTTGAAGGAGTACAGAGAGGAGCTAGCTGAGAAGTCAGGACTTAGATCTAAGATCTCATAGATGTGACACTCCCCACCATATTACAGTGATAACTCTCACTGAGTCCTCTGTGCAATGCCTGACATACACTTCTCTGCTATTATATGCTGTACTTAACCTCTTCTTTATCAAAGGGGAATACTCAAGGGACTAAATCACTTGTTCTACATTAAAAAAGAAAACCAACCTCTTAAGTGTGCTATTGTGATTGTACCAGCTACAGGTAATGTAGTTTACTGGTGTACAAACAATGTTAATACCCACAAAGGCAAAACTCCTGTATCAGGTAATAAAAGCAAGATACAACTACAATGATTAATTGAAACAGATAACAGAAAAAATACAGAATAGGGATGTGAAAGGAAATTAGGAAATGTTCCGAGCCAGGAGATGTATTAGTCCATAGATCTACATCTCTCGACAATGTAAAATTACACTTTCAGAGATTATATCATATGCAGTAAGGAATAAATCTAGACTGGCAGAGCTGGACTGGATGACCTTTGCAATAACTCTCTCGTTTTTAAAGAATTCCCCAGCTTCACCATGAAAGGAATTTTAACAGGCCACTTGTTCCCACATAGTCAGATGCAAAAGAAGGTAATAGCAAAAGTTTAAAATAAAAATTTTCCACAAAAAACTCCAATTGTGCTTCATCATGGTCCATAAACCAATCTTACCTCATCTCTACAGCATTTTGCTGTGCTGTAACAGTCAATTCTGGATTTTAATAAAAATGACAGAGCATATAGAAATAGATATAAAATCTCCCACATTCAATACCTTCAAATTTAATTTTGGCAGCTACCTCCCCAATAAGAGAAAATTCATGGTATCTATTAACTGCTTCTTTCAAAGAGAAGCCATGCAGATGTGAAAATATTCTCTCATCTGTGACAGGAATAATAGTCCTCATGAACAGTGCAGATATTATTCCATATAATTAAAAGAACTTAGCAGTCTCGAGGAGATGAAATATTACTATTTCACAAAATGTATGCTTAAACAGAACGAAGGTATAAAAGCTGCATATGCACATCCAGTCTCTTTCTTGAGTTCAAAGGGCTGAGAGTCTAGAATAGGCAAAACAAAAGTGAGGTTACTGAGGCACATTTACGAGACTATTTTAGCCAAACAGCAATGAAACAACACAAAACTACGCCTTAAATCTGAGCAAGCTGCTGTCTTCTCAGCTACACTGAAATCTCTGTTTTACGCTCACCTCCAACTTTTTTGCCATGAGGATAGCCAAGCAGTGCAGTAGGTTGGCTGTGAGTTTGTGCAGTCTCCATCTTCGGAGGTTTTCAACACCTGACTAGGTAAAGCCTTGAGAAGCCTTCTTTGACCTCTGAACTGGCCCTGCTTTGAACCAAAAACCAGAGTAGAGACCTCCTGAGGTCCCTCCCAGTCTGACTTATGCTACTATCTTACACACTTTATGCTGATTTCTGAAGCATTGGGATTTTTTTCTGTAGCATATTCATTAGCAGTTACACCTTTCTGTGGCTGGAAGGCTAATTACAATTTTGTTCTCCTTCCAACCCTCTGACTGACATTTTTCTTGGAATTATGAGAACTGGCCATCCATTCACCTAGTTTACCCCCTTTTATTGTTCCCATCATTAGCAATAATAATTCATACCACGTTTGAATGTGGAGATTAATACATATTGGAATAGGATTAAGTGAAGGTGATTAACTGCAATAGCAGAAGACTAGACCCAGAAGGCTTCTCTATTCCTCTATGTCTATTGCGTTAGTCTAAAAATAATACAAATTCATTTTTCATTAACAAGGAACGTATATGTTGTTTCTCTCTTGCCTTTTCTCTCAGAAATGTAGAATATTTATTTCAGACCAGATTTTTAGCAAACCCAGATGGAATATTTAGATTTACCTTTTAGCACAACAATCTTATGGCTATCCCAATCACTTCCAATTGTGACAAGTACCTTACGGAGTAAGGCATATTTTGCTTAACTGTTCCACAATTTTGTTTGTTTTGTATGCCACACAATTCACTTATGGCCTAGATGAAGTTCCTACACTGATTTTAACATCACTACTATTTTTATTATAAATGTAACAAGCACAAAAGAAGTGCTGCATTTGAAGGAATGAATATATATAGTATTATTTAAGTGGTTTCTTTTTGGAGTGAAGAAGCTGGCCAAAGGCTGGCACAACTATTCCAGCTTCAGAAAAAGAAAGATGTTCTCTGTCTGAATCAGATACATAAACCCACAAGCCTCCAAATGAAAGAAACCCAACTTGTGCCAATGTGTAGGCATTCAGAGCTGCCTGTGGACAAAGGAATTACTGTGGTTGTGGGACACAATGGTGTTTTAGACTCATGAAGGCTCTAGATAAGAATTTCTCATTATGTTTCTTCCTCTTCTTTGTCTTCCTCTTGCTAATTTTTAAATTGTTCTTTCCAATTTTCTCTCAGAGCAAAAGACCTTCTATACTTGAATTATACTCGAGTAAGCTGACAAGAGAAATGGATGCAAGCTCGGTGCTCATGATGCCTTCATGGCAAAACTGAGCATCCTATTATTTCCTTGTTACATGCTCATTGATGGGAAATGAACAGGGAGCTGAAGCTGTAGAACAGCCCAATGTGCTCATCCCCATGAGGCTACAAAAACTAAGGTGAGCTAAGAGCAGTGCAACCTACAGAAGAAAGGGATGCAAATGTCATAGATGTTTTGGTCACGTCCAGAGAAGGATATCCCGGTGTTTAGTTTTTACCAGAGCCAAGCTATGACCTTCATGAACATACAAGTACTTGAGAAGAAACTAGCACATCACAGCAATTCAGACTATTGGACTTGTTCTGCTGGGGTGCCTGGGAGTTTACTTGGAGTGCGATCTGAGACAGCTATTTTTGAAAAGGTTAGACATTGTGAAAAGTGACTTTTTTTTTCATTTGTGAAATTTCAACAGTGCATGTGCTACTTTCAGTTGAAGGTTTGTGTTCTCCTATCTTTAAAGTGGAAGCTAGTGTATGCACAATTACAGTTAGACTGTAAAGGGCTAAATTGCAGCAAAGCAGTAGAGAATGAGCTTTTTAGTCCTTTCTCACTGTAGTAAAAGGTAGACTGAAATTTTTCACCATTACAAAATATTTCAAAAATTCTTCATGATGGTCATTTTATTTTTGGACAGTTATTTGAAATGCAGTGCAGTTTATTAGCTGAGAATATAAAAATGCCAATGCTTTTTAACACAAATTTTTTAGATCAAGTGTTTCTAATAAGTCAGTTTTCAAGAAAGCATTTAAAATTTCCCTTGCTAATAATTGATGCCTGTAGATCTGTAAACATTTTGGAAGATTCACTATTACTTTAATATAAATATTTAAATGGAGATGAAAGGCCATAGAAAAGAAGAAATACTAATGCAAATGTAAACAAAAATTATGGAAATACTCATGGAAAATATTTTTCACTATGCACTTAGGTTAAACTGGACTTTGATATCAACTGCTAGACTTTTATTCTATAGTAATTACAAGTCCAAGTACAGACAATTATGGAGGAGAAAAAGGAAAAGAGAGCCTTGAAATTTAAATACTGTCATGGTTGGACTTCAAACATTTTGAAGAAGAAAATGTACCAACTCCATCTGTTGTAATGGTGCAATGACAATCCAGATTTCAGACACCTACATAAAATCTGTGCAGTAGATTTTCAATTTTTTTTCTCAACAAACTTACTTTCGTTTAATTACAAGTATCCATGGCAAAAATTCACCAAACAAATTCGTCAAATACTATGATGCTTACAATTACAATAAACTGCTAGTCTTCCTGTGGGGTGATTTGGGGTATTCTTTGGTAAATAGTTTGTCAGTATATAATGTTTATTGGATGCCAATTCTACTCAGAAAATTTTTACAACAAATTGATGTGTAGCTTGTGCACAAGTTAATCAGGAAACTAATATGCACTTTCTTAAATGCTAATTACTCACTACTGCAATTAAAAGATTTTAAAAATACATGTGTATTTAATTCAAGAATTTTCATTAAAAATATGGGTACTTTTACTGCCTTCTCTTTTTCCTTCCTTTCAGCCTTTCTGAGAGATGAATAGGAGTAAGAGGAAATCCACCACTCAAGTAGAGTGAGAATTTAAAGTTCTCAAAATGATTAACTTTTGGTAAATTCTTCTCTGTATTGAGAACATCTAAACACATACATTTTTAACTGAACTTTTTGAAGAATTTTAATGTACTTTTCTCTGGAAAGGGAGATGGGAAGCAAGAAATATCTGGAAATACCATCATTTAAGTAGAAAAGTTATTTTACTTAAAAGTTACTGTCTCCACTCCAATTTTTCTTATCAGCTAAAACCTCATTTTTACAAGAGGTCCATAAGCAAATCTTCTTCACTTACAGTACGTTCAACAAGACGACTGTTTCAATCGACTGAACTTTGCATGTCCAGACTGATGCAAACCCACTGAGCTGAAACAACATGGCAACCTCACAAGGACTGGCAGAGAGAGACAACTGAAATTGTAACCTTGGCCATATCCTTTATCATTGTTCTCTCAGTGTCCTCACTTGCAGAGTAGAAAGGAGCGTGCTTGGTTCTCTGTAGGTGCTCATCGCACCAAGTATTGAAACTAATCATGTGAGTTAAGAGTCACTGAGCTGCACTCCAACCACATGAATAGATACACATTGTTAAAGAAGAAAAAAATAAGTTTGCCAAAGGTGCACCAACTTCATCGAATTTGCAGCAAAAAACTTCTGTTGTTTCCTAACTTATTCTTCCCTTACTTACTGGAACATTAAAGATAGTGCATGTGTACCTATCTACATATGTAAATTCAGCAAAATCTCTATGAAACAAATCCTTTGTTCCTTTTCTGCATCGATTGCTGAGCCACTTGTTCCAGATGTATGCATTTTAAATGCTACATATTGGTACTAAACTTACCTTATTTTCAAATACAATTAAAATGACAAAAAACCTCCTCTAATTAATTAAATAGTTTTAAATAGGCTGTCTATCAGCAAAGTGAGAAGCTGTTAATTTCTATCACTTTTCCTATGACAAGCAAGTCATTAGGTATTGATAAATACATATGAACAAATCAGTGTATCCTGGGTAAAGGCAAAGGGATAGGAGGCAGGAAGAGAGAAGGAACAAGGTCAATAATAGAAGCTTATAGTTTGGTAAAAGTTTGTAAGTAAGGTTACTTTTTCTTGTATAACTCCCTCCTAAACACAACAGGCTGCAACTTCTCTTCCCATAGCAATGCTGTTTCTATAATAAAGGAAAGTTGTATTGACTCAGATAAAAGTAGATTATTATTAACCTGATGAGGAACTTCTTTTGACTCATGACACTATTTCCCTCCTATATAACAACATTATTTTCCTGCAATGAAAACAAAGCACAACATACCAAGGAAATTCCTATACAGAATAACATAATGCACTTAAAAAACTATAATCATGTGTCAAAGCTTTGATATCTCGTGCCCCAAAGGTCCAAGACAATTTTAGCTGCATCATTTTATATCTATAGTAATAGATCACATTGAACACCTGCTTGCACTCTAGATTAGCAACAGCTTGAACAGTCTGCCTTTGCTAATAAAAACAAAACCACTCCGTATTGGTATTTCTTTTGCAATACTGAGGAAGAAAAACAGAATGCAAAACAACAACTGGAATGGGAAACAAAACAAAGCAAAGTGATTAAGAGGCTTTGTATGTGAGGATTTAAAAAAGCTCCATACATACGGAGCTCCAAACATCCAAACATTTGGATACGAAAGACTATTACTTCACAGACAACATAGATTAGTTTTTCTTTGCTATTATATCAGCTATGACTTCAGTTATGCTCAGTGGACACAAATAAAAGTTGTTCACTTTTCAAGACCATAACTGAAATGCTCCCTTGACCTTGTAAAGGCAGGTCAAGGATGTAAACAAAATTGTTAAAACCAGTGATTTAATGCAAATATAGTATACTGATGGTCATGAAAATGCTAGACTGCCATATTCTCGTGATCACTTCAGAATATAACAATTTGAATCTGCTGGCATTTTTCAAAATGACTTTTAGCAAATAAACAACAACCACTCAATTCTGAATTACCACGGTAATGTTTTACCACCATCTATTTTGTTTACAGGACAAAAGTATACCATTGCTGTTGTGGTAATTTAATTCATCAGTGTAGTTTTTTGGTCAAAGATGTTTCTTTCCTGTAAAGTCATGTATAAAAGAAGTAGGAGTAAGGAGTTTCTCAGCATAACTGTAAAGGCTTATTTTCTGCAAAAAGCCTTCACAGTAAAAACGTAATCAACCTGCACACATCAATGGCTGCAAAAGTCAAAAAAGAGAGAGGCTTGAAATTGCAAGGGGAATTCATCATTAACTAGTGGGATACATTCATTGTCCAAAATTATTTAACATTTACATCAATGGACTCAAAAAAGAATGAAAACATTGAATAAGGTAACACAGAATCAAAGACCAGGGAATCACAGGAGACCTGAATGCTGAGCGAGCAGCATGGTTTCTATTCCAGAGAATTAAGAAAAAAGGGAAAAGAAAGTAGAGAAAAAAAAATTAAACATGATTTTTTTTTTATGTCAAAGAATATGCGTAGTAAAAAGTTAATTTCAAAACAAGGGCTTTGGTAGTTCCATTCCCCAGAAGACCTGGCATTCCTGGAGCTCCAGTATCCCATGTTACATACCTGGGAATCACAGGGGCCCAATTTGAGGATCTAGAGCCCTTACTCTCTGGTATTTTATAATTACGGTTGCTTCAAAGACATAGATTATTCAGCAAGCATACCCCAGAAGTCACATGTTTTAACCTGGGCAATAATAAACAATGTTATATATTTAAGAACAAATAATGCAATATATAAATTAATAAATTGGGAATACCAGTCTTACAAGTCAGTGCTTTGGAAAAGTGTGATTACAGAAAAAATAAACCCAAACCCAAGTAAGAAACACACCCGCACCACAACTCTGTGGTTGAAATGGGTAAATAGTCCTTTAAATATTTAAAAGAGAGGTAGCGAATGGGAATAGAAAGTTTATGTTGCCTTTCTATCCAGCTCCTGGAAATTTATGTCCTGTTGTGGTGCACATGCTTTAAGAAGGTCACTAAGGATACTTAGTATACTTTAGAATTAAATACAAGGTGTTAAAAGAATTATGAGAATGATGAAAGGATATGAAAACACACTCTCTGATGACAAGCCCAAAAAGCTTATTTCACTTTTTTTAAGCAAGAGAAGGCTACAAAGTGATTTGATTATAAGCTGTAAATTCCAATATTGGGAGATAAAAAGATCTTTAAATGTAAAATATAAAGTTATAACTAAAGTTGGACATAGAAGCTTGGTAACACAGGTTAAGGGTGAAAACTTTTAGCAAGAGCAACCAGAAACTGGAACTATTTAACATGTCTGATCGAATATTCTCCAGTAGTGGGACCTAACACAAACAACTACGGTAACCTGGTAAGAGCTGCACTTCATGAGAACCCATCGGCTTGTGGTATGCAGTACAGAAAGTCATAGTAGTCTCTCTTTGTCTGATATTCTAGTATGATGAAAACATCAAATTCTTAAAATTAACCAAAACAACAAAACAAACCCAAACAAAAGCCCAAACAAAAATCCCCAGCCTTTCACTACTAAATGCAGTTTCTGGAGTTTCTGGAGTCACCACCCCTCGTCTGCACTGAACTCATGCTCATCCAGAGGCTCCCGTTTACAGATAATCCAAAGTCTCTGTGAAAACTAGGTAGCTGATGTTTCTAAAAAAGTATTTTCTAATAGGACAGCCACTTTTTTAGAGATCCTTAAGACACAACTTGAACATAAAGTATGTTTTCATTATCCTATTTGTTATCTATAGTTTAATAAAATTGTACTGCAGTCAGATATCAGTTCCTTGTGTTTTATCTGTATTCCTCTGTTCTTTATCTTCTCACTGCACTGGTTTTTTAAGATTTTAAGAAAAGTTCTGTCCAATTTACTACAAAATATCTGGCTCTGCTATGTGGCAAAGACATACAGACTCATTTGCAAACTAGATTAGGGTTTCATAAGCCAATATGCTATCACCATAAAAAGGGAACTGTATTACACTGCATGGTGGCAGCCAGGTGGCTTCCAGCAAAAGGACCAGTAAGAATCGGCTGCAGAGGGCTGCGAATGCTTTGTGAAGGGCTCCCTCCCATTTCCACAGGGACAAATGAATGGCTCAAGCTTCCTCTTTCTGTTCATGTCATGCATTTTGTTTCAAAGCCAGTTACTCAACAGAGTTGAAAAATGAATAACGTTTATTTATTTTTATAAATAAATGAGCTCCCACTAAACTTCTCAAAAGATGTTGAAGACTTAATGGTATTACAAGGACTTCCTTTAAGGGTAATCATGCACAAAATGTATTAGCAGATAATGGTGGAATTTGTGGTGTTAACAGTTCAGGTGTTTTGTGGATGCTGGTTGCCAATTCTAAGCAAGCTGTTGCTCATTAACTTCCACACCAGAATTTTGAAGACTCTCACAGTTCCTGTGTACATCACTTATTTTTGACCACAATTTGGAAACTAGATATAAAGGGTAATAGAGGAAACCAAGCAAAAAAAAAAAGGTGCCCCCTTAAAAAAAAAGTTTTTCTCATTGTACAGTGTCAGGAATTTAACATATACTAACCAAAAAACGTTACTGAGAGATGCGTATTCTCTTAATCCATGGTAAGTGTTGCAAATGGACCACGCTGTTCTTTACAGAGTGGAAACTCCTCTGTTACGCAAATAGGTTTTCCATTTTATTCCGTAAATATTTGATTTCAAGGGCTCTTGCACTCACTATACTCCTTTTAGGAAAGACCTTAGACTCTACAAACAGGACAGTTTGGGGAAACTTGCAGTCTCCTTCATTTCATTTATTGGAGAAACGCTATACATCAGTGCACCTTTGCAAATGGAAATTTCCCCCCAAAATCAGATTTCTACTCACAAAAAGAGCAGAAAACTAAAGCTGGAAATAATAATGTAATAAAAAATGTTTACCATCACACCTAAATTAGTACAAATGAAAAACAAAGGGAATAACAAGTTCTTGCATCTGGGTACCCGATCTAATTAAAGTGCAGCACAAGGGTTTACTTTTAAATCTAAATGACATCTCTGAAATTTAATCAGACTCACCTGATGTAAAGGCCCCATTAGTTAAATTAATCTACACCAATTATAATACAATAATCTATAATGATGTTTTACAACAAAAAGTTACTTGTCTCTTATAAGTTCAGTGAAGCTTCACCTGTCAGTTTTTCACAGCAGACTTCCTGAGAAGCCCACACTGCTATCTCACTTAGACACTGGCAACCTAAATTACCTATTTTTTATTAGTATGTGAAGATAATTTCAATTATTTCTATTGTTTTTCTGGACAGTTACTGTTTGTATATTCTTCTACAATGACATCTTTTACTGAGATCTAAAACATAAGTACTTTTATAGAGTGAGTGTGATATCGTATCTAAAATAAGTTGTGATCTTCTAACTCCATTTTCTCGACACATTTAAAAACTACCAAGTTACTGCATTTTGCTTTTACATGCTATTCAGCAGAATCCTTTCCTTCATTTACTTCAGTTATTGAAGGCTGTATGTTAAAATTAGTCACACGCATTAGGGGTCCTCTTAGCTCAAAGAAAAACTAAATGCTTCCCACAAGTTTTCCTGCCCTTATCAGGCCTCAAGTACCTGTAGCAAAGGAGTTGTCTGGTAAGACTTGGCACATTGCACTGACATACACGCTGGAAAGAAGGTTTCTAGCCAGTTTGGAAACTGCTGCTTCTTCCATATCCGTAAATAGCAAGTAAGTCAAGGCAGAGATACCACACTCCATTTCAAACACAGTATCTTCTAGTTAGAGGAGAGAAACCATTGGTGTCCATCATATTTGTAACGGTAAAATGAAGAATTCTAAAATATTTCTTTGAGACCTTGTTATTGTCTGAAGAATAGAAACCTGTGCAATGGCAGGAGTCCAAAAAGGTTTTCAACACCAGTACAGAAAATAAGACTCATAATCGATACAGAGCAACAACTTTTGTTAATGTTATTTTTACTCACGTGGTACAATGCAGTTTCTGGTCCAGGTGTGCCCATGACTTCTTGTCTCAATGAGTCCATCTGCAAGCTAGGTAACAGTGAGTAATGACTTGGGCTACTACACTTGTCTCCTTTCTTTTTGGACTTTTTCCCAGTATCCTTTTTGCTATTCCTTTGAAACATGTAGTCTTCCTGACCTATTTTCTCATTGCTCATATAGCGAAGCAATGAATTTTCTGTTGAAAGAAAAGTAATGCAGAACATAATCGTTTATTGTTGCACGTTAATCCTGCTTCAAAAAATCTACAATATTCTTGCTAAGATTTACTGTTAATTTTTTCTTCAAGATTATTTCAAGAACAAAATCTATTTGCCTCTTTGGTCTGTATATAACAAGAAAGCAACCTTTTTGTAAGGAAAATTAATGATTCTTGCAGTTTTCTGGTATCTTTGACAAGAAGATACTAACAAATACAAATAACTAGTGCCATACATTTAAAAGTAATTTACTCTAAATATTCATTTGAGATTGTTCACCACGGCACCATAGCATCCATACTTTCCCCAGATACTCTTCCAGTGTCCAGCAACTTGTAGCTGAGGGCCTTCCTGAGCCAGAAGCAATGTTTGTGAATTTAGAAAACCTCAGCAGATTTGTCTTTCATGAACTTGTCTGGTCTTTCCTTGTATTAATGCGAACTTCTAGTATCCACAACATTCCGTGGCAAGAGTTTCCATTGCTTGAATCCAAATTGCATGAGGAGTCAGCTCTTTTTCTTTTTAACCAGCACTCAATGGAGACATTTGATGTCTTGAGTCTTGTTTTGGGAAAAACTGTGACAAACCCATTTCCTTACTTCATTCCACACATGATTTTATAAACCTTTAATATGTCCTGCCTAAATTCTACCAAACTGATCATGGCCAGCCTACTGAATTGACCCTGGTTTGGAAGCCATTCCATACATATCATCATTTTTGTTGTCTCCTAGATCTTCTTCAATTCTACTGTATTTTTCTTAAGAGACAAAGAGACCAGAACTGCACACACACAAAGCATGAGCAAGAACTTTCAGAGTAGAATAAGAATACTTCATTTGGATTGTATTCTTTTCCTAATAATTCCTAACAGTGTTACCTTTTTGATCCCTACTGAACACTTAGTTACTATTTTTATTGAAATATCTATAATTGCTGTAACATCTTGTTCCTGGGAAATAAGAACCATCTCAGAGGTTATAATTTTGTACGTAAAGTTATGTATCTGAGCCTCACAAATCAGAATTAGGAGAACTTATGCTTGATGATTCTGAGGTGAATTGCATGCTGCTCTAGAATGTTTCCCATCCAAACAGAACTCATGAAGACAGAGAAATGTGATACATGATTCTCATTTAAGCATAACAATATTTATCAGTAATAACCATACATTTGTCCTCTAGTATTATAAAATTAAGGACAGTTTCAAAATGGACTGGACGATACAGCTGAATCAAGGAAATGCCAATACAAAGTAAAGCCAAACTGCAGGGCTTTGCAATCATGTTTTTTTGCTTGGCTGAGCAACTTCCTCAGTCCTAATAGAAATTCTGCAAAAAATTAAGTATCTATAATGAAAGAACCCAAAATGGGTTCACAGAAATATATATATAAGCAAGCAGCAAAATGAAGTTGAAATATGTAGCTTAAAGCAAGGTAAAACCTATAATGCCTTGTACAAGATGTGTGTTCAGATCACTTACCTCTCCTACTATCTCTTTTTATTTTATTGGGGTCTTCATAATCCCCCACCCAGTTATATTCTACTGGCATAGAAATAGGCCTTAGTTTCCCTGGAAACAGAGGAAAAAATTGAGATCATGCACCATAAGGCAGCATTAAACTAACATCCTTTAAAAGAAAGTACAAATGACGTGCTAAGCTGCTGTTCTAGAGGGTTGCTTATGAAAGAGGATCTAGCATCATGTCTGGACAAGAGGTTAAGATGAGAGATCTGTTTTCTTTAACAAACAAGAAGCAAGTAAGTATTTAATGGATTTTATTAAGTTTAGAAAATAAATCCAGTGCCCTAAAAAAAATCTCAGCAGTCTGACGTTTGAGACTGACAACCAGATTCAAATTACTTTAGATTTTACTGAACAGTGTCTATTTGTTATTCTGCAAGCCCCTGGCACACACAAGGAGAGAACTGCTTTAAAGAATAGGTGAATTGTTGGTAAAAGAAATGTGTCCACCTCACTGAAGTAGCTTCATAAATAGCATCTTCGCAAGTGGGCTTAAAAGGTTGATCAGTGGAATAAGAAAGGAAGCAGAAAATCTCTACATATAATATCTTTTGTAGCATGTTATCCACAGAAAGCAAAGTACATTACTATTGGTAACTCCACTTTGATTTCAGATCGCAAGAGACAGAAAAGCTGGAGATGATTATACCTTTCAAATTTTGATTTGGAAACTGCTGAACTGATTTTGAAAAAATGCTGTGAACTAAGATTTCTGCTTAAGGATTCCACAAATTTAGTTGGAAATTCAGTGGAAGTGTGCGGTGCAACTTAGTGGGGTTACTTAAAATGGTCAGAACTTTTTAGCAACTTAAATAGTATATTGAAACAAAATATGGAGTAGATCGCATACGGCAGAATATCTGGCAGACTGAAAACAAAATGTTTTCACAACAAGGTTAGCTCTCCCTCTTTTTTTGAAATGATCTATTGGTCACAAAAGTGGAAAGTGGGGAAATAATTTGTTTTTAAAAGTAGCAGAGCTTCAAGTAAAAACTTCAGAAGTCTTGTTAATTATTTTAGTAGAAAACCCCTCTATAAAGGTCACTAGTCCTATTCCACATTTTTGAGGTTAAATCATGATATACTGAAAAAGAAAGATATGTTTATAATGAAAACAATTTTTCAAACATCTCTATCTACCTGTTGAAGTATGGCATCCATGGGAAATACACCGATACCATGCGGGCATCATAATGGTAAAGGGTTTTATCGTCTTTTTAAAAAATTGACAAAAAAAGGTGCTTGTTCTATATAGACCTCTGGATCAGGTCACAAAATACATACATTGCTTAGGAAATCCAACATAGGTATTTAACTTTTTATTTCTTATTTATTTTACTATTTATGGACACATTTCAGTCTGATTGAAGCTGATGAGACTTAGAGCACACAGTTAAGAAGTCATTTCTTGAGTAGGGACATATTCGGCTCATGTTTGCTGGATCAGAAGTAACTTTAAACAGTTACTTTTTCTAGAAATACTTACTTGTCCTTCTCTATGAGTCTGAACTCACAGTACTTTATTGAAAGAACCTGCACATTTTAAAAGATACCGAAGCCACAAAATCATGAGAAGTCTGATTTTTATCAGAAGCTATAGCCATAACAAATTTTCCACAAATCCTCTACCTGTTCTATGTGCATGGTTTTTGTATCTGGCAGTAAAACTGCAATGACCAAATTTGCTTCTCTCCTTAAACTCAAGTTTCATTTGCCTGCTACCTCTGCTAATCTTCTTGTTAACCCCCATGGATTCCCTAAATCTGTTTTCCCTAGTGACTACTTTCAGGAAAATTTATTTCTTGGGATATGAACAGAAGCTTTCTGAGGCCAATTAACAACAAATATACAACAGCTGGAAGCCAGTAAGCGCATGAAAGAGAAATCTCTTTGTTAACACTGTCAAAAAATGTCAAAAGATTCCAATAAGGAAATTATGGAAAGCCCAATTAAGCTCTTGTGAAAGAAGACTGAGAAATATTTAAAAAACAAGAATTTATGCCACCATGTAATTTATGATGAGTACATGTTTAAAACAATTGTTTCTCTAGGCCTTCGAACTCCATTTGGCCTTCTTTAAAGGGTCACCATAAGCCAGAAGAGTGTTGTTGTAATCTTCCGTGTTTCTATGAAATCCTACGGTCATGCCTACCCACAAATCTTTCATTAACAATCGCCCCGTATGAAAGTCTATAATTTAATGCTAAAATGGTAATATTTTTAGAAAATACACTTAAGTGAAAATGGACTCAATGGTGTGAATTCATTAAGAAAGAAAGCAGACCAAAAGTGAAAGGCTGTATAACAAATGTATTAAATAATGACTGATTTTCAGTACAGTCTTTGATCCATGCATTTATAACCGTTTCTACAAATAGGAGAAAAAGGCTAAAAAAGCTATTCTGTAGCAAAATAATGGATTCAGCAGTCCATGAAGAATAAACGTGTTCTTCACTCTACACTGCCAGCATTAAAATTTAACATCTGGAACAGAGAGTACATCTCTGTTAATGGAATGCCCTGCATTCACCAAATGTAATAGCTGAAATACTAGAGCAGTAAGATTGATATATCCACTTTGAAAACTTAGCAGTTATTTTGAACACTATAAGCATGGTTAGCAAACACCTGAAAACACTTTGAAATCAAATGGATACTGAGGATTTTGCAGCAGGATCATGTATTGTGTAAAATGTTGTGTCAGCACACTGGTCCAGGTCCTAAGGATACTTTACACAGCTCAAGCTCAGTTTACATCATGGTTCTCAGCTGATTTTGGAACTTGGCTGCATGATGTACTACATCTATGCTTCCTCATAAATTAAGTCTATCTTCTTCTCAAAGGGATATGATGTCAGAATTACTCTAACAGCTCAAACAAAGTTTATACTCAGTTTAAAAACTCAAATAAAAACATTCAAATGTGTGCTCAGCTAATACTATAGTAAATCAAACTATCTTTTTTAACATGAGATTTCTTCTTTGTTTTCTTCTATATCCTAACAACTCTATGACTGCACAATTTTGTACTTTTCTACAGAAAACCAATTCTCCCAGTCCAAAGCTAGAACAAGTTACAATACTAGCTAAACGAATATTTCTTATAGATTCAAAGGGAAAAAAACCTGGAGCATAAAGGCTCAAGTAGAAAAACTCTCACCAGAAATTGTTTCCAAGTTCACACCTCAAATAAGTCAAAATCCAAGATATGGAAGTAGCATGAATATACACGTGTGTTTACATGCAAAACTCTTCTTAGACAACATACAACCTCAAATAAATAGGAACTGCAATATATAGCAAGTCATCACTTCCCACACAGGAAGTTACAGGAGGTTAATACAGTATTACAAGAAAAGCACACTACCATCAGTCATATTCCGTTTCTGGGACTAAAGGAAAATTAAAGAGTTCCAGTGAGAAGTGCAGAGTGAAAGCAGCATGACACCTCTTGGTAAATCTGAAGTGGTTTTGATCTTTAGAACTATTATAGCTGGGTAAACTTTTCTAATGCTGAATGCCTTAATCTATGCAAGTCTTGCCCTTACATGAGAACAATGCCATCCTGTACTTTTAGTAAAAATATATGGGCTTCTGCCAGGGTGTTTTCAATAAAAAGATATTGAAGCATAATTTGGAAAATCAAGCTGATAACAAAATTATAGAATATTTATCCAGAGAAATCATCAACATAAAACTGGACTTGCCCAGTAATTGAATTTTTCTTGCACCAAATAAGCTCTTAGGTTGAAATCAGACTAAAGTGGTACAGAATTTGTAGCAAAATCAATGGTCACTGAAAATATTTTCATGCTTAAAAACAAAAGCAGATGCATGAAAATCCTAAAATCAACAAGTCGTGGCTATCCTTATTAGATCAATGCCATACCATATGTTGGTGTGCTCTCTCTCCTTCCAGGACCACTTGTTCTTCCTTTCTCATATTCATAGCAGTATAACACCGCATCTTCTTCAACCACATTAAAGCGTTTCCGATATTCCTGGTCAAGAAATGAGTTTGGAGATTCGGATCCTGTATGAACCGGCTTGCCCACTATATGTCTGCCAACATCATCACATGGGAGATTTCCTTTTTCATCCCTTTGGTAAACAAGAGAGGTTTTTAATATATTAGGATAACACTTTTTTTCTTTTTTTTTACTGGAAATATTTCAATAAACATGGGAATATGTCAATATTTCATACAAGCAGGAAACAGATGCCATCAACAAACATCAAGATCACATATTGTATATGCAAATGTATGTATGTACGAGCCAGTTATCTCACACATTTCTGCTTATTAAATTCTTTTACAGACTGTATCCATCTTATTGGCTTCTCTTGAAAACGATCATAGAAGTAAAATTGATGTGCAGGCATTCTTTTCTTCTTGTTTTTTTTTTTTTTTTTTGAATCCACTTAACATTTTGTGATTTAGTGTAGAAAAATACGTTGACTTTACCTTTTTATACTTGTAATTTTAAATACATCAGATAGTTTTAAGACATGTGGCAAGTGTAGACAAATTCAGTCTAGTTCCTTAAAAACTAACCCCAGAGCTAAGAAAGAACTAAGAAGAAGCAGGGACTGACCATGTACAGACATTTGACAAGTTCAGGCTTAGAAGTTGTATAGGTACATCCATGCAGTACCAAATAGAATCATAAAATCATAGAATCACTAGGTTGGAAGAGACCTCTGAAGTCACTGAGTCCAACCGTGCCTGTCTCCTTACTAAACCATGTCCCTAAGAAACTCATCCACCCATTTTTTAAACACCTCCAGGGATGGTGACTCCACCACCTCCCTGGGCAGCCTGTGCCAATCCCTGACCACTCTTGCAGTAAAGAAATTCTTCCTAATGTCCAGTTTAAACTTCCCCTGGTGCAACTTGCAGCCATTTCCTCTTGTCCTATCACTTGTCACTTGTGAGAAGAGATCAGCACTCACTCCGTCACAACCTCTTTTCTGGTAGTTGTAGACAGTGATGAGGTCTCCTCTCAGCCTCCGCTTCTCCAAGCTAAACAACCCCAGCTCCCTCAGTTGCTCCTCATGGGGCTTATTCTCCAGCCCTCCCACCAGCCTCGTTGCCCTTCTCTGCACGCGCTCCAGCCCCTCAATGTCCTTTTTGTAGTGAGGGGCCCAAAACTGAACCCAGCACTCGAGGTGTGGCCTCACCAGTGCTGAGCACAGGGGCGCAATCACCTCCCTGCTCCTGCTGGCCACGCTGTGTCTGATACAGGCCAAGATGCCATGGGCCCTCTTGGCCACATGATCAGGTGTTACCTGTGTGTGACACCTGATCATGAGCTGCTGTCTCAGGACAGCAATGCATGGCAAGGCACACATTTTGCAGTTTGTGTACAGATCCCCAAGATGATTGCTTTTTGCAGCCTTGCCCTCCTCTCTGAAAATGCAAACTACTCAAAGGCATCAAACAAGAAACCAAGCTGTGTCTAAGGTAGGAGCACTCTCCTTACACTAGGTGAAGCAAGGCTCAGTCAGCCTGCTGGTAGGGCTGTGCCTGGGGACAGCTACAAAAGACCTAATCAGACAGTAACTTCTGGCAGCAAAATGCATGGAAGGCAGCCAAGAGAGAAGCTGGGGCCTCATGCCCTCGTCTGTCCCTCTGGACTGCCATGTGAGTTCCAAGCTGCCAGCATGCTGATCCATACTTCCCTTGGCACACTGAGACTCCATCTGAGGGCAAAGCAAAGCCTGCTGGTGGGATCCAGGCAGTCACAGACTATGAGAAAGGGCCATCCTGCCTTGACTGCAACAATGCAGCACCTCAAACCCCCATCAACCGCTATGCTAGCTTTGCCTGGCTGCTTTCCCAGAGCAGGGATGGTGTTGGCTCAGCAAGGGGTGCTGGTGCAGCCCCTCCAGGGCTGAGAGATCATCCCTAGTCATGGAAAGACTTTTTGTGGTGTCAGAGTGCTGGAGGACCCTGTCAGGTAACAGGATGGAGACTGACATTAAAACAGGATGACTAGTGCTGCAGCTACCCTCAGGGGCTGGCAAAAGCAAGCCTCTGTGATAAGGATGGCAGCCTGGGCTGGAAGGATCTTTACTGTGAGCATGGACAGAGAAGTGCAGAACCACCAGGTAGACACCCTTTGTGACAGGTCTGTGAAATGAAGTATAGACCATTAGGATTAAGCTGATAAAAAAAATTCAAATATACATAGCTTAATCTCTCTGTAAGATTACAGCTCGCACTAATATGTATTACAAGATTTAATCAGAATTGGTCCAAATCATTGCATTATCGTAATGGTTTAAGAAATATTATTAATAAATAATGAAAATGCATTTTTAAGATCTGGATTTCTAGAGCAGAACTAAAAAATTGCTGAGCAGCAAATATTCACTCAAAATACTTCAAAAAAGAGCATGTTTTTCTTACAAAATAGAAGTATTCTTGTGGTGGTAAACATGATCAGTAGAAGTACAAAAGCACTAGTTCTTTAAAGATAGAATTAGACTGAGTGTTTTGTTTGTCTATTTGTTACTCTAAGACAGATATTAGAGTAATTGCGTTAGCAAGTTCAACATGATTATATGTGTCACATTTGAAGCAGAATGGTAAATACTTTCTTTTCAGATGATAAAAACCAAACCAGGTAACAGACGATGCAGGGATGTGGAAGGAACACGGGACTCAGCTCACAGCTTCACAAAGCGCTTGTGACATATCTAAATCATGAAGTGGAAAGTCACTCTTTTGCCCTGGAAGTTTTTCCGTATCTCTGAAGAGTAAGAATTTATCATCGAATCACAATTTCTCCACCCCACTACATAGTTTAATGTGCCATATACCTCACTCTTAGATAATCCCTAGGAAAGCCTTGTCAGTATCAAGTCATACATCTTATTAATTGGTTAAGAAGAGTTACTGATAAGAAAGTGTAAGAAAAAGTCATGTACAAGAAAGGACGTGCTGCCCTTACAGCTTTTCCAAGAAAGTTAACTACAAGAAAAGCAAGAAGTAATATAAAAATACATTGACCGGATATATGATAGCCTGTGACTAATATCTCTTAAATACCTTCCTACCGGTAGCTACTGCCATACTTATTTATAGGCCATAATTCTCTCAGAATTTTAGGAAAGCAACATCTGTGTACATTATGGAATTATACTGATTCATCTGAGGTCATATGAGGGTAGGGTGATGCTTTTCTGGCTCAGCAAGCTCAGAGACCTGGAAAAAATGAAAACGCCTGTTCCAGGTGGCAGGTAAGAGTAGCAAGTACATTTACAGAGAACAGCATGATCACTGCAGAAATTTAGTACAGCGACCACACTAAAATGTAATCCTGAAATGTGCTCTAACACTATCTAATAAAAGATATCTGAAAACCAAAACACTGACAGAACAAAACAGTGCTCTTGTTGAAATTGAAAGTTTCCTCCTTTTAGTTCAGCCTCCTTTGGTGAATCATGTTTATTAGACAAGGGGACAGATACAAACTCTCTTCCTAGTTAAGATTCAGGGTTTCAGACAATTTTTGCTCTTCTGAAATAGAATGAGACTGTTACAGACAATAGATTACGCCATATTTGAGAAAATAGGGTACTGAACCTTCTTTTCTAAAGGCTACTATTTGTTTTGAAGACACTGATTCAGACCATACTACCCTTAATAACGAGTTCACCTACAAAATTAAGTATTATTAGCGTAATCCAACAGGACAGGCTGATAAAAAGTTAGGAACAGAATGGTCAGTTACTTTACAAGTATTTTTGACATTAAATTATACCTGAAATGATCTTTTTTACCTTGGAACATAAGGTTCTGTCGGAGGAGGGGGTATGTAGAGATCCTGAAGGGCAGAGCTGTCTCTTTTTGTAGGTGTACTGATAGTGCTGGATGGTGTAGCAACACTGCTTGTAGGACTTCTAGGAATAAGAGGCTGGTTCAAAAGAGAGAGAGAAATAATCATGATTAACCTTCTATATTACATGTTCTTTTCTGAAAAAGCTATAAACACTCTATAGTTCACAAAGCTGAAGAAACAGTTAACAGTTCTAATGTCTTCTAAACTGACCAAAAAAAGCACTCATGCCAAGGATCTAAGAATGGACATGTATTGTGCTTATAAAATCAATTCTTCTGATCGCATCTTTTCCCCTTTTGCGTTGCAAGATTATTGCCAAGGCCCACAAAAACAGTAATCAGTAGAGCCACTGGTGAAATCTTAATGAGTAAATAACATACACAATCCAGTGAATTCCTTAATTAAACTAACATTGTAAAGAAAAAGTCTAGTGTTTACAGTAAAAGGTGCATAAATAGGCATTAAATTGAATGTCATCTTCTCCCATCTGCTCTACAGCTAAAGAATTAACTGTAAAACCTGCAGATTTACAGTTTATGTCTGCAGATGCTGGCAAATCAGGTAGTGCATCCTCAGAGCACATGCACTATGAGACAACATAAACTGGAAATTATTATTATTCTTCACTCCCCAGGGCATACTCCTCCCAAAATAACATTTACTCACAGGTAAATAAATTGTATCCTTGCAGAACAATCATGCATTCTAGCTATCATTCCAGTCCAAATAGGATCCTTCCTCTAAATCACATCTCCTTCTCTCTCTCCCATGAATTAGGCACCTTAACATGAACTTTTCCTCAGTTTAACCATCTTGGCTAGCTAAACAATGACTAGCCATTTGAAGAATCTTAAATTACTCCATGGCTGCAAATTATTAACAGTCTTTATATAGATGCAGAAAAATTAAATGAGACGCAAACTTTGATTGCCTTAATCTACTTTATAATATGTCCGCCTAATAACAAAAGCCTTACGTTGCTTGGCTTGTGTGATAGCTAAACTCAAGCAGAAGAAAAATAATGGCAAAACAACAAGTACAACGGTATCTTCATAAACCCTAAAATTAATCTAATATTAAAAAAAATGCTGAGTTTTGCTTTGAAAGAGGTCTTTTCCCTCCATCTTGTTGGAAGAGAACTCCTTGAAGAAAGAAGTGTTGGGATTAAAGAGAGTTCACCATACCTATAATTTCTGACCTAAATAACTACTGGAGGACACAAATATTTCACATTGTATTTATTGCAGAGAAGCTCTAAATACTGACTGAACGGGCATGTAGAAAGATCCTTCTGCCAGCACTATTAAGAATACTTTATGACAGACCAACAGGGCATTCCTGTGCAGAACAATCAGTTCTCATTTTCCAGATATTAATCTTGACACTGTAGCATTATGTCTCTAATGCAGAAAGAGTTCAACAGCAGGAAGTTTTTTGAAATTTTGGCCTTTCATAAGCTAGCAATGAGCCATTCAAATTTATGCTTATCAAGCAAATCCCCCACCACTGTGCTAATTTTTTTTTTTTTTTAATCTGTATGTAAGAATAGTGTATACCTCCTAGGAAACCTCAGACATCCTTTAGCCAGTTACAGTGGTGTTTTAAGAATAGACCTCTATTAGATGTTATTTAACTCAAACGTAACAAAATATATGCTTCACATATTGTTAAAACTTTGGAAGTCCACCTTTAGAGCAATGGCTATAAAATGACAGAAACTGTCTCCCTCTGAGTGTTAGAAATCCATCTCCTGTAAATGGTGATACTGTTAAATGCTTTCCTTTCTCATTAGAGTTAATGTGAGTATTCTGTAGCCAAGTCAATGAAAAACTGCCAATATTAACATGAACAGAGGGAGAAAGACACACACACAAAACCAGACAGGTAAAAGACTATAACCACTGAAAACAAGGAGACAGAAGCCTGCAAAAAAAAAAAGACTAAAGTTGGTGATAAACTGCGTAAACTCCCCCCTCCCCCCAAAACTCCCCACAACCAACTTTTTTCAAAGAAATAAAAATCTTATCCTTTAAATTTTCATCTGTGACACTGTAGCCATAGCTGCTTTTGAACCACTTACTAATGCAACACTAGTTATTTCCTTTCTGACACTTTCCACTTTTATGACAAGTACACTTTGTGGCTTGCTGAGTAGCTTGTAGGATTAATTTTTCCTTCTAAGCCAAAAGAATTTTGTGACCTAGATGCACTTTACACTTGTTAAGCCCAGGTTATTGTTGTTCATGGCTCACACTGGCAGGAGCACTAAGAGGAAGACAAGCTGGGTAGATGGATTTGCTCTTCTCCAGGTTGAGGAAAAAGACAGCCCTTTACCTGCACAAATAAGTAGATAAGAGGAAATGGGGTCCTAGGAACTAGACTGGTGGCAACTAATATGTGTTTATGATTTCTGTCACCTAAGGAAAATCATGCTTAAGCATAGTGATCCAGATTACCCAGTGGACGTCCTGATCAGCTGCTGGAGGGCTACAGGACATAGCCCCAGGTAAAGAACCTCCATTGTATTACAGCCTGGAATAGCTGGGCTTAACTATGTAAATACTAATGATATGGACTTAATTTCTGCAAGAAATATTTTGATGAAGTCTGAGGATTGTACTTCACTGTTCACAGTCCAGACACAGTTCGGTTTGTACTCTAGAACAGTTTGCCTGAAGATGCTGAGGTTTGGCTAGGCAAGGCAGATAAAACAATAAGTGCAATAGGAAGAAATGGTATTCAGTCTACCACAGAAAAACACAACTTATTCAGCTACCTGAAGGTAAACGGATTCATTCAAATTGTTCCCATGTCAGATAGTGGGACACTTTCAAAGGTCAAATTACAGTATAACTGGTGAGAGTCAACGACTGTGGTATCTCCCAGGATGGTAATACGGGTAGATCTTCTAAAGGCATCTGAAGCTCCCAAGGGTATAAACTGTAATACAATCTGGAGGAAGCAAAATCCTGTGGGATTGTCCCAAACCATAATCACAGAATCAGAGAATCATAATAGGATGCTCCACACCTTTTCTGTATTTGGGTCCTATTGCCAAAGTTAATTCTCCAGCTTATTTTCACAAAAAAACAGAAAAGCTGTGCCACTTGAAAAAAAGGAGAAATCCAAATCTAAAAATGTCAGCACTTTTTTTTTTTTTTTTTTTTTTTTAAAAAAAAAACCCAAACTCCACCAGATAAATCAGTAAGCTCTTTTAAAAGAACTGCTACATGGTGAAAGCACTCAAACGGAGTCTCTCCTGGTAGTAGCTCTAAACATTGAGAGCAGTGCTGGAAATACCACCTTGTGCTGTATGAGTTCAGCTTTCATTTTATAAGGGATTAAAAGTCTTCAGGCCCACCTAGTTGAAAAGAGAGCTTTCAGAACGTGGTCTGCAGGCACTGTGGATCTACATGGCAATTTGCTTTGCACTTTAGAGAGACCTCAACTATTCGGTTCAAGTCAGTCTGGGCACCTGCAAGTAGAACAGTTCACATAGCTCTCCAGTTCAGTGACAGCCATTCAGCAGACCACACGCAAGCACACTGAACAGAAAACTCTATGGAACTGTATTCAAGTATTTCTGGATGCCTTGGAGATCAATGCTACCACTGAGTTGATTCTCTTCCAAAGACTAGAGCTTTTTCCTGCAGCAGTCCCTTTTGGTAGGCTGGTCAGGGCAAGCGGGTTTGCTGAAACAGCAATAAAACTAAAAGGTTTTCAAGGCTAAAGAGTTAAATACTTCACCCATGGAAACAGTCTGACAGAAAAAGTTTAGAAGTTACTGATTAAAACTGGAATAACCTCAAAAATGTCCCACAAAAGACTCTGCATCAATGTTAACCCACAATGACAGACATAAAATCCATATTTCAATACATTTTGGAGTACTATTTCTCAAACATTTTGCATGCGCCATCCTCCTTCAGGATCGTTAGTATTTATGGACCCTTTCCCAAACTGTCAGTTGTCCAAGGAACTGATAATCAACTGTCTTTACTTACAGCAGCTCAGTTTCCCCAGCACAGGGAAATAAGAAGTCCCTGTAAGCACTGACTGATACTGCACAGACACTTACTCCCCTCTCCTCAGGAGCTCGTCCCCCCCAGTTAGTTCAACCCTGCAGTTTCTGCATCCCTCTTGCTGTTTTTCCCACCCCCAATCCTGAAGGAAATGAGGGGGTGACCCTAGTAATTCAACATTATTATTTTTGCTTTTTTTTTCCCTCAACAATGAATGTAATTTTTAATACACACTATCTAGAATTATTTTAAATGTATTTTTTTTAAACTCTTTGAATCTTTCATTAACTCCTTTGGAAGCTGCAATATTGTTTGAGAAATACTGCTCCAGAAAGAGACATACAATTTTTAAAAACATAAGCAAAACCAATACACAATTTTAAGTGGTAATGTCTTTATACAGTATTTACATCAGTAAACAGATTTCACTGCTAATATATTTTTCATATTGTACCAAGGTTATGACATTTTATTGAAAAGAATGGTTCCAATAAAATAAATTTTTAAAGTACCAACTATGACATGAAGTAATGAAATCCTATAACTAATTCATACTCTGTAGAAAAATCCACTCAGAATCTATTTTTACAGTTCTGCAGAATGCCCACCTCCCATATAGCAAAAAAAGACAACTAATCAACTAAAGAGCCAAAAAGTTAGTGTTTTATTCAAATTTAATGATTAAAAAGTGCAAAGCCACTAATTCAAATCATAAATGATGAAAACAGAATACAGCATTGTCTCTAGTTGAATGAAGAAGGCAATGTACTCAAGTAAGAAAAAATACTTAATAAATGATAATAAACAGCATTTTCTTTCAAACCAAGGACTCTTGTTATTGTTGCTGTTGATCTTAGGAGGCTGAAAAGCTGAACAGATCATAGTGGAGATATGCTGCATATCTAATAGAAAATAGAAGTCTCTTTAAAAAAACTACAGATACTGAGCTGCTGGTAATTTTATAATGGTACAATTTAATCACATAAAAAAAGAGAACAGTGAACTATATTACCTATACAAAAGGTGACATTTAAATAAGCTTGATTAAGAGTGTGAGAGTGTTTAAGAAGCACCAAGAAGGGTTTTTTTCCAAGTCAACACACAAGATATGGCTGGCCCCAACCTCACTGATATCAGTAAGAGACTTTTCACTGACATTTGCAGGGCATAGTCCAAATTGGCTGAAGCATGGCAACATGTTGCTCTACCACTCTTTTTTGTATTATACAGAAACTGGACGAAGAGTCTTCCGCACTGTAGCCACAGTCCAGTTTTTTTGGACTAATTAATAAAGCATTTTCCAGAAAGCACAGGAGGAGGTGGCAGCTTGCTAGCTAGCGCGACTTACGTAAGATTTCACATGCTCCGAGAATCTTCTCTATCAAACCTTCCACCCTTGCTCAAACAGCACTTCAGGGAGCCTCCCTTTGGAATCTCCCCAAAGAAACACGAAGTGGAAAGAAGAAATAAAACAGACGATCTAGAGTAGAGGATGTTTATTTAAATCAGGTTTTGAACCAGACAAAAATTTCGAGAGTAGTAAGACAAGTCACCTCTATATCAAGAAAGAAAAATAAAAAAATTGGAGGTTAAACTTAATTAGTTTGTTCACCACATTCAGTAGCAGTCAGAAATACAAAGATCACGATCTGAGATATTCCAGGCTTTCATACAACAGATCAGAGTATCATAAAAAGTAACCAAAAGGCAAATTAAGTATGATTTGTCCTGTAGGCATAACATCTTAATATTTATGGTACAACACCCCATTAATGAATACCTTCAATTGCAACGGCAACCACAAAATTCCCCAAGGACATTGCTGCCTAATTCAAATGTTATAAAAGCAGTAGTGAAGAACACAGGCTGAAAAATCCCTTGACTTCAGAAATTCTGACATGATTCCAGAATGCGTCAAGGGAAAATTTTGATTATCCACAAGAAGTTGGATACTGATGGATATTAAAATAGACAATCATCAAGTGACTGAAAACAAAACAAAACAGCCCCCAAAATACAGCACTTCCTTTAATCAGGACACAAGGGAGAAAATAAGATGCTTTTCTTTCTGTCCTGATTGACTTTAGAGCTGGAATTAATGCACTTGTAATAAATACAAACTCATTCTGTAATGGTGCACAGCACAGCCATAGGCTGATCGTATTATTTTACTGTACATTAGGCCATTCGATATCAGTCTCAAGACTCCTACTTAGGATGCATAATTCTGCCTTTTTTTCCTCTAGCCTTTCATATTTATTCTAAAGATAAGAATATTTGTGAAAAGAACGAACACCACATTTCTGCTAAAAGAAAGAAACCCCCAAAGAATTAATGAGTAATTATGAAGACTGCATTTAACTCACAATTCATGGCAAGTCTGTGATGTGAAAGCAAATCTGTTCAAAGTAACCCACTGAACACTGAAGAAGTATTTATGACAATTAGTAACCAGGTAATATTTGAATCATCTAAAAGCATTTTCCACACTCAGAGACCATGACAATTTGACTAGCATACGGCTAATATAGATCACTAACAATGGACATCAAGCTCGTAAAAAAACAATTATCAGAATGCATAATTTAATTATCATGATGCCTTGTCACCTAGAGAGGAAACTCCTTGATACACTGAAAGCACCTGCATGTTGCCTGATCTGGAAGACTCATCTAGTACTTTCACAACTTACAGGCATACTTAATACCTCTTCATTAAGTCTAGTTTATCATGTAGCTGACAAAACAAGCAGAATGCAATTTACCAAGAATGCCTCAACATTATTCACTTTCAGCTAAAATTAAGTTTTGAAGGCTCTCAATTAAAACATCCCAATGTAAATCTCAATGTAAATTAGTGTCTTAATTTAATTCACTGAAATATTTACCTTCTACATTTGCTGTAACAGCTGTTAAGTGTTTATTGGTGGTGTGCATACAAAAACTTAGTCTCTGCTTTTGTGTCAGTCTCCTTACATTAGCATAAACTTCTACCATCCCATTGTACCCATTGCAATTTGATTTGGATGTGACAGCACATTTTTCCTCTTTTCACTCCATTTGCAGAAACAAAAAAATCACAGCAGCCAATTTGCAGATCCTTATTACCATTTTATCACAATTTCATTCCCATATCTTATTCTAGAGTTTTTTGAATATTTTGCTCATATTTTGTACTTTAACAGAATTATTACTGAGTCATAATTTCCTTATTGCTTGTGCCTGTTGAATAATACATATGGTTCAATTAACTTAGCTCTGGGATGACAGCAGTTATAAGATTCTCAATTATTTCATGACATACTGATATAGGAAAACAAGTTATAATAAGTTCCTCCTCTTCCAAAGACAAGGGAAGTACTGCTTTTCCTTATGGTTTTTTTTTGCTATTTGCTATCACCTTCCCCCTTGTCCTCTCACACTACCTCCCAAGTTCCTATTAAAAAATAGCACCCTTACATGAATCAGGAACATAAAAAATTTCAGAACAGCCACAGGACAAATTGCAGTTACAAAACTTACAGTTTTTATGAAGTTTTTTCAGAAATTTTGAAGTAAACTCTTTTAAACACAATGTGATCCTATATTTAAAAGCTGTAAAATTACACTGCACTCTGCTTTCACTGCTTGTTAATAATCAAACATACAGTACCAATTTCACACTTAGGCTACATTTAAACTTTAACATCTGTTGACTTTAACATCTCTTCACCTCTGAACTGCATAAATTACCAACAGAAATCTCCACATGAGGCAGGTTCTGAAGTTTGACTTCACTTCACCCTGGAGCTTTTCCAACACTCAGTCTACTTAAGAAACCTGTTGTTTCTCAGACTAAAATAATAAATTACATGAGACAAACATATGCACACTGCACTCCTAAGTGCTGAATGGGGTTCTGACCTTTTCTTGGTGCCACATTTGATAAAATGAGAATAATATCATCATTTAATAGTATCTCTATTAGTACTCATATTAGCCTTAAAACACGTACATTTTCTATGCTATAAGCAAAAAACCCACACTAAACCCAATACTCTCATTATACCCCACATCTCCAAACCTGTAAGATTACAGAAAATTATCTAGGGTCAAACACATTTTATCTAATACAGATAATCTACATTTGAGCCAGCTGTCCAGACTCCCTTTATCATCAAATGGAGAGAAAGAGGCATGGACAGAGTCCAATTCACCTCATCCTAAGGTAAATCAGATGAATAAACTATTAACTGTTACATATACCCATTGGCCAAATGGAGTAAAAATGAGAAACCTGAATGATATGTAGACAGCACGTATCTAAAGTTAGATGAGTTGAATAGCACCCTAGCAACTGTATTGAACTAAGGATGCTGAGATGTAAATCAGAGCCAAATAAGATATACTAAAAGATGACTCGGTTTTTACTTCTGGAAGTGACTGTGGAGTTTCAAGCAGACCTCAACTTTAGCTCATGATTGCATTTATTGCAAAAGGATCACAGGAATCCTCACTTTCCTACTGGTTTCTACCCAATAGAATAGCCTGTCCTGAATTAATGGCTTATTTGCTACTGTCTGCATCAATGGCCCATGTCAGAAACTTCTGTTGTGGGGTCTTCAGTGTCATTATGCTAGCAGCAAATGATGAAGTGAAGCTAAAAGTATGATGTGATAATCACATTAATGACCCAATTCAACCAAAGAAGTACCAAACTCACTTGAAGAGGACTGAAACGGAAAGCATTTGACCCCATTTAAAGCAAAGATGTTCATTTTTCATTTGTGTTAATATTCTCAATAAAGTTATGATAAAAGTATGGACATTCATACACTCATATCATGCATAAAATTTGCAGTTTTATGTTCAGATGCTAATAAGGTATTTTTGGTTGGAAGTTTTTTGTTACATGTTACATCTGAAAGACCAAGACATCTTAATCATTTAAAAACTTACTCAGTTTCAAAGACAATGATGCATTTAACCATTATAAAATAATTATATATATATATATATAAACTTATTTGAAAGATGTTCTTCATGGCATTAGTTCATTTTATGAATCTCTTAATATTTTAAATAGCAAAGACTATAGCTACTGTCAGCGTCATTTCCATATCTCATTTTCCTTTTGCCCAAACATTGCAGAAGTCTTTTCTCTATCAAATGTACTTAATTTTAAATTAGACTTTTTATTGTGATCATAAAAATGTCCTGAAGAATTCATTCCTTATGCAAAGAAAACATATTTCTAAACATTGTTTTATCTGAACTGAATTAAAAAAAAGGGATTATTTATCAATTCCATCCGTTTGGTTACATGCTTTCATCAGTCTGGACATAACTTTCACTTCCTAGAGCAATCCATCACAGTAACATTTCATCATAGAGTGAAGCACGGAAGCTTTAATGAAACGATTCCATGGGTTTCAGCACATTGCAGGCTTACTACAACTAAAGGCCCAGCTGGACATGCTGTGCTACATCTCCTGCTGTGGAAAGGTTCAATCTCAAGGACAACTTTGACATGAATAGGACTATATGTACATGAGGAAATTTTGATGGTGCGGTGGTTTATTGAATTAAATCACCTTATAAATTATTTTGTAACTCCATGATTGATTCAAGTGAGAACTCAAGATCTTCCCTTCTTTCTTTGAGGTTATATTGCACTGGGGGCTTAACAAGAAGTTAAACTAAAATTTATCAGTTTCTGAAATATGTTTGTTTCCCCTTGGCTAGAAAAGTTATCTGGGGCTACTTTTCTGCGCGGTAAAACACTGGGACAATTACTTCTTAACTTTAAACCTATTATTGGAACTTTTCAATTTCAATTGAGCCTATGAGAACAAAGTGCAGAGAAATAGTTTCAGAGACATTTTTTCAAAGTATACAAGAGTAAATCCATATGCTGCTGAGATGAAGCACAATAAAGCATCATTGAGATAATCTATATTTAAAATGATGGTGTATGACTTATGATTAAGCTTCATTACCTGCAGAGCAAGGGGCTTCCATCTCATATTTTTCAGTAAAGCTGGTGCTGAGGTAAGCATGCTCTGAGGTCGCTTTTTCAAAGTTAAGATAACACCACTCGGATCCTCTCGTAGTGCATTCACCAAATTTTTCAACTGCCACCCCACCTGGTAACCAGTAAAATCATTACAATAAAATTGAGGTACAGTATTCAATATGTAATGTTCCCTTTTTAAATAAGATTAGTAAAATATCATAATAGGAGTGTATATATATATATATGTTAAAGGAGATTAACTCTAGAAATGTCAAAAATAAATTACTGCATACAAATCATGTCAACTAAAATAATTATTATAATGCATTAAGATGGATATCCATCATTTCAGGTTTTAAAAATCATAAACTAGTTATTCCACTGTAAATGCATAATTAAATCTCAAAGTGTTTTCAAAATGAGCTGTGGTATATAGACTTTAGAGACTAGAAACTTAAAAAGCCCTGGATTCTGCATTGACAGTTCAAATCAAAACCGAGCATTTTTTACTCCATGGTTACTATTTTAAGTCCACTAAACACATGTAGTCATTCTACTTCTACTCCTATCAGCTTATGCAAGCACAAACCAGTTCAGGAAAATCTTCTACTCTTTACACAATAAAATTGGAATCACAAGGCCTTTTTTTTTGTTTAATAGTTCTTCTTTCATGATGATTTCAGAAGCAAATACAGTAAATTAATGACAGAAATGGAGTCTAGTCACTACTTGAGTATTAGCCCAAAGTGAAATTTTCCTAATTGGAGCACAGCACTTTGAAATATTTTAAAATCAAGAACTTGACAAACATGGAAAGCAACAAGTCTTTATAAATGAAGGATAGAACTTTCTGGATAATTTACTTTGCCTTTTTGAAAAAAGTACTCCATATATTAAAACAGTACAACTTATGACAATGGTTTCAGTTTAAACAGCGCCTGATTATAGGTACCCATCTTGAAATGCTTTAAGATATTCTATCCCTACATTTTCAAGTTTGGCACCTAGAGTGGCAATACACAGAACCATACATCCCTTGAAAATTTTGGCCTGCAGACTCATAAAGTGATTATTTCTGCAAACTTGATGGCTTTTCTACCTTTTTCTCTCTCCTTGCCCCACTAAACAAACAAGTAAATTTTCCTGGCATTTAAAGGATCACAGTTACAAATATATTCCTGCTTTCCTAACTTGTACAACAATGTTCAGAAGAAAATTAACCAATTGAGAAAGAAAATTCGTACTGAAAAAGTATCAAGAACTCTGAATTGATAAGGTAACATCATTGTAAAAAGGTTAATTTATATCACGTCAATAGATTTGAAATAAATCAAAAAGGAAATGTGAACAAAGAGGATGCAGATGTTCTTTATCATTGCTATAGTGCAATATGAAAAATATGTATTTGTCACCTATGTTTAAGCAAGGTAATCCCACGTAATTATCTTTTACCTTATGCCTTATTATACTGAAACTCATTTTGTTGTCTCAATATCACTTATTTTAAGGGCTGATACTCCATTATGAGCGTGCCACTTAAGCCAACACTAATGCTTACCAACAACCCTGAATCACAGACATCGTTCAAAACTCACAGCTCTTCCTCAGCTATTGTCAACCTACCTGTCCTGTTCTCACCACAAAAAAGTTCATTGTAACCAGGATGCACTTTTATATTAATATTATTTAAAATAAAAGAAACAGGGTGTTGACACCATGCATCTTTACAGAATATTTGCCAGCTTCCACAGAATTCTTTTCAGTCCAATGTATTAGGCATATGGCTATTACATTTTGAACAAAATTAAACATCCCAGTGAGGCCTTCATTCTGTTTCAGCAGTACCTAAATCAAGTCTCTCTTAAGTCCAAGCTTTATATCTTAATACTGCGATTCTATAAAAAAATACCTTACTATTTACAATACTGTTTTCCTACTCAGAGAGGCTTCCAACAGTGCTTAGAAACAATTTATTCCCCATAGCTCCATAATGTCTCCTTGGATGGTCTTTTAATACTTAAAGGGGACTTATAAGAAAGATGGGGAAACCTTTTTAGCAGGGTCTGTAGTGATAAGGCAAGGGGTAATGGTTTTAAACTAAAAGAGAAGAAGTTTAGACTAGATATTAGGAAGAAATTTTTTACACTCTGGGTAGTGAAACACTGGCACAGGTTGCACAGAAAGGTGGTAGATGACTCATCCCTGGTCAGGTTATATGGGGCTCTGGGCAACCTCATCTAGTAGAGTGTGGCCCTGCTCATGGCGGGGGGGTTGGACTAGATGACCTTCATGGTCCCTTCCAACACAAACCATTCTATAATTGTATGTTTCTAAATGCAAAGTTTCATTTGCTACCCAAAAGGAGGAATTAAAGGCCTACAGTTCATGCAAGATATCTCTGTGCATAAGCTAGTGTACAATTTAATTCTCTAATGTAACAATTCAAGACAGATTTCTGGAGAGGAATCCTTCTGTTGAATAAAACAGCACAGGGAGCCTTGAGGAGAACATGATGAAGCACTAGTTACAGAGTCAGGATGTAAAATTCTTACCATTCAAGTTGGTAGGACACTGCATGCGAAAACTGTGCTTTAAAATCATCTGCTTCTCACTGAAACAGCCAGGGGAATGTAAATAAAACTGGGATTTTTTCGGTTATGCTAGCAGTTTTTAAATTACTTTAAATGCACTTTCATGCAGAGATAAACTGTATCATGTATTTCAAGTACGCCTTACATTGCAATAAGTGGGAGATTATCTAGTCTCTTTATGAAAGTTAGGGGGATTAACGAAAAAAAAACACTTCAAAGCACTAAATCTGATATATTTAACTTAGAAGCTCATGAATTTAAACAATTTAACTTAATTTTTCACAGAAAAATTCTGTCTTTGCTATAAATTTGAAATGAAGTTCTTCTTCTGCTTTTACTTTGTTCCCTAGCAGCAGTTTTCTCTCTGGTTCAGACAGTCCTTGGGTGCTCCTCATCTTCTGAACAGAAACTACTAAACTGGCCTAAGAGGAACAAGTCACGTCAAGACTGACAACAATAACGGGCAGATGAGGGCAGTCTGAGCGTCAGGTGCGTGCACAGGCGCAGTGCGGCTGGTCCCTGGGAACCGTGGCCACTGCGTGGTTGCAGGCCTGGGCACCTGGAGAAGCAAAGGACACCTTGTGGAAAGGTGGAGCTTGGAGCAGGACAGGCCACAGGGGGTTTTTTTTGGTGAGGAAGGAGGAGGAGGTCTATGGGCTCAAGGAGCAGCAAGGGAAGGTGAGCACGGCATGCTAAGATAGGGTAAATAGGGGAAGAGGGAGAGAAGAGTGCGGGAGCACCACAGGGTGACCTGAGGGGTCACGCCGAGCTGTTTCTGCCAAGGAGATTGTAGCACCTTTGCTGCAAAGGTAAAGGAGGGGCAGACAGGATAGCCCAAATCCATGCCACCTAAGGACTGATATGCCAAGGCCGGAAGAGTAGAGTTGCTGGGGGACAGCACAAGAAGGGATATCACCCTTCGAAAGGGGAACGCAATGCTCTGTGCCAGGAAAGCAAGCCTATGGGCAGGCTGTCTGCTTCAGGCCACCTCTAAATTTCTGATCTCATCCTGCCACTATATGCCCAGAGGCTGTGGCCAGTCTGGGAAGCCTGACCCACATGCTCCAGAGACACTCAGGGACACCAACATTGCTTCAGCGGGGCAAGACAGGCACATGGGAGCCCTGCACAGCTGCACTCAGCTCTGACACATCCTCCTCATCTCCCCTGACTCTCTACCTCTCTTCCCAATGGCTTCTCCACCACCTGAAATAGCCCAGCACCCATTACCCCAAATAGCAGAAAGCTTTAGCGGAGGGTGGTGTTAGAGGTCTGATACCCCAGCCACTAACCAGGAAAAGAAGATGCCCTCAAGCAAGATCAGGCATATTTTAAGACCTCAATGTTTCTTTGGCTTGCAGCAAGCATATCCAGATGACAATACTATAACATCCTGAAATGGAACTTTTATTTTGCATTCCTATTCTAAATTGCCAAGGACTTTCATATTTTAAACTATTAAAAGTTGCTATTGAAGTAATGACTTTTCCCCTAAATTAATCTATTGTTCTTTTGTGACAAGCTTGGAAAATTGGTAGTAATCTTCCCTTTTCCTGTAAGCATGACCATTAATTGAATTTTTTTTTTTTTAACACAGCCGCACCCATGACAGTATTCCCAAACTCCCATGCTCATTCACGATTTCTGCAAGTAATGCTATATGTTAAGAGCCAAAGAGGAGCTCTGTAAAATATTAACATATAGGCAACTCAAATACAATTGGATGGACCTAAAACAAGTATTTTTAGGATGCTACAAGATCCAGTACTGAACAACCTATAGTCTGAAAAATCCAGCACACGTACCCCAAAGAAACCATGGAACAGCTGCATCATTTAAAAGCAGTGTGCAAATCTAATACACATTGAAACTACATAATCTGGAGGGTAGAATTACACTCAAATGATAAATAGAACAAAGTCTATATTTTTACAGGAATATTTCTGTGGAAAGGGTCACCAGAGTCCCACAAAAGTTAATGAGAGCTTTCTGCTTCCATGACAAGAAAACTCCCCCACCCCCTCCCGCCCAGTTACAGTAATTCTTTCCTGACTCACAGATTTGTAAAAGGGAAAAGTAGTAACATTTTTACACTTCGCAAAGAAAAGTAATATCTTCCTGCTAAATATAACCTGCACAGCCATGTGATATTTTCTAGCTAAGTAAATATGCAAAATCCACTCTAGTGTTTAATTTTTAGAAAGTTACTGGAATGGGGAGATAATAAAAATTCTTTCAATGTTGTCTGTTATAAGTAGCATGCAGACAGAGCTCTTTGACTTATCAACCATTTCAAGCTTCAGGCTTTTACTCATCTTTCAGCTAAAAAATAGAATTTCTTGGAGGAAAGTGTGTTCACCTTAAAAAATGGGTGGTTTTTTGAGAACTTTCATGTCTATCACCCATCTTGCATTTTATAAATAAAAATCAGTGCATAAGGAAAAGAAAACCAACACTGCACTTCAAATCACTGTCTATCAAACCCAGCACATCGTTAAGCAAGTCAGAATCTGACAAGAAACTATCTGGCCTCATGCTGTTAAATTAACAGATTGATTTCCATGAACATTGGCCAGAAATAAGGATGGCAGCCCTATGAAACAAATATGTTAGTATCAAGCATCTCCTTCCCTTCCCCCAGCTGCAGATGCTTGAAAAGGCTAAAAAAATAATGGAAGGTCATAGGTCTTCCGCCTCCAGAAAACATTATTGGGTGAGGAAACCACAGAAGGATGTTTACAACATGGACTACCACAGAGATGAAAGCCGTATCTGTTTGCAGGAGAAGAAGCAGTGTCAGGAGAGTAGCAGATGCCTTTCAGGGATTTATCCAGCTTCATAGGCTAGCTCAATAATGAATGTCCATGCTTACGTAACTCTTTTTCCCAAAGAGGAGAGGTTAATAATATTGTGATTGCATTTGCTGCAATTCTAATTAAAGAGTATTTTAGCTATATTATTTAAAATAAATGCAATTTTAATACAGTATTAAGGAATTCAGTTCTGTGCATCCTTAGAATGTCACTGATCACACTGCACTGAACCGTTCAAGGTCACAACACACTGTATATAAAGTACACTGAAGAAAGTCACATCTTTTATTTGAGTAAAACCCAATGTTTCCTCAAAATGTTTGCTTACTACCTCTAAACCATGAAATAAGTAATTTTTATATTCATTTTTGGCTATGTAAACAAAAGCTCACAATTAAGAGACTTTCCCAAGAACAAAGTTAGCACCCAAACTGAGAGCCAAATACACAAGTAACTGCCTGTCCTTAAGCTGCTCTAAATCACATTTCCCTGTCATTAAATGCATCTGATTCAGAGCATAACTTCTGATTGATTTTATTCCCTTACTCTTTTTAGGTATTTGCAGAGCTCAGATCCACCATAATTCAACAAACATCTAAAATATTAATAACACGACTACAGAACACCACAGTAATGGAGACAAGCACCTCTTTTACCCATGGGGAAATCAAAACTTGAATTATCCAGGGACACAGACTCAGTTCTGTATTGAAGCTTGGATACTGTTTAATAACAATGCTTACCTTTCACTTTTCACTGACACAAACAACCTTCAGTTCAGAGCTACCTCAACCGTTTTGCTTTTGAGTCCTTTGCTAGCAACATCCTAGAACAAATAATGAGTTATTTGTTGGGAACATCAAAGTCTCTAGCTTTATGGGTTTGATTATATCCTGTTTTGCTGATGTAAGGTCAGTGAGTAGGTACAAATTTTTTAGGAAAAAGGGTCTAATTTCCCTGTTTCAGGGTACGGCTCTAAAATATGTGTTGATTTCAGTTCACTTAGTTTTTGTGTGCCTCTGAAATCTGAAGCATCCTCCCTCTCTTGGGTAGCTATTCTTCCCCACAGTGACCGGCTGCCTCCAGCACAATGACTGTAAGGCGTCCCTTTTTAACCAGGAGTACTGATAAATAAAAGAGACAGGTATTGGCAATTTGGAGAGTTTTCATCCAGCCTTCCATCCACTTGTGCAATGTCTATCTCAGCATTATTTAGCCTCGAAGGGACTGAATTCAGTCTTTCAAACCTAGAGGGGTGTCTCAAACACCAAGACGTGCATATTTCAGGTGAAAGACCTTCCCTAAAGGCAAAGCACTGTGCTGATGGGAATACAAGAGTATACAAGGTCCCTGCATTGTGAGGAAGGAAATGAGAGTTCTGGTCCCAATTCCCAGGGACTCCTTTCTCAGTTCAATACAAATGCAACACAAACTACTCACATGTTTCAGGGAATGGACTTTTAAAGCCACGTTGAGATGAGCAGGCTCTACCGTTCTTCAGCAACAGCACAGACATTAAGATACTATGAATAAAGTCCTCACTTAGGGCTTCCATGGAACATATGGAGAGCCTCAGCGCTTACTTCCATTTCAGCAGGCCTCCTGGTGAGGGACAGTCCTCTACTGCCTGACAACAGACACTTTAGCATCCTTGGGTGGCCACATCCATTTCAGCAGGCCTCGTGGTGAGGGACAGTCCTCTACCGCCTGACAACAGACACTTTAGCATCCTTGGGTGGCCACAGGCAATCACCAAAGAAACTTCAGAGGCTGAGGGGGGAATGCTGATAAATGTCTAAGCAGGTGCAGAGAGTTGGTGGTATAAGCTAAAGGCTCAGGCAGGATTTAGGCAGACTGGATCCCTCCCCAGATTCTCGCAGACTGAGCAGCAGCATGGATGTGTGTAGCCTCATCCTTCCTAGGGGTAAGTGAACAGCCAAGTTCTCAGATCTTTTGATCAAGTATTTCATGCAGCATAAAGAACATGTTCCTTGGGAGTGACCCTGCAGTATTAACCCACCACAGCCATGTCTGCCTTACAGTATCATTTGTGCTGCTGTGTGCTTATATCTCAGAATGGGAATCTGAGGCCTGTGTGTGTGTATTGCATATTCTCATATTTAAATTCCCAAAATGATTGTCCTGGAATTATATATAAAAATATATATAAATTAATATAAAAAATTATATATACACACACATATAATTAATTTTGTTTCTGATTAAATTTACATTATCACTACTTAATATTTTAGAATGATTCCAGTGAGTCAGTAATTCCAACAGTCTTTTGACCCCCTCCCTTTTCAACATATAAAGTCCCTGAAACTCCCAGCTGCCCTACAGATAAATAGTGCTGCTATCCTTGAAACAGATGTTTCTTTAGACTGAATTCATATAAGAATAAACTAATATGTATACAAAGAAATTGTAAAAAAAACCCACTTGGAAGGTCTCTAATAACTAAGGAAACTAAAAAAAAAAAAAATAAATGTAAAAATATTTTGATCTGAAAGCTTATGTAGCATCATTTAGCTAAAAGAAGGACAGGGACAGGGAGTTAAAAGAAATTGTCGTAATAAAGCAGTAATTATCGAGCCATGAGAGTTCTTTTCTTTTTTGTTAATTTTACAGCTATTAAAATAATTAGCCATAGATTACGTACAGCATTCAACCCACTGAAGTATTCTAAGCCAGTACTGTGGGGTTTCTTAATAAAAAAATCACATATTCAGAGTACATCTACTCAAATCAGGCATAGAATTTTTCCTCCCTCATGACACAGCATTAACTTGCTTTTCTTACAGTTTTGATCCACTTTTACAACAACTATCACTGTCTTACATTTCCTTACAATTACGTCCTAACTTCTTCAAAATAAGATAGTGAATTATGCAACACAAGATCAGGCTGGAACCTGAAGATCAGCTGTGTAATTTACATGGCTGCTACCTACACACAGCACAGAAGTACTTAAAACTACTGAATTTTAACTCATACGTGACCCAGGCTGTGCACAATTGTACTATCAGCCAGCTAATTTGCACAACTTAGAAGACATCTCCTTTACCTTTCATCTCCTTCACTACAGTGTATTTCAATTTTCAGCAATCTTAGTTAAAAGGAGAATAGCAGCAGAATAATACTTGTCTTCCTTTCCCAATCTACATACCCAAACCTACACTAATAGCAAGCCTTTTAACCTGCTCTTATGAGACAAAGAATAATACAATCTGTATTCTTTTCTATAGCCACAAAACACAGTCAACAACAAACTCCAATTCTACTTATTATCTGCTACCTGAGTACAAAATATATGCTCTAATAATATATGTCACAGATCAGAGACTAAGAAATTTTGAAATAATTATTTTAACTACAGAATTTACAGTATTCTTTAGAAAACACTGTTAATGTTGTTGTTTAAAGTGCCTGAAAATACAAAGAGTACCAAGACCAATAGCCAGTAGCAACTACTATGAGAGTATGAAAATAATTTTTATCAGGCATATATACAAAAATGTTTTTGGTAGCACATGGTCTTTTGATATTTCTGTTGCAAATATTAATACCTTTAATACCCCTTAGAGGACTTCTTTTTTTTCCATGGAAACACTACCTCTTGGGAAAAAAAAAAAAGAGTAAAACATAAAACAACTGTACAAAATAAATAAATTTAAATGTATCTTCTCCCAGTATGTTCTTTGCAGAAAGATGAACTTAACCACTAGATGACAAGAATACTCTACAGAATACTGCAGTAGTTTTTGGCAGATACACCCTCAGGACTTCGGTTATATGCATAGCTTTTACAAAAATACTTGATCTGGCTACAGACTCAGTAACTTGGCCATCACTAGCGGTAAAACTATGAAGGCCCACCAATGACATCAGAAAAAAAGACAACCGGTACTGCAGCAGAGTTCTTAGAACAATTACAATGGCAAAGTCAGCCAAGTTGTGTATTCCCAAACTGTAGTCAGTGCCATACAGAAGAGTCTGTCATCAGTTACAGAAGGATGCTTTTTTCCTCTGAAGAAAAATAATGGAAGAACTCAACAGTCTGCTGAATGGTTGTTCACATATGTTCATCTAATTTCAAAAGCAAAATACCAGGGCTCGATACTAGAGTTGTCCATTCTGGGATGCAGCCAGGCCGGAAAAATAAAAATAAAAAAAATCTGTGTTTTTGAGTAAGCTGTGGGACACAGCAAACGGCAACAGGTGACCAACACCACAATCAGCTGGCAGGGAATACTTCATAGAGCATATGGTCACTGAACCCACGTCATACGAGATGAAAAGCATCTCCTGTTGCACCAATTTCTTCCATTACTTCCTGAAAGGCCTCCTGTAGTAAGCTGAACCTTCCAGTGCTTGACTGTTACACTGCTCCACCAACACCACACCAATCACACAGATGAGGCTTCACATGACCAGCATTTCTTCTTCAAGTACTGCAGTGCACCATAACTGTAGCAGAGGGTTGGGATCAGGTGTTCTGGAGCATAGATCAAAGAAATCACTGGAAGTGGGCTGCTGGTGACCAGGTCACAGGACCAAACCTGCTACTCACAAAGTCCAGGACAGTAAGGAGCAATTTCCACAACCACTTGTGATTTATGACTGACTCTGCTGGTGTTCCCTTTCCATTTGGGGGCACAGTCAACCAGGTGCAATGCTTTCAACTAAGCCACGCAGGCTGACTTCAAAGTAAGGTGAAAGTGCTCACATAGTTAGGCTCTGTTATCTAGAAGACTGGTAATTGCTGAAAGGCAGCACAGCCTGGCTTTCTGCTGCAACTGAACTAATTCCTCTGGCTGGTGACACAGGTGTGTAGTTAAGAATAAAAAATCCATACGGAATGAACAAAGGGAAATTATTTAAACTTTGGCAGAAACATGAGCAGCGTGGTCTGGCCAAGCTAATCCTGCTCTAACCTGACACAGTGGCGAAGGTGACTTCTTTGTTAGCTGATTGTCGCGCCAGAGTTAGAAGTGCAAGTGGATGCCCACACTGACAAAGAACATTATTTACATAAAATTGAGCCTATGCTCATCGAAGTGGTGTGTGTCTTGCACATGAACTCCAAAGAAGCCCCAGGGATCAATCTCAACAGATTCACTGGACAAAAGCATCCAGCATTTGTGCTGCAGAACATGCAGGAGAGTTCTCGCCCATTCAAGCTTCACCAACCCAAGAACAAGCTTGGGGCAGCTCTCAAAGCAGAGATACTTTATCCATGGAGCTGCTGCCAGTGGTCTCTATTATTTTTATTTTCCCAAATATTTACTTAATTTAAAAAAATTCAATGAAAAACTAAAATGAAATATCTACATACATACACACACACACTTTCCCAATCCTTAAAAGACTAATTTCTACCTACTCTTCAGAGTACCTGAGAATCCTTTCTCCCTGGAGAATATTTCTTGGAAAGCACAACAGAATTCATCTGCATTTGTCAAATTTGTCAAGTTGTTTCTCTTTTTCATTTATACTCATGTAAAAACATTTGCACTCACAATGGGGAAACAAAAGATGATCTTTCACAAATTCTTTTCTGCTATATCACACTTCCCTGACATATGGGATATAAAGTAATATGTTTCTGTGTATTTGCACATCTATGCAGAAAAGAGATCATAAATAACACCATACAATCTCAACAGAAATTCTATGTTAAAGGGAACTGCAAATTCTCAAAAAGATTTTTCCTTTTGAGAGGACCATGACAATTTAGTTCATTTATCATAATATTTATGGAGACTGTAAAGAAAGAATAAAGGATTAAACTGAAATTTTGAGAGGGAATTTGGAGGACAGACTACATTTGCCAAAACCAAAATACAGTCCTCATATCCTGATGCACTACAGAGAGTTCAGGACAGAGCCTTCCAGAGAACTAGGTTGCTTCTGTGAAGACTTCCATTAACATTTCAGAATAGACCCAAAAAGCTTTTAGATGCAAATTCCTCCCCTACCTTTAAAATTAAATATTTGTGTTAACATTTATCAAACTGTTACAAACACAGGAAGCCCAAGGATTTGGAAAGGATTAATATCATGATTATGGAGCTATTAATCTATCTTCTCTTCCATAAAACCACATGCATGACAGCAACAGAAGGAAGCTGACCACAAGACATACTTCTTTTGAACTAATTGTACAATGAAACTTAAAAACCTATTCCTTACTCTTTCTAAGCAAAGAGTAAGTTAGGATAAGGATCTAGATAACAAGAGTATGAGACCTAAGTGTTTACCCTTGCAGAAAAGCAAGGTATGATCTCCTACATGTTTCAGAGGAATTTTAACAAAATCTCCTCAAAGTTTTTGTACTGTAAATACAAAAAGAATTCCAGCAACTCAATTCTGTGGACTTGCCTTGGTCCACAAGAGTTCCCACAGTAAGGAACACACCATATAAAAGCTACGTGTTACCTACATACTACATGATTCCAAAACATTCGATTTCAGTGGTAACTTAGAGATGTTAGACACTAAATATACCAATTTCTATGTGAAATAGGCAAGTATGGTCAGTTATTGATCTATTTTGCCAAATCAAACATATTTTTCTGTCATCTATATTTACATATGTTCTGATGAGTTTTAGCCAACAAACACAAATTTTGGGCACTCATGTCTATCACATGTCATATCATACTTATATTAAATCCATAAGTCATATCATATTTGTATTTGAAGTATATGCAATGTGCCAAAACTGCCTCCAAAATAAAGAAACTGTGCATACATTACACAAGAACAGTCTGTTATCCAAGAATCCTACACCATCCTGAGTCTACAACTCCCTATTTTCCGCTTGGAGTATTTTCTCAACAGCTTTATCACTGATGCAACCAGAAAGAGTACTGTGAACAGTAATAATTCATGTAAGCAATAATACTGCTTTGTGCACTTTCAGTTGGTTAAAAGGAGGACTATCTTGAGGCAAAATACACTCCTGAATTATATATGGACAGAAACATGAGTACTGAGATACAGTACAAATTCTGAATTGCCTGAATGAGGCTTTTTTTATTTACACTGGGAATATTTTAGACAGATAGGCTTTTAGAGGAGATTAAGGATGGATTTTACAGGGAAGTTGAAGGGAAGACAGTGCTTATATCCCTTGAATTTTAATGTGGGAGTCATGCCTCTTTCTTACAGAGCTATTAAAAAAAAATGTATTCTGTAAGGCAGAACTGAAACAGAAGATTCACATAGCTATCTAACCTCACTAAACCACAATTAAAAGGATGATTTTTCTGAACATTAACTTTTCACTGACTTCAGGCTTAATCTGAATACTTTTTTTATTTTAAAAATTCAGAAGATATGTACATTCCAGACAATATGCCAGCAACAAGTGAAATAGATCCTGGTTGGCTTGTTTTATATCAACATTACAAGAGACCAGGACAATCACTTGAAATCCTTTGATTTCACAGCCAAATAAAATACTATGAAGATTAAGCATAACTACAAGCAAACAGAGGATGTCAATAGAGAATTTAAAATTATCTGACACCCAGTAACAGGACATGTTTAAAGAAAATCAATTTAAGTCACTTAACTATTCTCCTACTTTTACATGCTGCTTATTTGAAAGTCAGCAGGCTTTCTGAAAGAACAGCTTTTTCATAATTATAATGATTGTTACAAAAAGTGCTACCTAACAAGTTGGATTTTTTTTAAATACTTGTGTGGAATTTATCTTTCTCATTCTATTCATTCTTTAAAATATATAGTACTGAAAGTCAGATATTATCTTCGCTTTGACAAAGTGAATACACTGAAATAAATGAAGGAAATACAGAAAAAAAGTTTTAATTTTTCATTTTTTAAAATTTAAACTTAGATTTTTTTTTTTAGATTTCGATCAAGACACCACTGAAATAAGTTACATGTCAACCATACTTCCCTACAGTTTCAGAGTTACATCTTTAAAAAATTTAATCATAGTTACTTCTATAGTCAATACAAGTGATAATGTATGGTAAGTTACAAGGAGCAAGTTGAAAACCAGATCCTGTGCTTTCAACTGCTCAGTAGTATATGAAGTGTGAAAAAAACCCAATAAAAATAAAAGATAAAATATAATATCTTCAAATCACCGAAGTAAGAATCCATGCAAGTAAGTATACCTCTCCTCCCCAGAAAAAGAGATTCCTAGAACTGGATAGTAAATTCCATATGACAGGGCCTGAGTAAAAAAGAACTGACTTAGACCCTTGCCAAAAGAAATAAAAAGATTTACTAAAATGCTGGAATACCTATAGGAAAGATAAATTTGACAGTGAATGAAGTGCACCTTTGTAAAGGCAATGTGGGAGGTACAATCACATTCCTAAGAGAACACTAGATGATTCTCACTGGAGAAACCTGACAATAAAATACAAGGAAGTTACTTGTATATAACATCAAAGATGCCATTTGCAAGAACATATGCAAATGTGTGATTTAGTCTATTACTGTACATATCCTCTACACCAAATGTTACTGCTGAAAAATTAAATTGAGTTAGTCTTAGCTCCCTATGGTCCTTACTCCTACAACTACAATCAACACCTTTTCCTACAACTACAATCAATTCTTTTTTCTGTATATCTCAAAATACCCAGCTGACGCAAAAGCCAGAACCACCCAAATCCTACATTCAAAATTCCACCCAATTAGGTGAGGAAGCTCATCTTAAAGCTTGGCAAAATGTTTTTTTTAATAGTGTTGGGCGTAAGAATCTGATCTTTCCTTCAAATAAATGCAGTGTATATGTGTAAAGAAAAATTGAATATACACCTAGTTGACTGGAAATTTCCAAGTTGACAAGGCAACTTTGCTATATAGTCCCATCAAAATTTGTTGGAAAAACAAGCTTGCATAAGGATCAAATGCCTGATGTTGTGCTTCTTTAGATGCATAAACATTTTGATAGCCAAAATGATAATGTTCTAAAAAGTTTTTCATATTAAATTGATGTCATAAGCTTCCTTAGTGAAGTAAAATGAAGACATTAGTCATCAATTGTACATGTAAATAATCACAGGATACAATACTTACAAATAATCTATGTAACCAAAAAAAGTATTAAAATTCACCCTGATCTGCTTAAATTTATCAAATTACATGGCCTAGCTCAAAGGATAGTTTCTCATCAGTTATGTTCCACTGATGTACAGTATATTTGATATCAAACTTATCTGGAGGGTATACTGAAATACTACACTAATTTGTGCAGAGGAGCTGACATGATGTACAATGGCCTAAAGCTACAAGTGGAACCCCATAAGGAAAGACACTTTCAACAAATGACTGCTGTATTAATAATGGCAATCTAAGATATTTTTCTGTCTGTTAAATTGTTTGCATGGACTCATGTAATTTAATACCATATACTGACTATTCCTACTCTTAAGAAACCTTATACTTTGGAAAGAGAACAGTTGCTTTCTACATGGACAGTCTGCTCTTTTCTGTCACCAAGCCTTACCTTAGAAAATGTAATTTTAACGTTTCACCAATTCTAAACAAAATCACCAGGAACTAACAGGCATCTGTTCACACAAAAGACCAGTTTGCATGGTATTAGTTTTCTTGCCTATCATATCTGAAATACTTGTTTCATCTTAACTTTCCAAGTTTAAAAATCTGTATTTAAATTAAGCTATAGGAATTTTACACGCTTTTGTCTCTAAAACCATGTTCTACACATTCCAGTAGCTTTGGAAAATAGTACGTTTTCCAGCTTCCAGGAAATAATCTTGATCTTAAACCCATAAAGGCAGAACAGTTCCAACTCCTTGCATTCCTTCCACCCAAACATTCTATTACACTAAAACTGACTGCTTATTAACAGAGCATGGGTAAACAGAAAACACCCTAACATAACTCCCAAGCCACAGCTATTGAGCTTAACTTGATATGTCCAGTGATACTCAGAGGACTGGGGCTTAACTTCAGAACTACGTGGTTTCAGAAGAGAAAAGAAACATTTAGATGAGCTAATAAATAAAAGATTTATAAAAACACATTTTTCTACACATTTCTTCTCTACACATGCTGATGTGCCACGACATCTCTATCTCCAATTGACACAGAACATAGTCATACATACCACAGTTTGGTGGTTAACTTGAATCACTTCATCCCCAGCATGGATTTTCTTGCACCGATCTGCAGGTGACTGAATTTAAAATAAAAGAGATGATAAAGAATACAGTTCTTACTGATCATCATCTCTCTCTCACTAGTATGATTGCTAAGCTATGTAAATCAGGTTAAACTGATAATCACATTCTGCTGTGAAATAAAGAATTAAAGAAATATTTAATAAATAATTTCATTGTTGTTGAAGAAAAATAATCTGTACCGTTGTACACAATGCAATCAAATGTTAAGAAAGGTACGAATATTTTTTCTATTAAAGGGTAACTGAGTCCTAAGGATTTCTTTTTAATTTCATTCTGCCAAAAGAGTTCTTTCATCTGCCTGACATCTCTTGGGTCTGGAAAGCCAATCTTTGGCTGAATTTTGACCCTATGAAGGCTAAATTGGCAACTCCTCATAAATGAATTTCACAATATTGCCTTTTTATTCTACAATTTTTCAGCATGTTGCAGAAAACGTCAGTAAATTACTGTTCTTCAAAGAGTACACAAGAAGAGTGGATTAGGTTAGATATTAGCTAGGAAGATCACATAAGTTACATGGTAACTTACTTTCTGGGTCATTATTAGAGCATAAGAAATGCAATCAGCATCAAAATCATATAGAGATCAGACCACATTTTCAAAAAACGATGCTTTGGCCTCAAGAAATCACCCCAACAACAACAAAAAAATGTAAACAAAAAACCCCAACCCTCCTCTGTAAACTGACATCCTCCCCAAACTTTCCCTTCTTCTACCTTCTATATTTACAGTAAACCAATTGTTTTCTGAGGGAAATATCCCTGTGTTTAGAGGAAAATTAGGTCCTTCAGCTTTTCACAGAGTGTCAAAACTTTGACTTTTCTCTCACATTGTGGCAGCCAGCCAATGAAGGCACTTAACTTGAAGGTAGAAGGCAAGACAGACAGATTGAGGAAAAAAAAGAGTTGCTCAGGAGCAGGTTTCTGAAAAGCTGCTATGAATTTTACAGAAAGGAATGAACTTAAATTCATTTTCACGTGAGATAGCAAGCCATCTAGAGAATACGTTCCAAGCCTGAAATGTGGACTGTTTGTAATAACCGAAGTACCACACCCCCATTCAAAATATACTTCGCATAGCTATGCCATGACTTTCTAGTCCAATTCTACATAATTCATTGCCTAAATTAAGGACAGTGTTTAAATGGAAGATATCCAAGAGAAGAATGAGGCTAAAAGATGGGTCATTCGTGACTCAGTTCTAGGAGACATTGCTCCTACATCAAGCTGGGCTGGTAAAATTGTAATTTCAGTTACATAAAGAACAGTAGCCTTGACTTTTTGGCACTATTTCAGTATTAAAGATGTTGGCTGAGTGACTGGGGGAAAAATTTTAACACTGGTGATTATGTTTTAATGATCTATCTTCTGTCTGCCACTACACTACTCACACTTATTCATACCTCTAACAATCTTCATAATCCTCCCAAGTAATACGGCTATTTTAGTTCACATGTAGTTACACCTAAGACTTTCAAAATGTCAATGCAAGCGCATCTTCTGTCATTATCCTTGAACTCTACAGGACTGTATTATGATACAAACTTTCTCCTCAATTGACTTCAGCACTTGCAGCTTAAATTTTGATAAGACAGGTATTTTGTGTAGCAGGCTGCCAAGCCAGTAAATTTGGTCTGATAATCCTCAAACTGGAAAAGTCTACTTAAAAAAAATCATTGCAACGATGCCTTGAACAGACTGCAAGGTGAGGTAAAAATCACTTACACAGGAGTCTCAAGGCCGTGGTCTTATTAAAAGGTTCCAACTCTGGTTCCTTACTGCTTTTTCCTCTCAAGAATACAGACCTTGATGCAAAGAAATACTACCTTTATCATCACTATTTAAGGAAAAGGAGAACTGATAAGTTCTTTCCTTTTTTTTTTTAGATGTATATGCTAATCATTAAGAAAAATATAAATTCAAGAAGTCCCACTAAGAAGAAAAAAGTGTATTACATCACAGCTGTATCTTCATTAGCTGGTAATTCAGTTCAACAGGGAGTTGAAAAACCAATGGAAGGACCTGTCACTGAGGCTCACACATGGATACCATACAGGGTATTCAGAATCTGCTTACGATTTATTCTTCAGAATAGATTTACTTTTGTGCTTTAGACTAAATGTCGTCTTTGCCCCACTCCTCCAGTATACCCACTCTGTCTGAAAGAGTATTATAGACTCCACGGGGCACACTTGTTGCATGCCTAGAGAGGAGTTTGGTGTTATATCTTCTCTGAGGGCTAACGGCAACCTGCAAACTCAACCAGTGCACAGTAAGTGGGGATGCTGGGAGCACCACCTTCTAAGGTACACTCCTGCTGGAGATGCACCACATGCTATTACTTTAGAAAATACTCTTTTCTATTGCAAAAGCAAATTACAAAATGGCCTTATTTGAAGAACACATTTTTTTTTTTTTGTGAATTAAAAGAATCTCTCCAACATGATTTAAAAGAGCCGCTCAACAAGAAATCTGCAATCTCCTGCTGGACCAATACATCCTTTATATTTGTTACTCCCAAACAAAAGACATAAACCAGAAATCTCAGCTTGCTCTAATGCTACAGGACCACCAGAGAGAAGCTCTTACGGGGCAGTGACCTGTGAAGAACACTGCTCTCTCATAGTCCAAGTTTCAGAGCTCAGTTGCTTTAAACTGCAGGGCTGATGTGTTGGAATAGATGACTCTTAATGCTGAACAGCAAGATCCAAACTCTAATGGGCTTTGTAGCTGGACATAAAATACCTCAAATGGCAAACAGAAAGAGCAGAATTGTGGTTAAAAAAAATACTATGTTGTATGAATGCAGCTAGCACTGCCATGCTATTGTGTTTATTAAAAAGACAAATTCTCTATGACCTTTCAAGAAAGTGTCAGACAAAAAGTTGTGCCAATGTCTGAACTGAAGGAGCAAAACTGGAAAGAAAAAGCCACAAAATGTTGTTCAAAGGGAAGATAATTTTGATTCTTACTGTTTCCTACAAGTTAAATTGTATCACAAACAGTTAACACGTCAACATCCACGGATCAGATCAGACCTGCACCATCATGACTTTGCTCTGGCTATGCTGCTTAGATGTTTCTCTCCTCCCATCTATCAGAATACTACCTTTTTTTTTTGTTAAAGGAAGCAGCTAGCAATCACGTGTTTAATAGCAGGAGACATCTTGCCTTCTTCAAGCCATTACTCATTTTCACAAACACTTTAACATACAACAGGCTTTTCCCTAGATAGCAGACTGCAGTTTCTCGGTCTGCTGTGAGTGCCTCCAGGATGTTACAGTGAGTGAAAGAGTCAGTAACAAAAGCAGATAAGTCATTACGACTGAAGCTTCCTGGTGCGGCTTTAAATTATATTCATGAATCACAAAAGATAAGAGCTTTGAGGGAATGCATTAAGTTTTTATTTTTATCTTTATCTTCACCCCTGGGAAATTAAATCCAATATTAGCAAGTCATGGAGAGAAATGGCTCCTTTTTTAATCTGAGAGAAATTCAATGTAAAATCACCCTCTTTCTTTCACGTGTTTTCTAGTTTAAGCTCATCTATGGTTCTGTTGTTTTTGTTCAGTTTTGCTAATTTCACTGATGATATCTGTAGCTCTAAGTATCGCTTCCTAGAATTTTGATTTCAGAGCTGAAATTCCTTATGATTTCCTTATTCTGAGACAGGTGGTATTCACAGAAGTTCTACAGCAGGTATTATCTATTGGCTATAACCGATGGATATCCTGCCCGCAGCAGAAGAATAAAGAAAGGAAAAAGGCTATCAGATTGCAGTTCCTATGAAGGGATGAAAATAATATTCCTATTTTAATGAGATGTTAACAGAACCTCACTACACATCAGAGGCAGCAGCCGTAGATCTCATGTAGGTAGTCTGCACTTCCCACGGTATGACACAGCAGCAGGATAAACCAAACATTTCAGACAGCTTAATTTTAATAAAATGCCATCAAAATCTTTGAAATGAATTGCCTAAACCATTACAGAACAGTTCAGTGCTGTTCAGTGGTTTGTTCCGTGTTCACTGAAGATTATGGATAGAAGCCTTTCCTCCCAGAATTATGATTTTGCTCATTTCCTCACAGACAGCCGGTTCTTTAAATACGTTGTACAAGCAAAGAAGGCTGTATTTCAAAGGCAGTTGAAAAGTATTCTATTATGTTTTGTTTGCTGTTTAATGCTTTCAGTGAGAATTAATACACCAGTAATAAGTGTTTCTATTTATAAGCATTACTCAGAAGTTCATGCAGAAATACATGGTGGCCAATGGGAAGGGATGTCCTCATTTTCATGCATTTATTTTTACAAAATAAAGCTTGATAGATGAAAACGTAAAAGCTGTTTGTCTAATACTGCAGTAAACTCCAGCATATGAGTCTATACATAATAAAGACATTTATCTTTTATTCACAGAGCAAGGCAACTCCAAAACAGCTACTTCCTATCTTGATCAACTGCAGCATTTTAGGCGTCTTGCAAGAATAAATCAAAACTAATTCCCCTGATCCTCAGCTGGGAACAACTCTTTCAATTCTGAGGTAAACAAGCACAAGCATTTCTGCTGTCCAACATGCTATTGGTCCTCAACAGCCAACTAGCACACTTTTGCAAGCAAAATGTAGCCTATAGCAAAGGGAAAGCATAAACCACAGCTAAGGTCAAAAAGGCTTCCAGGGCTGAACATACAGTGTTAACAATACTTACATTTTCTGTTGTTCCAGTAATTACATGGAGACCATCATATGTTGATTTAATGTACATACCCTAAGAAAAAGACATCATGGGAAAGAATTTTTAAAGTGTTTCACAAACCATCACCATCCAAACATAACTTGAATATCTTTAAAAGAAAAGGCCTTTTTTTTCCCCCTTTTTTTCTTTTTTTACAGATTTATGGAGTTTTAATATATGTCATGAAGAATTTGTCTCTAGATAGGAAAGTGCTTTCTGATATGCTTCAAGAACAACAGCCTAAATGATTTTGGCCTTAATTAGCAACAGCAAACTAAAACTTTTACCACAGCCATCTCCATAAATACTCCCCATTTTTTTTTAATATACTACTTCAACTACAAATATAACAATACCTAAATACAAAAACAGCCCCCAGAATTACATATTGCCTTAGGATGTTCAATACTTCCACTTTTGCTTTGGAAGTCATGTAAGACTTTAAAAGATCTGGAGTCTCTGGTAGGCAAAGCTGCAAGTAAAACTTTCAAACTGACAACAAGTGCTCTCAGGTGTGCCTGCAAAATGGCTGTAAGCCTTTCTGATAGACTCACTCATCTCGGTGGACAGGTCAGCTATAAAACTCAATGACGAACACTTAAACCACAACTTTGTTAGCTATCCCACTTCTTTCAAAAATACGCGGAAAAAAGGGATAGCTTATGAACAGACAAAAGTTAGTTCATGGGTAGGTAGTCTGAAAGACCGTCTCAGACTTTTCATCAAGTCATAATTCAAACATTTCCACAGCATCCAGTAAGACAGTGAGAAAATGAAAAAGGAGAGATAATTGGTGTACACCAAGTATTCAAGAACTTATGAGGAATCTCCTTTCCACCAAACAGTTCACAGAAAGCATGAAAATAGCCAACATTTGAATAAATGTGATCTCCATAACCTACTTATTCTCCTTTTAATTAGAGTGCCACAAAGAAGTCTGTTCCCAGCTGAAGAACAGGGTGCATTCACTGGTGATAAGTATGGTAAAAAGGCAATGAAGACATAGCAGGTTGGACTAATTTAATTTGGGACCAGAAATCATGGATATTTTCGTAGTGAGGACAAACATGTACCTCCCACTTAACAAAGTGGATGATATCCCCAGTGAAAAAAACCAGACTATTTTGCTCTGCACAGTACGCAGCAGTAACGACATCAAACCCAGCTGTCATGTTGGGCTGTCACAGCTAGAAAGAGGAAAGCAAAAAATCTGCTCATTATTACGCATATAGGAAGCCTCTAGCACAATTTTTCAAATTCTAGCTTGTCTCTGCACCTTCAGGATTTTTTCTGTTAACTGGCTCCGTGCATGCAGTTTTGTGCTTAATTCAGTTACTTCAAATGCAGAATAGCAATTTCTTACACATTTATCCTCACAACACCCCTGTGAGGTAGGGAAGCACTATAATACATATATTTTACAGAGAGGATAATGAGCAACACAAGAGGCTGATATACATTGTTTTCCATTATTTGTTACTCATACCTACCCCAAACCAACAAAAAAATGGGCCTTAATCCCTTTCTGGATGTGGATCTGACCATATACCCCGTGACACTGCAAGATCTGAAATCATGGTGACTTCATGATGACAGGAAATAGGAGTCAGGTCCTCACACAGAGCAATTTCTGAAGAAAGTCATGTCTTTGTTTTTATTGACAATGAGTTACTGCTCTCAATTTAAGACATCAAGAATGGAAGAAGATGATAGTCTCACACAATAGTTCCACAGTGTTTAGTTTTGTGAAAAGCATTGTTCTGAAGGATAGTAAGGTCATCCAAGTATGCTATAATGGCAGAGTGTAATTCACATCTAATCTAGCCTTTTCTACAAATGTAGAAGACTTTGAAAAAGCAAAAGAGGAGAAAGAATTTTCGTAGAATTTTCTTTAAAGGCTAAGATCAAGATTTTGCACACATTGGGTAACAGAGAGAAGGAAGCTGCAAAAAAGATTATTTTTATTCCAAACACGCAAAGTTAATAAAGATTACACTAGTACTATGACACAATTTTGCAAGAGCCAACATAATTCTCTTTACAAAGAAGCTTCTAAACAGACATAACACTTTGCAACAGAAAGACGAACCGCCCTTTCATTCACATTCCTCCATGCCTTGTTTTAAATGAACAATATATGGGAAACGGTACACAGAAGAGAATATTTCTGGCTAATTGTTTGATCTGCAGTGGAGATAAGAATACCGTAGGCATTTATAAGTTTTCCTCTCTCTATCTCCATGTGGCTGCAAAATACCAACAGTACTTTTAGTGACCAAGAACACAGGGGAGATTAGTGCGTGTGCTGTTCATTTGTACTGAAACAAATTGGCAGATAACACATCTTAGGTATTCAAAGATAATGCCCTGGTCCCTATGAAATTACAAGAGGCAGTTAGGTCAAATAAAAAGAAAGATAATTCAGTTAATTAAAGCAACTCTAACGTAACTACCTCAGGAAACAACAGCAACTGTATGTCTACATTAAAGATTGGGTAACTCACGTTTAATTATATTATAGATTGTCCTTTCTAATCAGTTATAGGTAGAAGCCTAATTTCAAATGACACATTTTATCTTGGTGCAAGATATTATTGAATTCGTACCTTTTCTTTATTTTTTTTCTTTATTTTCTTTCTATTTTTTCTAAAAAATAAAAACAGAATCTGATATATTTTTAACATGTTTAACATAAAGCTGGCTAAAAAAGAACAGAAGATACAAGTTTTAGCACACGTATTACTGAATTTTTACTCTTTCACTGTGGCATCATCTTAATGGAATCCCCCAAAGTTATATGTGCCTTTTTAACCTCAAACAGTTCTCAGAACCCTGTTCATATTTTTTTTCTATCTCTTCCAATATCTCAAGACAAGTAACTCAGGAGAAATATTAGGAACAGTAGCACACTGAATTCCTGGAAAATATCTTCTAGCTAGGCAGCCAGCAGTGCACTTTTAACCAGCTGTCATATTCTGCTGTATCTACAACTTGTATTTTATGAGTGCTTTTTCACATGACAGGCTCATTTCATGGTTGCTTCAGCAGGCAAAGAGGAATTCAGAACAGTCAGTCTCATGTTCTGGTGGATTCACCTTTGTGTCTCTGAATCCAGCAATCTAGGTGAATAGCTGCTACTTGAAATCATACCATAGTACCCGAATTGAATAGGATTAAAATGATAATATGAACAGGAAAAACTGAAATTCAAGATTAACCCCTGCAACAATTCTCTATTCTATAGTAAAAAAAAAATTAAAAAAGAAAGGGACTGTTGATGAAATACTTCCTAAGGAAAAGTGGTAACTATAACTTGGTTACCCCCTTTTTATTTAACAAAAGGCATACAGCACTGTACTTCTTGACTAAATACACTCATTGTTTTCAGTCAAGCAGTAATATTTTCAAATCTGTCTCCTGGTAAAAAGTACTACCTAAGGTAGTCAGTTTTGTCTCTTTCTAGAACATCAACAGTATAAAACCACACAAAATTAAATCCTGCTTAATGAAAATGATACAGGTAAAACAACCTCCAAGTCCTCAAAAAAAAAAAAAAAAATAAAAAAGTGATTACTCATGGGAGCATGCTGGTGATTGCAAAGCTGACCACGTTAACCCATGTTAGAGCCTTTTAGAAGAATTTTCTACTCTGACAACTCCCTTGTCACCCTTACTTCACAACCACTGCAGGCCGGTTCTCTTCCAGCAGCAACACTTACTAGAGAACGTGTATGCAGCCAGTCACATAACCACACCTGGGCAAGAGACCAGGAACAGAAGAAAGTAAAAATAAAAAAAGGCAAAAAAAAAAAGAAATACCAAACCACACCCACCCATAACATTGCTTGAATCAGTACACAAGAGTTTTCCCACAACACACCCTAACAACATTTTCTGCTTGCCAGGTTATTTAGTCTGTTTTACTGATAAGTTTTAACTAGCTTTAAGTTCTATAGGACATTGTAAACCATGTAACATTATTACCTTTTCCTTCTGCGTTAAGGTATTAGTGTGACAATCTACATTTAGCTCTGACTGATACTTACGTTTCCAAAAAGAAAAGGTCAAACACAGTGAAGAAACTATTTGTACTGATTGAAACATCCTGATAATGCTCCAGTGTGTTTTAAGTTGTAAAAACTCCAACTATTTTCTCAATTCCATCTTGTATTTATGATACGAGTTCAGGGAAACAGCACTGTTTTATCAACTTCGTATTCCTTCTTCTTCTCCTTTCCTTTTTCTCTCTCTCATCTACTTTAGATTCTCAGATATTAAGTTTTAGACATGTTAGATATTCTTTTTATGCTAGATGACAAAAGACTCTTCTCATTTAGCAGCCATCCTTGCCCTTTTCCTTCTGCTTGAAGGCTTTTCTTCTTTATAGAACATTTTATTTAGTGATCGGTAGAGTCAGCACAGAACTATCATGTGCAACAAAAATCTAGAAGAGAAGTTGACAATAATGCATTTTTCCATCTCCACCATAGCACAAATCCTGGAAGAAGGCCCAGAAGTAATCAAGCTTCATATTCGTCCAGATGTTCCTGATGTGCAGAAGATATTCACAACTCCAAGCTCCATGATCAATACTTAAATTGACACAGCAGACAACTGGCTGATAGTGATATGCATTTGCTGTATCTTAATTGAAAGATTTCGTTTAAAAAAACAAATAAACAAAAAGCCCAGCAATCCAAAAGCAAAGTTTTCATAAAGAGCACCAAGAGCAACCTGACAAAGATAATCTATTAAGATTGTCACTGTGATAAGCTCAAAAGTAGTATATTTTACCCCCTGGCGCAAAGATATCATCCTTAGTTCCTGCTCTGGAGAGCTCACAGTCTAGAGGACACAGCTCAATACAGAGGCAACAGAATAGTGGCATACAGGTACAGCTGAAGAAGGGAAAAAGATGACCATATCAAAACAGCATTGTATCTTTCTAAGACCTGTATGCTGCAAGGTCCTGTACTTTCCATTTTCAAAAAACACATATAATAATTTTTATGACAATTACATGTTAGTCCTCAGTCAGCATGAAGACCCTGTTCAGCTGGTTCACAAATACGTACTAAAAGAAAAAACCCTGCCTTAAGAGCTTCCAGTTTAAACAGACAAGACAGACAGAGAGTAGAAAACAGAGGAACAGAGGAGGAGAGATTCTGTATCCCATCAGCTACCCAGCAGAAATAGAACCACAAAACACGTTCTTATTTACAAAAATACTGCTCAATATCTTTCAGCCACCGAGGGTTAACACCACCCTATAGACAGGCTTAAACGAGGTAAAAAAAAAACAACCAAAAAAACAGTCACAAGACAGAAAGCCAAATAAAGAGCTCAGATAAAAATGGACAGAACTCCAAAGAAAGGTGGCTCAGAGAAAGGGTAAAAACATTTCTTCATTACAGCAGAAGGTAGGATTTTGAAAGGTTGACTGCAGTGAGCTAGTGGAAGAGATAAAATTACAGGAGAAAGAGTGAGAAGAGAATCCATGAAAAGCTCATATCCTTGAGGACTAGTTTGAAAGGGATTCAGAGATAAATAGGAAGCCAGTAGAGGAAGAGAAAACAAGCAGCAGACTAAAACAAAGGGTAGGGCAATATTTTCTCATGCAAATGTGTCCTTTTTTTCTTCCTCATAATTTAATTGTGATTTGCAGAAAGAGTAGAAAATTATTTTAGTGTATAATTGGTCTAAATACCTTGGCATACCAAATCTGAAAAAAACAAACCAAAACCTAACACACAACAACCACCAATCCATAAACCAAAACACTCTTAAAAACTACACCATCCAAACAACTTCAAAAACCTGCTGCAAAGAGGACAGCAGTAGTTCTTCTTATTCCAGAAAACAGAATGAGAATAAATTTGGTCAGAAGCTGCAAAAGCTATTTCATTAGGCAAAAAACTAATAACTGTATTGCGATCACCTTCTACTACCTCCAAGGACTGTAGAAAGAGACATTATTAGTGATTTGAAGTTGTAGAGCTGTGATTGTTATCAGTGCTGTTTTTTCCCATGCAGTGGGTGTTGGATACTTGAGTAAACAAAAGATCATTATTCAACTCTTGAACAAACACGGGATGGCTGCACTGAGCCTTTAAAATTCAATAAGCTACTTCTCAGCAGTGCTTTAGAGCCCTTGAATAACTTATGAAATAGTTTTATAACCAGAGATACTATGAAGCACATTCCAGAATTTGACAGGTTTTGTGCATAAGCCCACGCAAACTTCTTAGTTGAGTTGATCTTAGTAATTTAAATCCCTTCAGACTTCAAGATCCTAGAACAATCTGAACCATTTTTCAGAAGTTGGTATAAACTGCAAGAACTTCTCACTCATTTCTTCCTGTTCACTAAACTCTTTGCATACATCAGTCAGCCTTACAAAATACTTGCCCGTTGGCTCAGCTGCATGAGAAACCGAACTAGTATGAGAAATCAAACTATTTTCAGACTTTAAAATAAAAAAGGCTAACATGTCCTGTTCCTTTCCATACATACAACTTATTTTTAAAAATATACTTTCTCATCCTGGATGATGGGTTTGATTAACTGCGTACTTCTTACCAGCCCTTCACTTGGCTTGATGTTTGTAAGCTGGATCACTTCAAGGTGAGCAGACTGGGAAACCAGTGGATCAGAAGACAGCGAGATAATGTGATCACAGACGCCAGAGAGAGTTTTACACTAGGAAGAAAAAAAGAAAATAAAATGTCACAAAAAGCATATCATTGCTAAGTATTGGCATATCTACTTACAGTTTAAAGCAATGCATTTTTGAAGTACATATTAAATTACATTGCTGAATCTACAAGGCAGAGGGAACGAAGGAGGAGAGGGAAAGGCATCAGTCAGCAGCATAGCACAAAATCTGTTTTTTGCGATGACCCCGAACTGACACAGTGTCAGACTAGGGAAGAAGAGGCAAATGTTTTTGCATCTGAGTAGAGAGAAACAGGGACTGCACGAGCTGCTCCCATGTGGTCTCAGGGTTAGGTGCCCTGCCTCTGAGCTGCGCTCAGGCACGCACGGAGCGTGTGGTGAGCTCCAACTCCACTCTGCCCACATCTTCTGCAAAGACATTAAGTGCCCCCAAATCTCACTAATTTCCGTGCAGATTTTCAGTACAGATGAAAATCAGTCTCTTAATGATGGCAGATAACTCTCATTAACTCTGAAGTTTATTCTATGCTAATAAAACAGGCTAATTGACTTTGGACTGAGTTTCTCATGTTCTACTGCTGCCAAGTATGATTTACTATTGCAGGCATGAAGATTACAATAAATAACCACTTTACAATGGGATAATTCTTAAACTTGTTATCCTTGGCAGCCTCTTTGCAGTAAGATACAAATAAAAAAGTTTCTAAAAAGGCTGGGAATGTCAAATGGGTACTACATATGTCCTCGTCTCAGAGGCAGGGAAGCTGTGATTTTTTCCTCTTATTCTCTCATATTTCTGTAAGAAAGTGATTTTTGAGTGTTTCAATGAAGACATTGAATGCTTTCTCAGCATATAAAACTGATTTCTCAGTTCAGGTTTCCAAATGCATGTTTTGTCAACAAATTCAGGGATTAGGACAACTGTGGTCCCACAACTGTGGGTACCACCAAAACCAATTAAGAACCAGCTTACTGCACTCAAATTGAAAAGATTAAAGCTAACCAGTCTCCTCAAATGACTGAAACACAACTGCTGCACCAACCGTTCTTCCAAGATTGCAAAGCATACTTATTAAAGTAAAATACATCTACAACAATGCTATAAAAAAAAATAAAATGGCATATTATCCCCTTGTCAAATCACAACTATAATTACAAATGACAAGCTAAAAACAATCTTATGTAAAAAGGAAAGCAAAAAAATCTAAGTGATAAAAGCAACAACAATCCAGTGCAACAAAATCTTAAATCTGTTACAAACCATTACATTGGGATTTTTTCCTCTTTAATTTATTTGCAAACAGTCATAAGTTTCAGTTAGTTTATAGATGGCTTATTTCATTGCACAATAATGTTTTAGAATGACCAAACAAATCAGAATCAAATGGAACATATAACAAAATTTATATTACCAACGTGACCTTCTTCCAGAGATATTACTTTTGAACAGACACACACACGCAACTACCCCTTCTGCTTTATCTCTATTTCCTGATATGAAATCATTTAATTAAAATTAAAATACAGATATTAGTATATTTCCTGTATTTGGTTAATTAGGTAGAATCGTTACTATAAAATAAAATCAAGAAATATTTAAAAAGGAATTAAGAATGCTTTGTGCTTTACCTGAGTTGGGAAGCAATGAAAAAGTGATAAAGTGAACTTAATTGAAGAATTACGGTTGTTATGGCTTTTTTGCATACATGAAAATTCCCTTGAGCTGACATTTTAAAAAGGTAAAAATTATATAAAATTTCATAATGAAAATGAAAACTTAGATTCCCAAATTGTTAAGGTTTTTTAATAAAATGCTGGCATACCATTTGTATTTTCATCTCTCTGGTAATTGCACTGCAAATTACTGAAAAAATACTTTTAGGTAGAAACCTACAGAACTCTCAGCTCTTCACAAGCAAAGTGAACACACCTACATCGTAAATAGTCTCTGGTGATGAAAACTGATTTTTTCTGATATATATTCACTCATCTATTCTATCTCTTAATGTCTTCTGAAACTACTAAATTTATGAGGTCCTCAGCAACTTCAGAGAAATTTCTCTTGAGAATTAATTGATGTATGATTTTTTTTCACCTATTATCTACAGTTGCATGGCAGGGAGATGCCAAAACACACAGAAAAGGAGTTTTCCTACCACCCAACACAGAGTATGCCACTTCAAGTTCACAGATGTGGTTCGTCGTTCAAAATAATAGTCCTTGGCTGCTTCAACAGATTATGAAGAAAAGAGTAAGTCAAGACCAAGATGAGGCCTGGAACAGAAGTGTAAACTGAGATACATTGAATAGCTCCCTGGAACAGCTGCTCTCCCTCTGCCTCTCTGCGAGATGGGTACAGACAGGTTATACAGTAAGCCTATGGAGGTCAGCATCCCAAGATGGTTGTATTGGTTGCAATTTTAAAACAAGGTGATGTGAATATTCCGCAAGAGTAGCACTGGGAATATTGGATGTCAAAATCAACAAGTTACTATGATAAAAAAATCTGCTATATGCTTCTATGCATTTCTAAAATATTTTCTTTTGGGTCTTGTGGCTTTCTTTCCATCTCTAAATATTCATATCGCTGCCCAACAGCCCAATGTTGTGCCCATTCTGAGCACAATAAATGAACAGCAGCAAAGTCCCTAGAGAAGCCTCTACGATGACAGGATGCTTTTTCAGAGTAAGGCCTCAAATTCTATGACCTTTCGAAAATGTAAACACTCATTTAACATGTGGGGATGCATACATAACTGTCTTCCTAGAAAAATGATATTTAGAGGCAAAACTCTGCTGCAGTTTTATAAAATTTTTTCTACTTGATGAGTACCCACATATGACCAGTCTGAAGATGGAAGCTGAAGACAGAGAATTTTAAAGCTCCATTAAATGTTATCAGGTTTATTATCATGATTCAGTATCAGAGGGATCTGGAAATAGCAAAAGAAAACACAAGGTACAAAAAAGTGAAAAATTAAGTTCTTGAATTATTTCTCTCATTTTCTGACCAACAGAATTGGCTTTTTCTTCTAACAGAACAACAGAGGACCTGAGTGATTCAGCAAGAGAAAGTGCCATGAACTTACTGCACCCATAAAGAGAGTTTCGCAAAAAACAATTACTCTGGATAATGAGACCTAATCACAACATCGTCTGCTTAGTAATTATAGAATAGTTCCATCCAGCAAACTCATTTCATTAAAACATGTTTTGCTTTGCTTGTGGGATCTGTCCTTTCCTTTGGAGGGGAAAGGATGTTTGCTGTAGGAGGATTCTGAATATTAGGCTCACTGCTATTGCATAGCAAACTATCTTATTCACCTTGCCTGACTTCCAAAAATTGACTACCTAAACTGTTTAATTAAACTGCTCGTATAATTTCAGAATACTGTGCATTTGATTACACTTTTCTTGGTCCAGCATAATTTCAAGACCTTGAGAACAAAACCCTTTTTTTTTTTTTAGAACATGGATCTAGGTTCTTCCCAACCTTCCAAAACTTTCAGTCGCTACAAGAAAATACCTAACAACTCTTATAGTTTCCTTCTGAAAGTGTAAAAAGCCTGTTTGTGTTAGAATACTTACAGAATCTTACAAGTCTCCCTGAACTATGACACATTTAAAAAATTTTGGTTAAACACCCCTTGATTAAATAGTCAGACTGCAAATAGGATCAAGTGTCTGTCGGGCTTGTGTGAAAGGCAACTTTTTATGAACTCTGATTTTGCCCGGAGCCAGGACAACAAAGGGCCCACTCTTACACAGCAGGTATCCTCCCCTCACTACAAAGACAGAGTACATGAGCTGTCACTGGAAACATGTCCAGAGGCTGAGACACACAAAAGAATGCATTTTTCCTTGCCTTTACTATCAGAGACATCTCATTCACGGTTTGTGGGTTGCTGTCTTGTGTGTGTCTCTGGAACATGGGAGAAGGAGGACGAGGAGGGAAATTCAGCCTCAGGAACATATCAGAGCTTGGATGGCTCTGGAACACATTCATAGGGTACGGTCTTGTCAATTTACACGGAATTTAACCAGTGGCTCTGAACGCAATCACCACCCAGTTCCTGCCCAGATTACTGCTGTTGACTCCATTGGCCAAGGCTTTTTAATGTACCAAGTAGCACAAATTAGCACATAGACAAAACAGCCTTTTCACCAGGTGCATGCTTCCTCCCCAATAGGCCTTTTAATGGAAAAAGGCCTTGGACCTATTCAGTGGATCAGGACTTTTCATGGCAAAGATGCTGCCACATGGCACAGGAACAACATTAATTTAATGGAGGCAACATGCTATGGTATTTATTAAGTTTCCAAGTAAACTGCCCTTGACTTCTCTATGCTCTTCTTCCTAAACAGTTCACACTGTGGCTCATTATGTTCACTCCATTATTCATTCAAGCAACAACCCTGCCTAAATCTAAAGTTATGTGCGATGCTACTTTATTTCTACCTTGACTAAATTTTCCCTAAGCTGTCCACTGGAGCTTTCACCCTGGCAGATGCAAAGCCAATTTAACAAATTATGTAGGTCTGCAAAATGCAAAGAGGGGGGAGGGGGCAGTATTACTTTTAAAATTTATTAATAAAACAGTTTTAAATTTTTTATTGAAAAGTAATTCTAATTAACTGATGTAATATTTTGCATGGAGGCTACTCAACTAATTAGGCTAGAAAAGAATACAAACAGTGCACTTCCGTTACTCATTTCATTCCAAACAATTTATGAACACATTATTTTTCAGCATAACTATTCAGCACAAGCTGTATCATAGAATCATAGATGAGTATTTTAGTTTCACTACAATCAGATAACAGTACAACTGACCTTTTCTCTCAGATGGTAGTTACCTTTTGTTACTTTGTAAAACTACATTTCTGTTTATGAAAACATTGCTAATGGGATCAGGATCCTTTGCCTTTTGTAACTGTTGATTCCCTGCTGCAATGCAGTACTAGCTACAGTAAGACAGAGAAAAATGAGCATCCAATTGCTCCACAAAAATTATCAGGCATTAAGAACACCTGGCCTTTCTCAAGCTGCACTCAGCTTTCGGTGTGCAAGGTATCTGAACAAAGAAAAAGGATTTGGCTAGGTCAAAGAAAAAAAACAACAAACATGCCACAAAAGATTAACTGAGAGAAATCAACAGATGATTACATTTTCTCCTTTTGTCCCTGTTCTCAATATAAGCCTTACAGCGATGACTTCAGTTCTTTTTCGCAGTAACTTTAGAAATAAATTCTTCTCTCTATTCAGTGACAAACTTATAATTGCAGATTGAAGCTACACCAAAGTCTTTATGTGCAAAGCTAAATGATTCAAAGGAGGATGAAAAATATCACTACACAGTATCTAGTTGTTTGGTAGAACATTTTCTTTCACTTAGTAGGCAAATAGTTTACACCCCAGAGCATGAAGAATGAAAGCTAATACCTTGTTTCTACTTGAGTTTTTGGTCTATACTGTACCAGTTTCTAAGAGGATTTGTGTAACTGCACTCCTTCTTTCAGCCAGGGGGATAACGATCTAAAGGTGGCTAAATTAGATTAGCATCTGTTCTGATTCTCTGTGGCTACTGCAATTTGTGCTGGGAAAACGCCTTGTCTTCCGTGGCAGAGCAGAAGTACTCAGCTGCAGAGCTACCTTCAGAGGGCTCCCCAAGGGGTGGCTTTGCCTCAAACTGTTCATCTGTTACCTGTTCAATTCAGGCAGCTCTAAGGCCACAAAGCATTTCTGGTCAAGCAAAGAGACTTGTGTTTGTTCCTGTCCTTAATTTTACCCAGGTTGGTGACCAAGCTTAAATTTTTCTTGTCAAATGTTAGCTTAAATACATTTTAAGGGCTGAGGGCAAGAAAAGCACCAGCCTCCACCGCCAACTTTCCCACCTATGTTATTTCAGTGACAGGAGGCCAATAAGACACAAGCACAGTCAGGATGAAAAGTAAGAAAAAAATGTCTTGGCAATGTTAAGTTTAATCTGTTTGGACAGAAGAAAAAAAGCAAAACCATCTCAATTCGTTACAACTTGCTACCTGAGCATTCACGATGAAACCTAACTAGTTACATTAAGGCAGACCAAATAACTATTACACAATTAACTTTAGTTCTAACCATCCGTTGTACTGTAGTGAATACAACAGTAATTCTGACAGCCTTAGAATCCGTGGGGCCTAGACTTGCATTTGTATATACATGAAGTTTATACAATAACTAAATCTTATTGTGGATGCCAAGAAAGAGGCTTCTATTAGAGCAAAGTTTGCTGGGCCCAGTTTGTAAGGTATAGGCTCTTGAAAGCAAGCAGGTGGTTACTTTTTTTTTTTCCTTAATAACACTATCACAATTATACCTTTGACAATGAGTTTTTAGTCGATTAGACTTCCAGAACAAGTATTCAATAGACGAGTGAATTATTGTCACTGTCTTTTCTGCAAGACTCTTAGTAAAAAGAGAACATTATGATCCATTACTTGTTCTTTTCGTTTTCAATTTAGTAACTCTTTTTTTAATTTAAATAGCTCATTTGTTTTTCAAAAACTTCTGGATATTAATTTCACTCTGTGGTTCTACTTTCTATGGTTTTCTAACTCAATAAAACTATATTTTTTTGCAGGAGAAGCAGTGTAGTTTTAAGAAAGTGAGATTCCTTAGGAAAACATTCTATTTTTTAATAGTATTAAGCTAAAAAGAAATATTAGTTAAAACATATTATTAATCTGCCTGGAGCCAGGCTTCTACTTTCTATAATTAGTCCTTGTATGCTCTTACTTTAATACTCTACTGCTTCACATAGATTAATCTGAACTAGATATTTCCATCATATACAGCCTTGAACAGCTGGATAGAATCAATGAATTATTCTTCCAAGACTTTAAAGTTCCACTCAGACTTTTCCAATGATTAACTTGTAACTCCCCGAGTAAGCAGAACTGATACCATTTTAAGTGGAGCAGTTTTCAATACATTTTATCACCTCAAGTTAAATCAGTATGAATATTCTAAATATAAACAAGCAAGAGCATACCAATTTCCAGTTTTGAAGCAAACACCACACTTATCCTTTCATGTATTTTAAAACTTATTCTTGTTAACATTTTCTATTGCCATCTAGTTCTGTTGGTATGATTTTCTGGTCATAATTACTTTCTGTTCATATCAATAAATTATTACAATTATTCTTATTTATTTGTTTATTACATTGCTTGCTGAGCAAAAGGTAGCCTGGAAAAAAAACATACTGAGAAGTGAAGTGGCAGAAATAGGAATCATGTCTCTGTATTCATGCAGATTTCAGAAGCATCAACACTTTAATGAGCAAAACCCAACACATTATTCCTGTGCGGTTTTATGCTTCTAGTTCCACAGAAGCCAAGTGCTTATGTGAACAAATTCACAACAAAAACACTTTAAGAAATATCATTGTCTTTAGAATAATTGTTTCAATACACCTGCAATTCTATGGAAGAAAATTATAGAAGAGACATTTTTTTCCCAGACACACTTTGCAACTCCATTTAGAATAAATAAACAAGTCGAAGTAGGTAATTTTTTCTTAAAACTTCATCAGCTTTCCATAAGACCTTTTTCCCTTAGATACATTTTATATGTCTAGTTGAATAACACAGATTAGTTTATTACTTAACCTAATACTGTGAGTGACAATCAAATTTTTTTTACATAGCTTTTGCTTTTCAAAAGCAATAACTGCCATTAGAATATTAGCACATTAAATATTTTTTGGCCTTACCTAATTAAAGCAAACCAATCACTCTTTTAATTGAGAATCTTGCCTTTGGTGAGGGATGTTGCTTACCCTACCACGCTTTAGAGGAAAGCATGAAGTCTCAGTGATGGGTTAACTTTGGAGGCATCCATGTACGCAGTGCAATAGCAGCAGAGGGGTCTCACGTGCCTCATCTGTGTCTTAACACCTGACTTGGCATAAAGTAGGCTTGCTCCAGGGGGAATGGGACAACACCCCCATAGGAGATGTGTACTTACAGAGCTACAGCTCCTGAACCACAGCACAGGTGTCTAAAGTAACACTTTGAGCCACATGACCAAGGGAAATGTTCCACCCAGAACACATGTTCATCCTGAAGTAAGGAACTGGCCACCAATAGGTAATGTGGACAAAAATCAGCTACTTTGAACCAATGATCTGCTCCTAAGGTGGAAAATGTCTTGGTGTCCAAAATTATTCTTGGTAAATAACTGTCATTTATTTTCACTTCTGTAGCTGTAGGTTTTTTTGCTTATTTAAGAAGGATCTCTTAAAATTTTACTTCAGTCCTTAATGGGAACAATACCTTGCAACAAGGATTTCCTTAGGCTAATTGCATGAATTGCTTATTACTTGTAAGTCATTGGCCTTTCACTTTTACGAGGAACCTTATTTCCTTGTGTAATGAAGACAACGTGGCAGGTGAAATCACACCGAGTGAGCTCACAGATTTGAATTCAATTTCCTCTCTAAGTCACCCCAGCAAACACAGCCATATGTTTGTATCTGACCATTCAAAGGCAGCTGGATGTGATGCTGGCCAGATACCACTTCTGTTACCTCCAGGGGTTTGTGTGGTTTGCAGAGGGGAAATGTAGTTAGAAAACGGACTTGCAATAGTTTGGTCGTTGAACTTAAGAAGAGAATTTACTTTCTCTATATATAAAATCTGTATGCATGTCCTCTCCTCCGAGTTTTTGCTAGTTCTCCCAGAATTTCTCACACAGGATTTTTGTACACCTTTATCAAAATTTACTGCTAGTGTTTTTATATCAGAGAACCTTCTTTTTAATACTTACTACATTAAACCAATTCCTTACTGGAATTACTCACTCTTAATAAGAATATTTGTTATCTAACTTTTAGAAACATGTTCTGGGTTAACTTAATAGGTACTAAACTACAGCCACAACATAAAATGCAATTTAACATCCAAAACCTTGATGCAGTTTTCAGACAAATTTTGCTCAAGCTTTTGACTCATCATCCACCAAAGCATCAGCCTTTCAAACTCATCCTGTATTCTGATGCCCTATTGACTTTCATCTGCTTTATTTATTATCAATTGCAGTACACATTCTGGGAGCAGACCGTTATATTTATGCTGAGAATTCAAAAGGAATGAATTGCATTCATTTTCCTATCACTAGGCTAGCTCCATGTTCCTATGAGGAATGAAGTTGTATAAACTAAGATACATCACTAACATAGATATATATGATTTCATACAAGACTAGCTACCATCTCTCTCTCAAAAAAAAAGCCATTTTTCTAAATCATTCTTCTGACCATGATTTACGAGCAACAGATGGGCCTCAGCCTGACAAACTCAAGCCCTTGTAAATTTACTGGCTTCTCATATGCCAAATACAGCTTCTACAACATCATTACCTATACACAAGTAGTTCCGTATATTCACTGAGTCATATCCAGACTAGTTCATTATCATACTGACACTGCACATAAAAAAGCAAAAAAACCCCACAGATCTATAATTCTATGTAGTCTCTACAAGTATATTTATTAATAGAAATCCAAACACTACTCACCACATGAAGAATTTTGTTCTCTGTTTCATATACTGTGCAATCCTGAAAAAGTAAAGCAGAAAAAGCAAGTTAAATTGATCCAATCATCCACCCTTCCTAGATTTATCCTTGAAGAGAATTAAACTGAATTGAGAAGTCTTTAGAAAGGGGGAAAAAAAGAAATAAGACTTCAAAGTCTCAAACAGAATTGAAAGATTTGCATAACCAAATTGTGAAGCCAGCACAGAAAGGAAATACTGGTAAATGTTCACATCTGTTCACTAGTTCAGTTGCTTCCTTCCTTTAGACAGATAAAAAATATTCCTCCATTTTACATCCTTTCGGTACATACCAGGTAGTCACAGGTATGACAGACAAGTGGCTTCAACCAGCAGTCCCCGCGCATGGATGAAAATGACCTGCTTCTAGTGGTAACACTGAAAAACAGAGGTACCAGCACTAGTCTTAAGTAACTAAGAAAGTAAACTAAGCTGAACAATTCCTGCCGAGCTGAGATAAACTTACATGTTTGTACACCCTGCTAAAAACAGGAGGAAAACCCTGGAAGGAAGAAGAAGAGAAAAGGGAACCACTGGTTGTTTAAAACACTCCATGCAATGGGAGGGAAGACAAACACAGAATTCAAAAGGCACAGGAAACCTGAGTCAGCCCATGTTAGCACATACAGCCTGCATGCACGTTGTTATCACCTTACGCAACATGTGAGGCAGCTTCTATAAAGCAAGACTAATAAATGGGAGGCTGAAGGCTGTGAAAGTTTTTCTGACAGGCCAAAATGACACTGGATATAGAAAAATGGAATTAGTAAAGCAGAGAGCATATGAAATACAACCAATTGCGGTGAAAGAGTCACTCTTTTCAAAGTTCATCAGATGCTGCAGCTTTACGATAATTAGTGCAAGCTCTGCTTACAACAGATGCTTTATATCCTTCCTAATAACCCACATGAAAGATGTGACTAAGTTTTCATGTTTTAAGCCTCATTTTTAAATCAGTTTATTCTAGTAGAAAAACAACTTTGTTACATATGTAAGTGTTCTGAAAAAAATGAACTTTTAATCCATAAAATGCTTCTAGTTTTACTCAGGCAAGAAAAGCCAATGTGTTCCTAAGCTTTATATAAAGCAACCTATGCAAAAGCAGCAGCTTCATCAGGGAGCATTTTCCTAATAACAGCTGTTGGCATTCAGGAAACATTTGCCAGTAAGTACAGCCAGAAAGAAAATCTAACACGTTTAATTATATGCAGACATCAATGAAGTATTTGTAATCTTAGTAGCAAAACATACATTTCATTGTTATAAGTGGGAGGGCATGTAACATTTTGAATCTCGACACATCTATGTTCTGCTTGGTTTCTTATGAATCATTTCACAAAAACAGCAGGAAAGGATTGCAACATTCATACTGAACAGAAAAAAGTGTTCTTAAGCAGACATAATTATTTCATTGGTAATAGCAAGATCTTACTATAAATTTAAACATTCAGCTTAAAGAGGACACTGTTTGAGAAGCCTCACTACTAAAGGAAGAAGGATTCTGGATTCTTAAATACTGCAGAGGTTTATTTCAATCAAGAAACCAGTGAATAACAAGGTAACACTGCAATATCCTTGAAATTAAACTCTTCCACACAATCATGAAGGAAGCTAAAGAGACTTGCTTATTTCTGACAAACCAACAGCTTATATAAAAAAACCAAAATATTTCTGAATCAACAAAAGGCAGTAAAGCAAGTGGAAAACTTCTCAGGCATCCAGTTTATGTACAGGGGCAAGTGGTCTCACCCTTAAATTCTCTCCTCTACACACAGTTCCCTACAAATCCAAGGTCTGGGAAGAGGGATTGCTAAATAAGTTCATCACTTGGTGGACAGCTGATTGTTGATGATACATCTTCATATTCAGGCAAGAGAAAAATTAATAGTTCAGTAAACCACGAGGCATAAAAATTGGAGGAGACCAAATGCAATGCATAGGTAGAAAAACAATTTCAAATATAATTTTCCATATATGAATGATATCCAACTAAACATAACTCATGCATGAACTCAGGGAAATATGCTGGAATAAAAGATGAATGTCGGCATAGCCCAGAGCAGCCCTGAAGTCTAGGATTCAAAGAAACCTAGAAAAGGTCACCAAGCTGATCCCTGCATCGTAGTAAGCTTGTTTTAAATTCCTGCAGCCATCCCTAGAGATGAGGGCTGAGACTGCTTCTGAATGATCCCAAAAGCAAAACCTACATGTCACTTTCTTTCATAGTAAACAGTTTATTTCCCCTTGGATTAAGTCTCTCCACTGCTTTGTGCTTTATCTTTAAGCAAGTGCTGAGAATAACGGTGCCCACCCTCTTCAAACATCCCTTAGGTGGAATGATAAGCTGAATGCTTATTACTAGGGGCCTTTACCATTTACAATTATTGCTTTTTCATACCCATTTCATTTCAACTAAAAGAGCTTAAAGCACTTGAGAACTATAAAAAGAGTCACTAACTATGCAATTAGAAATAAATTTGTATTCTTAATAGCATACCACCCACAGCTGCAGAACATTTCTTCCTTCAATACCTAGACTATAAGCCCATATCCTACTTGTGAAAAATCTTAAGTATCTGTTTAACCAAAGTATCAAAACACTGCAATTCAAGTAAGAAACAGATTATATGCAAGCTTAATATCAACTTTTTTCTACTTTAGAAAAGCAGGAATACACAAAAACTCTGCAAGCAAGCTTTACTCCTACACATCCTAACAATTTGCTATTCACTTAGTGAAATATTGTGATTATCCCTGAACTGAAACACAGAGATACAGCAAGGAGGACTTACTTTACTTTTACCTGTTTATTCTCTGAACCTCACACATATACTCCCTGACAAACTAGAACTAAAGCTAGGCTATGTGATCTTCATCTAACCAAACAAGCCTTCAGCTGAAGCAGCATAAAGTTATCTCCTAAAAAGATCAATAAAGCAGATTGCTAATAAAGCAACAAAAGAAGTTCTGTTTTAATTTATACTTCCTGAAGATGTAGTAAGATCAGCAGTTTCAGAGAGGAAAACTAGACAGTACCACCCACAAAAAAGAGAAGTAAGAGGGGAATATGATGGAACAACTTAATTATTAGTATCAGAATTTCATGGTCACCCTTTCCAGTTCTGCCTCATGCATCAAAAATGGCAAAAGTGACCTTTGTGGAGGCAGCTGGAACTAAGCAAAGATCCTACAAAAAGGAAACATGAGGCCCAAAACTATAAGAAAAAGAAAAAAAATGCAGTAGGGGAGGAAGATAAGAGGAGCAAGAACAAATCAGGGAGATGTTTTTTCTGCACTTTCAATCCTGGTATAATTTCAAAACTTATTTTTAAGACTAGCAAGACATATGCTACACTGTGAATGAGAGGCATCACTTGTATTTCTTCCAGAACATCTGACCTGCATAACCACAATTCTGCATTATTTCTACAAATCTGAAAAGATCCTATCATAATGTCATAAGTAACAATTACTAAGGACACTTAAATTAAACCCTCTGAATTAGACAGCACTGTCTGGTGACAATGCTACAAAATGAACACATCTCACTTCACCCTGGCCCAGGTATTGCTAGAATAATTCACACGTGAGGCAACATATCTAAAATACAAATATTTGTGCACTTTATTTGTCAAAGGCAATGTTTATGATGCTTTATTTTTCCATTTTATTTTCTTCACCCCTCAATATTATTGCCTTCTTTTTAAACATTTGTCTTAGTATGTCATAGAAATGGTGAATGGGGTCAGCTAATTTTACTAGCACTTTTATTATTCTTTAGTCATTTTCTTTGCACTTGAGTTAATTAAATTTCAACTCAAAATGTGAAGTAGTAAGATCCAGAAGACATGCCAACTCATCCCACTGCTCACATATTCCACAGTGAAAAAGAATTCATTATGTTCTCCAGTACTATAACTATGGGATAATATTCAGCAGAAAACCCTTCTACTTTTGCATATTTGTCATCTGGATTATAGGTCCAAGACAGCACCCTGTCAAACTACCTACTGCAGTTACCTGTCAAACACTTCTCTCAGGGTACTTGCAAGCTATAATCTTGAAACATACCATCCTCATTTCTACTACTACTACTGTTACTTGTGGGTTTGCTACATATTCTAGGCACCTGCTGCACTGTACTCTTCTTGGCAGTTTGAAGTTCCTGTCAACTCCATGATAACTTCAAAATAAAGTTATGCTAGCTCAGAAAATAAAATATATACATACAAATAGTTAAGAGATACAAATAGTTAAGAGATACAAAAAGGGAGAACTGCAGAAATGTTTGCTTCTTTCAGCAACATTTCAAGAATTTCTAGTAATCCTTAGATCAGAGTGCTCAAAAGAGGGCATGCTCTTCTTTCACTGTATTTTCTTGTTCAGCAGAATGCTTTAGCTGCTCATGTTTATTTAGTTATTCTAATTTATCTTTTTCTTCCAAGACAAGGAAATTTCCCAAGCAGAATTGGTTTAGAAGCAAGGTACATGATTGTCAAGAACAAAAACCAGATCTCCTGATTCTCCGGTAACATGTTACCCTCACAAGGTCCTTTGTGAATTCATACCATTGCTGAAGAGTAACCTGTGTGGTGCTACAGAAGTAGTCAACTGGAAAAACTTGAGAACAAGAGCTTGCCTTGAGTGTTCATTCTCCAGACAGCTTTCAAGGCTCTTCTGATGGAGTTACTAGTTTTTTCCATTTTTTTTCTTTAGCAGTCCAGCTGAATTTATATGAAAGCAATCTACGTGTATGTGTGTATTGAACTGTTCTTACCAGTAATTTACTGATAAAATGTAGGCACGGTAAGGAACACAATTTTAAAAGTAGTAGTGAAATTGCCTGTGAAGTACATGTTTCTTGAGTACCCCACACATCTTCCAAGTCTACTTTTAAGAGAGTAACAGCTAGATTTTATGTACTGTTTAAAAGAGACATCTGATAGAATTTCTGTCAACATTATTTTGAAGTCATGCAAAATGTTCTAAACTATGTAACTCCAGTTCTCTATTTGTAAGAAAAATAATGAATTACATGATTGCTAAAAGAGGATTCACTCTCATGCATTGCCAAACCTCTGGCATAAAATCTCTCTTGAGCAATGTAATCATCAGTTGGAATAAAGCCAAGCCATCCTTTAAATCCCTTTGCTTCTCCAATTGATTAAAACTGTAACTGAATCCTTTAATACTAGTATATGTCAAATGGATGGTCTGTCAGTCTTGCTACTTAGCAACAATTAAAAATAATTAACTTGAGAATGCTCAGATCATAACTCCCAGTCCCCTCAGCCTCAACACCATCAAATAAAGTTGTTCTGGCTTCAAGGAACCCACTCTGAACCTGTTCCAAGTGCCATCAGCCATAGGGAATTCATGCCATTGGCTCTAGAAAGGCTCATTTGGTTTGAATTCTGACCAATTCAGCTATGGCAAGAGAGTCACAAGAATGAGGTTTGCTGGAGTCATCACCGAAGGCTCTCACAAAAGTTCTCAATAACAACAACAAAGTCCAAAGCTTTATCAACATACGAAGAAGGCAAAAGGTTTATAGTTTTCATAGCACCTTCATTACCCTTCATTACTTTTCTAAGGTCAAGACAGTGGTACATAATTTTCAAACAGGTACAAGGCTAAGGTGGAGTTAACTTAGCCTTTCACTACTCAGGAAATGAATGGAAAATATACCTAATACAGCTGATGGCAGAATTAAACAATGACTGTGGGCGGCGTTGACCCTGAAGCGGTGGGAAGTCCCCTCTGCTATGTGGCCAGGCAAATTAGTGTGACAGTGAATATATAATACAAAGTATGGATGCTTCCTGTGACTAAAACCAGTGCGCAGGGTATATAACTGATATAATTGCTCATTCTCTACGTTTTTCAACACAGAATATTCAGTGCAACTCACCATGCCCACTACATAAAATGAATCTGTAACAATGAATCTGAGGAATGAGTGGAATTTCAAGAAATATTTTTAACAATGGGTATTTTGGCCAATGTATAGAAATTTTTCCTGAGAAGCCTGCTATGGCTATTTGGAACGAATCAGAGAACTGAAAAAGCTACTGCAAGTGGTCCATCCTGATACAAAGATCTAAAGTATCTGCATCACAACCACTGATTTGTAATCAAGCGTTAGCGAGTCTTTGTGATCAATTGAGATAACATCTGCACCTGGGTTAAAATGGTTTTGGGGCTGGAATGGTGTAAAAACACCCATTCCAACAGCAACATTTGTTTATCATATAGCTGAGCAAGAACTGCTTGCCGCTGTGTTCTTGTGGCTGCAACAAAGGTATCTATTGGCCAAGTTGGCTCATACCGATTCACTTGCTGGTGCTGAATTGCATCTGCCACAACCTGCAAGGCTTGCTCTGCTTCAGCAGTCAGCTTGCATGGTACATGAGAGCAGAGTTGGGCTGCTTTGCTTGCAGAAAATAAAAATGGGGGAGATTTAGGAGGCAGTGATCCTGAAGGGATGGAAAGTCCCCTCTGCTACTCAGGTGAGGCTCTGTTGAGTCTCAGACCACCAACCTATGTGAAGGACATCTTGCAACATAACCAGCTAAGAAAGAACACAGTCCTTATCAGGATGTGAAACAATGTATGTATTTGGTTTGGAAACTGATACAAAAACCCCCACATTTGCAAGGCTTGTACACAGACCCATAGCATACAAATATTGTGTTTGTTGCTTAATAAACGATTCCGCTTGACCACACTTGTTGGAGTCCGTGCCTAATTCCCACAAACGACAGCTTTGAAACAACAAATTTAACTGATATAACACAGCAAAATGCTGTGTTCTGTAGAACATGACAATTAAAAAACTGAAGGATATTAGGGAACTTCGCTCAAAGTGTGATTTAAAGGTATGTCAGGGTCACTATTGGAATAATAAAAACAAATTGGCAGATATACAGATCTATTCAACCCCCTGCCCTAAACAAGAAACAGAAAACTCTTAAATACCCACAAAGCTACAGCAGCTGCCAAGCAGGTATCGTTCTCTTCTGGCAATAGACAAAGAATTATTAGTATCACACAGGCAGAGATTTTCTTTGATTTTAAGAGCTCTAGCAGAAGTTTGGGTACAAAAGGTGTGGGCCCTGAGGTCACAGATAGTTACAAATGTTTAGAACAGAGAGAGGGGAAGAGGAAATACCATCTTTCTGTCTTACGACCTAAAATGCAACAGCAAGCTCTTCTTAAGCTATGCAAAAACCCAGTGCTTGCATTGGTAATCCTTGGCTGCTGTCATACAAAACAATTTTTTAAAATTACACAACCACTGCTAAAAACATACATCGTATTTCTAAGTGGACATCCCAAAATATGTGATTTCTTCCCACGGAGCTGCTCCAAAAGAGTGTCCTGTTGTGGCTGTTCCTCCTCCTTCCAACTGTCACAGTCCCAGCGAGCTCCATCCTCAACTCTCCCCTTTTCAGCAACCTCTTTCCTATTGCTCAGCAGCCTCCTAAAACCATGCTGCTTTAATTATCATCTCTGTGTGGATGAGTCACAGATCTCTCATCCCTTCTGTTCACATTCGCAGTTCAGAATCTCCTTCTGGATATTTGCCACCAGCCCTAAAGCAGTATGCTGAAAAGCTGAAATCACGTTTCTTCCCAAACTCTCTCCATTCCCTCCTCCTTTCCCTATCTCTGTCAACAACTCCACCACCTTATGTCCCACAAGCTCACAACCTGGGTGCCATTTTCAACTCATCTTCGCTTCCCACACAAATCCTGTCGATTTTCTTCCCACTGCCGTTCAGAAATATTTGCTTTCTTTCCCACTTATGCTACAATCATTCAAACCCTGCAGTTTCTTGCCACTGGGTCTATGGCATGCTCACTCTATCATTATTCCTTGCCCCTCCACACTGAAGCCAGAGCTCATCTATATCTCCATCAACCCACTCTGTCCTCCCCCAACGGAAACATGCGTAAGAACCAACGGAGAAGGGAGAAAAAAGAATAGTGAGCACACATCATTTCAGATACTAAGGGAAGAGGAAAAAAATCTTTATTGTGAAAAATATAATGCAAGCTATTAAATAAATGCTACATAAAAGGACATTTCCTATGCAACCAACAAAAATGCTTCCAAAAGTCTAGAGCCTTTCCCTGAATATTTAATGACTTGAAGTTCTCTAAGCTCATAACCCTTGTGTACAAACTAATAGCAATTACCCAGCTTACTGAATACAAAGAATTGCCTTAATTTTATCTAAACAATCCATTTGGAGTGGCACCTATCACCATAGTAACAGAATACTTCACGTAAAAATTTAACACAACTTACATACATCACCCACAGATCAAGCAACTACTGGGAAAAATTGCTTACTGGATTGAGAGACGCAACGGGTATACTAAGCTCTTCGCTTCTGTATTTCTGAAGGTATTTTCCATTTCCAATTATTTCTACCCTCCTTTCTGTAAAAGACATCATCTTGCTTTCGTTTGGGATCTTGGTCACATATTGTTCTTAATTTGCATATAGAGAGCAACATGTCTTCCATTTCTAAAATGTGCTGGTATTGCATTAGGTGAGAATCCATAGCAAGATACTTGTTCATACACCCTGCTAGAATTTAAGTGCTTACATGGTCTAAATTCAATTTCAGCTCATAGCATAATTTCTCTACGCAGCAACATTCTGAGCAGGTAAAAATAAAATCCACAGAAACTATCAACACATGAGAAGTTGGGATTGAGGCAAAAACGTTCCATTCAAAGGATAAAAAACCATAGCCAAACCACAGTATTTTTTATACCTCTAATTGAGAAAAATAAGCGTCATGCATTCAAAACTAAATCTTTTATTACCAAAAGGCAAACTAGAGTTTGTAGCATTATGTGTTGTGCAGTTCTTAAGTTTTCAATGTCACTTCCAAGACCACACAGAGATAAATAACCTCTTAATATTTCACTTCTGCTTTTCCTCTAGTACCATCATGAAAAAGAATTCTGGTTGCAGCAAAATATTCCATGTTTGACTTGAATGTTTCATATTGGATCATGTGAAATTCTTGATGTATTTTGGATGGATTTAAGCGAGCAAACAAGCCAACATACATGTAGCTCACACTATATCCCTGAAACAAAGACTGACCCTACACTCCTTCATGCTCAAGGCTTCTACTAGCTACCTAGCAACACAGTTTCTGTACTTCACTGTACTGAACTGCAATTTTGCTTTGCTGCACCTAGTTACGGAAACTGTACTGACTCTGGAAAGGGAAGCCATTTTCCAAATTAAAAGAAATGCAGAGTCTCAGTCTTCACTGCTACTGGTAAAACCACCATAATCTTAATCCACCATCATTAATGATTAGATTTAGCATTTATAAAGAATTACTCAGGAAGTCTGGCATATGCTCTGTCTGTCTCTATTCAAATGGAAACTGAGATGCCACTCAACACACACTGACACAGGGTCTACAACACTGAGTCTAAGAAAAAAAAGGTTTTATATAAAGGAAACATATGAGATACTAAAACACATTTTCTTCCTCTGTCTACACTCTATATCAGTTTCCACCAAATTTCTGCTACTTTCTGTAAGTGCTTCCATGAGTGCATGAATTAACCCAAACATCCCTAACTCTTTCACCATCTCCTTGACTCACTCAGGCTCCTTTTCTTGGAAAAAAATTAATAGCTGCATTGGTCCACCAGCATACACCCCATGAAAAGACTACTCTTTTTCCACAAATTATTCTTTGTGTTGCATTTTTCCTCATGCTCAGAGGCTGTCGATCATTAATCTGGAAGAAAAACAACCAAACAAAAAAACAAACATGACAACATCAACCCATTTTTGCTTTCTGTTCACTAAGCTTCTTATGTACTCAGCAATCTTTTCGGGTTTTGTTCATTTTGGGTTTTTTTCTTCTTTCATCCATGAGGAAAAGAAACTACGTTCACTGAGAATGGAAAAGAAAACATAGCTAACTAATTCAGAGCTCACAATTCACAGGACTTCACAGGGTGGGTTTTTATTAAAGCATGCAGTGGCTTCATAAGCTACTTTGAAAATGTCACATCACTGACTACACAGGTTTAGGAATAAAAATCTCTTTAGAGCATATATCTCAATGAAAACTAATGAGGCATTAAATTATTTCTAGTAGTGGTTCATATCCCTGTAGACTATTATTGATGTTTTAACCTTTGAGCTACTCCATACTTAATCCCATTTCAAAAAGGACTCCAAAACTTAAATCAAAAGACAGTAATATATTTACAAGTAAGCTATTTCAAGGAAAAAAACAGTACAGTAAAATCACAGAAATAAACTATTAGAATCAGAAAAAAGGCATCAATGTTAAGCAACTTTTTATATTACATTAAGTTACATCTGAAATTTTCCATGGAAGTGTGCTATAGAGAAATAAGCTACTCTACTGTGAAGGAGAAAAAAACATTACTAAAGACCATAAACCAAAATGACTGTGATATAGCTTCTTGTAAACAAAAAACAGTTTTGTATTTCCAACAATCTTCTAAATTCAATTTACCTTATACATTACACATTGACTTACAAAGGTGAAGAAAACAACTGCATAGGATAATACATATCCTGAAATACCACTACTTCTGGGCAGTGCTTTGAACTTCACGCAACAGATAATCTTTCAGAAGAGTGGCACTTGAAGGATACAAGGGAAGTCTAAATTTCTGTCCATGTTACTTGCAATGAGCTATTACACTCTCTTATGAATATCATTTAGATTCCATGTACTATAGCCAGATATTGCCTGGATACTCTTTTCAAGGGGTACTTTTTTGCTCTGTTTTTAACTTTTGACAAGATCTATTTAGCTACCCACTTGTACACTTACCTCCCTACTTCTACACTTCTCATAAATGGGGTATGTTGTATAAACAGTGTACTATGCATATTTATATTTTAAATTCCAAGAATGTGGCCTCCTCACCATGAAGTATTTATATAAAAAAGGAGGCAGGGAAGTGATTATTACCATGCTAAGCTAACAAAGATTTTCGTCCAAGCATTTTGATAAAAAAGTTGGGGTGAGTGGAAGGAATAATGGTGAAACTTTAAATCAAAAACTTTAAAATTTTACATATAACTTTCAATCAGGCATATGTTGCTTTGAAAATCCCAACAACCTGGAAGTGCAAAGCAGCTTTAATGAGGAACCAATCAAACATTCACATCACTAAAGTATTAAAGCCAATTTATTAGCTAAAGATTCCTGAGGTAATTAGGTACTTGGTATGACCTAAAATTAAAAATTTTAAAGCTATATTTAGCGAGCCATTAAAATCCTTAACAGTTAGGACTTATAAACAAAAATGAGGAATTGTGACAGAAAAGACTGAGAGATACTTTGTAAAAATAATACTAAGGATATTAATTATTTTTCTCCATTAATTTGAAATTCTCCTAACAAAACTAGTAGAACAATTATATATTACTGCATTTGGATTGTGAGTTGGGGGCTAAGAAAGTAAATTCTCTTTTTACTGAAAACCAAGCCTGCACTTAATTGAAACATTCATTTAAGTTACAGCCATTTGATTACAAAAAACTTAATGTCATACATAAATAATGCATTACTTAAGAAATAAGTTGCAATCCTTTTCAATATCTTTTACCTGAAAGATAACAATGACTAGAAGTCCAACTAAGATTACCCTTCTAGCGTGGGAAGCAACCCCATCAGAGCACAGAGCATAGGGACACTTACTTTTTCGAATCTCTAACCCCTTTAAAAAATGGGGGAAAAGCTCCAAATCACTCCGCTGAGGCAGTGCACAGGCACCTCTGTACGTGCTCTACAACAGAGCTTTTAGCTCAAAATCCCAGGTGTCTATATGTCCAGACAGAGTTCTGGGGGTTGGTTTCCTTAGTCTTTCATAGCTACCTTCTATCCTGGTTACCATCTTCCAAATTGCATCACTCAGGTTTTCATCCCATGGCATCCAAAATTTGAGTTTACCTCAAAATGTTGCTGTGAAATAGATGAAGTCAGAAGCATGTTCTGTGAAAACAGTGCAAGTCAGGGTCCTTTTAGCCAAATACCTGCTCTCCATTTACACTCCTGTTACACAGAATTGCTTCCCCTGCATAGTCCCTCTTCAAAAAGGTGTTTTGGCAGAGAAGCAATTGCAGTGAAGCTTTTATAAAGGAGTATTTACAGACCTGCAGCTATACTTCTGCTGAAGCATCTTCCTAAGTAAATCCCACAAGATGTTAAAGCTGCAAGATAAACACCAGTGGGTTTAAAACTAAATAAACACGGCAAATCATTGTGAAAGCTGATTAAGGAAAGTAAAAAAACCCACAAACCATGTGACGAATGCTACTAATGATTACTACTAAACAGCAACAACAACAGCTACGGTGTTCAGCAGTAAAGTTTTCTTTAAACGTCTGATAACTTACAAAGTCAATACAAAATTAGACTTTTCAGATATTTGTAAAATTTCCAGAGCTTTAATTCTAAAGAAGAAAGCCTCTTTAGTGAAACCATAATGGGTTCCTGAGGAGTAAGAGCATTGAGAATGATAATAAAAGCTACCTACAGATTGCCTAAGAAAGCAATAAATCCTCTATTCTTTACAATTAGCATTGTAGCTACTGTTACCTTTCTTAAAAAAAACCAGGCACAATTAAAACAGCCAGTTGCTGGCATCCTCTGAAGCTGAACACCCCTGTAAACTAAGTCAACAGCAAGACTTCCACGAACACTATAAAGACAAGCAGTCACTCACGTTCTTCCTTATACATATTTGTGATTGTAACAATTCTGCCTACACAAATCTAAATTCCTTAATAAACAAAAAAGGAAAAAGGCACAATCCAAAACAATTAAACACACACCCACCCCCCCCCCAACATCTACACCCATATCCCTTTTACACCTACCTTGTACCACTAAGAAACAACAGGTCTTTTTTACTTACTGCAGTATAAACAGAGAGCATAGAGAACGCTCAGGATCTGATTCCTACGGGAAAGCTCTAAGCAGGCAGACAGACAGATTAGGAGAGAAAGGCAAAGAGTACAAGGGAATGGTAGCAAAAATCATGATAGTCTCATGGATTTGTTTATTTTAATTTTTTAATTTTTTTTTTACTTCCAGTATTCTGCTGCAAGGGAAGTGTTAATTATAACAATGAAATGAGAACACAAGCCCTGAATTAAATAAGCCATCAGCAAGGAGGACAGTATTAAGAATGAAAACCTGCAGGATTTAAGTGCCTATATAACAATATCCTAAAGTCCTAAGGGGCAGACAAAAAATCTCTAAGCCAAAATAAAACAGCTGCATAGAAGCTGATGATTAGTGTGAATGCAAAGCAGGTTATGAAAATAAGCTGCAGTGCTCTGAGGGACCTGCTTCCACTGGCAAATCCACTCCATGCTGCCCTGTTAGTTGGGTCCTGGGCAATGTATAACACAAAGAAAATGAAACAGTTAAAATAAAGTAGGTGCCATTCTGTATTTTATTCCAAAGTCTCTCTCTAAATAGGTATTATAACTCCAACTTTTGCAATCATTTAAAGGTTAACGCACAGATACTCAATAGATTTTCTTAGGCTTCATACTTAGAAGGGGAGTAGTAATTGTCATCTTTTTCTTCATTACCCATTGAGCACTGATAACAGGACACTACAACACTCAATTCTATGAAGAAACACTGACATTACAATTAGTCTTGAAATGTGCAAAATAATTCAAGCAACGCAGCTTAATTTTAGCTTTTTTCCTCCATCTTGACTAAAGAATACTTTTTGGTTAATAAACCTGAAAGTTTGCTGTAACTTAACACACAAAAAAAAGCAGTTTTCAATTCTCAGTTACTCAGGTAATGCTCAGTTCAATGCTCAGTTACTGAGGTGAATACTGCATTTCTATTTTTTCAAACGGTATGAATGTCTTAAAAAAAAGTCAAAGCTATAAAAAGAATGTACTGATTATATATTTTTGTACTCAACCACTAAGCTTTTTATAAAAATCTGTTGTTAGCTTCTGCTACAAGAACAATTCTAAAATTGCCTTCTTGTAGATCCTTCAGAAACAAATTTTTTTTTAATTAAATTATAGATTTTTGTGTTAGTGAAGTACTATAAACTACTTAGCATACAAAAGAAAATGGATACTGAGACAGAAAAAACACCTGATAAGGCGATACCGAAACATTCAATTTACAGCTTTAAGCAAGCACAATGAGGATTTTCAGTGTGTTTAGTGATCAACTAAAAGAAAAGCCCAGCAAAGACATTGCAAAATGCTACATTGGAATGTATTTGTTTTAAATAGAGATCAAACCACATGTTTGGGACTAGTAATGAAATTTTTCATTATCATTCTTCTGACTACCACCCAACTCAATTTCAGAACATGCATAAATTTAGACACATAAATTTCCTTTTCATTTCAAAGTATGAATTCATGTACTGAATCATTCCCTGATTGGGGAATCATGTCAGTTTTCATGAACATAAAACTGGGTTTCTCCAAAGGTATTAAATAGTAACATTTGCTCTCATTCAAAAATACACAGAGAAATATTTACCTACACCATAATGAACTAGCACTACGTCACTGTTTAATCCCAGCAAGCAAGTAAACGCCACCCAGATGCTCACTCACTCCCCCTTCAGAAGAGCGAATCAAAAGTATGAAAAAGAAAAAATTCGTGGGTTGAGATAAAGACAGGTTAATAAGTTAAAGCGAAAGCCACCCACACAAGCAAAGGAAAACAACGAATTTATTCACTGCTTCCCATCGGCAGGCAGGTGTTGAACCATTTCCAGGAAACCAGGGCTCCACCACAGGGATCGTTTTCTTGGAAGGGCAAACACCATCACTCCAAACGTACCTCCCTTCCTTCTTCTTCCCCTTGCTTTATATGCTGAGCATGATGTCATATGGTGTGGAATATCTCTTTAGTCAGTTGGGGTCAGTTGTCCCAGCTGTGTCCCCTCCCAGGTTCTGGTGCACCCCCAGCCTGCCCACTGGTGGGGTGCTGTGACAGGCAGAAAAGGCCTTGACTCTGTGTAAGCACTGCTCAGCAATAACTAAAACATTCCTAGATTATCAACACTGTTTCCAGCACAAAAATCAGAAACATAGCCTCATACTAGCTACTGTGAAGAAAATGAACTCGATCCCATTCAAAACCAGCATACAATATCATGGATAGGGATAATTTTGCAGGAAAAATGAACTGATATTGAGCTAATTCATGGGAAATACTGCAGCGGTTGATATTTTCCCCACTTTCTCACTAATAGTGGACACACAAAAGGTGGCCCTTCCTTTGAATTAAAAAAACAGACAGTGATGCATGGCCACATTTGCAGAAAATTAACAGTAGGACAAGGGGAAAGGATGTCCCCCGTGCTTCCTTTTACCAGAGTACCAACCCCCTCTCACAGCTCAACAAGGGCACAGCAAGCCACAGAACAACAGACAAAGACCACGTGTCATCCAAAAAGCAGTCAAGAAAACGGAAGGCCTGGACTTTTCTTCCAGAAGTACCACCACTGCCACCTTTGTCCTAGTTTGAGGCAAGGTGATAGTAAGAAGCCCAGTGGGGAGCACAGGGTGGCTAAAGGACAGAACTACTGGAGCATGCCTTGATCCTCAGGCCTGGGAAGCAGACATCCTCGTTGTGTGGCCTATGAGGGGTAACAGCCCATGCTCCATTTCCACATCAAAAACTCCACATGCAATTGAGGGAGAATGATTAATAATAACAATAATAATAGAGAAAAGTGAGAAACTTTCATTTCCTAAGCTTGAACACACAGGACGAGCAACACTGCTTTCTCCAACTGAGGTGGGAGGTAAACCCAACTAATCGTCAGTGAAGCATACATTTATGAAAGGGTCAGAGAAGAACACATTTCTTTTATAAAATGGGATGTATCATCATACAAAGTCAGGCCAAGAGGCCATAAGAGAAATGTAGCTTTGTTTAGTTTAGAGTGATGCTTCTGAAGACCAGAAAAAGCTTCCTCAGCACTCCTACCTAGCCCATTCTCTCCCTTTTTCTCCCTTTCACCTTCCCAACTGCAAAGACTCCCTCGAACTTCTGCTTGGCAGCAGTGGTCCTTTCCGTCTGTTGTTGCTGAGTCGCTAGGATAGGCCAGCCCTCTCTGGACCATCTTCCCTCAGCATGACTAGCATGGCTGCGCTGCATTATCAACTGATGGTACAAGGCCCTTCACAGCTATCATCAGCAGACTGGTCTCAGAAATGCAAGCATCAGGGTAAATGATAATGTTCAACTAGAAATACTTTAACTTCCTAAGATTTTTCTACAGAATTTGTTATTAACATAAGTTGAGCTTGCAGCAAGACACTTTTAAGTTCCAGCAGAACAAGAAGCAAAGATAGGGACAGACCTAAACCACACACAGAAAAGCAACAGAAGGATGGGGAATGTTCTCTACATTGCACTCAAATAAAGCCTGTTAAGCAAGTGATTCTCAGTACCTGCTTCTGGATTTCTTGAAGGTAGGATGTACAAAAATGCATACAACATTCTAGCCTCATGGGGACATGTGCGATCTTAACAGTTGCCTAGATGATATGAATTGTTTGAAAGAGCAGATGACTAAAGTCCAATGCAGAGACCTTTTAAACCAAACAGTTACTCAAAAGTCAAAGAGAAAAATAAAACAATAAATAGCCAAATTACCAAGTAGATTTCACAAAATTATGGTGATGAAAATAAACTAGAGAACCCAAGATGTATCTTGCTACTGAGATATGCAGAGGCATATATACAGCACAACCCAAACCAGTATTAAAAAACCAGGAGGCTGAATATTTATAAAGCATTTACTAAGTATTTATATTCCCTTATTTTTGTTAGACAATGATATAGGCAGAGTAATACAAAATTGTGAGAAGAAGGTAATGGTCAGTTACAATGCAGGAAAAAATGAAGTGCTAAGCAGATGGTCTCATACCTGTTGTACTATTGTTGTTAGTTCCAGACAGAGCTGTATGACATTATTTCTTGTTACTGAGTAATCTGTGACAGCAGCAAAAGGTGATCTAAAAAAAGCAAGAAGAAAGAAATGTTGAATAGCACTAGCATATATCCATTTGCTTCACTGGTGCACAATGTGCTTAATACTTGTTGTTCCTAGAGATATTAAAATCACACAGAATACTCAAAATGTACTATTAAAACTATAAAATACAGGATACATATGCATGGAATATGTCCATCTTTCCTTGGTTTTGCAGTTTTTAAGTTCCTCTTTAAGCAATTTTAAAAAGCATTATTTCCACAGTCTTCCAGTTTTCCTCTGCACTGCCTTTACTCCCCTATAAAAAGCCCACTTTGCCCTCTGCATTTGTTTGGGAATATCCTCATAAAGGCAACCAGAGGCACCGCTTCCACCTGTGATATGAATGGTGTCCAGATGTGAATCAGATCAGAACAGCATTAGGCTGATTCACTGGGATTCTTGGGACCTGATCTAATATCTGGTAAAAGTACTGGAGGGACTGAGAAGTAAAATCTTTATCCAAAGTGAAGAAGAGCATTTAGAGCCAGAGATGCACTCAGAAGCAGCTGCAAAGGCTAAACTGGGGGCACAACCTAACATCCATACACACTGTGCTACAATCAGATGTGCTTAGCGAAATGAAAAGCGTAACCCAGCATCTAACGACGTCACCTACACACATCCTACACCTGAAAACTTGTTAGAATGTTTAAAACACTTGCCTACCTAGAAGATTGCTTGTTTTCTAGAGGCACTGCAAAAATGTACTTGGTTAGTGAGACTGGCAGTGGTCCGATTTCTGTACTGCAAGTCTTGTGTTAAACTATTGGCCTATTTTCTCTATGCAAGAAGAAGCCAAATACTAGGCAGGACTGGTATGTTCTCCAAGGGGAGTCAAGATCTTCACTTCATCAGTGTTGCAAATGAGGTTTTGATGGGAATTTTTAGCATCACAAGTATGGTATTACTCCCTAATACACCTGCTTCAAATATTTAAAACAAAAAAGGTGGCAAAGAACCACAAGGATTGTAATGTCTGAATAAACAAACAACAGATCACGCAATGTGCCAACAGTTTAAGTGTGGTGGCCTTTAAATTAAGCTGAGTGACTAGTCCCTTCCCCAACTGCCTTCTTTCATCGTATCTTAAAGATATATATGTATATGTAGGCACTAAGAGTTTTACAGACCTGATTAATACTATGCTTTCCTCATTCAAGCGAAGTTTCCAGTTCAAAGAACTCTCCTATAAGCATGTCCAAATGATAACCACAAATACAGTTCTACTGGTTCTTAATAGGTTTCTAGACTTCTTTTCCATATGTAAAATTTTAGCACATGCAGATTTGGAACTGTTCCTTAATAAACCCATGTGAAATCCCTTATCTCTGCCTGCTTCTTCCAATGCCTTCTTTCTTCTCCAGGGATCCCAACCCAACCCTGATGGTTCATAAGACATAATGAACTTCGAGGTGTATACTCAAATGTAGCAGCTTTGATTTGATGTAACACCTCATACAACAACATATACTTTCCTCTCATATTTTCTAGAGAGGAAATTAGAAGCTAGGTAGAGTTTACAAAACATAAAAAGCAACAAGAGAGCGAGGACTTAGTAGATGGCATGTGGGTAAGTTCTAAAAGTATCCTTAAAAAAGGTTGTTTGACACAGATTGGTAATCATAATTCAAAGTCTAAGTTTTATACAGTATAGGGCAGCTGTACAGTAGGTATATACTCTACAGCAGACCTACCCACAGATACAAGTGCAGAGTGTTACTGAAGTTCAGGAGATAACAGTGTATTACAGGATAAAAGGTAACTAAACTGCTTGGTTATGAACCATAATTGTGTTTTTGAAAGTACATTAGCCAAGATGAAGAAAAACACTGATATTTTTCCTTTAAAATTGTAACTGTTGAGGCTCTGAAATCTACCTGAAACCCTAATTTAAAAAGGTCATGTTCATTTATGAACTCAATTTTATTGAAGATGAATGGAATCAAGCCAACAAATGGTATTATTTTACTTTAAGTATGGATGTTAACACAATTTGATCCTCAAATTACACAACCGGATTCTATTTGACATTTCAAAGCCTCCAGCATTTTTCTAAACAAAATCTCACGGTAGGCTTTGCCTTCTAATACCACATCATCTTCCCTCATACTTTTACAATTCAGCTTGGTTTCACGGTTCATGAGGAAAATAATGACATTTTTACCATCACTGCTTTTAGTAAAGATCGTTAGAAATGCCCCCAATAAAGCTTTGTTGACATTAAAGAACAGGCAAAGGGTCTGAGACATTACTCATTTTTGTTACACTGACGTTTACACAGTGAAGATTTACTGAAAACAGCATGTGAAGCAGGCAGCAAAGGTGTCAACAGGAGAGAGAAGACTACTAAAAATCAATAACTAATATGTAATATTTTGAAATGTGCTTCACAACTTGGAAGGATAAGGAGACATATCCATGTTACATGGACTTTGATCCTGCAGGAAATGTAAGGAGTCCTTGAGATGCCTCCTCTGCAGGTCTCTGTAGCTTGTAAACCAACTCCCTCACATCAGTTTCTGCAGATGCCTCTCTCAGGTGTTGATGCAAATTGGACCAGTAAAATTGAAATTCCCTTTTTTGTTCCTCCCCAGCTCAGACCACTTCCTTGGAAGCAATCTGCATGCACAACTATACAGCCACTACTGCAAAAGCAGCCGGGGAAATACTAAGTACTCTTTAAATATTTATTACCAAAGGAAATATATTTTGGTGTTACATCCCAAGCTTGAGTCTCAACTGCAAAAGTCCAGCAAGACTGTATAACATGCCAGCAGCTTCAACTAAAGCATCAACAGACACTTCATTGTAGGAACACTGATTGGATTTCATAAAAGACACAGTGTGAAGCACCAATCTGACAAAAACTCTTCAAAAATAATACATGCACTGAATGTAATGCTAATACAACACAATAGTATTGACTTGCAAGAGATGAAACAATATGTATAAATGCAAATAAAGCCTACATACACTCTAAGTTTTTAGCAGGCTGTTGAAACACTACCCTTCTCAAGGCATCAGAAACACACCAAGTAAAAGGAATTACTTGTTCAATTAGACTACTTCTCTCTACTCTTAAAAAATTATTTCCTTCGCTTGGCTGAGCCATTTCTATCACCTTCCAAATTCTACTCTTTTCTTTTAAAACCACATATTTCACAGTCCCTTGGACCTCCAAGTCTCAAGTACCTCTTATGGCTCTAGTGAAGCAAAGTCCCTGAGAATAACTGCAATTTTCAACACATGTGCTGTCCATTTCAGTGCTCTTTAAGATAAACAAGAATTAAAGAACTGCTTTGGACTGGGGACTTACATTGCCCCTCTTCCTGCTGTGACAGTGACCTTAGTGTTCCATTTTCTCACTTCTTTCTCAGTCATTTCCAAGACCTTTTTCCATATACATTTCCCTATTTGTGGAACCTTTTTTACTCAATTTCTCTTGTAATTCATGCATTCTTCCATCAAAACCTCTCTGTGATTCTCTTCCTTTGCAACATCCACATAAAACACCTTTGTAGCTCCACAGAGCATCCACCTGACTGCAAGCCCTTTCCATTAATTTCCTCTTCCAGACCTCTGCTGGTTTCTCCTTTCTGTTCTTTGTCTAGCCCTTCTACACCTGATATCTTAAGGAAAGGAGATCTATGCAACCACATCAGTGCTTCTGCACACACGTGCAGGGTGGTTTTGCCCTTATTCTCACCTTTTCTCATGTCTTCTCCTTTCCAGCATTCAAAGCCATTAGCCATTCTCAAACCACTTTCACAAATAAGTGGGTAATAGGTTTCAAGGATAATTAAGTTCATATGTGTTTTGTGGTCATGCACGCCGCTAGAAAAGGGGAAGCCTCTTAATTTTTCCACTGTATGAACCAACATTGTGAGCCTGCACCTCATTAGACATCACAGATTCCAGTAAGATGAAGAGCTTCGAAATACATCATTCAAAGGGAGAAAAAAAACCCTTACAAAAAAACCCCTTACAACTGGTGTTTATTTTTTCTTTTTTTTTCAAATTCAGTCAACTTTAAGACCCTAATCTATCAGACATAAGGTTTCCTTAATACTAGGCATGACTAAACTACTGGTTCTTTTCACTTGTTTTTAAACCAGTATTTGAGATAAAGAGTAAACCAACTCTGAAACACGAATTTGTTTACACAAAAGCAATGCAGGATATAACACATATGCATGCGTGTATACATTTTTATGAACTGAGACGTAATATAAATCTTTGGCATTATCAATATCTTTCAGAATGAAAAAAAATTATAGTATCTAACATGAATTAACCCAACCACCCTGAAGGATCAGTAGAAAAGTCAGCTACATCAATATAGCACAGCTAATTCCTTCACAGAATTAAGAAATAATACAATTCAACAGATATAAATGCGCAGAACTACTCATGGTACATGAAGGAAAACCATTCTCTAACAATTAAAAATTAAGATGTGAAAGAGATGCATACACTCAGTATTTCTACATTATTGACATTTTCAGCCTCATATCCTTTAGCTTCCTCACCTGTCTCCTTCATAGAACATTTGGTTAGGGAAAATTATATACAGAAAATCCTATTTCACTTTAAAAACTTGCGATTTGGACACATATAGACTGCTGTTTGTAAAAGCCCCAGAATAAAAGCTAATTATATTTCACCACTTGCTATAGTACTGAGCTATTTTATAATAGACATTATGAGGGGTTTAAAACCAACATCATACTTATTTTAGCATCTTAACAAGGAAAACATCCTCAGAGCAGTCTGATTCAATGTAATTGTCCAAAATCTTTTAAAGAGAGAGGTAACCAAATCAGTAATACAACTCAGTCTTCAAAGGAAACACATGAAGCTCAAATAAAAATCTGAATGTATTATTGTTGCATATATATTTGTGTTAAATTCATCAAAGATTCATAGTCCTAGGCAACTATGAAACAAACATTTCATTTATATTTCTAATGGAACTGGCTTATGTAGAATCAGGAAGGAATGCAGTAAAATTCACACTGGATAAAGAAATTCTTTAAACGAGTTAAACATTTACAGCTGTTCCAGTAGCACAAAATGGTTAAGTACCGTAGCATTCTTAGGTGACACTTACTGACAGGTTTGGCATACCATTCAAACAAGCATAAAGGGAAATGCATAAAGGAAACATATGATTCATAGGTTTAAGACTGAAAACAAATAATAGAAAGTGCATTATTCGTGTGGTGAGTAAAGAATTGCTAAACTCTTTGGTTTCTTGTTATTTGGGTTTCTCCCACCATCTTGTGTGCAAACCAGATCTACCCTGTCACGGCAAACCATAACCAAGTACAACTAAGAGGACTGTATGAAGTCTTCGATAAAGGAAGGAGATGCTAAACCAGTAACACATTCTTTGTAAGTAAGAAGTTATGGGCTTGAAAACATTCAAGCTTAATTTTCCCAATGAATGCTCCTCTTTATTTAAAACATCTCCGAGCTCATTCACCAAAAACAATGAAACAAAAGAAATCCATCTGAACACCTTTTACCTACAGTGGAAGAAAATGTATGCATTGTGTATGTCACCATGGTGAAAAGAGAGAGATCCATTTTTAAGTGGGGAATACGTTCTGCTACCACAGCGCTTTCATACAAAGCAGCTCAAAGGGTGCGCTGAAGCTGAACACCTAGAATTGTTCATACCTAAACAAGAGTGTTGACATCATTGCAGCCTGCACTTCTCTGTAGACAACAGAAAATCACCAAAAAACATTTACACAGCCCACAGTAAGGCTTGGAGGTCCTGTTTTGCTGTCCAGGTGTAACCACTGAAGCGTTCAAATATCCTTAACTTTAGGTACAGGTGTTAGCCTTACTTAATAAGATTTATGTGTGAATATACATACATATAAAGTGCTTTGCTGAATATTAGCACATTTAAGCCCATGCCAAAATGACTTGCCCACCTGGCATTAGAATTCAAAGGATTGCACACAGCCTCTAAGTGAATGGCGCTAAAAGCAGACCTAGAATTGCCAGAAAAGCCTTTTACTCTGAAATTTCACATTTTGTTAATACTGTCATCAATTTGGCCTTTTATATGACCAACAATTTCTATTTACATTTGGGCCTTTTGTTCATCTCCTTGTTCGGTTTTGTCCTTGTATGATGTATCCAGACAACAGCGGTAAATTAATCAGACTGAAGTACATTTGTCAGCCTGCTGGCTTCTCTCTGGCCACAGCACTGAAAGTCTGGAATACAAAATCTGTTTCCACAAGATCTCTTTGTTCCTACTACTTAGGCTTCAGCAAAATCTGCAGTAGCAGCTTAAGTTTTTTATTTCCTAAAAGGGGAGAGTACTAGAGTGAAAAACAAGGGATACAGGAGAGTTGCTGTGAAAGATGTATTGAATCAGTGCCCACACAGATGGCTGAGTTAAACAGTACACTAAAAAAATCCAGTGCTCTCTGAGAAGTCCTAATTCATGACCATTAAAACCTGTGACACAACAACAGATGCAAAACGTAGTAGCAGTTCTCATGAGAAGTTGATTATATTCTCTTAAATTTTTAATTGAAAAATAAACTACTAAAGTATTTTAGTTGTGTCTTTAATGAACACTCAATTAAAGCCCTAAGTACAACCATTCCTTCCTCGCTCCTAAGTCAGCATTTATAGTTTATACAGATATTGTTTCTATTTGCTAAAATCAAAAACATTCTTCTTGATGCTGCACAAGTTATATGGTACGAGGAGTCCTTGCTTCAGATAACACAGCCCAAGCATTACAGAGTAGGCAGCAACAGGAAGCCCACAAGCACAACTAAGAAATTCTTCTTGCTTAGTGCAGTCGGTAGGAAATACAGATTTCCATGGTGTTTGGTCGGCAAAGGGAGCAGAAGTGTGGCGGAGGTAAATGAAGACAATGTATCAAACCAAGAGCAAGGTGGAAGATGGGACCAGCAGAAGCAAGGGACGCAAACAAGGCCTGCACTGGCACAGCAACCAGACAAGACCGGAAGAGACAGAGGTCATGCAGCTGCCACCAAATGTCACCCCAGGTCAGATTCCCCCAGGATCCCTCCTCTTCCACACAAAGCATTAAAGTTCCTTCCAGTCAAGACTATAATAATGAGCTCTACCTGTTGTTATACATTTGCCACTTAGCTTCCAGACTGCAGCATATTGTGGTCAGGAGTATAAAGCAGAGTCTTTCTTGCTTGACCAGAGTGCTGCTCAACACTATTTATTTCTCTCCTGCTTTGAAACCAAACAATATTTGCATAAAATGAGCTGCCCAGACTTTGAAGGCAAGATTGTGTGTATTTTCACTATAATCCAAAAAAAGCATTGAGAAATACGTTTCTCAGAACTGTTATGAATAATCTCAGCAAAGGAAACACATTGCGCAGAAAGCATCAAGGTTTTCTCCCCAGGATACAGTGCATCAGTCCTATAAAAGCCAGGAGAATTTCCAGGAACCTGACACATCAGAGAAGGATTCAGAAAGATGGCATATATTACTATTCCAAAGAACAGAAGTTTCATGAATTACAGGAATAAAGACTAAAAAGAACACCAATGATCTAACTGGAAATCTAGAATACGTGGATGACTCTATATATAATTTTCTAATACTTGAGAAATATCCCTAGGGACATCTCGATGCCAAGTTGCTTTGAATATCAGACAAGTAGTTTGTTGCTATAGCCTGAAGTGTAATTTTCCATCAGCCTAAGAGCTGCACTGTATTTTCACAAAAGACTCATTTTTTCAAGAAAGCACCAATCTCATCAGCAAATGGGTTTGGAAATATTTGAAGATAGGGAAAGTACATAAAATAAAACATTATTAAACTAGAACTTTTTTTTAAGTCTTCTGGAAGAAAAGATAGATTTTGTGGGCTGAGAATATAACAGGAAGTTAAAATTAGTCTAACAAGTTTAAGGACATGATCTATTAGTGTGATGACAGTTCCTTTATAGGTCGTTATTGGAGAGCTATTTCACGCTCTTCAATCATCAGCCAACCTCTTTTGAAAATATCAAGAATTCTCTACCAAGTTTTCCAGATTCTAAATTAAACTAAACCAGAAGACTTTTAAAGGCTGGCTACAAGCTACCCTAATTTTCAGTAAAATTCAATCTCTGACATCCATCTGGAAGTAGGACTGCTCCAGGCAGAGACCTGAAACAAAGACTGTCCTTGGATTGGCCCTCCAAGAGCCACAGAGAAAGTAGCTCAGAAAATCACAACTCTAACGCTCCTTTTGGTAATTGCACCTGGCCTAATGAGGTCCATACAGATCGTAAGCGCTTATAGAAACATCATAAAAAGAGAGTTCGATAGAGCAGCAAGTGAAGCACAAGTTATATAGAGTCACTACCATTCCCTACACATGGAAACCACATCGTTGCATTTCTATGCAAGTTGGAGCTGCTGCTAGCTGTTTTTCCCAGACATGATCTGAAAAACATTGCATAGGGCCAGCCTAGAATAGTTCTTACAATGGGGAAGATAACCCTAATAGTCACTTTATTCCTCCTGATGGTTCGTTCTTCTCTCCCTCTCACATCCCATAGATGGAACTGGTGTTAGAAACCAACCAAAAAATAAGATTTAACACCAACAGTTGTGCAGAATAAAATTAAATCCATGTCCTAACTTTAAATACTTTTCTTTTTAAAACCTTTCTATCTCCCCCTAGTGGCCCTAATAGAAGGAATACAATAAGCAGAATCCTACTGATCTCCACATGTCCCCACTTCCTGAGAAAAGTGCAGACATTGGCCTGCTTTCATCTCAATTTGGGGGCTTCACAAAGAAGGAAGCACAAACTTAACCAAAGTACTTAAACTATTTGAGACTTAAAGTCTTAAAATATATTACAGAAAACATTTGCCAGAACCAGGTGGTTAAGCGACACACATTTTCAAAAGGATTTCCCCAGAAATCTGAATGAAATTCAAACATCACTTCTAGGAAGCCTGATTTGGACACTGAAGAAAGTATTGTTAAAATTGGGCTACCGCCACAGGTACTCTCATTTTTAACTTCTTGGAAATTCTGCGTCTGACCAGCTATCATCTCAGATAAATGCAAAAGCCATTTTGCATTTAATTGAGAGTACAATTCATATGCATGTTTTTAGAAATTATTTTAGAGATCTTCCCCCACAAGCACTAAAACCCACTAACCTGCTATCTCTGATGAACACAATATAGCTGCTTTTACAAAAATAATTTTACTAAGAGGAAATTCTCAACAGACTTCTGAGCCATAAACAAATTTTACAGATTGGATTTGTCTTTTAATACTAAAAGAACATAATTTGGGTGCAGTGCACAGTACTACAGTGACACATCATGCTCAGATGCAGATGTTTCCTAGCAACAACAACTATTTTCTTCCTGAAGTTCAACTATTAAATTCATATTAGGATGCCAAAAATGCATTGTTTTTCAATGTGTTAAATGCATATATATGTGAAAGTTTAATTTTAATACCAGAGTATTTTATTTAAAGAAAAGAAATCTCCACCTTGTAACTAACAGTCTTTATTCATTATCCACAATTCCAATACGGAAACAATCAAATTTATTCTAAATAGAAAGAAGTGCAAACACTGATCAGCCTATACAAAAGAATAGGATTTTCTACAGTTCCTTCTGTTTTAACGCCCAGAATGATATGCTGTTCTCTGCCAAAAATGATCTGCAGGGAAAAAAAGTGAAGCCTACAGGTCTTCCAAATAACAACAACACGCTAGAGGCAAAGCTAAAAATCTATTCCCAGCCTTTCAAGTCTGCATACTAAACTCTTTCCATGAAATTGTATTGCTTCTCTGTGCACCTAATGGTAAACATCTAAATAGAAGTTTAGGAGCCCAACTTTAAGTACTCTGGTTTTGAAACTTGGTGAAAGGCTAGAAAGGGAGGGGAAAAGAAGCAGCAGTGGTAGCTACAGTCTACTGTACAAAAGAAAAAGGCTGCTGTTCAATGTAAGAAATGGAAAAGATATATGCATTCATATTGAAATAAACATTTCATATTGAAAGGATTTATGGGACAGAAGCTAGTTTTCCTCAGGAAAACGAAACATAACAAAACCCACAGCAGTAAATTCAAACAATTCTGTTTGATTTTAAAAATTACACAAAGATCATACTCTGAACAAAAGTTCAACTGCTGGATACAAAATAAGACACACCTTTGAATCATAGAATCATCTGTTTGGAAAATACCTCTCACATAATCGAGTCCAACTGTATTTGTCCCCTTACTAAATCACGTCCCTGAGAAACTCATCTACCAGTCTTTTAAACATCTTCAGGGAAGGCAACTCAACCACCTCCCTGGGCAGCCTGTTCCAATCCCTGACCAGCCTTTCAGTGAAGAATTCTTTCCTAATGTCCAGTCTAAACCTTCCCTGGCGCAACTTGCAGCCATTTCCTCAAGACAAGCGTTTTATTTTCTTTGATAAAAATGGACTGTGATTCATTTTATAAAGATATACAGATTGACTAATTTAACGACTTCAGGAGTTCTGATGATCATCTTAAATACCTGCATATTATCATTAGAAAAATGTCACTACAGATACAGTAAAAGAGAATACTTCCTAGGTAATAGAGGTAAAAGCACAAAACAGTTCCAACTGCATCTACAGTTTCAGAGTATTTCACTGCCATTTAAAAAAATTAAAATGCAACATGCATGTTTAGACACGGACACACTGGAAGCATATATTGACACTTATATAATGGAAAGTATGATCACAGTTTTGTGCATCTGATACTACCACAGCAATGAATCTGAGCTATGCAGATCAAAGTGTTGTCCTATATTAAGAATAAAATGCATATATAACCTAATGATGTTATACCATTGCTATACTGCAATTCCAAGTTTGTGTAAGGTTGCAGTCCATTTAGAAGTTTGTACTGCAATGCTATTTGAATTGCATGCCAACTTAACAAGACAAAGTTGCTACAAACATCCTCTCAAGAGTTCATAAATGAATTGTGCTTCCATTTCAGTGTCTACATTACGTTTTGTAAAGATGTTGGGGGTTATGTGTGTTCATGATCTGGTTACCTGTGACAAATTTGGGAGATTTTACCTGTCCAACCAAGCCAGTAGACTTTTAGCTGCTCCAATCAGATCTACTACTGATGTCAGGAAGTCATTTGGTAATTTGCGGCTGGTCCTTCCATCATAGTGACCACTCCTCCTCCTCCCAGTGATGAAGTTCTGCAGATTTTTGGCAGATGCATTCAGTTTGTGAGAAAGGGTTTTTAGATTTTCTGTTTCCAAACCATAGTTCTGCATTGAAAAAAAACCACAAAGAAAAGAAAGTTAGCTTTGCAGCTGAATATGAAACACTGAGAACAGCAAGACTGCTCTTCTGCTTCAAAACGTAACCATTCCTAATAATTAAGGTAGAAATACACCCACTCATTAGTTTTTAAACGTATGACATGTTCTGTTTCTAAAGCACATAAAAATAGAACAAAAGAAGAGCCAAATTATGAGTGATCACTTAGCTGGTTTTCAGTGCACTGAGAAAGACATCTCAAAATGAAGGAAAAACGTAGTCTGGAAGACTGATTTTCAAAGCAGTGCATCACTCTCAGTAGCTCAGATGGTTCTCTCAGTAGAACTGACAGTCCCTTGTGTTCGTACTCACACCAATTCCTAAGGTCACACTAGCCAACAGAGCTTGCAACTAGCAGAAGTACACAGTATGGAGACAGTGTGACATCAAATTGCTTTTGTTGGTTTCACTGAAGGAAGCACATCCATTACCTTATTTTTATTTCTGTTAGCAGTAAAGGACCACCAGAATCACAGACCAGAAAACATAGTGCTACCTTGCTCAATGTCTATGTTGCCCTTTTAAAGTGAAGGTGTGAAATTTATTTCAATTTAAGAGTTAATCACTTAAACTTAAATTACACGCCTGGGCTGTGCAGCAGAGACAGAAATAATTATGCAGAAATATTAACAAATAGTAGTTGAAAAGCTTTCAAATATACAAATGTTGCTGAAACAGCGCTAGAAAATGCCCTAATTAAATGTTCAATTACAATATAAAATAGTACCATCAGTGATTTGTTATTTCTATAATAGATTTCTTTTCCTCACAAATGCAAAGAATAATAGTCATTTCAAAAGAGAACTTCTTTTGCCTTTGTAAAGAAATAAGCAATGGCATACACTTGAGCTGATTACTTCTGCAAGAGAAAGATGGGACTTCTGAAGGTACTCCTTGCCCTAGTCGCATGATAGGGTTATGACATGGGGTGCTCACAACCCGTTCAGTTGACAATTGAAAGGACTACTTACTATCGAAGGCTGACTATTTCCAACCATAAAGGATGACAAAATAGAATGCAGAAAGCCCCCCAGTTGACCACTGAAAAATCTACCTCCTAACAACACCCCCTGTCCTTACCAGCTCTCTTTCAGACCCCCTGGTTTTGTCCCTGTGCTAATCTATTCACAAAGAGAAGAGATGAGAGAAGGGATATATTTGCCAATGCTAATTTAAGTCTTATGAAGCTTATTTACCTTGGTCTTTTTTCTATAGGAAATGGGGGGAGGGGGTGTGTGATTATATACAGCAGTTGTCATGCTCCTAATCCAAATCATCTACTAAATGAACTTAATCTCCTCTTTAATTACACAGGGACTGCAGGATAATTACACTGAAGCTAGCCCCAGTGAGCCCCCAGCCCTCCCACAACATCCATTCCCAAGCAAATGGGAGACTACCACGGAAAAGAGAGGCTTCAGCACACAGCTTCTCTGCCATTTCTCAGCCAGCCCCTCTTCGCACTTGTAAACCAAACGTGCTTTGTGAGTCAGCTCCTCAAACAACAGCCTTCTTTCCAAAGCAGAGGATGCACTTTGGGAATCAGATTTAGGTCCAGGTTGCACTTTAAAACTTGCTACTGGAACTTCCATGGACATCCACATATTGAGCAAGGACAGCTTTGTGGGCACGTTTCTCAAGAGCATGGTTTCTGCACATACACTGTCCTCTGCCACCACATTCAGATCCCAATTAGATAAATTGTATGTCAGGCACTGACTTTTCCACCACTGGATAGCAATTATACAACAGATAGAGTTAGGTTATAAATAAAAAAAATTGCAAGATGAAAACAATAAATTGGGATGGAAAAGTAAAACATACTTTATTACACAGCTAAACAGCTCATAACTAATAACTTATTAAATCAGTCCAAATTAAAAGAGATAAACATCAGATAAAAATAGATTTGTTTTTGCTGTGGTTTTCTGTGGTGGCTGCAGCTGAGAAAGCACAATGGACTGGGTAGGAGTAAGATGGAAAAAAATACCAGGTGATTCTTCTCCTCTAATCTGCACGTGAGAGCCCACCTAGAGTACTGCAGTTAGTTCTAGAGTCCTCAGCACACAAAGGGCAGGAATCCATTACAGTGAGTCCAGAGGAGGGCTACAAACATGACGGGATGAAGCCCATCCCATATGAGGACAGGCTGAGAGAGTTGAGGTTGTTCAGCCTAGAGAAGAGAAGGCTCCAGGGAGACCTTACTGAGGCCTTTCAGTACTTAAAGGGGGCCTTAAAGTGCTTAAAGGGGGGAGACAGGTACAGTTGGACTCGATGATCTCAGAGGACTCTTCCAACCTTATGATGAGAAAGCCAGGGAGGGATTCTTTATCAGGGAGTGCTGTGATAGGATGAGGGTAATGGTTTTAAGCTGAAAGAGGGGAGATTTAGATTACATATTAGGAAGAAATTTTTGACTGTGAGGGCGGTGAGACACTGGTACAAGTTTCCCAGAGAAGTCGTGGATGCCCCATCCCTGGAGGTGTCCAAGGCCAAGTTGGGGCTCTAAGCAACTTGACCTACCAGAAAGTGTACTTGCCTATAGCAGGAGGAGTGGAACTGGATGATCTTTAAGGTCCTTTCCAACCCAAACTGTTCTATGATTCTATGGTTCATCCTGCTTCTTGAGTACCTAGCTCATTTAGGCAAAAGTAAAAGAGGAAGAAACAAAGATAGGTATTCTGGATGAAAGATATGTAGGTCACACAAAATGCCTCACAGGTCAGCTAAACCAAAATTCAATTCACCACAACTGAACCCCGCAACACCTGCACAATGTGACGCTCACCTTCCCCACACATGGCAGGAAACAACCATAAAGTGCAGGCTGGCCAGAGCACTCCTCAGAAGGTTCCCTTTCTTTCTGATCCACTGAAATGAACTTCTTTACTAGGAGGGCTGTTACAAAGAAGCTGATTGCAATTATCCAAATACCAACCCCGTCTTCAAACAATGTGAGGGAAACCAAGGCGGGGGTGTGCACAGGGAAGGACCCAGCCAGGCTGGGTACCTGCTCGCCTCCCCACCCTCTCTTTCTCCATCCCCTGCTTCATCATCTTCTCTGTACCTTATCCACTCAGAGGTGTACCAGTCTGCACTGGTGTGCCATGCCCACCACAGCAGGAACTCTGACAAGCAACTTACAGAACACCAGTGCCACCAGAAAGTAAAGCACCAGTAAAAGGAAAATCTGCAATATCAAACACTACAGGTGGAGCAAAACAATACTTAAAAATTTATCCTACAACAGGAAAATAGGCTGCATTTACATATATGCTTTTTTAGAAAATGATCTCCCTATAAAAGCTTAGTGGCCTCTTCTTAACATTTCAAGTGACAGCTGCCTACAGACAAACTCTTTTTCAGATATCTTTTTTCACTGTCAGATATGTGAAAAGGAAGAGACAGATACAAAGTCTATTTTTGCACCTATTCATCAAATGTATGTGTTTTCTTTTCTTTAAAATAAATGAGGGACAAATGTAATGCCTAAGCTACATAGAAAATCCAGTCTTATATGAGGAATGGCATTGATTTCAGTAAGCCTCCACCTGTAATATGAGACAAATAAAGCCAGAGATGGAAAATACAGAGATAAATTTCAGACAGAATATATTTTGGGGCAGCTGTGTTTATTGAAGCCTTCATGTAGAAGAATCCTAAAACAGCAGCCAAGCTAACAAAATCCACATTTTGCTTATCACTAATCTTTCTGGCCCACATTAAAAATGAACAGACTTGCATGTCCTAATGTTGGAAAAACCTTGTTAAAATAATAACTGCCAAGTTTAATCATACTTTATATGTGATAATATACTATTAACAGCATGGTTTTCTTAGAAATACATTACATTTATTTTCAAGCAATGTAAGAAGATAATTGTAGGCAAAGGAGACAATTCTTTGTTTTGCTCTTCTCAGCATTTAGCCGGCACTAACACAAGTAGTGCTTTCATTAGCCAAAATAAATTCACAGTCACTGAAAGAAACACACAAAAAAATATCTCTGCATGCTTGTAGAGATTATGAGAAGCAAAGCAAGTTTACACATCAGCTTTCTCAACAAGAGGCTACAGGGTGACAGTCTCTTCAGAGACACCCCACCTCAACAGAAACTGCTCTAATGGAGTCTCTTATGGCAATCACAAAACAAGAACTTGATGAAGCTAAGCTACGCACAGTAATAGCTTGTCAGCAGGTGTTCAAACTAAAGGCGGTAGAACCTATTAATAGACATTTTACCTGCTAATTACTTTTCTGTGGCTGCATATGACAGTGCAAGTGATGAATCGTAGCTCTTTTCTTCACATGCTGACAAGCAGCAGCTCTAATCACCACTGAAGAGGCCTGCTTTTTTTTTTCTTGGTGAGGGCAGCCAGCCCAGTCCCTCTGCCAGCCCATCCTTGCAACAGCACTACAGCATAGGAAAAGAGTTTGGTAACCAGACTTTGGAAGTAAAGGGAACGTTTTTGGCCTAGCTTCAGCAATGTTCATTAGTTGTTCGTTCCCCCCAACAATTAGGAAAAATAAATTAAAAAACCTCAGCCAAAACCAAAACTGAGCTCATTTAATCTCTCTCTTTTGTTAAATTCACTTAAAACTTGCTAGCAGGAACACACACCTCACATCGCTAGCACAGGTTTAAAAGAAAAGTGTTCCTAACTCATATAGTGTTAACTACCTCTGCTGGCTCAAACAGGGTGTCAGGAAGGCGCTGAGACTTTTAATTTAGGGTACTTTTATGCTGCCTGTTCCAAGTGCAAAGACATCTCAGCTAACTAAAAAGCCAATCTCAAGTACCAAAATAAGTCCAGATTAAAACACATGGCAATATGCAATACAGACATAGCCACAGTCTCATTAACAAATCCAGAAATCCCCCGGAATAGATGTCTTCATCACAACTTTAATGCAACCACAAATGCCTCTACATCTCCAAGCACAAAGGCCACGTTAAGTTCAAGATCATATTTGACTCCTACAAACAATCCAACACAGAGAAATGAGCATATAGCCCCTCTATATGCTACCTCCTTAAATAACTGTTTCTTCTTTCAGCCCAGAAAGCTGCTGGAAACCACGTGGAGCAAAAGGCCAATGCTAACTCTTACTTCAGAAGCACAAGATGGGAACTGAGGATACTATCTATGGTAACACTGGTGCTTGGGGGCAACGAGAAAATAAAAGCAGTTTCTCTGGGTAGAGCAGATAGCCGTGCTTACATTGATTAATTTCTGCTGCTCCTCTGGAGAAAGCAACTGCAACTCTATACAACTAGAGAAGATAAAAGAAAATGGTAACCTTTCGAAAAGAAAATCATTATAGTCTAGACAGCTGTACTGTGTAATAAATTATGTGCAATGTATAATAAATTATATGTAAAGAAATGTAACTTCTCAGTTACACCTGATGTCTCTTGGTAATATGGATAACAATCACAAGGATGAAATCATACCTTTTCTCTAATGCAACTTTTTAGAAACTCTTTTTCCACTTATTCACAGACTAAAAGCAGGAGGTTTAGGTAAGAATAGCATATGACTGCTAAGAAATGGACTTAGGACAACCTCAGACAAGCTTAATCCTGCTCCTCACTATTTTTCACTACTTTCATTTCCACATTTAATTCTTGAGCACCATTCCTATATGTAATATTCATTGCTTTTAAACAAACAACCTGGAAACAGTAAAGTTCATACAGTCCTCAGTTGTTCAGAAGCCTGGGGAAGTTTTTAAGTGAATAAACAAAACAGCATCACATGGATACTATGGCACATGGCAGCCATTTCAATACCACACCTCAAAATTTGGGGCAGCCAAAAATCCACCTAGAAAAATGCTAACCTTTGTCTCCAAAGTTGTTTTTAAAAATGAACAAAATGCATTTAAACCTCCTTCTCCAAAACACTTGGCTGAACACATCCCACAAAGTATGAGGCAAATAGCTTACTAGTCCAAAGCTGCAAGCAACGGATACACGCAGCTTGTCATATGGAAGGTGCCTTATGTAACTTTATACCTCAACAGATCTGCCTACAACATATACTTCTAACGGCCCTTCTTCCAGCACCACGAAATGCCAACACTAAGGTTATCCCTCCTTCAAATAGCACTGACATATGGGGTAATTTAAAAGTGCACAACACATGATCCTTACACATCTGTTTCATAAACACAGAATAAGTAGGTAAGGAAAAAAAGCCAGATAGCTTAAATGACATTTATCATTTACTGCAATTATTAAAAATATGCTGATTAAAAGGCAAATGCTTTCAAAGGGTATAAATATTTGTCCTAAATGTTTGCAGTCAGAAAATAGTCAGGTGCATGATACTTACAGCCCTGCAGAACCTGGGAAAGATTCATAATCATCAACATGCCCTTTCCAGAAAAATGCCCTTCTTTTTCCACAATCAAGTAACTCATCAAAAAGCCAAGCCCTGGTTATGCTTTGTAGCACTAATAGAGCAATTATATAACTATTCTTCTTACTCGTATTCAATCAGCAGATTCTGCAAGACCAAGTGCTCGTTATTTTTTTGTTTTCCTAACTTTCTCATGTAATTTTGTCCCTAGCCAGCCAAGTGCTCTTATTTCTACAGAATTCAAACTCCCAGTTACATATTCAGTTACATGCATTTCACAAAGTCTTAAACAACTGATTAACAGTTTCAAAAAAAGGAAATAAATAGATTGTTAAGAAGATACTATCTCTTTAAAACATTTAACCACGTAATAGCCCTTTTAATACAGTTTGCTTTTATGGAAAGGGTTGGGTTTTCAAAAGGTCCCTTCCAACCCAAACCATACTATGACTCATACTATGCCCAAAACTCTGAACAGCCTAAAGGAAGAAGCAACTAAGTAAAGTATCTAGCATCCATAACTGATTCCTGAGGCAGGTATGAGAAAGAACATTCACCTTTTGCATGCAGACATATTTGCTGCCTTTGATGTATCACAGAGATTACTGCAGTCCCGTGTAAAAGACCTACTAACAGCAGCAGCAAACATTTTTGAAGTGATCTATATGAGCTATTGGAAACTCTTTTAACTCCTTAGCTTTATTGATCTGGTGACGAACTTCAGGATTTCATTCTCCGCATTTAAGTTAGCTTACGCTGAAGACAGGATGGCAGATGAAATATAAACAGAACTTCAACTTGCAAAGGGCAACAGTAAAAAGGGCAAGTAATTTTTCTGCTATGAGCATACAGAATATTAACAATAAATCCCAAATTCAACACATACAAACCTCCATTCCAAAATGAAATCTCCCTCATTTAGCATTATGGTGATCAAATCTAATATTCACTACTACTGACAAAAGCAGTTTTAAGATCTGAGTAGTGATAAGGGCAAAGGAAAGGATTTCTGTGTGAAAAAATGTAAAGAAGATGAAATGAAGATAAAAGGCATGATTCTTAAGAGGAATTGAATCATTCATGGGCAAAGTAGGTCTATTTTTTAAAATTCATTTGCATATAAATGTTTTATGTTAGTAGTAAATGATAAGTAATTTCATGCTGTTACTGCACATCAATGTTTTCTCTCACAAATAATAATGCTATTTCATCTGCAGCAACTTTCCAGCTTTGCAGATTCATATATACAGTGTATAATAAATTCCCGTGCAGCCATACCAGATTCAAATAACTAGCATGAAACCAGTACTGAAATTAGTATGCTGTACAAAGCAAAAATTCTTTTGTTTTGTTTTTTAACCCAACTCTATTCTCCACAAATGCAGATTCCCTGAAGAAATATTTTGCATATTCACAGAGACTTTACTAATGTCTTTGTTTAAGGAAAACTTTAAAGCATCCAAAAGTTATCTGTGAAGTTTTCTAAATATTCTTATCTTCCCAGAACAAAATATTTCCCACTTCAAGTTCTTCTTTTAAAAAATATTTTAAAATGTTCAAAATAAATGAAATTAATTTAATCTTTATTCAAACAACACATACATGAAATTTTGGAGAAATAAAGCAAAAACTAACCCTAAACTGATGCACTAAGGCACTGTGGTGATACGTCAGGCAAAATAGATCATTTCCTTAAAGACTGAGGACAAAATCTTTGTATATGCAGTCTTCAGTCTGTATTCTCCAGATACTGAGGCAAAAAGTGCATCTTCTGGGAAAAATATGATACCGAGGAGACATAAAAGTCCATAGACACTCTGCAAAATATGGTCATATCCAGTTTCAATAAATGTAACACTATCTCCTGGCAAACAGGTTATGGAAAAAAAAAAATGTGCATTTTCTTTGCTTTCTTGCAGCACAGTTAGGTACTTCACGAGTTACAAGACCTCTAAATGCACTCCAAACATGAAGAATGACAGTGATCTGATGGCGTTACCTAAGTAATGTGTTCCTCAGTATGCATTTCTCCGGTTTCATAAGCATCACCTCCGTCTTTGCTCTATTTACATTCTGTTGGCACTGCTCATTCACACCCAGTTCTTAAAGCAACCATCAAAGAAACATGGCTTGTCACGTGTGGATGAAGTTCTCCTATACTGTTGTTTGTTTACTGTTGAAATGGAAAGTAGTCTTAAACTAGTTTCACCACCGCACACATACTGAAAAGGATCATGTTGAAGCTAGATATGGGTGGTAATTTTTATAACAGATGAACAAGTGCATGTTTTATTACCTGGGAATCAACTGGAGAAAAAATACCATGGTACCTAACTCAGTACAGTTTCTGCTGTATCTCTAGAGCTGGACATGAAGTTTCTTAGTTTATCATTTTTCAAGCAGTTTTGAGATGTCAGTTATTTTTTAAGATTTTGTCACTATGAATAAGCATGCATGCCCACATCAAGCAGGAATCTATCTGTTGGTGCCACCACTGTGATCTCAGTTTTCATGTCCCAGTTCAGACAGAAAGAGACAAGAGTCGTGCCATGCTGGAAACAGGACAACCCTACAGGTCTGCCTCAATCATGGTGTTTTCTCTAGGACCGATCAAAAAACATGCAACAACAAAATACTATAACAGACCTCATTACTTCTTTCTTTTCAGCACAGAGAACATTTCATTTATCTTGCCCTCTCTGACATATAGATTTTATAAAACACAAAACTGCGCAGGGGCAAGATAATCTATTGACCGAAGGAGAGAGAAAAGAGACAAACCATATTAGTTACATTGCCCGCTCTCTCCTGGAGCACGTTCAGCTTCAGCGATGATATGTGATATGTACACCCCCACTATTATCAGCAAGCATGACCTGTAACAGCACTAAGCAGCTGGCCAAAATATTTATTCTTCCTTCTTTGAAGCACTACAGGAAAAGAAGACTCGTGAATATCACCCCTAGGATGCTTGCTCTGTTGTCAAGAGCACAGTACAGCAGGCTGGCAGTGAAGAGACATGACTAAGATGTAAAGCACAGGCCACCATTTGTTCTCTGTTCAGATAACAAACACTGGAGCAACCATTTCTCGCAGGAGCTTATGACAAGAGTGGGATGCCGTGAGAGACCACAGCCGCCCACTCACCTTCTGTCAAAAGTCAATAAAGAACATCCTTTAAATAGCACTGCCAATCATAAGTGGTTCCCAACTATTATTGCAGGAAGGAGTTTGCCTGTTTAGCGTTGTTCAATATCTTCTGCCTGGGTTAAGGTCCCATGTACTCTCCATGCCAGACAAACACACCTGTTCAGCCTCTCCACTTTCCTCCAAGAAGAAAGTGTTGCCCCGTGAACTACAGGCATGCAACACGAGCAGCTGGTTTCCCATTCGCCATATCCACAGTTGACAGGGCAGAAACTGCCAGCTGAAGTTTACCTCCAAAAAATGCTGGGAAGAGAGACTGGAAGAAAGCAGCTCCTAAAGCACAGCAACTAACAACATTGCAGAAGTTTTTCTCATTGATGGCAATTATCTTGAAAATTTTCCCCTGTGGAGTGGGAGCAGGAATGAATAGTGGGAGGTGGCTCTGTTCCCCTCAACTGTCCTCAGTCCCAAAAAACTATCTAGGTGGTCACTCACTAACCTGGAGACAATGGGAAGGAGAATTCAAAGTGACACTTTTGAATTATTAGTTTAAAATCAATCAGAGATTATGCTTGGAAGACAAAATTAACATTACTATTCCTATCCCATCATACCACCAATCACTTTCAGCATCCAAACAGATCTTAATTAGGTTGCATCACACACTTGTAACTCATATCAAAGTCTACCACGAAACCTCTGTCAAACTCCAGTGAAACAGGAAAAATAAGCAAATAATTCTAATTAAAAAAAACTTTGTACAGTAACTACCTGCAAGTTCTCCTAAACAATACAGTCAACATTAGAGGCTAATCAGAGGAATGGACAAGCACTAACTGTGACAGATACTTACTGATGCAATAAAAAAGCCTGTAAGTATAGGACCGGTATAGACAAAAGGATTGTCTCTGAATTAAATTTCCTAAGAGGTTTATCTGATTGGTGAACAATAAATTCAAATTAAATCCACTAAAATCAATATACTAATCACATTTGGTGTCCCTGAGGAGCTATGAGGAGCCAACTATGAGAATGAAAAAATCTTAACTTAAATTAGAAGCTGTGATCTGAATGCATGCTATTGTGTTTCAGAGATGAAGTTTTCTTTAAGATGAACTCAGAAAAGCAGACAATACCATATGTGCAACAAAGACCAGGAAGGTAGAGACTTGCTGCCTGAATTAAGGATGCAGTGTTAGCCTTTACTATAAATTCCTTATTTTATATTCAACTTAGTTCCATAAACTTTTTCCTAAGATAAGGGAGCTACAAAGACAAGTTTTGTTTGTTTGTCTAAAGATAACATCTGTAATTACATATCCCGGAAAAAAAGAAATTTCAGCTAATAAACAAGGTTCCTTCTGTGAAAACAGGTTATTTTTGAAAGAGCTGCAATTTGTCTCCCTATGTGCCTGGGAAGAATGGTCATCAGTGTTCACCCTAACTTAGATTTTGTCTCAGTTAATTAAAGTATTTACATTCTTATTTCCTTTTGCACTGTCTGATGAGAAGAGTACTTAGCAAAAAACTCTACGTTCTCTTCTATTTCAGTAGTAAATTTGTTTTAAGGATTGCATCCTTCCCATTATTTAAAGAAAAAATAGATGAGTTAACTGCACTGAGCGATTCTGCAACATTATTAGAAATACTGCTCTAAAAAAGTGAATCTAATATGTGTTTACAACCCAATCTCCTCCTGTATGGAAAATATCTGCTCTTTTTTACTTTTCCTTTTGCATTTTTCCTTTTTTTTTTCATTCTCTTCTCTTCATTACCCCTCAAATCTATCTCCCAAAGATACAAACCCAGGACATTCAGAAAAGCTGCTGCATACTGAGAATCCACAAGCCCTTTTGAAGAGTCTTTCAGCCTACCATCTTTGATTGCCTCTACTGGGATTCAGCTTTCTTAAAGCTATTTCTTAGGCTTGGAAAAGTAGTATGCATTAAAAATCCACAAAACACCACTTTAGGTAGTCAAGTACATTTTAGCAGAGCTGTTCACAATCCTTCCTACAGGAGAGAACGCAGAGACAGTGCCCAATCTATCACTAATCTTTACAGACAGACATAAAATGTTTGTAAGAAGAATGAAGTCAGCACCACACCCCTCACTGAGGGGATAATCCTAGTTTTGCATGACATGACCTGATTGAAAAGACCATTTCCAAAATCCCCCTGTATGCTCCATCAAAGTTGTATATATTATTTACACATAAGATAATTATTTCGGTATTTAATCTTTTCTACTGTGAAATGCAAGCAGCTATGTTTCAGCAAGCTTGAATAATCATCTAAAACATAATTTGCATTAAAAATGACATGGTTAATATCAGGACACTTTGTTAGGAAAGGGCAACCGGCACTCAATTACTGCATTCACATATGTAACTGTTTTACATTCCAAACCAAACCCAGTCTAGCTCTTTTCTGATTTCAGATAAGATTTTCTTCTATAAAGACAGATATGCAAACCTTAAATCTCTGATACAAATTTATTTAACAAGCACCATCCTATCAGTTGATATTGCTCTTTATCTTGCCTCTGGTTTAAAATGCTACATTGTTCATACAGTACGTGTCAGAAGTTTCTTGAATGACTTAGTCTTTAGGACTAGAAATTTGAACAAATTGTGAATAAGCAAACACTGTTCACTCCCCAGGTTTTTTCCCTAAGAAGTTTACCAGTGCGCAGAGTAAGTCTACTGCTTCCAAGATAAGCTCCTGATGTCCAATTCGTGTGACTCCAAGATCTTCCAGTTCTTGATGAGTAATGCGTAGTAGCTGGTCACCACTAATCTTCTCTCTTTCAAAGTTCTTTATATATTGCTGCAGGCAATCATCAAGACCTGCAGACACAAGACAGAAGAAGGAAAGACAAAAGTCAGCAACAATTTTATTGCCACTGGAAGTCAAAATGGGCTGGAACAAATGAAATTAAATCAGCAAATATTTGCCCTACCTTTAAGAGAAATATTTCCACATTACACAAAATGTTATGCTATCCAGAAATCGAAAGATTTGGAAAGGTATGGCAGCCATGGCTTTTCCACCTGTGGATGATACCAGCCACTCCTGAACCCTGAACAGAGCCCTGAATTCTTTCGTATACTGTGCTATGAACATATATCTGGCAGCCCCCAATAACAGGTATGTTAGTAAGGAGGAGAGAAGCAGAAGGGATATACCTTCAAATGCTGTTAGTTTTTACAGCACTGTAAGAGACTGGAAACAAGGGAAAGCACTTGTACCAAAGGCAAATTCTAACAGTATAATGGGAGTGTGAGTGTTTAATGCCATACATCCAGGAGTAACGAGCTACCAGTGCCACAGCCTCCATCCCAGCAGACCTCTGCCATGGTAGATCGGATGACAAGGAGGGGCTGCTGCAGATGCCCTTAGCTAGGAACCCATCTCTTTACTGGACTCTTGACTACAGTACCCCATTTAGTGACACACAAAATGGCAGTGCCACATCATGGTGTCTCCCCTACTCCAAGACCATTCATACCCAAGCTTCCTGACCATTCACAGATCATGCCAGCCCCAAAACAAGCTGCAAAGGGCTCTGAAGAACAAGAAAGGTAGTAGCACTCCGAATGAATAAACTGGGCTCCAACTGAAGCAGCAGATTCATCTTCATGTACCACAGTTCAGAAACTGTATGGAGTCATGGCACACAAATACACAAAAGCCACTCAAAACGAAAACCTGGGTGCACTCCTCAGAACATGGTACTCAGGGAGCAGAAACAGACCCATTGTGTCAGAAAAGATAGAAGTGCAAGCAACATGTTTGCTCAGGACACACGAGTGCAGGGTTGTACAGCACCAGGTCCTGCTTTTGTGGTCATCTCAATTCTAGCTGTTTGAGTGTCAGTCTAATGACATGTACACATGTACATATTTTTGCTTGGAGCAAAGAGCACGGCAGACCGTGAGGTAATTCATCATGCATCTCTTCCCCATCAATCTTTGTCTAAGAGAGCCAAACCAGTATGGGGAAGCTCTGCAGTGTGTGCATCCCTGTGCCAAGGGGGTAAGGAAGACTCATCAGTATTTGATGGTCCATTTAAATTCGTGTCTAAATACCTTCCAATGGCTCAACATGATTCATATCAAGTAGCAGGATTTGACAAAAACCTGAATGCACTAATTTAGCAACTTCCTGGGAGATAACACCTTTCTGATGGCTGCTTTCAAACAATCCCAGCCAGCACACATCTCTCTCTCCCTAATGTTGTAAAGACATGTGCTCATTAGGTTGCAAGGAAATGCAAACATTTGTATTTGCTAATCAAAATGTCTGAAAATCCTGAAGATACACGGAGGAGAAAAGATCGATCTGACTGCTGAGCCCCAGCTGACTCAAAAGAGCCCCAAATCATAGCAAAAAGCTTCTATGAAACTTTGTTTTGTTGCATTTTTTGTTCTCATTCACCCCTTTTAGGGTGTAGCCACACCTCCAAAGACTCCCATGGAGAACATGCTGCTACTGTAGGCAGGAATATCCCAGTGCCAGGCCAGCCTGTCCTTCTTGGCTCAGCCCTTGGGCAAGTGTCACCCACACTCTGTCTCTGCTACAGCAGATCAGCACAATCTTCACATAGCTTTAACTTCTGGAATTCATACATCAAAAATCAAAATTAAAACACATGCAAACCCACTGCAAATCAAATACACCAGGGACAAAATACAGGAAATTCTCCTAGCAGATCCAATCCCTGAACACTCTTTCAGTGAAGAAATTCTTCCTAATGTCCAGTTTAAACCTCCTCTGGCACAGCTTGCGGCCATTTCCTCTCATCCTATCGCTTGTCACTTGCAAGAAGAGAACAGCACCCACCCCGTCACAACCTCCTTTCCGGTAGTTGTAGACAGTGATGAGGTTTCCTCTCAGCCTCCTCTTCTCCAAGCTAAACAACTCTAATTCCCTCAGTCTCTCCTTATAAGGCTTATTCTCCAGCCCCCTCACCAGCCTCGTTGCCCTTCTCTGGACGCGCTCCAGCCCCTCAATGTCCTTCCTGTAGTGAGGGGCCCAAAACTGAACCCAGCACTCAAGGTGCGGCCTCATCCACGCTGAGTACAGGGGCACAATCACCTCCGTGCTCCTGCTGGCCACGCTGTGTCTGATACAGGCCAAGATGCCACTGGCCCTCTTGGCCACCTGGGCACACTGCTGGCTCATGTTCAGCCGGCTGTCAGCCAACATCCCCAGGTCCTTCTCTGCCAGGCAGCTCTCCAGCCACTCTTCTCCAAGCCTGTAACGCTGCGTGGGCTTGTTGTGACCCAAATGGAGGACTCTGCACTTGGCCTTGTTGAACCTCATCCCGTTGGTTTCAGCCCATGGATCCAGCCTGTCCAGATCCCTCTGCAGAGCCTTCCTTCCTTCAAGCAGATCGACATGTGTACCCAGCTTGGTGTTGTCCACAAACTTGCTAAGGGTGCACTCGATCCCTTCATCGAGATCATTGATAAAGATGTTAAACAGGACTGGACCCAGCACTGAACCACAGGGAGCACCACTCTTGACTGGTTTCCAACTGGATTTAATTCCATTTACCACAACCCTTTGGGCCTGGCCATCCAGCCAGTTTTTAACCCAGCAGAGGCTGTGCCTGTCTGCGCCAATGGCAGCCAGTTTCTCCAGCAAGATACTGTGAAAAACGGTGTCAAAGGCTTTACTGAAGTCCAGTACACCACATCCACAGCCTTTCCCTCATCCATTAAACAGGTAACCTTTTCATAGAAGGAGATCAGGTTGGTCTGGCAGGACCTGCCTTTGGTGAACCCACGTTGGCTGGGCCTGATCACCCAGTTGTCCCTCATGTGCTGTATGATAGCACTCAAGATGATCTGCTCCATGACCCTCCCCGGTACTGAGGTCAGACTGACAGGCTTGTAGTTACCCAGATCCTCCCTCTGACCCTTCTTGTAAATGGGCGTAACATTTGCCAGTCTCCAGTCAAGCGACACTTCCCCAGTCAGCCAAGAGTGCTGGTAGATGAGGGAAAGGGGCTTGGCAAGGACCTTTGCCAGTTCCCTTAAAACCCTTGGATGGATCCCATCTGGCCCCATGGATTTCTGTGTGTCTAAATGGCCAAGCAGGTCTCCAATCAAGTCCTCCTGAACAGCTGGAGCTTCATTCACACTGTCTTCCTTGATCTATAAAATGATTTGGTTGCCACACATAAGCACAGAAGACAGGAACACTCACTCAGGTCAAAACCACACAGTCTGCTGCTTTGTGGGGTGCCCCACTCTGTCATATTTTTCCCTTTGTACTTAAATAATGAATACTCTGCCTTTGGCCTTAGAACTCCCTGTTAATCAAAAGTAATTTTTCACTGTAAAACAACACAATACATACATTGTCAGCATGACATAAAAGGGAAGATTTAAATTTCTCTCTTTCTTAGACATCACTACTTCAGAATATGTAAAAAGAGCATGTCCTGCATATTGTCAAGGTATTTCAATGGGACCCCTCTATTCATCCAAATTCTGTCGCCTCTCTCTTGCATGCTAGGCAATGCTCATCATTAATAGTAAACAGACAAGCAGCAATAAAAATCAGATATTCTTCTCTGCTTGACACTTGAAATTCAGGCGATTTACCAAGACTCAGTGCTATAAGATCTCATTTAGTCATTTAAATTTAGGTTGCAAAAGTAGATGATTTTTCTCAAATCTTTTTGAACACACTTTACAGTTCACACATATAGAAGATACCATTACTTTTAATATCTGAGATAAACTTTTTGATTTATCCATATTTGTATGTATTTCCTACCAAAGCCTTTCACAGCACAAGTTTTACATCTGATACATTAATGGCATGAACTGTTTTACAAGCACAGTTCCATGTATAATGGCATTTAAAGAAACTGAATATTCTTGACAATATGTGAAACATCTCATCTAAAAATGTATTAAGAATAGGCCATAGATGTGCTTTGTCTAAATGACTACTAAAGAAGGCAGTAAGTACTTCAGATATTCCTGAACCTAAGTCCCACGCTGCTTACATAGACTGTTGTATGAGAATAAAAACATTAAAATATTCAACGTCATCAGGTATCAAAAAAATGAACACCCAGCTAAGAAACTAGCAACCCAAATCCAGCATAAGACATGACAGATGCACTTAATAAATGCTTACCGACACTTAATTCTAAATAAAGCCATTACTCTTCCTCCTTCTGCTACCTAGGTATTTTTGTCATTCAGATGTAATCTAGACGTATGTATGTAGTTCATATTGGGTAAGAAAAAAATTTAGGACAACAAACATATTACTGACAATTGCTTGACTCACCAATTTCATAAAAGCTACAGTCAGGAAAGAACAAAATAATTTAACCATAGACTGTGTGACATTTTCAGAATAGCTTGCCACAATTACTTCCTCTTATTCCCTAAATAGAACATCCTTTTAAACTAATTTATTTCTGTCATTCTATTTCTTAATTAAAAAGCAAAAAATCTTTTTGCAAACAAAACTGTGCACAGATAGAAAATATTAATAATAATAACACAAAAAGGCCACCATCATCCCTCACCCAAACCTTTTATCCCCAGAGCCACGGCAGCCAGCCCAGTTTGCCAGCAGCCAGCCAGCTGCTGCTGCATTCAGATCAACAGGAGGGGAGCTGCAAAGAACAGGCGTTCCCGGCTGATAATGCCATTTAACTTGGTACAGGACAAGACGTACCAAAAACATCAGGTGCCTGGGGTCCATGAAAACACTCTGGAAGTTAAAAGATAAAGCAGTTTTCTTAAGAGTACTCTGTATTTTGCGACATTCCAGCAAATCCAGCATCCACTCAACCTCAATGTAGTAAGAAATCTTGCTAGCTGTCAAGGTCTGCTCTGCTTATACCCCTGGATGCCCTCATATCCGAGTATATCACACAACCCACATACCAGAAGAATTCCAGCAGATAGCTCAAGTTTGATGTGCTATTCCCTGATCCTGGCCATGGGTGCAATTAGGGTTGCCAAGAATCTAGCACTCCGGGATATTTCAAGAACAGTGGCCTCTGTCCAAAAATCAGGTTTGTTATTATATTCTGGATACATAAGGCCCCACAGTATAAAAAAAGGTTTTGTGATATCAATACACAAGCAACTATCTCATATTCAACAACTCTGTTCCTCACCCAAAATAATCCCAAGAACTTCTGAGTATATGTAAAGGCACAGATGTTTCAATAATAAGAGAGTTCAAATTAAAACTGTGTGATGGTACTCCTCTTCCTTTTAGACCTACTTTTTAAAGGAAATCCTATATAATGTAACTATTTTTTCTTTTTTATTGAAAGTTTCCTCATAAATTGAAATAACACAGACTTCCAAGGACACTAACTACCCAAGAAGCACTCCCCTGCACTGCATGCTTTCCACCTGAGCTTATCAGCCACAGAGTTTGGCAATGCTGTCCAGATCCCTCTACACACTCAGTACCTGGCCAGCTTGACTGGGGCCTAGAAGAGCATTTAAGATGTTAAGCTAATACATTGCACATCTTTGTCAGCTGGCATGAGCTGTTATATGCACAGATGGACTATTCTGTGTATTAACAGAAAAGGAATGACTCTTTTCAGTAAGTTTAAAGCAAGCTCTACCTCATCTGTGAGACTCAACAAATAAAAAACAAAAGCAAAACTAAAGACAGCTCCTCCAAAAGAAACTGCTCAGAAGAGTCAGTACTTTTAACATTAATAAAACCTTCTCTGGAAAAGTTTTTCTTGCAAATAAAACATACTGGAGCTGTTTTTCTCCCCTACTCTGTCACTGAGTTTGACCTTGTATGGCCCAGGTTCATCAAATCACTAATAATTTTCACTAATGTGAAACCAGACGGATCTATATGCAACAAATTTCTTTTATTACAGCAGCACAGTAGAAACTTATCAAGAAATGTTTAATTTCATTTTTTTTAATCATATGATTTTCTGGAATAAGATTGCAAGATGCAGTGCCACTCTCCAGGGAAATCTTCTATGCTTGCAATCTCCTAACCTGATAACACTATACACTTCATGTTCTCTCTAAGGTATTGTCTTATTTCAATGTGTGTAACAGGTTATCTTTTGAAACAAGCAAATCAACAAACCACCCTGTCATTCAGTGTCAGACAGGTTATGCACATCGGTGGTAATTCAGAGTCAAATGACTCTCTCCATGAAATATATCCTCGGGTTCTGATCCTACAGTCTGCTCCTCCTCTGCAAGAAGTACAGTCTTTGCTCCTGCCTCTAAGAGACTAAGAAGTATTAAAATAGACTTTTTCTATGGCTAGAGCTGAACTAAAATTTGTAATCAGCTGCTCAGATATACATGATAAGATGAATTTCTAAAACTAGTGCAACTAGGTAGAATACTCTTCCCCAGATTGGTGGCAAAAGAACTTTTCCTTAAGATTTAAAAACTACAGTGAAAATAACAGAGCTTATGTCCTTATCAGACTTCTTTTCGGTTCAGGTTTAAGGGAAAGATGATGAACAATACAGGTTTGACTATCATACCTAAAACTTTGACAAGGGAGTATATTTTTGTACACCCCTGGTAAAACAGAGTGAGGATGCAAACTGACAACTTCCCTCGGCAAGTCAGTATCCTGTAAACCCAGCATTTACTGAAAAGCAATAACATACAGACAACACTTGGAATAATTCTGCACAAGAGGGAAAGACACACAGCTTTCTTAAAAAACAAATGACTGGTTTGGGGCTTTTCTTTTTTTTTATAAGGCAAACAAATTCATCTTTCAGTTTGAACAGAAAGACCTATCTGAACTCCCCCAATTTTACGCCTTAACAAATAAAAATTCAAGCAAGCACAGAATTTAACAAGTCATTAAAAAAAAATCAAACTGGAGTTTAATATGACTTGTGCATTTACTTAGCACTATCAAATGCTTTTTCAGACTGTAAACTATTATTTTGCAACATTTATACCTAAACTAGCATGATGGAAGGGACCACTAAAACATTAAAGGCTCAGAAAAGAACTATTGTTGTTTTCTCACTGCTCACCCTTCAATAAGCATGAAATTTAAGCCAACTGTTCTTAAGGACTGACCACCTTTGAAACCACACAAGCATCTACTTACGTTTCAAACTTAACGTTCAACTGAGTTACTGATAAGTTAAAACATTGCACTATGACTTGTGTATTTGCACCTAGGCTCTATTAATCTACAGCTGGTAGGCTGCTAGCCTATTCACTTTAATTATAATACAAATACAAGACTTGCTTAAGTCAAAGAGCAAGATAATCAACCAGAAAACTTCTCCCTCTCTTCCACCTCAACCAGAGAACTTTCCTGTGCATAGGCACTGCAGACAGCCCAGAGCGTGCAATCCTTCCTGTCACAGCAGCGTCCATTTGGGGTACGCACTCATGCTTCCTTCCTAGGAGAACCACAGCGTGAGAAATGAGAGTAGGCAAGCCCATTTTTCCCCACAATCTGTATATGGGAGATGGGCATTTGGAAACATTCCATGTCTCTTGGTCTGAATGTCATCACTGAAACTGGGAGCAAGCCAAGCCAGCCTCTTCCCCACCTGAGAGGCAAAGATAATTCTCCTCTGCCCACGTAAGGAATGCTTACGTAAGGGATGCTCACTGCTTCAGGGTCTTCAGCACCTCCTGGGCTTCATATGTGACAAACAGATGTCACAGTTGTCAGTGCCAAAAGACAAAGCAAAGAACAGAATGATGTTTTTAAGTGCAGTAGATGGCAAATGCCTACTGTGGACAGGACGGCTATAAAAAAAGTAATGTTCCATCCCAGAGGAGCACTGCAGATGGGATGGCAAAAGAAACACTAGAAGCAGCTTTCATTACAGATTGGGAAAAAAATTACAATATATTTAAAACTTGAGGAGGGGGGAGGGAGCAGAAGTAATTGCAGGCCCTGGATTTATGAATGGGTACAGGGTTAATGAAAGAAAAAAATACTTTCCAAATATCTGGATTACAGCAGTATTTGCAAGACAGCGGGACAATCACTTTGTGCACTGGTTATCTGCACATTCAGGCAAAAGCCTTCTAAGTGCAAAGCATATTTGTCCTTCACTCTCTATAGAACTATTCTCTTTTTCTCACTCCCTCTCTGTCTATCTCTACATATACGAGTCAAAAGAAAATCCTGAAAGCATTAAAAACAAACATTAAAAATTACTGGGCAAATCCAAATAATTATTCCTCTGAATATAACATGCATATTCATAGAACATAGTATATGATTACATGTTTTCCATGTGCAGTTAAGGTTAGATGTATTTTTCTAGGAATCTTCAACTCTTCATAGTCAGAATATTAGCTGAAAGGTACGGCTAAATAAAACCTGTGTTTTTAGACAGTGAAAGAGAAACACAATACATAAAAAACCTCCAAATTTTTATCCACTGGATATATACTACGACATCCAGAAAAGCATGTTTAGTTTGTAGACCGAAGAACTCAGAAAATGTTAACATGAGAAGAAGCATTGTAATCCAAATTCAGCATCTCCGGAAGATATTATAATATCGAGATCATGGCTACTAGACCAGAGGTACTGTGTACAGAGGTGAGGAAAATAAGGTATCAGACTGGATTCCTGAAGAGAGAGCAAAATGAGGAATCGAAGTAGAAGTATATTTCAGACCTTGCATGTTGCTCTGTTCTTTTTTAGGTCCTTGCCAGGAGAAAAAGCCTGTGGTCAGTCAAAGCAAAAGCCACCACTGAACGAGGAGATGGCATTATGCCAGGTGAGAACTTGGAAGTCAAAGAGTCGGCAGCAGTGGGTTGAAATAGCAGTTTAAGGTGGAAGAAGTACTGTCTTAAGTCACTACAAATTCTGTAATTAAAAATCAAACCCTGTTCTAATAATCCAACTCTGAAGTGCTGTTTCCATGCCTACAGATACGCTCTTCTCATGATCACGAACTCTTATGAGACTTGGATATCTTAATTGTATGACCACATTGGCAATAAATGGCAATTTCGTTCATTAGAAACCTGCAGGAACATCAAGACTGAGTGGATCATACATGGTTCATCAATAGCTCTACTTCACAAAGAATTTCACACTGATCAACTTTTAAAAGTGTTTTCTTGGAAAAAGAAAATGAAACTTAAAAAATGAGACAAGAGACAGAAAGCGTACATAAAGACTAACTGCAAGCATAATTTAAAGACACACAGGACCGAACTGGTTACAGTGTCTAATAGGATATATTTTCAAAAACATCGGTCTTGCTGTCAGACTATTTATAATCAGGGCTTATTATGGCAAGTTAGGCTTGTTAATTACAAGAATAATATTCAGTGTTCTGTTTAGCTGTTGATAAATGTAATCACTCATATTTCTCTGGGTGCTTTTTGTTTCCATTAAGTCCATCTGTATAGCAAAGCCAAATCTATACACAAGTGCATATAAGTTTTGCAAAATATTTGAAATATTAAAACATGTGTAACACTGCAACAACCAGTGTTGAGCTCTACTTCTATGGGATTCAAGGATTAGTACCCCTGATTATCAATATTGTTCTCGCTGTAAGAGGTTATATAATTATTGTTATATTTAGGACTCTTATTACTGGATTACAACCACCACATTGTTCAAATACAGCTGTGGCCTTTGCACACAAGAAATGCTGATGTGTACTGAAAAGTTAGTGTAGCTGATAACAGCAGAGGAAATCTCCTTGCTAGTGGTAAGGAGAGGAGCCAAAAAACCCACAGTATCATTAAATATCAGGAACCTCTCAAATGAAGATAATCAAAGGAATCCATCCATTTACTCCTGATTAACAAGTACTACACCCAACTGCAGAGGCCAAGGCCAGCCACAATGGGGACAGGATGAGAAAGTGTGTATTTACTTTCATAATTCAGTGTATAAAATGACAGATTTTAAGCTCAGAACTAGAAATTGAACACGATTTGGAAGGCGCCTAGAAATAAACTGGGAATATCTGAACTGTAATGAATTTCTTTCTGGGTTTTTTTTTTTTTTCTTCCCCCCACCTCAAGGAATCCTACTTTTATTCTGAACAAAGACCAGACAGGCTAATGGGGATGGGGGTTTGTGTTTGTCTAAATATTGTATTCCACCAAAAACAGTTGTTCTCCAATAAGCTGTCCAAGTATTATCAAGATTATAAGACTACAAACTCTATTACCCTGAAATTTCAAAGAGGAAATGCTGTTATTGTTTCAGTTTTTTTCTTATATCTATGCCCTCATGACTTTCGAAGCAGCTTTGAGGACATGGAATGTACCATAAAAGGTTGGCAAAAAAAACCTAGAGGAGAAAATGGCATTTTTACTTTACATGTAATGATATATTTTTATGATACACAAGAATCCAGCCAGTCTAGTCTTTTTTCAGGGCCCCATGACGTTAGCTAGAGTCTGCAAAGTAATATACAAGGTAACATGGCCCTGACCCAAGACACTTGATAAACTTCTCCTTCTCCATCAAATCCAAGCTGGCTAGTTAATAAAGGCAGATCCCTCAGCAGCTACTTTTATTTCTACTGTTTCACTTTGCAGTTTTCATACTCACAATCACTGCCCGGTACCTCAGGAAATGGAAGTCTTGTGTCCAATCAATGTTTAACTTCTTCCTCAAACTACCACATTTCTGCTCCAATTATGAGAAGTAAACTGTAATACATTGTAACTGCCTTAGTATATAGGCATTTTTCAATCAACATTATAAAGTTAGGGTTGTGAATATCATTAACTACCACCTGTTTGATTTGTGTTAGATGTGATATTTTTTAGATTTCAAATGCTCCCATTTTTCTCCTCTGTAATGATTCCTTGTACAACACCTGTCTGCATCAATACTCCTGTATGGATTTGATGTTTCCTAAGAACTTGCTACCATATGTCTTATATAATACTTACTCTAAGGAGTAACTTTATTGGTTCCCAAAAAAAATAAAGCAATTCATGAACTAGCACAACAAAAAGGTTTTCTCAGCTGTGTCTTTCTGACTTTAGAGTTCCTAGAGGTTTATCTTTGTATTACCACAAAGCAACTTCACAAGATTAAAACACAGCTTATCACCAAGCATGCAAGATTAAAACTCACATTTATCACCACAAATTTAATATTTTGGTGCCTGCAAACAAAAAGCCTACACCACCAGTTTACACAGGAAGAACAACTGTTCATCTAGCAACAGCGAGTGGCTTTACTACTTCTCAAACACATCTCTTGAGCAAGCAGTGAGCACTAATGAAATTAAAATAGGCTGAAGTGAATTCCACCAGGTTCAAGCACACTACAAACGTAACAGTGCCAGAGCTGAAAAGGGCTAGCAAGGGTGCAACCGGCCTGAAACAAACCAGCCTTTCATCTGTCCCAACCCTGGGGTTACAGCTGCACATCTCGGACAGCAATTGCACTAATGCACAGCACCTGCCCTCCAAACAATTTTGCATCATGCAGCAATGACAAACTACCAAACTCCCAAATACATCTGTAAGCACTGAAATGCAATCACCATATCCCCTAAAGCTGGGAGGTTTTGTCTAAATAGGTGCGGTATTGGCTTCTTCAACAGATTAGAAGGGGCTACAAGGCTGAAACACCCCCCTCAGGATTAAGATATGAGCCTTCATTTTCCATAGCTTTTCACTGTCTCCCATGATTATTTGCAGCTGTGCTTCACACTAGCACATATGGCTATAGGAAGTGCAAAGCCATCAAATGTCCAAGCCCAGAGGCGGCAGGCAGGAGGGAAAGTTTCTTCAAACTCTAAGTGAACTCCCTCCTGTTCATTCTTCCCTCTCGCAACGCCCATGCAATTCCCAGGCTTGGAGCTCTCTTTAGCAGAAGTTCACACAATTCAGCACAGTGTGAGATTTGGGATGGTTTTAGAGTTGTGGGCAGAAAAAGCTGTACATCCCCCTCCACACTACAAAGAAACATCTGTAACTTAAAATCACTGGTCAAATACTTTGATATGTGTAGGAGTGTCCTGAAGAAGAAAGGGAAAGCTATACTTCTAACATTCATCACTTCCATTATTTCACATAAGATGTCTCAGTAACCATCCCACCCCTCTGCAAAATATAAATGAATCATATATTAAAGGGAAAAAACAAATATAATATGTAAGACAGTCAGAAGATGTTTATGTAAGCCAAGCACAACACTGGCATTAACCAACTAAGTAAATAAGTACTGGTTGTTCTTTCAAATGCCTTCCCATGTTTGCATTTTTACAGCATGCTCTGGAGCAGCCACATTAAACGCACTGTTGTTGTCACAAAAAGGGCCCTCTTCTTCTCCCTCCTTCACATGGGCTAATTATACTATTACGCAAAATAGTCAAATAAGCTCTGCCACAGTCTTTATTATAGTCCTTTACCACAAAAACCAGCTTTGCTGCCAAGGATTTGTTATGTCAGAAGGCATCCTTTCGGAACAAGCTGGAACATCCTGTCTCCAAAGAAATAATACAACAGTTCTTAAAGCTTTCCTTTACCTCAGTACTTCACATTGTCTCTTACCACTGAAGAAATCTGTTAACAGTTCAGATAAGGATTCAAGATTGATTTGGTGATACCATCACATGGGGCCTGTGAATTTCATGCAGCACAGCAGTGTGGCTAAAAGCAATGCAATTCTTTTTGCAACACAAGAATTCCTCATTTTTGCTGCATCTACATTGAACCCGTCTCTTGAGCAACAGTAGACGAGATGTTAGGTTTGGCTCTGAGTGCTTATAAGATGACTTCCATTCATGCTCCAAATTATTCTTTCTTTCCCTACATTTGATTTGCTTCTAATACCAGCAAAAACATCCAGCGTTCACTGGCTCTATCTGTCTTCTCTCAGGAAGCATTTCAGAATTGAGAGAACTCTAATGACATCACCCATAATTGGACAGAATACGTTCAAATAATTTTACCAACTGCCCTACAAGTACAGCTTTGTTACATTTTTATATGCACAGAGTATGTTAAGAAGTCAAAAACATTTCAGTTTTGAGCTTCTTGGTTAAGACAATCCACTTCAAACTATACTCACCATAGAGACCTTAACATAAAGGTATATGCAAGGACAACTTTACATGAGTGTTCTTCCTTGCTCTCCCTTTCACTTATTAAAAAACATGTAATGTAAAATGTGTAATATAAACTGTAAGCCTGTAAAAGTGTGAGTGCAACAACTGGATCATAGCAAAACGTATTCTTTAATTTTTTGTTTTCTTTGGCAATATACTTTTTAAAATAATATTGTCAGCTTTGCATTAGTCGAAAGTACATAATTTTTTTAAAAGATCTGTTTAAGTGACAACCTACGTTGCACTTTAGCTAGTTTGTCATTTTACATAATCACTTGCTCATACAATTCATCCATATGAGCAAAAAGCAGGAACTAGGAATCAGACCCTTCAAATACTGAATTAATCTACAGCAACATACTGGTCTCTTTCAAGTCTGGTCAATGTTATATCCCCAAGAAAAAGAAATGAAGGTTCACATGGAAAGTAAGCTACGCACACATCACACAAAATTAATAACAATTTTTTTTTACTATTAACTGCATAGCGCTAAATTAATGATATGAAACCTGTCCTTGAAGCTTTTTCTCAAAGACAGGACAAGGGACTTCATTAAATATTTCTATTACACACTATATATACTTTTGCAAAATGCTGCAGTGTAGTGCTAGTAATGTTTCATAATGCATACGTATACACACTTTTATTTAACCACTTCACAGTCCTAATGTTATGAAACCCAAATAAAACCTGAAATCCCCCCCAAAGAAGTGATGATTGTCTGCTATTGCAGACAATCTTGAGAACCATCGACAGGGAGGTGAAAGATGTGCACTGCGCTCAGCCTCCCAAGCAATTTGTGTAGAAATAGGTCAGAAACATCACAGAAAATGTGCCATCAGTGAAAGCCCTACTCATATGAAGGCCTCCAGAAGGTAGCACAAGGTAAACTGAGGCTCTTGTGCATTTTGCTTAGTTGTACTTGCAAGCAGCCTTGCCCCAAGCCACGTGGAACGCATGGCAAACCAAATCAGGGCTGAGATTTAACTAAGGCTGCAGTTCCACAAGCTCTAGTATATCATTGCCATAGCTTAGCAGATAAAAGGGGGGAAAAAGATCAGATATGAAGTTCTACCATTGAATTAATTTTGAACTTGTGCTTCCTTTGTGTGATCTTCATCCTCTCTTCTGCAATATTCCTGGCTGATAGAACTAAATACTTGTATCAGTCAGTGTGGGACAAAGTGCCCTGACTATGGATACTCCTGCCCATTCCCACAAGACATCACCAGGAGGTAAATGCTGTTTAACACTCTCTGTGCTGTATATAGCCAATTGTAGCATACTTCTTGGTCTTGCTCCATTATCTCCTGCCCATTTTACTTTATATTAAAAAGTGAGAAGGCATATCAGTATAAACATACTAAGCATTTTGGTTAGCATCTCATTCAGACCTAATCAAAAGACAGGAAAAAAAAAGTATAAGAAAATACCTGAATTTTCACTCTGTACAGTTTAACAGGACTTGTTATATGTTATAACTTTATTACTGTATGACAGATTCAAGGCCAAGTGCAAGGTCCTACACCTGGATCAGGGCAACCCTCAGTATCGATACAGACTGGGGGAAAAAGAGATTGAGAGCAGCCCTGTGGAAAAGGACATGGAGGTCCTGGTGAATGAGAAGCTGAACATGAGCCGGCAATGTGTGCTCGGAGCCCAGAAAGTCAACTGTATCCTGGGATGCACCAAAAGAAATGTTGCCAGCAAGTTGAGGAAGGTGATTCTGCCCCCCTGCTCTGCTCTCGTGAGACCGCACCTGTAATACTACATCCAGCTCTGGAGCCCTCAGCACAGGAGAGACCTGTTGTAGTGAGTCCAGAGGAGGGCAACTAAAATGATCAAAGGCCTCGAACACCTCACCTATGGAGAGAGGCTGAGAGAGCTGGCGTTGCTCAGCTTGGAGTAGAGAAAACTCGAAGGAGACCTTATTGCAGCCTTTCAATACTTAAAGGGGCTTATAAGAAAGATGGGAAAAAGGTTTTACAAGGCTTTTAGCAACAGGACAAGGGGTAATGGTTTTAAACTAGAAGAGGAGAAGTTTAGACTAGATATTAGGAAGAATACTTTCCTCTGAGGGTGTTGAAGCACTGGAACAGGTTGCCCAGAGAGGTAGTGGATGCCCCATCCCTGGAAACATTCAAGGTCAGGCTGGATGGGGCTCTGAGCAACCTGATCTAGTTGAGGGTGTCTCTACTTCCTGCAGGGGGTTGGACTAGATGGCCTTCATGGTGCCTTCCAATCCAAACCATTCTAAGATTCTATCATTCCTTACTCCATATTTATTCTTAGAAGTGTACGTGAAACATAAGGTTAGATATCATTTCCAGTAGTTGTAAAACCTGATTGAAAAAATTAATAATAATCACTATTTTGATCATAGTAATTCTGACTGACTTTGCATACCTTCCTCCTCCTCACCAAAGACTGAATGAAACAACTGTCCTTGTTACTGGCAACAAACTCCTTTGTTCTCATTAAAAAGAAACTTTCTGAACCTGAGTGAGGCTTAAGAGAATGGATTTTTTTGAAAGACAAAGGACACCTTTATTTCCAAGTATCTGCTTGAAGGTGTCAAATGCATCATTTCCACCATCATTTTAAATGCCAACCCGTCTGTTAAACACATATTGATCAGCTGTATTCTGATCTTGCACTGCATCACATGCATCCTAGTGCTTATGGATTATTTCAGTCTTCTGTCAAGAAACAGTAATACCTTAACACTCTTCTGGTCTTTTAGAATCTCTTCACTAGCTAGAACTATTTCAGAAATAACTGTTGCTTTTAATAATAAAGCATGCATGAAGTTAAACACTGATAGATAGGAAATGGCAATTCTAATGCCTATACAACGTAATTCCTCTTCTCATGACAGGTTCTGCACTGCTAAACTCCCCTGTGGAACTATTTCTCTGCATAATGGCCAGTTGCATAGCCGTGATAGGGAGGAAAGTGGAAAAAATTCTAAAGCTTTAATATTAGTAGTCTAGTATTAAAATTTCAACAAATTGTTGGTATATTTTTGAGAAGAAAAATAACAGTATAACAATATAACAGTATAAGAGTGTGTGTATATATAAATATATATTATATATATACTAATATATAAACAAATATAACAGTATAACAGTAGTGGCAGTGGCCCTACAGCAGACTGCCAAGAGCCTCAATGATTTAGCTGCTTCATGAGAGCTACTGCTAACATCAGTGAAGCCACCCAGAAAAAGTGTTACTTGTTTCCTCTTACTGCTGTTACTTGGAAAATCTGTGACTAGCAATAGTGCATTCAAAGTCATCCTCCAGATACCAGGATGGCAATATTATGGTGCACCAGAACCAGAAAGAAAATTATGTTTCTTCTATATAAAATCCAAACTCCGAGCAGCCTCTAGGGAGCCTTTCCTCCCTATCAGGAAAAAAGCATCTCTATCATTTGCACAGAGAATTTTATTATAACCTATTCACATTATAAGCTGGTCTTTGGCAGATAGAACAGTGCTTTGACTTCCAAGTATTCAACAGGAGTTCCTATTAATGAAACTCTATTAACTCACATTGTTCAGGTAGCCAGAGATTCACTAACGTGTGTCTCACAAAGTCTGAGCACCACATTAGTGTTGGGCCCATCTTCTCTGACACAACTTGACACTTCAGTCATATGTTAAGCTCTGAAGCATCTGTTCCGTAATAAACTGTTATATGTTTGCCAAGAACCTAAGCACTGCCTTTTGGAAGAGTATTGCTAAGTTACAAGCCATAATTTAATACTCATCTGACATTGATGGTGACCCAACGTTTAATGGAGCTTAATGCTCTTCTGATGCCACTGATTAAATTATTGCTCAGCAGTCCGGTTTCATAATCTACAATTTCCAAGGAAGCAAGGCAGATATACAGGCACTGTCTCCTTTCGCATCAGTGAACCAGTTCACTGGCAGGGAAAGATTCCCTAATTGAAGTTATCGGTAAGTACACTACAGTGCATCCTTCATCAATATAGAATTCTGTTCAGATGCTTTAAGCCAATTATATTACTATGAAAAAGCAAAGCATGAATTATTCCCAAGTGCAAGAGGAAAATATGGGTAAAAGTCTTGACCCAGCCTATGCAATGACTTCATAATGTCCTGAGCATTGTCCAGGAAACTCAGTCCCCTGGCCAACAGGAGTTTCTATTCATTTTCCTCCCACTAGGTTGTTTAACAGTTTGGTCACTGCTTATACACAGCTGTGCAAACAATCTTCCAAAGTTTGGCCTGATGCTATTGAACTCCATCCCAAAATGTCCCTCCCCTTCTTTTCTGCATATAGGATGAAGAAAGCTAATTTGGATGCAGAGGATTAGAGTCATCCACAGCTCAACTTAAATCATTAGACCCTAACATTTTTGAGTTTTGAAAGAATTTTAGTAAGTAAAAAAAGTTTAATTTTATAGATAAGACAGTAGCAATAGTACTTTCTAAATCATCTCAAGAAGGCCTATTCCTATTATGAGGGGAAAAAAAAATCCTGTAAATGCCAAAATGTTTTAAAACAATTAAAAGCAATTTAACAAAGCAATGAGAAAGTACTGTTTAAAAATGCCTTGGATGAGAATAACTAGAAAATGCTTCTGAGGGTATAGACACAAAAAAGAGCAACTGCTTTTTTTAGCTTCCCAGAAAGTAAACTTTTCATCCCAGATAAAACAGAGGAAGTGTCAGTACACAAGTACTTCTGCGGGACTACTACATTATTTTCACAGCTACTGGCAACTCAAAAACATACCACCCTCCATAAAGTAACTAAGAACTAACTACGTGCAAACTGAATGCTAGATGCAGAAATAAAAAAGACAAAATCAGAAAACTGCAAGAGTAATGTTTCCAAGGTATATGCACCTCAGCTACATGGGCCTCATTTCTGAGATCATCCACAGTTTTAACTTCAAGCATATGAATGTTCCTACCAAAACTAATGCAGAACACACCAGTGCTTTATGTAAATTTGAGATAGCGCATCTTGTTAGGTGATAAAGCTTTCATTCTAGTAGAAAGTTGCGGAGTTACTAATGTGCTTTCAATTGTTTGCAGGCAGAGACTAAATAATGTAATCGATATTATGGAAGGTAAACACCGGACCTAAGTATGCCCTTTACAGTTTCTCTCAGAAATTACTTAGAATACAGTGAAAATCTCAAAAGCATCAGCATTTTGATATATTAAAGAAAAAGCTTTCTCATTAAACACAGTTTTAGCCAGTGTAATATATAGATCACCTTCCAAAAATAAATCTAATACAGTTTCATACAACCACAAGGCCTACTGACTTCTTACTTTGTTTTTGATTTTTTATCCAGAAATACTTATCATTGGTAAAATAACATGGTTTTCATTTCTTCTGAATTTGGTCTTCAACACTTTCTTATTCTATGCATTAAACTCCACCAAATCAGCTGGTGTTTTGAACATGTAAAAGATGGTAATCAAATTTGAGGAGTTAACCTCTACATGAAATCTCAAAACCTAACACACTGCCCATGGGAAGAAGTCCTCCAGGTCAAACCCTGCACTGAAATCTTAGGAGGTCGGGTTCCAGATACCTTCTCTTGAGGTGCTTGGAACACCTTATGGTTTCTGAGACCTTAAGACACTTTGTCAAGGATAAACATCTTTTAGACTTTGGTGTGACCAACCCCTATCTCTACCCAAAATCCATCTAACCTCTGCTTAGAGGTCCCCATGCAGGCAGTAAGACAGTCGACCACCCACTCCCCACAAGGCTAGAGGAGAAGATGGAAGAAGATACAGTCCTTATTTTCTCATTTTTGCTCAGCTTTTCAACCTGCTTCCTCCCCTCCCCACAGGGTGGGATAGGATGCCATATGTACACGCACTGCAAGGGCATTGCCGCAGCTACAGAGCTGCCTACTTGCTCATGATTAGCAAAGCTGGAAGAAATTCTCACAGCATAATTTCATTGTGAAGGTTTCTCCCACCATGGCTCAGGGCAGGTCTAGGCCATTTTGAATAGCAAAAGGAAGGACAGGGGTTGATTAGCAAACTTTCACTGATATCTTCCATGGTATCCCCTTCAGAATACCCTGGAATATACGATTAAAAATGAGTGTTTGCCTTTACTCTTTCACATTTTTGGTTTTTTAGAATACATGAAAAGTTACATGAAAATTATTTTGATTAAATGTCAATTTTGTGCAGAGGAATAGATCAAAATTAAGACAAAGGTTCTGCAATTATGGTCCCCTGAAGGAATTAGCTGTTTTATTTTAGTGTTATTTGGAACCTTTTGAATATCAAGCTGAAAACATAATAAAAGACTGCACTTCAGTAGTTTAAGGATTTCTGAGACTTAGAAATTTTCTTTAAATTATAATTGACACGAGCTCCTTTTTAAAGTTAGTCAAAGTCTATTTCAAACAGCTTTTTAAATAGCTAACTAGTAATAGAGAAGAAAATAGCAATTCAATGAACACGTCACTGTTACAGAACCAATGTTTTATTATGCTTATAATATTTCATTAAATAGCAGACCTTTAGAAGATGAAAAATCATTAGTTTTAATCGTGAGTAAAAGTACTTAACATTGTACCAAACACTAAAATTGCCATACATTTACAGGCAGTAAAAGAGGATCCTCCAGGCTTCTGCATGAGATTTAGAATTATTTTATTATTATTTTAAGATTTCAAGAGTTTAAAACCATTATTTCAGGGAGAAGAAAATCTGGTTTACTTAGGTCAGTAATCTCAACACTTGAAATTGCTACATTCTAACTAAAACTGTTAAAGTACACTTTTTTCCACTTAGATACTTTTTTTTAAAAAAAGCATTGCACTAGTGACTGCTGCTAACAAGAAAAGACGTGGTGATTAAACGTTTCATGTCCTTTAATAGCTAATCTGAAGTGCTAATGAGTGTTCAAAACATGACAAAAATGTCAATTATTACAAAGCTTCTCGCTACACTGTACAGTGATGAATAAACTTGACTTTTTTGTTTTGCTTGAGTCAGAATCAGAACATTACAGACCTGGTAGCTATAAGCACTGCTTACACAGAGTTACTCTTTATAGAACCTCCTAAGAGGACTTCCCAGGTGTCTCAGCTCATGCCTACCTACTGAGGCTTTTTAATTTCACTCTGCTCCACATAGTCCACGCTTTTGTACAAGGCAGCCATCAATTTTGAAATCTAACTCTAATTAAAAACACAATATTAAACACCCCTTGCCTTCTACAGATTAACCAACATGAAAGAGGTTTCTTTGTTAATCATGAGAGTTTACAGCACACTTTCTTTGGATGCAGGCCTGTCTCACGTGCCAGGTAATTTCACCCCTGGTGAGCACATTAATAATCCATGAACGCTACAGGGAAGCATAGGGCTACGGCAAGAGATGCCTCCCCCCTGCCTGTCAGCAGTTCCGCACCAGCATAGCCTCAGAACAGCCACATAGCCGCCAGCAGTTAGCCTGCTGCACATACGCTGACTGTGCTTGTACATCAGGAGCTCAGCATCAGCACCAGTAATTGCACAACTGTGGGCTAAAGCAGGAGCCAGGGAAAACCTTATTTTAGTCGTTCTAACAAAAGTGTAAGTGTCTCTAACCTGTTCTTCCCTGTGATCTGCCTTGGCATATGGTAAATGTAATAAGCACTTTTCATAATATGTAACAATATGAAACAAAAAGGAGAAATGGTACATAGTTTATTCAAGACACACTGCCTAAGTTACTTTGTTTTTCTACCATTTTTATGTTAGAATCGGTTGGCTTCCTTTCCTACCAGTCTTGACATTTTAATATCATCAATTCTCTTATGCAAACTCAAAACCAGAAAAGGCTTAGTCTTAATCTGTAAGATGATGTCATTTCAAATTTTCCTTGACAAAGTCCATAAATACACTTGAAAACATTCCTTTAAAAGCCATCACAAATATTGCTACAAATAAAAGCTAGAGCTTAAAAGAATGAAAATGTTTGCTGTGGCATTAGTAATAATGAGTATCCTTCAGGACCCCAACGGATATTTTGAGCTTGTTTTAACACATGAATATACTATACAGACTCACCAAATGATCTATTAATCTTATCTCTAGAGTGTTTTTCAAAATATTCATAGTCCTATTATGACCTGACTCATAATTGGTAACTTACTGAGCTGTAACTACTGAAATCTCTCCTGCCTTCATAACAAACAGGATGCAAATTCAGCCGATAACCACAGCAACACTACTTTGTCAAAGCACTGACATTTCTCATACAGCTTCAAGGACCTTCCGAAATAGATTTTGATGGTGTAATTGTTTATTTTTCATAGGAAAAATTTGTTTCGTAGCCTCTCGGTTATCATTGTAACAGTGATAAGCATGGAGCATAATCAAAGCTGACCTATAGATTACACCAGGGAGGAATTTTACACTGAAGGGTTTCCTATTACTCAAAATAATTTAATCAGATAATCTATATGAAACAAAAAGCTTGCAGTACTCTTCTTCCTCCTTCTATTTATACATTGCCTTTCTCTTTTCATGTATAACAAACTAGGTTATATAGGGACTACATCATAGACCTTAACATAACAGGCACCCATCTGGTTGGTTTCCGGCACCACGTCTCTCCCAAAATATCGCGTTATGAATTACAAACACTTTCACCCCTCCTACATTCAGTTAGAATAATGGTGAACCAGATGGCAAATTGTGAGAGCTTCTACTGCTCAGCTAGAAGTGTGCTATCATTTGGTTACCAGATCTCTCCTTCCAAATAACCTATGCAATAATTCACTTCACCTTTTCTGTTGTGCCCTTTAGGCTGTAACGTCCTCGGTGAATGGGTGTCTACTTAGGGATGAAGAAAGGTGCCTACTCAAGTGCTTCCCCATCCCTTCATTTTAGGTGGTTGGTCTTAATATTTAAGAACCCAACTTGTTTGGTCAACAGCCTCAGCAACAATATACTGAATAGAGACCTCACCTGTGAAATTTTAAGCCACTAATAATGCCTTTTTCCTTTTTCAATGTGCTACAGAATCTGCACCAACATGACCCCTGAAGAATTTGTCAAGGAATTTGACAGCAGGTACAAAAGTTAATGGGGTTGTTAATCCTCAGCCTACCCCACAGCTTTTGGCATGAGAAGGAGATAGGAGGAAAACCAGGGTTTGCATGATTTGTTTAGAAGGTGGCTCCATCTCAACAGCTGATCTGGATTCCCAGCTGAGTGAAGTTCCACAGACTTCCAGGTCTCAAGTCAGGAGTGACAGGCAGCATGGCAGTCTTCAAGTCCCTGTGCATGCTGAGATCCATATGGAAGAAATCAAAGCACTGCAGTGAGGAAACCACTGGAAAAACACACAAGGCTTCAAATAATATGAAGGGCATCAGCCAACATGGAGTGCCTCAGAAACTACAGACAATCCTGCCTCTTCAGTAAGAAAGGGCATTTTTCCTGGCTGACAGCTTTTAAAAAGGTTGCTAGCAAAAGTGTACCATGTTGTAACAATTTCTTTATTTAAAACACATTCCAAAGCTCCATGTATCAAACTAAACGTCACTCAACTTAGACTTGTCATAAAGCTGAGGCATTTACATATGCAGAACAAACCGTATCTTATGATGCTAAACAGACTGAAAATGTTTTCCGAGTTAATGACTAACAAATCTTTGCATTTTCTAATACATCAGATCCCTCAATTCCTTATTCCTAAGTCATACAAGTCTAAGAAAGCAGCGTCTTACACAACCAACATCAACAAGAAATGAATCTGTCAAAGAGCAAACAATTTCTGCCCACCAAATAGGATATATGGAGAGTAATATAATGGAGTGGTTTTAATTAGCTGGGCATATAAAGCTGTTACAAGACAAACTTCTTTCATTAAAAAAAGCAGCCAGTCAGTTAGAAATGCTTCAGTGCACTTAAAGCAAAGATGACACAAGGCACTTAACCTTCTCCCTCCCCTATAATGAGGAGCCGGAGGACTTGGGACAGTGGGTGATGAGCAGCCCCTTCACCTGCTGCTGAAATACTGGTAACCCCCCAGTAATGCAGAAGGTCCAACAGCACATGGGAAAAAATTTAGCAATATAATGAACCATTTTCTGTAATTTTGTTCAGTCACCTGAGATAAGAGTTTCTTACAAAATGAAATGTAGGATTTTTTAAGGCCTTCCAGTATTGAGTACAAAAAATTTGTTTGTTAGCCAAAAAAGGTGCCTCTAGCAGTGTGGTACCCACAGCAATATGCTGTTATTTTGCATAATGGCTACTTAGTTTCAGCACCAGATTACTACAGGTTTTGGTTAGTTGGTAAGCATCCCTGTATTACAAAATATGGGAAATTTTCTTCATTACTTGTTCTGTTCTTCCACAGGCACCAGGGGACACATCAGAAACACTGACAAAAAACCCACTGCACAGATTGTTAGCAGAGGAGTTACTCTGTCCAGATCCACGGAAAGACTCATGCATTTAAAAGACAGAAATTAGATGCCTGAATTGAAGACTACAGTCATAAAAAGCTGCTCTTTATCTTTCAGGGTGTGATTGCAGACTTTTGTCAATCAAACTAGGATGGAGACAGACCCATCCTTGTCTCTAAAGCCTGTTCTTGCCAATGCCACCCTGGGCACACTGCCACATGCACACACACACACCAGCCAGGATGCTCAAGGTATTTAAGAGCACAGGAAACCTTATGCTCCAAGCCCTTGTTCCCAGAGTATTAAAAGATACTTGCTAAAATGAAGAACAAAATATATACAGTCCAAAAAGCAAAGCTGGGAATCGAAGACTCCCCCTTGCAGCTAAATGTGGATTCGCTGTACAGCAGCTTCTTAGTTTTAACCTTGTTTTGGGAAGAGAGATTACAAGATATTGTATGAAAGTCAGATTGTTTCCCTTCAATTCAAAGCAGGTCATTGTTATGGGATGGGAAACTGTGGCTTCTCAAAAGACAAACATTTCTTCTTGCTTGTTTCATTATAGTGGCAAAAGAAAATTTAATTCAAATTAAGAAAACTCATATGCAAATGGATCTACTGGAGAAAAAACAATTGATATTTATGTGTCGTTGCCACTTCACACTCATTACAGGGGCTAATGTTTTCCAAGACACATCTTTTAAACCTTACTAAGCTTATTATTTACTATCTCCTGACAAGCATGACTTCATTTCAAGAGCTGGCACACATCTGATTGTAAGAAGCTAATCCTTAATAACATATCCTAATTAAATATGCACATTTAATTCTAAAAAAACAAAAGTTAAAATTAAAAAAAAAACCAACCCCCAAAAAGTCACATTCATTTGACTAAACAAAGCAATTGGATTAGAGCACATGGAGCAAACTTAAATAGTCACATATGCCACAACAAAAAGTCATTAAGGGGAAGAGGGAGGGAAAGAGTAAAAAAACCATGCAGACAACTCTTTATAGCTGGCCTTATCCGACCTCTCTGAACTCCTACCTAGTTTACTCTCCATCTGTCATATGATAATAACCTTAAAGGGACCACATTTAAGAACTCATCAAAAGTTCATTCAAGTCAATTGTTCTTATGGTGCTTGATTAGAGGCAAGAAGGGTGTGTTCCTCTAGAGGAGCTACATGGAGTTATTTTTCTCAACATTGATGGATGATTTTTACCATTAAATCACTTACCGTTTATTACTATTCCATGGTGACACAAAAATCCTAAAACAGTGAGCAGTAAACAAAACAAATGACCTCTTGACATTTAAATACCTAATCATGCCATTAAAAAGCTATTTCTACCTATTCACTCATTTTTAAACTAATCTGGAAGCCATTTTCTTTTGACATTACTGAGATGCTTTGAACTCAAAAACTTTGAGCTACAACTTTGTGAATTGCCATAACACTTTCAAAGATTCTATCAAAAGAAAAGTAAATTAGATAGATCTGTAACTTTAGAAACAATTTTATCATCGATTGAAACTAAATCCCAACACATATCAACCTTTTCCTTCAGAGGTCTTACTGTAATTCTTTCTTGAGGTAGATTTTGATTTAGTAAGATTTGGCAAAACAGCACTCTGCAGGGAACTCTTTATTGTATTTGTCAGCTCCAAATGAGAAGGTACGGGCTTCAGATTAACAGTGTTAATTCTTAGGATAAATACAAGTCAATTACCTTGTAAGAGGTAGATCACATTACTGAACATATACAAAGTGAGGAAAGTAATGAAATGACAAGGCAACATGACAGTTCCTAGTTGTTATTTAATTCTGCCTGTTAGTTGAATTAGTTTCATATATATGCAACCGAAGAGTTATGAGCACTTTCATTTTTCGTTTGGATCTAAAACATCACTCACCATTCTCACCATAGCCTGCAATATATTATCAAATGAAAACCTAACATTTTCTAAAACAAGGGTCTTAATTATTTTTCTACTAAAGGATTGGACAGTAAAGTTTGTATTCAGTTCTACCTTCTTTTCAGCTAGAAAGCAAATTTTCAGTTAATTTAGGGGGGTTTTTTTAAGAAATGCATCACATATTGGAGCTATCTTTTCAGCTATTCTACTACACGGACAGTACTCACTCCCCTACACAGGAGTTTGTGCAGATCTGCAGAGACAAAAAACATTCAGGACACGATATCCTGCAAAATGAAGTCTCCATTCCACAACACCTGGCATTTGGATGCCTAGTCAGCCACCTACAGCACACCACTGCACCGTTTTGGAAAGCAACGGTTTCAGGAAAACGGATAAAACCCTATCATCTGATAACACCACCAGAAGCACTCGCTAATTGTCCAGTCTGTTCAGGTTTACTCATTCATATCTCATTAGCATTAGTTACCTCCAGTTCATAATTGAATAGTTCAGTATGGCTTTTAGTGAGCTGAGGGACAACAGTTAGGATAGAAGAGAAACTAGATCATGTCCAAACAAGTAACAGAAAAGCGTTTTATTGACCAAGACAGAACAAGCAAAGAACCAGTGAGCTCCTTGTAAACCAGCTTTGTAAACTTTTAGTAACTGAAACTACCCTTAGCCTTCCGCAACAAATGTCATCTTTTATTCATCTAATGAATACTATGCAGTACATGCATTATATTTTCATAGAAAAGTGACTTTTTTGTCTTGCACCAAGTGTCTTGCTTTTCCCAAGATCTTAGGTAGGTAAACTGGTAAGACCATTTCCAATGTTGACAATTTCATCAGGGAGATGGCCAGCACTCCTTCATTATCTTTGCCACAACTCTTCAGCTGTCTTATTCAAGCCAAGCTATTAACCAGGAACACCAAATCCTTTACTTAAAAGGCAAAAGAAACACACACAAGGAAATATACTAATCCTAGGAATACAGAAGTGTCATGATTGCATCTGTACCATTTTACTTTCTATAGTTGTTTAGCGTAGCTTCACCAAAACTCATGCAAACATTCAAATGCTAAGCCAGTAATGTAATTTGCTAATGCAGACATTTAAAACAATCCTTAGAAGGCTATGAAATATCCAGTCCTTTTAAAAAATCAGTTTATTTGCTCTCAGGTAGTGCCATATACTTAACTTTCTTATTTTTCTAATGATAAACTGTTCTTCCTTTGAACGTTCAGATTAAGACTTATATGGAAATTCCTTATGTGCAATGATTACGCTTCCAGGCTGAACCTCTCTCTCTCAAATCCACACGCAGAGCATGACAAATTATGCACACTGCACTGTGCTCTCAGACTCAATTATCAGGGCTCCAGAAATAGGCTTTTGACCACAGACTGCATTAGAAAGCTAAGATCCATATGGTTTAAAACATGCAATGAAATAACAGCTGAAGTAATGAAAATTTTGAAGTCCAGTGTCCAACAGTGAAATTAATCATCACAGGTATTTTCAAGAGGACACGTGGGGCATAACACTCAAGACTATTCTAAAGAACGTAAAGAGAAATTTAAGAAACAATAAGTCTCCACATTCCAGGTTAAAACAACGTATAGTTACTTTTATCTGAAAATATTTGAAGACTGCAATATTTGAAAAGGGCAATAAACACCTCTCCGAAAAGAAATAAGGATCACTTCATCATTGTGCCCTTACAGAAAGTTTTAGAAACAAGTAGAAGCATACTACAAAAATAAAAAAAAACACTTGCAGATTTGTATTTTCTTTCATATTAGCCCTAATAAAACAAAGTCTACCCAAAAGAGATAGGCTTGACCTCTGAAGAGAAATGGAGAGGAAGGGCACATGGCTCTGACCATGACCACGAAGAAACAATAAACAAACCAGTCAAAAGTCAACCAGTACCGGACACTCAACTTTTTTGACATTTCACCTCATGCTTCAGTCATACTTTAGTCAGAATAAGACAAGAAGGGAATTATTATGTGTTTGGTGTTTAAAAGGTGTACGCAAAGCAGGACAAGTGAAGATTCACAACAGCTGACAGTAGACAAGGTAAGTTATTTTTTCAGAGAGCAACTTCCCCTTTGCATTCAATGGATCCTCTATTTTTTGAAAATGTGAAAAAAAACAAGGACAAGAACAGCACTGCGCCTTGCAAATCAAAGAATCAACTGTGCAAAAGCAACCAATAAAACTACAAAACAATTAAAGAAAGTAAGGAAGGCACATCTCAGTCATGGATATCAATAAGGGGAGTCCAGTTACAAAGATTTAAATTATTAACATGTAATTTAATCAGAGCACTAGAGTTAACTTTCCCACTATTATGAAGAATGCCAGGAAGCCTTCAGCAACCACACCTGGCCAGGATTTCAGGTTCATGTCTCACTAAAAGCACAAGGGTCTCTTGTCATTCCCATGAATGGTTTCCCATGAATGGTTTCACTGTTGACTCAGAGGGAAGAATGCCATCTAGAGAATTACTCAGACAACACTGGCAGTTCCCACCTATATTTACCTGGCCTCATTATGACAAGGGAGGTTTTCTTCACCTTCTTACTGACATGAAGATTATCAGGAGAGAAGGGAAAGAGAAAAGGGAAGAAGAATCTATTTTAAAATAGGTCATTTATAGCTGTAGCTATTGGCAACTGATGGATGTGGCCACACTAAAAATAAATTCTACATTTTAACAAAAACAGTAATGTTACAAACTTTTACACAGCCAATGATCGTTCTTTGTGGGAGGCAAGAGTCCTTTAGAGATGACCTAGCCAGATGCTCAGCAGCATCCATGGGTAAGTACGTTCTTCCTTCAAAATATTAGATGTCCAAGAAGGAGGTCTTAGCACTACCCCCTGTTCATGCACACCCTTAGGTCCCACCCCAGTGCTCCTCCAGATAATTTTAGCCAGTTTGCACAGGAAGATTTCATTCCACTAGCGGTACTACACCAAGCGGCACAGGCATAGCCCCATCAGCGATAGCTGAAGTTATGTCTTACATGCTTGCACAGCTTGGCTGGACATCCACTGACTATCCACAGTGAACACCGGTAAAATCCTAGTAAAGAAGCATCCACAGCAGTCACAATCAAAATTCAGCATTAGCAAACAAAGACCCTGTCCCACTTAAATCAATACATGTTTGATGCTGATGTGAGTCTTAAACCATTTATTTAAAAAAAGCTACTTGAACCTTTAATTTAAAAGCTAAATTAATTTCCAACAACTTTTTGCCTTCTTCTTCACACAACACAAAAGGTATAATACAAAAGTACAGCACTTTGCATACCACTATATTAAAATAATACACTTCAACTGAATATAGTTTAATTACGGCTTACTCTGGTACACTCATATATTAATTAACAGTTTACTTGGAATTTCCCACCATATGGTACTGTAGCAGATGTTAATCATGTAAGGCCAAACACTCTGAAATTACTGTTCTAGGCACTCCATCTAAGGTACCAAGTGTCCTGAATTTCTACTTAAAGGATACACTGGAAATGCCAAGCACCTTACAAGATCATGCTCAGCTATTTTTTCAAAGATAATATTATTTGGCAGATAAGCAGAAGAAAAAGGGACAGATTTTCAAGCCTCCAGTGCTTTAAAATTACTTGATATACTGAATTCCCTTTGCATAAGAGAAATGCCTGCACTGGAAACCTCATGGAAAAATTTGTTCCATCTACCACAAATATGCCAGACCAAGGGGTGAGGGCAAAACATGCGTATGAGTGGATGCCCATGTAGTATTCCAGATCTTGGGTGCACCTGTGTCTTCCAGCCCTTCACCCTTCAATTGCAGGAAAGGAACATTATAAGGACCAGCAGATGCTTGCTCTTGGACCGTCAGCTATTTTAAATTTAAAAGCAAATGTCCTGCTAGGCCCAACTGTCCCACAAGAAGCCAATTAAACTCCCTGCACAGTGTTGCGAGTAGGTTCATGTGAAAATTGCTTTCCTCTGCATTTTGACTATAACATGGGTCTAATATTAGGCCCTCAAAATTTTTCTTCTTGAAAAATATAACTCATGTGCCTCCCTCTACTTCACCTTTTCAGAAAAAGTGGATGCGTGTGAAAAGCTGGAAGAGAAGAATGAAGAAAATACGGTATTTCATAATTTCACAACACAGTCCTTCCAGAATCTGAATTTTTTTTAGTAAGGTGTTTGGGAACCCTTATCCTACATCATTATCTTGGTAACCATTCAGTTTCTAAAATGAAGGTTTAAATATTTAATTAAGTAAATTATTTAAGCAGCGAGTGTGATAGTAGCACAGTTTTATTTTACATGGATCTGGAAATCTAAAGTTAAGTTATCCTGTTAAAGGTAAATACTTGCTAGAGGTGATGACTGATACAGTTATCCTATGATTTAATGAGGAAATGGTAACATCTTGAAAAAAAACTAAAACCAGCACATACATAGCAAGAAAGCCTGAGGAACAAGCTTTCTCTTTCTCCTGGTTGCATAGATTTGAATGCAAGCCTATACATGAAGAATTTTCTCTGGAAAGAACTCTTCCCTATTGCTCTGGAAATCGGTAATACAGTACAATCAAATGCTATGGTAACTTTACTGAGATTAAATGGTTATCTACACTTCTGAGGATCAGACAGAAAGGCTAGACCATTTGCCAGTTTGGGTTTTAGAAGATAAAACTGCCTGGTCTATTATTGCCAGAGCGCTAAAAGACAACTACTTGCAACAATTCTAAAAATACACCTGTTTATATATTTCAAAACTGTCATCTGAAAAGTGATCTGGTTTATATCGCTGCCTTGCAAAATTCTTGACACCCATTACCCAGAAAAGGCATTTGTAAATTGCTTGGTTTAATACTGCAGTGTGCAAATAAATCTGAATAAGAAAAGAATATAGAGCTTCATTGAACTGTTGCAAAAAAACACTTGAGAAAACATATTGTGAGGCCGTATTTTAACTAACAGATGTTTCCGAAACAGAACAATATGTTCAAACAAAATAAAGGTGTAAACGGGCAGCGCTGAAGAGCCTCACAACTAGCACTTTAATTTCAGGAGTGAGTGAGATCACCTCATCTAGGAAAGCTCCCTCCCGAATAGATCATTAATTTAGAAATGAATTCTCACGTTATGCCTAAAATGTAGCTGCATGAAGTATTTGCAGAGTGGCTGCTTATGTAACATTGCATTTGCTATGGCAACACTAGGGCTGTTAGGCTTTGTCACATCCCTGTTTCAATTGCAGTTTCATTTTCTGCTGAAAATGAAACAATGGCAGGAGAGGTTTTCTAATCACTGAACAAAATGCTCTGAAGTACATCACCGTGACTGATGTGGTGACCACTGATACTGCTAAAATTCCCAATGTCAGAAGGGCAAGCAAAAAGCGAGAGATCCACAAGAAAAATAAACAAACTAAAGGAAGAGATCTCCCAGCGCTGCTTTCAGGACAAGTTTAAAGTTGGAGTCCTTAAAACTAAGGTCAGGCATAGCACAGTTTGACTCTCAACTATCAGTCTTTGTATAAACCCCCCATCTCCAAAAAGACCCTTGACTCATCTTACTAAAATTCTTATTGCTTTCTTACAAATGGAGCAACTATCTATAAATTCAAAAGTTCAGGAGTTCATCGCAATTGTGCTCCAACTATGACACTATTTCATATTTTTCTACAGCTTTTCTTCGTAAGCATTACAGTAAAAGTCACAACTCCATTTAACAGCATCAGATCAAAACTAACATAGTACTATATCTACACTCTGATACAGCAAAATTTCAGCTTGGTTTTCTTGGGAGAAATAAAGAAGTTTTAACACTGACAAGCTGTAAAACACCTGATCTATTCCACATATGGCACTTAGCAATGACTATTCAAGTTGATGACTATTCCGCAGCTCATCAGTCATCTACACAAACTTCACAAGGAACTGAAGTTTCACAATCCAAGTATTTTTCATACTCGTAAACATCCAGCTTTTGTTTCCATGAGACAAATCAGCCTTTTCTGTGTTATTTCTAACAGTCACATTTATTAAGGGCTCTACCAAAAGCAATACGAAGGGAAGTAGCATAAGGAAGTATCTTTAACTCAATAAACCATTGAAAAAAATCCAAAATTATGGACAAAACTGAAAGCCCAAAATGAGGCACGTATATATGCACAAGCACACCTCCTCTCTGTTGTGAAGTAGACGGTCACAGGTTTTTGTAGCATTATAGTCCAGCCTACACTTCTAAACTGTGCCCCTAACACAGGCATATTCAGAGAAATTCATGGCAAAAAATTAGGTAGGTCTGATAATGACCCTGAATACAGGAGTCATTCTTACTGTTTGTAAGACCTAAATCCATTTGATTGATAGATCCCAGCACTGCAAGGGGGTTTGTGCCTTCACTGATGAGCTTCCCTGTTGCTACCTAATGGTTCAGGAACTGCAGCAGGACTTCAGTGTTGCCACATAAGTCCTTGGGCTCTGCACGTGCAGGAACAGAAGCAAAAAGATCCTCATGGCAACATTTTTTTTAAACCATTATTAAGTGTTAGAGTCTTTTGTTTCAAAGCATTCCAACAAACTCTTGCATTTTCCTGACGAGTAACATGCAATTCCCATTACACCAAAATGAGCACAGTTATCGGCAGCCCATGACGACTTGGTGCAAGCACACACTGTTGAAAATGGACATGAGCTGCTTCTGTACACGAAGAGCAGACATAAAATGAGTTCTTAAATTCATGTAATATTAAATCGTCCAAATGAGGTACTTTTGTACTCTGCTTTTGCTTTGCCAGCACGTTCTTATTTCTCCTTCTCTACCTCTAGTCCTTCTAAATATTTACATCCTTCTAAACACTGGCAGAGCAGACTTTCTAGAGGTAAAAAGCTCCCATTCCTTAGCATTAGAACCTTTGGATGTCAGCTTCTCGAGCATGACTATCATTACAACAGTTTAAGCTGTATGAGTTCAGTATAAGCTCTATAAGCTGTCATTTAGCAAACAAAAAATAAATACTTAAGCTTTGTTAGATTAAGTAATATCGATTTTTTCCAGGTGGATTGCCTTTTTGAACAGATTCTGCCATTGAGAGACTGGTACTGAATTAAAGCTAGAATATTGTTAAAAGTAGCAAGTCCTTACCAAACTACAGCCATTATAAATAACCTCAGACAAAAGAAGTTAAATTACAAGACTCAGTTAAAGACATCCTGATGTTTGAAAAGTAATTGAGTGTCTTTTAAGTTTTCTCAGCACCTCAGAAATCTAAAATGTTCCCTTCCTGAGTCAGTGAAAGCCATGACGTTTGATGGTTCTCGCCTATGCAACGTGTCAACATCTTGCAACGTGGCAGTGGAATCCACACATGTCCTCCAAAGGACAGAGGCAGAGGAGGTGATTGACACAGTTTCAGCTCACTGATCCATGCAAGGCCTTTAAAATTAGTACTAAATATATGAAAAGCAAAATAATACAGTTTGAATCAATTTAAATATTCATTTTATCCTCCACATACAATATGCCATCCTGTGGGACAAATGAGCTAATCCATCTGCTCTTTTTCCAGCTCTATGACAGCTAATCTTCTGCTGGAGAGTTCACTTGAAACCATACAAAAACTCATACGCTAACATAGGCTCCACTCCTTTTGTCCTTCTCATTTGCAAAATTTTGATTGTTACTCTGGTCCATGACTTCTTAATGTACACATTTTCCTAGGTCAAAATTTAGGTAGTCACTTATTTGCATAACCAATTTCAAGTACAACTCTCTGCCTCAGCAGTGTTGGAGTCCATGGGCCACTAAAGGATCCATAGACCAACCATGTATTAAAAAATGAGAAGACATTGGAGAGACTGTACTTAATTCCACGAATGCCAATGGTCTTGAGCCTGCTCTCTACCCAGCCACCCAGCACCGAGCTTGTCACCTTTATGTAACACTTCTGAGCAGGAATATTTGCTCTGTCTTCATTTCTCACATCTTTTAATATTAGGCTCAATGCTTTATCACTGCTCTGAACAAAATGCCACTGAGGTAATGGCTCTTATGCCTAAATAAAGAATTCCAGACGGGGCCTATTATTGCAAACGCTCAGATCATACCAGCAAGACCATCACAAAAACATTGACAGCAATAAAATCTAAAGTGTTTCATTTCCCCTTACTTTCAGATAACTGTAAACAATGTTAAACAGTAGGATTTTCCTTTTTCAGGAGAGATTTTGCTTTGAATATTGACATCTATTTTGAAGAATGCCCTTTATAGAGCTGCGCTGAGAAGGCATATTACACAGCAGGGCACTTCAAGGAAACGGTTAAAACTGGGTTCAATATTTATAATCCTGTAAAATAACCTCAGTAACTCAGCAAAATATTCTTGCATCTTGAAGTTTAATGTAATTCATGCAAACCAGACTTTACTGCCACTAGTGCAAGGACCACTAATGCACTCACCCCAAAGTTCTCATGACAAAGACACGTCCATGTTTTACTCATTGAACTGTCTTGGGTTCCTCTTAAAACACAAATAAGCTATTTTTGAGACTTTCAGAAATCTAATTAGTCGAAGACAATGTGTTTAAAGCAGTAGAAGAACATTTTTTCACCCAGATTTCAATAATGACATTTGCAACACTACAAACAATAAGTAAGGAAATCAAAGTTGCAACCAAGACCACTTGCCCCTATCCACTACTGTCTTTCATTCTTGGCAAGGTGTGATCCATCAGACGGGTCCAGACCCGCCCACAGCTGCTGGTCATACTCATTTCCAGGCTCAACTTCTGAAACTATAGTGGCTATCTAGGTGGTTTTCCTCAAACAGTGCTAGTCAAAGGCAGGTGCTTTATCTCTTTGCAGCTCACTCTAAACGAATGTTCATCTGCAATTCAGAATCCAAAATGAAGAAATGAAAGACTGAAGCAACATAGATTTGTTTGCTCAGTAAAAGTGAAAGTGCTCCAGAGAAACAATCAAGCATTTGCACAAAATGAACAGATTAAACACTAAAAAGCGAGCTTCACAATCCAAAAAGCAGGCACAATTGCAATAACTGCTTTTTTTGTAAAGTTCATGTAATTATTTTTTAAAAACAGATCTACAGCCCTGTGTGTTAGTCAGAGGCTTCTAGCCACAAATCTTTATCTAGCCTCACAATTTTTAATGTTATCATTTGTTCAGCCTGTTGTTTTTAAATAACTGATTTTATATTGATGCGATACAGAAGCAGAGTATGCAATGTACTTCACCTATAATTTCTGAAATGTATTTGATGCATTACATTTTTTGTTTTAAAAATGCACTACCTGCATTCATTATTTTTTCTGCATTCTCAATATATGGGGGAGGTATCTCCGACATTGATTTGAAAAAAACTCCTACACATTTTTTTTTTAGGAAGTAAAAATGTTGGAAGCTAAATAGCTGTAATAAAACATACTGAAGTCGAAAAGGGTTTGCTTTTAATACTTATCATCAATAGCTTCTTCAAATTTTTTCATTAATATTTACTGATATCTTAGGATATGAAGTATCACATTATTATTATTATTAATATTAATATTAATATGATTGAGAATGCTTTAGAAACACCAAAACTATGTATGTTACTGAATATAATTATAACTCGACAGCTATATATGCCAGGATTGAATAACTGAAAACATATGCTATATGCCTGAAATTTTAAGGATGATGAAACTGTCACATTAGTAGCATGCAGCATGTTATAAGGAACTCCCACAATGTAGCAGTTGTTCAAAAGTTGTACCCATCCGGCCATTCTATCTTTATAAAAAGATACATAATACTGGATGGTGATTTATTCAAAACACAGCTGTGCAGCCTGACTTAAAGATAACAACAACAAAAAAAGAAGCGACCAAACAAAAAATAATAAAAAACCAAACAAACAAACAACAAAAAAACAAACAAACAAAAGCCCAAACAATCATCACAAAAAGATCTTTTTTAAATTACAGTGTTAAACCCACGTCGGTGCACACAGAATAACACAAAAGCATTTCCAGAAAGTTCAAAATTTATTCTGATTAGATTTTTATTTGGGGGGAGGGCAGGTGAGAGAGCGGGAGAAGCAGAGCAGCAGGACAAACGCAGGTCAGCCCAGCGAGCTCTTCCAGTCTGATGTAAATCATGGAATTACAGGGGGTCCCTGCCCATGACAGGGGGGTTGGAACTGGATGATCTTTAAGGTCCTTTCCAACCCAAAGCATTCTACGATTCACTCTGTGACTCCGTGTATCCTTAAATGCCGCCCCTGAGGACGGGGATCTCGCTCCCCGGCAGGAGGAGCGGGCTGGGCGCCCTTCGCGGTGGTTCCACGAGGAATTCCCGAGGGCGCGGACACGGCCCACGGCCTCCGTCGTGCCCCCAGCACGGGTGAGCGCCCCCGCGTTAGGTTCAACTTTTATTTCGCGCAGCATCTGCCGGGCGCAACCGGGCGCTCTCCTCGCATCCTCGCTGCTGGCGGAGGCAGCCCTATGGCCGCACCGCGGCCGCCGCCCGGGAGCATCCCGAGCTCCCTGGGGCACAGCCTTCCACCCACCCGCTCTCCTGGCTTTATGGGTCGCCGAAGGTCGCCAGCCGCCCCCGCTCAGCGCCCGGGGGCGGAGGGGGAAGCGCAGCCCCGTGCCCCGGGGCAGCCCGGGGTCCTCCATCCCAGCGATGCGGTCCTGACTGCATCCCTCCTCCCTTCCCACCCCGCAGCCGAAACGGGATGGGTGCTGGGAAGGGGGATGCCGGCGGTGCTGGGAGACGGGACCCCCGCGCAGAGGCAACCGCAGAGCTCTCGGCACCTGCGGGGATAGGGATGGAGGGAGGTTGGAATGGGGATGGGGATGGAGGGGAGTGGGGATGGGGATAGACGGGGGTGGGGATGGGGATAGACGGGGGTGGTGATGGAGATAGACGGGGGTGGGGATCGGGATGGGGGGTGGGGATCGGGAGGGGGGGGTGGTGATGGGAGAGGTGGCACCGCTGAGCCCCTGCGCCGCTCCTCACCTTTCATCCAGTCGACGACTTGGCTGGGCGACCACTTACTGACGGGCTCCATAATGAGGGCCATGGGGGGCTCGGGGGTGCGGGGCTCGGGCGGCCGCCGGGCGAGGCTATGCGGAGCGGCGGGGACCGCGCTGCCCGGAGCCCGAGCGGCGGGAGGAGGAGGAGAAGAGAGCCGCTAAATCCCCGCTTTGCCTCCGCTCCGCTCGCTCTCTCGCCGCCTCTGTGCCTCTCTGGGGATTTCAGTTCATGTTGCCGGCTCGGCGGGGAGGAGGAGGAGGAGGTGGAGGAGGAGGAAAGGGGAGGAGGCGGTGGCACGCTCCGATGCTCCCCGCCCCCGCGCGCCCGCAGGCAGCGGCGGTGACTCCTGGCCCTGCCGAGGGGCTCGGTCCCGGGGGCAGCAGCGAGCGCTAGGGCTGCCTCGGCTCGCCTGTGCCCGCCGGCTCCGCGGGCTTCTCCGCGGCCGCGGCTCCCGCGCCGATGTCTTTTTCTCCTGGCGGAAATGACGAGGCGGCTCCCGCCACCCGAAAATATCTCCAAGTGAAATGGGAAGCGACACCCGACGGCCGCCCGGGGCGGGGAGCGGGGCGGGAGAAGACGGGATGACTCTCAAGGTGCCACCGGCTAGGGGGGAAGGGGGGCGGTCCCAGGGCGGCGGGGGAAGCGCAGAGCACCTGCTCCCACCAAGCCCCTGCTCCTACTTGAGCCTCTGCTCCCACCGAATTCCTCCCCTCAAAGCCCCTGCTTCCACTGAGCCCCGATCCCGCCAAGCCCCCGCTCCCACCAAGCCCCCGCTCCCACCGAGGCCCGATCCCGTCGAGGCCCGATCCCACCGAGCCCCTGCTCCCACTGAACCCCTCTTCCCACCTGAACCCCTGTTCCCTCCGAGTCCCTGCTCCCCCCGCGGCGGGGCTGCCTGGGGGGGAGCGCCGCCAGCATCACCCAGCTGCCATTTGGGGGCTGGGTTTGGTTTTTTTTTTTCCTTGGGGAAAATAATAATAATTTTAAAAAAAAAGGCATCGCTGCGTGGGCGGGAAAGGTAAATTTTATTTATTTATTTATTTTGAGACAAGCCCAACTGTAAAATGGCTGTGATGGATGGTGTGGCTAGATGCCTCGAGGGAGTCAGCACAGATGGGGTGACGGTCCCTTGGCTGGAGTCTGCTGGCAGGTAAGAGGGGAAAAGGGCTGCTCCTTGTTTTACCTGCTTTACCCCGAGTGAGCAGTAATGGGGCAAAACAGAGTGAGATTAACCAGCAGAATCAGGGTAGGAATTGGGCAACCTCTCCTGCCTGCGCTGTCCCCTGAGTTGCACCACCAACAATGCCTACAGGTGCGAAAATCCACCATCCCTAGAGCTGTTCATCTCCTTGTTGTGTCCCCCTAGGTTGCAGCGCCCTAGAAGGCTACCCCGAGGGTGCAATTCCCACAAACCCTGTGCACCAGTACCTGTCTGTAGAACTCCATCCCCAGAGCAGAGCAATTTCTCCTAGGATGGCCGTGAGTGTTTTGGGGCACGCTCTGCTCTGAGGAGGTGGTGGCCCCTCGGAGCTCTGGGCATATGATAAATACCATTAAAGGATGTTTTCCTGCTGGTGAATTGGCTGGTGCACAGCTTTGCCTGCATTTGCATTCACCCAGCTTCTCCTGCCAAGGCTGAGGCAACAGCCATTGAGATGTTCCCTCTGATGATGTTGGCTGCTGAATGTTGGCTGCTGATACTGACATTTAATATTAGTAAGTGAGGAAAAAAGAGGATTCCCTCAGCCCTGAGGTGATGATGGTGGAGACATCCTTTTGCATGGCATGGGCAGTGACAGAAGCTCTCTCATTTTGCTACACAGAACTGAAGTAGTAGCCATGAAGGCCAGTAAAGCACCCTGAGCGTTGTTAACACCTCTCCCTGGAGTCACAGGAAGTCTCCCTTGCAGCATTAGTTAGACTTACCCTCACTTTAAAGGTTGCACTTATCTGTGAGAAGAAACTTCTGTTTACTGAAAACTGGGGCTTTGACACTGTAACTCTCCTCAAATTTGACTCTAGACATGTGTCTCCTGTGTCACATTCCTGCCAGCACATTGCAGTCTGCTTCTAAAGAGGTTGCATTGCCTAAATCCACTGAAACAATAAACCTCGCTTGCAAATAAGGTCTGACTTTTTTCCTTATGAGAGGTTTGAAATGTATGCAGGATCCTTACATCCTGCGTTGTTGTTGTTGAAGGAACGTTTCATAATTTTAATTAGAAACCAGTAGTTTGAAAGGTTTAGAAGTAAATACCCAAGTTCAGACTGAAACCTTGCATATAATTTATAACACCATTGTGTAATTCTTACTGTGCTGAAAAGTTTTTCATGGGTGAGGAGAGGGGAAGCAAGTTCTCAGTACATATGCATGAAGCCCTATAGTTCATAATTACAGAACACACTGAGATCCCTGTAGCTTGCCAAGGTAATTTGTAGCTACAGCAGGTTTTTCAGTAAAGTTTCTGTGACTTAGTACTGTCCCAGGGGTCAGCACCTATTACTTTTGAAGCCCCTTTACAGTAGTTCTAACAAATTATGGAACAATAAAAGGGAGCTTACTTCTCCATGTCAGTAAACTGATGACTAATTAAGCATTATATCTAATTACCTTTATTGTTCTTTTCACAGAGCATAGACATCTCATAAATACTGGGGTAAATCCCACTATTTTATTCCAGCAAATATTCTTGTTTGTATCACTGAGGAGCGTTGGCAAAGCTATGATAGGGAGAATTTGGCTTATGAGTATCCATAAAATTATCCAGCCATGGTATTTAACTTGGTGTCCTATTACAGTAATGAATGCTACAGTCAGGACATGTGCTACATAAAAGTATTTTTTTCAATTTGCTCTAAATTTATTGCTGCCTAATTTTATTATTTTTCTCTCTTTCTAGGGTAAGAAGTCAAAAGGAGAGCTGAATGACTTTTCATGCTGACCTTCTTAAAAGAAAGTGTCTCAGCCAAAATGCCTTAACCAAAGTCTTTTGGCTGTTTTCATCTTCCAGTTTAGTGGCCCTCGTCTTGCTGTCACACCTGCATGAGTCAGGCCTTTTATGTAAAGCATATGGACAGCCTTCTACACAGATGCTGAACTGCAGAATTATGTTCTAACTCATCTTTTATAATTACTCTGGTCCATATACTGCATTAAAAAGTTCTGTGTTTAAAAAAATATATCTAAATATACATGTCATTGTTAGGTAAGTCTCCATTTATTGGGTAGTAAATGCAAGAACACAGTAAAATTCAATATTGAAAAAAAAATAGAACAGGAATGAGTTTACAATTTAAGTACAAGCCTAAACCCATCAGTATAGATTACGTATCTGCTTAAATATCCATTCTTTGAACATCCATGGACATAGATGGACAACCCCAGCAGAGAAGTTTGGACACACACATCCTAGTACCTCAGCCTGCAAGCTCACAGGAGAAGCTATTGCTTTTCTGTCATAGTACATTGTCAAAAATAAAGCTCCCTAGAGTTCAACTGGCAATTATAGCTGCTACAGCAATACAAATTATAAATGATACCAGTAAATCATTCAAGTATGTCTCATAAGATGCTTGTTGTGCATATTTAATCAATAGGACAGCCCCTGAAGTAGACCACTGCTCAGCTTGAGTAATGGTAGAATGAGATCCAAGCTCTAACAGTGCTACGTTGAGTGGGCATTTGTTTTATGGATAAGAAGCCAGATGCTACAGTGGCAGCTGGTAATGCGCACAAGCTTACTTGTGGGTTCCCCAGAAATTTCATAGGCTTTCTGCTAAGAACTCTGGAAACCATACAAAATGCTCAGCAATGGCAAGTTGGCCTGTAGTTAGGAAGAGGACAGAAGTCAAACATCGAAAGATGTTCTTTCTACTGCTGGATATTAAAGTGGATTCTTCAAGAGGAAGGAAGATGAAAACGAGTGGAGGTAAACGAACAATAACTAACTGAGATCTAGTAAACCCAGTTGGATTAAACAAACAAACAATCAATCAATCAATCAAAGTGAAAAAACTGATAGTTTCTCCAAGTTAAAAAAGCTTGTGTATTGGTAAGAAATAAGTTCATGATTTTTACAATGGAGGCTTTCCAACTATTAGCTTATCCTACAAATCTCTGGTTTGGATACTATATCCACATTACTAGAGAGTATTTTGTTCCAAAGCTTGGGATAACGTGTAAACCAATTTACTGTTCTCCTTGATTAAAGATACTGGGTTCATTCCTTGCCTGGTAGGGCTGCAATCTGTCCTCTGTTTCCCAGAGTCTTTTTGCCTTCAGAGTGGTATCTGGGCCGATGCCTTGTCAATGCAAGGATTTCTATCCCTGTTGGGGCAGGCATTTTCCAAGGAGAAGTGGGAATAAAAGAGGAGCAGCACGGCAGATTAGGAAAGTTTAGAGGAATGAAGGGGCAGAGATGGAGTTGGAGACCTAAGCCAACTTGAAGGACACAACATAGGCTCTGTGGGCGGCCGGTAGGGAGACAAGAGCGACAGGGGGATGGGAGAGAGGGTCTGGGGGCAAGATCTAGGGGAGGGTGCATCCTGGGAACAGGTGCTTTTGAAGGGAATGGGGATCTAAAAGAGAAGGTGGACTCCAGGGCATCTAGAGTGGGGGCCGCCACTGCCCAGCAGCCCACAACAAGACCTCGCATGGGGGTCAGGGATGCAGGCAGGTGTTGGCAGGAACTCCTACTGACTGGTTGTACACAGCACTGGAGAGCAGTGTGAAGGCCCTTGGGTGGGAAGGTCTGTCCCAGCTGAGAGGAGCAGGCAACTATCCTGCCTGTGCTGGGCTGGGCTGCATGGCCCACCACCCACAGGCAGCTGGCTGCCACTCACTCTATGTCCATGGGAAGCCTCTACCAATATGACAAAGAGATTAAAAGGAAAAGACACAATTCAAGACACACGTTGAAATCTCACTGTTTCCTCTTTTCTCACCACTCATTTCCTTCAACTTGCCTGAAAGAACAAATGTTTTAAAAGAGAGTTTGAAAGGCAAATATCTTGCCCTTAAAGTATATGCTGTACATCCCCAGTGGTTTAACTTGACATAAATATAAGGGTGTGTGTGTGTGCAATTGATATTATTTTTGTATAATCAGAAATACAAATTTTAATCCCCCAAAGATGTTAAATAATGTAAAGTATTCAGAACTCAATTAAGGCTATTAAGAGATTAGAAATTAGATTAAAGGTGGCTAAAGGGTAAAAATTCAAGGACTTCAAACACCTCTTGTAACACAAAAGCACTTAAAAAATGAACAGGCTGAGAATTTCCCCAGGAAATTCCTATCATTTTAATTAGGTTTCTTCATTTAAAATAAAAAAAGAAATCACTCCATACACAATTTGAGTCCCACTGCCTTTCTTGAACAGTGGACCCAACTAATTGCCTGCTGAGACCTCCCTGTTCTCTAGGTTTCAGGGATGTACAAAGACTTAATAGATTTTTAAGATCAGGAGGGAGAACCTCAATCATCTGACGTGTCCTCCTACATCACTGCCTGCCAAAGAATTTCTCCCAGCTTTTCCCATGGTGAGGGGAATTATCTTTCCTCTGATCATATCTCTTCTCTGTACCAAATTGTATTCATTTCTCATTTCCTCCCAATAGAGTCAAGTGGCTAGTTCATTTCGTCACTGAAAAGTACAAGTATCACTGATAATGGTGATGGAATCTTGTCTTTTTGCATCCCACAGATTTTTCCCAGCTGAGGCTCTCAGTGCAGCTTCACAGCAATGCAGTGCTGCCTTGGGAAAAGAGTGGTGCTGCCATAGGGGAGGTGCAAGCTGGCAGTGAAGGGGCAATGGATGTGTCCTTGCAAATGCAGAGGACTTTTTAGGAGCCTTAGCCATCCAGTTGGAGGTGTGGGGGTAGCTGCCATCTCAAAAGAACAGTTTTCTCTTCCTTCAGAAAAATAAATACACATAGGTGGTATTATGTGGGCCTTCTCATTTTCTTTTTTTAGGCACAAGCTTGAGGAGGCTGTTCGTTTGTTCAGCTATCATGCTAGGCTAAGGCTGCATTTATGCTACTGCGACGTAAATGCCCCACTTGAAACAATAAGAAACCCCAGGGAAGTGTGCCTCTGTGCTAAAATTATTAGAAAAATATTATAAAAGAAAACAACTACAAATTATTAACATCAAGTTCCCACTCATTATTAGCATCACAAATGTAAAATGGCTGCCAACAAGAGTCAGCCCTGAAATCTCATTAGAAAGAATGTCACAGTTTATTCCTGTTTATAAATGCTGTTTTATTACCTTTGGAATGGTTGAGTGGCTTGGCTAAATGCAATGGGTGGCTCTCCTCAAGGTATATATTTTTGCTGATGAATTCATATAGCAAAAGAATAATAAACGTCTGATCATTTTATAAGCAATTCTGAAAATAAAACAGCATTCTAGAATTGGAGAAGAATGTAGTCATCTAAATTGCACACTGGACTACAAAAGAAAAAGAATAATGATATGGTAATATAAAAAGGGCAAAACCATAATGAGAAGGGACATTTGTCAGTATACTCAGAAAAGCACAATCTGTCTCCTGATAATTTGGTGGAGTACAGAAAGTATTACATGCCATATTACAAGTATTACATTTTATTTCTGACTTCAGGAAGCATTGCCATATGTCTTCCAAAGTAGACATGGCCTCTTAAATGCAGAATATTCCTTGTTCATGCTGTCCGGGTTCCATCCCACATGGACAGTATTTATTCCGAATAAATTAAAGAGAGTATAAATCTTCCAGGGCCACAAGACTTCATATCAGTCAGCTTTTGTCGATGAAGTGGGCAGGAGAAACTTGGCTCCTAATGACCAAGGAAACCTGGCAGGATTGCTTTATTCTCAGACCCGACAACTTTCTCTAAAAGCTATTGTTATGGAAATAGTCCCAGATTTTCCAGCCTTAAGAAGCATTTACTACTTTCTAAAATATTTCATGGGAAAAGGAAAAAAGATACATATTTTCAAGTATTTTCAAGCATATAAGCAGCCTATCTGTGTTACAATACATGTGCCACAGTATCACAGTATCACAGTATCACAAGGTTGGAAAAGACCTTTGAGATCATCGAGTCCAACCTATGACCCAACACCTACACCTACTCCTACTTGTCAACTACACCATGGCACTAAGTGCCTCATCCAATCTCTCCTTAAACACCTCCAGGGACAGTGACTCCACCACCTCCCCGGGCAGCGCATTCCAATGGCCTATCACCCTCTCAGTAAAGAACTTCTTCCTAATGTCAAGCCTAAACCTCCCCTGGATGCCCTGATGTACCCTGATGTTACTGTGATTAGAAATTATTTGAGATTTTCTACATTTACATGAAGCTCCATGATTACAGCTTGAGAAACTTGTGACCAAAGGTCCTATTTGTGTGAGTTGTCCTTCAGAGTCCCCACATTCTCCTGGAGCTATCCTGGGACTGTACATAGACCTAAAGTTCTGTCCGTATGGTGTCACCTCGAAAGCAAAGGACATGTAGGGAGACTGATGGTCAAATAAAAGGACTCCTGCAGATCAGTATTAATCAGAGTAAGTGTTCAACTAACTTAAATATGTAAGTTCTTAAATATCAGAGCAGTGCAATAGTTTGGACTTTTCTATGCCACCATGTCATTAATATTCTTTTTGTATTGCTGTTTGCAACCAGATCTTTTTAAAGCATAAGAAAGAAGGATAAAGCAAAGGAATATTGTTTCATGAAAGGGAAGGATGAGAAATATTTTTACAAGAGAAGGAACTTTTCTGGTGTCCAATAATTGTAATAATGAAGGAAAAGTATCAGTATGAAAAGAAATGATGGATTAAGGTAAAAAGGTGGCATTATAAAAGCAATGAAGTGGGATTACAGGGAATATGCTACAAGAAGCGATATAATAATCAGAGGAAAATATTACAAGAAATTGGAAAAAACAAGGACCATAAAAGGAAATGGAAGCAAAGGTATATCTGTATCAATCTGTAGGTACAGCTGGAATTAAGAGTGGGGAGGGTTAAAAAGAGTGAGAAAGGAATTAAGTGAAAAGATACAGAAGAGTATTGGAATTGGGAGGAAATAAAGGAGAAAATGTAAGTTTATTATCGTCAAAGCCAAGAGATCCGAAACATGTACAGGTTTTAGATGAAAAGGATTTTAAGAAGGCAGGTAGATTGGGTGGATTTGAGATATCTGAAATGACTCAGCAGGAATTAAGCCACAGAGAAGGAGTCAAAATAACTTTAATTAATCAGAGAAGCAGGAAAGCTTCTCACAGAACATACACCAAGTGCTAAACAAAAGCTTCTGTTGTTGTTGCTTTTCTTATTCCTTGGTGGACTAGAGCTAATGAATTGAACTCTGTTGAATTAAACATGCCTGGCTCATTCTCTAGCATTGGTCTCAGCTACTGTAGATGGTTCATGACCACAGCATTAAAGAGGCTTTACTTCCAAAACCAAGCGGCTGCTTGCCGTCTGCATATTTTGAGTGGTTCCTGACCATGATAACACCCAATACCACTTGGGACTTGTTTGGGAGGTTTTAGCTGGCATAGCTCGAAGCTGTGCTGGGGAACTTTTCAGCAGTTTGGTAGCACAGACATTCTCAAGCCTGGAAATATCCCAAGATATTGATAGATTTACTGCTGTGGAGTTAAGGATGAAGCCTACATTCATACCACAGGCCTAGGTTCTTTCCAGGTCTAGGTTCATGCTCTGCTGTACTTTAACTTGAATGTCAACACCAGACTAGAGCAGGCAGCATTCATTTCCCACATCAGTGAAGCCAGGGCTGGACAGAGGCCTGGACACTCTCAAGCTGGTCGTCCAGTCCCTGTACTTTGGCAACCAACAAATAAGGATGTCCTGGAGGTAGCATAAATCGAAAAGGAGAATGCTGGGATGGCCTGGAGGTAAAACTGAGAAGGTGATCTAAGCACGGTCTCAAGGAAACTGTTTATAATCAACTGGAAGTACCACAACAGCTTACTTTCCCACAGAGTACCCCTACACATCTGTGTCAACATAGTAGGAGAATGAGGACAAATACTCAATACCACCCTGTAGATAAAACCATTTTCTCTCATTTGTTAGCTCTCTCTATCTTCACAGCCTCAAAGTCCCACTCAAAAGTTGGCCATCCTTCTACCTAGGCAGTCTAATGGTAATTATGACTACTGCTCCAAGCCTGTGATCTCCTGAATGTTTTGTTTCTGTAGTTGGCAAAGACGAGCACTGGGGAGTCAGGAAATACAAGTCACAGATCAGAAACTTTGACAAAGTTCTCAATCACTGATTGAATAATTGCTAAGTAAAAATGCAAGCCACAGACTCATTTCAGATTCCTCTAACAATCCCAATTTTAAAAACTCTATTAAGCCTATTTACAGCTGGGTATCATACCTATCTAATCTAATCTAATCTAATCTAATCTAATCTTCCAAGGCATTTCCATTGTGCTCTTCTCTGTTGTATTCCAAGCATTTGTTAGAATTAAATGTGTCTACTATGTAATCTAATTAATATCATCCTTTGGTTTAATTCCTGCTGAACATGGGCAGTTGGGGAACGCACATAATTCATCCAGTTTAATTATCATTATTAAAGTTATTACAATGGGAAAGCAATGATAGAGTCCTGTGTTTTAACTGTAGTGCATCTATATCTGTGGCTCTTCCAATCTCTCGAAGGAGGGAGTCCTACAGATAACTTTACTTTCATGATGTTGAACAACACTGGAGACATTTGCCAAACATTTGCCAGATTTGTCCAAACAGCTTTTCAATTGCAGGTAAGTAGCATTGGTACATATTAATGTTTGCACTGCTGCATACTCAAAATGGAACCTCATCAAATGTAAGACCTGCTTTTATCTGTGTGCAGTTTTGTGTCAGGGGTCGCCCTAATGCATTACACCAATGTGAATTCCTGTTGTGCAGAGGTGGTCTTGTGTCTTTATATGAATAAGTCATCTTGCAAATAGTCTGGAATGAGTCTGTTGGGACTGCTGAAGTTCAAGTCAGAGTCTGGAGTCACCAAAATGATTTATTTGCACCCTTTCACTTTTTTTGCAGGTCAGCTGCTCTGCTGTCCCTTGAACCAATCTGAATTTTACATTTTCCACTTCAGAGCTGAGGTTATTTGCAATTTGGCTGGATCGAATCTGTCAACTCTGGAAGTCAAGAATGCTCAGAACCAAGTTGGCATATGGCAGTTATGGATGGGGTCTCCTATCACCCCAGAAGAAAGATGTTTTTCTATCAATCTTGACTACTGGAAGACCCAATAGCAATGAGAAGTCCGTGATGATTTCACAGCTGAAAACACTCCCTGAAACCTTTATCTGAAGGTAACATTTCAAGACCATGTGCAGCCTACCTACAAAAGTGCCACAGCCACTTGCCATACCTGATAATTTGACACAGGTGACGCACTGTGCCAGCCAGTGATAATGGGAGGAACAAAAGCAGTAGCATGCTAGCAATTATACTTGAGTGTCAGAAGAAGAAAGCTGCCTGTGTAATTCCACAGGCAAAGTCTGTAAAGAAGGAGGAACAAAAGCTTCTCCAGCCTTCAGAGATAATTTTAGGATGATTTGAAGGATCATCATAGCCTGAATGACCGTGATCCTAAACAAGAGCATGCAACATGCCTTAGACAACCAAACATATGGCCTTTGTCTATAGTTCATATCAAGAGGCAATGTGCTTTCTGCTGGCAGTACTAGCAATGAATCTAAGACTAACTCAATGTGGTGTATGTGAAAAATTACCAGTCACTCATTTTTTCCTTTCAGTCCAGGAGAGAAAAAATAACAGCTCGAAAGGGAAAAATATTGAGCAAATTTTACATCTGACACGTCCTTCTGCACTCTACAGAAAATTATAATCACTATCTTAAGTAATTACAGCCTAAATTCTTCATAAAGGTATAAAGTGACAGGGATGTTTCCCAATTTCCATGGCATCTATCTTATTGTTACTGCAAGACATCTTTCTTATAGTTGCCAGTAATCATGGTGAAACACAACAGGTTACACAGTGATCATTTACTGAAGAAGGAAATGAGTCAGTATGTGAAAGATAAAACCTTGCTGGTTAATATGCATGTATTTGAAGGATATTTGGGGCACTTTATACGGGCTTGCATACTGTACTGCAAATGCAATTGCTATGCAAATGCACGCAGTAACCATGGAAGGAATTCAGGATATAGCTGCTGGTGTCATTCTTGGTTTGAGATCATAAAAATTATTTTGACTAACTGATACAACATTACTGTGAGAAGCTAGAATAGATGTCATTTTTTAACCTGGAGAGAGATTTTTAAACAACATGCAATAAAACGTATTTTCTGGATCTGTTTTTTTTAGCACAGTTGTATGTGTAAATTCAAGGCATTATATGTGACTGACTAATTCTGATCTCTGTAACCATTGTCCCACAACTGCTTAGACCTGTGCTAACCGCTTAGATAGTTCTCTTTTGTTCACCTTACCTCGTATGCATTACTTTTGTGATGCAGCACTGTGGAGATATTTGATTGGAGCCAGTGGAGAGTGATGCTGAGCTATTTCCCATCACAGCATGTGATGCAGCTGCCAATTCAAAAGAGAGGGCAAGTTTCCTTGGCATCACCCTCCTGTCCTTTCTTTCTAAGAGGTCCTTTTCCTCTGCACTGTTAATGTCTCTGACTAACATTGCAGGCCTGTTTCCAAAGCCTTTCGTGTTAGCGCTTGTTCTAGTGGGTCCAGTTTTCCTCTGAGTTAAACCCAATTAACTCCAAAAGAACTCTAACAACTTCAAAGCACCAAGCAAGTGAATATTAAGTATATGGAAGATGGAATATAGTGTACTGACTTTGGCAGCATTACTGTCCCCAGAACACTCTTGCACATGAGAAAAGAGCAGGAACCTCATCATCCATCACTGCCTATTAATATCGAGTATCTGGAGGTTTGTTTTAGTCTCATATTTGTCATAAGCTTATCAGAGAGAAGAGCAATGTGTTTTTTCATGTTTTTGAAAGTTGTATCATTTTTCAGTTTTGTTACTTTGTCACCATAACCTTTCTGCCCAGAAAAATACAAACAGTACTAGGATAAATTGTTCTGCTCTTTTTCTGCTAAAAGTCAATTATTTTGTGTCATCATAATGCATCAGAAGTCTCTGTCAATGACACCAGCTCTTTCTATAGTAACAACTGCAACAGAAAAACACATACCAAAACACTATGTAAATACAGAGATATAACCATAAGATTACATGTTACTCTCTTATTTTATTTTCAGGGAGTAAAAAGAGGAAAGAGAATATTTATGGTAAGAAAAAAATGGAGGTTTCAAAGGCTAGTTTCCCACTGGTATTAATCCAGTGTGTGCACTGCTCACACTTTGAATAAAGCTTCAAAATATCTCAAGCTATTTACCCTTTACATATCAAAAGTCAAGTGTGTTATAATTTGTAGTCAAGTGGCTACTTAGAGGAGCTCAAAACATCTGAGAAAAGTATTTCAGACTATAAAAAAGGATTGTGTACATTTACATGCAATTCAAGGTACTCGTGATTTACAAGAGTTTAAAAACTTCATAAAAGTAGCATTTGTTGATATTCACTGTGAAGCTGGTAGTGGGAGAAGGTTAATTTTTTTTAATGCTGTGTTGAAGAAAGATTAACTGGTGAATTAACGTTCCTGTACTTCAGAAATATTTTTCTCTAACTATACAACCGAATTTATGCACCAAATCTTTTAATGTGACATTTGAATACAGAGAGTATGTAGTTTATTCTTCTGCCACAGAATGGAGCAGGCAGACTAATTTAACTGTTTCCAGTCTTTATTGCTTCATGGTGTTCATATGAGTAACTCCATTCATTCTTGCCAACTCTTGAGAGATACACCAATGTCTTGAGCAAGCTGAGATTTTCTTTTCCTGCATGCATGCACAGGTGCATTTATGCGATTAGTCTTTAAAAGCTTTTCCACTCTATTTGTCCTAATGCTTGACATAACCACTTGTCACTGCCTTCATATTTATAAAGCATCTCTTATTCAGGGGTCTCAGGCAGTATGAATATTAACACAAGAGAATATATAATGTTCCTCTGAATTATTTATAATCCTTTCCTTGCAGAGGAGGAAAACAGCACATAAAGGCTAAGCAACCTGTGGGGCACGCACAAGTGGCAGCCCCTAAGTCCTGGCTCCCAGGCTTGTCACAGCAAGGCTCTTTTCCATTTTGGGCATTTCAGAAAGGAAGTCCATAATTCACAGAGATGTTCCCAAAAGACTGTTCCGCAACACTTCCAAGACTTTAGTCTCATGGGATGTGGTATAGTGGGAAATCCAATAAGACACTGATCTCCCCAGGACGGTGCCCTGACTTACTGGAGGACAGAGAGGGTGAGTGACAGGGGGAGGCTGCCAGTCCCCTGGCACACTCGGGGAAGAAAGTCCCCACAGTGCAGGATGCAGGAGCTAGTGCCCGCTGGGCAGCCCCGCTCTGCCGCCCCTCTCTTTGAAGCTGAGCACCCAAGTGACTGGCTCACATCAGTGGGGAACACAGCACAGGAGCACTCAGCCCTCCACCACTCTTGTGAAGAAGGTCTTTGCAACCCACTCCTTCTGCACATGGGGCTGGGCAGGAGAGCATCTCTGTGAATCATCCAGCTGTATCATTGACTGTCTGGTCTCTGCAGCTCCTGGGATCTCACTGCAGCCTGACTGCTCCTTATTCTCACAGGGTTGCTGCCTCACCTATGTCTCTTGTGGTGTCAGGAGAACCAGGAGTCAGAAGGGAGGTGCACATGGTTGCCTCTACTCAGGGTGAAGTTCAGATGTGGTCATGCAGGGCCCCCCAGAAATTTTGATTCCCTCACAAATAAAGTATAGCCATTCAACCAATGTATCAATTAGAGCATGCAGCAAGTATACATTAAGGAGCTAGTAAGTATACTTTCAAGTAGGCTGTTTTTATAAGTTTTCGAGATCCTCAGAAGTTTAAAGAAATCTAAAAATAAAGAACTAAGATAGGCAACACTTCTAAACACTCACAAGTCTTTACTTTTTGCAAATATTTGGTTTCACTATAAACGTTTTTTTAATTCTTCGTGTCCTGTCTCAGCTCCTTCCCTCTTGTTTACATTTTTACCTTCTCTCCCATCCTCTTGATTACAAAATGTTCAGAAAGTGAATGCTTTCTTTCTTGCATAAGTTCCCTGCAAATTTGTGTGTCTTTAGATGTTGAATTTGAGGTCACCCACAATATCTTGGCACAGTTTAAGATGTTTTATGTGTTCATAGTAAATAATCTAAACATACTATGAGATACAAGGCTTAGTAATGAAATCTAGGGGATTATTTAGCACAAGTGAAGCCACTTTATGCTTTGTGTAATTCTAATATTCTATGATTTTCTTAAAATAATTCTAAAGCTTCCAAAAAAGTCAGATTTTCTCATCAAAGGTCTGTTTTCTTAAGGAACCTAGAGTCCAGCCACAGAGTTATGAAGATGTATTATAGCAACAGTATCCATGGAGCTCAGACTTTTCCATCCAGAGGAGACAGGTTTGGATTTCTTACCCTTTAGGTTACACAACAAATTTTAAACTTCCTTAAAAATGCTGAAAATATGGTGCTGTGTAACAACCAGGGTCATCTAGAGGTATAGATTTTATCTTTCACTTCAAAATTATTTCCTAAGCAGTCACTGAAAGGCACTCTGAAATCATCGTTGCATGGTAGGGCTGCTCACATCTAAGTTGTGCAGGTGTCACTGGTGGTGATATTGAATATTTGCTCTATTCCTGTTGTCTACATCTTCTACCATGTACTCTCTCACCAGGGCATCAGCCCTACAGCCCATGCTCCCACCACCTCAGTCTCTCAACTTGTAAGTTCAGCAAATAGAGTCAGCAGTGGCAGCAGCTGGCATCTGTCAGGGGACACTGGCAGGAATGGCCTGAGCTGAGCCATGGGGTGGATGCCTGCATAAACAGCTATTAGTAACAGCCCCGTAGCAGGTGACTTCTGGGCAATTCAAATTAGCACCCATATAGGAAGTGGGAAGCTGCCTGGCTACAGCCCTGGAAGTGGTTTGTTCGATGCCAACAGTACTCCTGACGCAGGTGGGGAACCACGGCTGATGTCAGTCTGCACTAAAATAGACTGAGGCATTATTACCTTCGTGCTCCATAGAACAAGACCTGCAATGAGTGAATTATTTAGTGGTGATGCATATCCTCTGAATATTCTTGCCCTACTTAGAGGCACATAAATGAAATAGCTGTTATGAGATTTTTCTCATCATCCCATACATCAAACGCATGCCAGACAGTTTGGGTAATAGACTAGTACCTCAGCTATGAATCAGTTTGTGTTTATTGCTGTTTCATTTTTTTTTCTTTTTTCTATTTATTACATCCCATATTTTAAAATAGTAAAAAATATACAATGCTAAATATTAAAATTAAATCGGAAGAGATGTATCAAGAAGTATTTCTCCTCTGAATGTTGAAGGGCATTTTGTACATAAGGTGCAACTGAGCAACTTGCAGCCTGTCTTCTTGAGGAATTTGGTAAAGGTAAGGGCCAGAAAGCAGCACTCTTACTAAAGCTTGACATTAGCTTTAGTCTGCCACGGTCTTTTTTGATTGCCATTCTTGCATCTTTTTCATGTAAGAGAGAAGTGAGTCCAGTGCCCTTGGGACAAATTCAGAAAAGGTGCACAGAAAGGGACCAGATTTCTTTGAACTCTTTCAAGTATTTCCCTTTCTGTCTTTGGGAGTTTAAGTTCTTAAAATGCATGCAAATGTGGGAAAAGGCACCCATGAGAAGAGCTCCACATGACTGATGTGTAGCTGGCATGGAGCAGGCTGCTATGCTTGCTTAGACACTTTGCATAGAAGTAGGAGCAATAACTTGTTTTAATGGCAAGTTTGGGCGGGGAGGCTTGGGAAAGTTACGGATAATCAAGTGGTAAAGTTAACAGGCATAAGTTCAAGCATGTTAAACTCCTTGGACATGTGTTTTCACTCAGAATACAGAGGCTGGAGTTTGCAGCAATTTAAACAGAATTAAGCTACAAAAAATAAAAGCCATTTTATTCCTGCCTAAGAGCACCCATATGGAGTTTATCAACCTGCAGTTAGGCATTCTTACATTCCACCTTTATTTGATTAACTATCCTGCATGCCTTCATAATAGGCATGGTTTATGATTTTTCAGTTAGTTCAGGGAGCCTGAAGTATGATACTTCTACAAACACCATTCCTTGTTTATAAACTAATATGGAATCCATCACTAACTGTAATTGCACTAAAATTGCTATAATAGTTGCTTAATAAATACACAAAATTAAATACTTTTACTTTCAAAGTAAAAAAAAAAAAAAAGACATACTGTGCTAGGACTATCTCTCCAACAGAAATGAGCTTCTGTATGTAAGAGAATAAGTGATTTTTTTCCCAGACAGAACTAACTCCATCAGGTACGCCTACGCTGACAAATAACTTAAATCCCTAGTTCATTTCCAGGTTCTGTCTCTTAATCATCCAGATTAGTCCAGTCTCACACTCATTTGGTATGAACCTACTAGATCTCCTCGAAACAAAATGTGTAGGTACTTCTGAGGGTGCTTAGCTCCAGGGCTCTCTCATGGAAGGCAATGAGGCTGAGTCTGGACCAGGTTTGGCTACCTCTGCCTTACACAGGATACGTCTCTTAGCAGGTAGTGTGTTGTGTTGGTGTGCTCACCACAGAGGGAGCCCTTTGGAGCTGGCATAGGTTACACACACTATGCATATTTTATATCTTCTTTGAATTAAGTCTAACATTAGGAATGCATTAAATGTGCTCCTGTGTGCCAAATGCCACTCTTTTTTTTTTTCCTATGTAAAATTAGAGAACATCTTCTGCTTTCATTTCATCTGATTGAAGGTATATCTACAGTCGTGTTTCTGTCCATAGCAAGAGCACACTGTTGAAGTGGGTTTCTTGGTTGTTGCAGCTTACCATACCTTGGCTCATATTGGAGACAAGTCTTCCAGCTCAAAATCTGGATTCATTTTGGACAAAAATATATGAGAAGAGAGGCTCCGGTGGCACAACTGATGCCTTCCAGCTGCAGGTGAGTTTACAGCCCAGCGACCAGCCCAGAGATGCTTTCAGCTAATGAAACCCACAAATACCTGTGTCCTCTTCCAAATGTAAATTCTGGGGTTTTAAATCCTTAGCTTCCTACTACTGTCAAATCATTTTGTAGACATGACTGGATGTCAAGAGAAACCGTGTGGCCCCAAGGTGCATTTGGATTTGCAGTGTTGGTGGATGGTCACATTGAAGTCCAACACCTAGCCTTGGGTACATTGGTTTGGAAGGGCAACAACAGCAAGGCAGTTAAAAATGCAGTTTTGGAGATAAAAAATCAGAATTATGAATGAGTAAATGAGAAAACAATAAGAAGAAATAAATGAGCAAAAAGAGGAGAAGGAACTTCACCATCCTTACTCTAATGTCTGTGTCTGCTAATCCAGTGTCTCCCTGCTTAGTGATGCAGTTACCGTGCCACAGTGTGCTTCCTGCTTCTTTGTAAAGTTTCTCCCAATGGTTTTGTCATCTGGTATGTATTTGTTGGCTTATGCAATTAGAGGCTTGTCTCCCAAACACAAAAAGGAGCACAGAGACACATGGGCAGGCAAGTGGTGGGGGCAGTAATCTCACCAGAGAAAGGGGCCCTAGTCCCCATCTCTCCACAGGCTGCAACAGCAGACGACCAGCCCCATGGTCTGAGGGACATCCATCACCATGGGACAAGGGAGAGGCTCTGTAGAACTTTTTACAAACTGAGAGGGGCACTGCCTGTGGTGGGGTGTCACTCATGAGATTCAGGAGAAGAACATTTAGGGATCATGCACAACTTATTAGAGGATGTTCAGGAGAGGAACCAAAGGTGGGAAAGGGAGAGATAATGGTTTGGGGAGAAACAAACATGGGAAAGTAGAGAGAAAAGGAATAAATGGGGCTAGTTGGAGGTCAGCAGGGTCTGGTCAGTACCATCCATTCTTCCTTCTTATTAAAATCCATTTCTGGCTATTTTCCAGGGAAACAAGCCCTCTATTCTGAGTGCAAGTGCATACATAGCTTGTCTGAATGCCAAGCAACTAACTGGAAAAGGACCATGGGTCAGAGGGACTATGTGTCTGTGCTGCCACATGTAGAGCACATGAGACTGTGTGTCTCACTGTGCTATTGCTAGCAGACATCAAAATGTGGCCAGTGGGCCAGATAAAGACTTAGGAGTCAAGTATAGAAGCAGCCATTGGTCTGAGTTGGATACTAGAGAGACCAGGAGGTTCGTGCATTGGCTACTGTAGGGGTCAGGGAGTCCAAGCTGGTTACTGGAGAGGCAGTGGTGTCTGGCAATTGACTCTGCCTAAGTGCTAAATCTGGACCAACTACCAGAAAGACGAGTTTGTGTGTGTGTTTATTGAGGCATGAGGCAATGGGGCAACCAGGGGAGTAAGGGACCAGCTGCTACGTGCACTGGTTGTCTAAGGCTCATTACTGGAAGGATCCATAGAGCATGCGTCTTGTGTGCCTGCATCTTTGTGTAGATCTGAGTGCTGAAGGGTTCCTCACCTATGTAACTTTTCCCCTCATAGGTTTTCATCCTGATCAGCCAGAGAGGGGAGCAGGATGAGGCCATTGGTGTTCTTTGTGTTTGCATGAGTGCAGAGTGTTGCAGTCCATGCTGATCCTTGTGTCTGTCTGTGTTTGTATGCATATGTGTGTGCTCACGCCCACTGGGATCACCTGCTTTGCCTGGCTGCTGGCCAGGCGTGGGAAGGTGCAGCAGCCTCACCTCTGCCAGTCTGCTGCCTTTGGCAGCTTCTAAGGTTGCTCATTGCAAACACTGCACTGATATTTCTTCCCTTTGCTGCTGCAATAGCCTTTCCTCTGTCAGGAGAGCGGGAGCTATAATCTCCTCCAAGGTTGATGCAGTCAATGTGGAGTGGATGATGGGGTTGGCATCCTTCCCCCTGGTGACTAAATCTGTTGTCCCTGGGGTTTCCCATCTGGCAAGGAAGCAGCAGTCCATCCCAAGGTTACTCCAGAGCTCTTCTCCCCTGTTCTGAATTACTCCATAAAATGAGCTTGCAATCAGAGATTATGATGTTTCCTACTATGTTAAGCTTACTGTTGCATTTAAAGATGGTTTTATAGCATTTAGCTTAGTGATGAGCATCATCCCTAGGCTGATGCGACAGACTTCAGAGTAAATTTGTCAAAAATGAATGTGTTAAACAAGTGCTAATAAAATGTTATCAAAGCGACCATTTACAAAGGTTTGAGTCTCTTCTGTGTTTATCATAGTGCAGCTAATTAGGGTTTTTTAATTATGAAAGCATTCATATGTTCATATAAAAATTGAAAGTTTGTAATGAAAAATCATACATAACACAAGTCTTCTGTGAAAAAAAAGTTTTTATTTCCCAAATCATTATCTGACTTCAGTAATTAGTCTATAAAATTCAAAACTTGTTAGATACAGAATGCCAAACACTCCAATTCACATCATTTTTTACAGTCGTACACAGCACATGATATTGCTTTACAATCTCCTGACTAGAGACAGGCAAGAACTGATAAACATCGTGTGCTTTCAGTACTGAGAGGGATGCATCTTGTTTAACTTTAAGTAAGCAGACTTTTAGATGTCTCTGTCTGAGCTGGTCACCTTCAAAGCCCAGTTAAGAGCAGCAGGCGTTTCTAGAGGATGATTTGTCTTAAAGATCTGTCCTAGAGGAAGAGGAATTGCCCTCTGGAAATAACCGTGTCTTTCAAGAAACTTTAAAGATGATCCAATAGTGAATAATTCAGACCCAGATGTTTAATTTCTCAGAAAATCTAAGCTTGAGTAGATGGACTCCATACTCTACATGCATAAACACACAAACCCAGAGGCTAATATGACAAAGCAACAAAAGTAATGCTGGGCACGTGTGTGCTTGAGCAGAAGTCAGGAGAGCACTGCATGGAGCTGCATACTTTGGGCATCAAAATCACCAGTTATCCCCAGACTAACATAAGAACTTTCCCTGGATGTATGCAGTTTGAAGAGGTCATTCATATTCCCCTCATTGTTGGTTTATAGACTTATATCTTTATGTGATGAAACTTGACTGAAGTAGGCCAGTAGCCACCCCCACATATTTTCTATAGGAACTAAAATTTTATGTTTATGATCACCAATTACAGAGTGTCCTCATATATGTGTATTCATGTATACACATTTTAACCTGAAGCTTAATTAAAAATTACTCCTGTATATCATACAATATAAAGGAAATTAATGAGATGTATAGGTATCCTTACATACTTACTGGATTTTTTTCAGCTGTGAGCTGAAACAGAGCTCACAGGCTCCTGTGGGAACAGCCTGCATTTCAAGTTGTGGGTGCCTAGACCCTGTTTCTTTCGCTGTTGAGGATGCTCACCTTGAGCATGCAGAAGTCATTACGTTAGGTGGGGGAGGGCTCCACTAATTGCAGACACGTTTGCAGTGGGGTTTTTTACTTACCCTGAAGCTCAGGCAGGAGAAAGGGAAGGGATTTCTGGCATGACTGCTTCAGTGCTCACCTCAGGGCAAGACCTGGCTTCTCCTTCAGCATGAGCCCAGTTTAAATCCCTGCCATAATTAACTTCAAACTCAGGCCCCCAGAGTACATCTGACTTCAGACCCCTCTGTTTTTTTTCCACCAGAAATACAGCTTGGTGTGGACATCCTGTTAGGTAGGAGCCAGAAACTAAACCAACCTGAAGGAGTCTGAGCCTGGGTAGGTCCCTCACGTGTAACACCTGCTGGTGGAGTTGCTCTGCAGGTCGAGACCCTGTGACACCCTCCTTACCGAAACACGGCCAGGGAAAAGGTGTGGTGATGAGTGCCACACAAGCTGGGCAGTGGCTGTCCGAGAGCTTCAGGACCACGCTACTGCTCTGAAGTGTTAAACTCGTGTCTTAATCTCATTTCATGTCCCTGAAGTCTTCAGTGGATGAAGTGTGGTAATTCAGTGAAAGCTATGCATGAAAGCTGCCACCTTTAAACTTGTTAAAAGTGTTAGCTGAAAGGCCTGGCATCTTAAATGAGTATATTTCACAAAGATTGTGGTATCAGCGTTCTCTGGGGAAATACTGCTTCCAGAAAAATTAGGAAAATATTTTATAATGTTTGACATTTTCATGTTGAAATAACTGCAAATATTTCTGTTTCCTCATTGTCATCACCTCCCCTCCTCAGCTGGAAATGTGAATGAAAAGTAGAATTCTTCGCATAAACAAACACACCATTTTATATCTTAAAATATATTATTTTTCTACCATTAACAAGAAGAATACGCTGAACACCTAAAATGGAATTAAACTTTTTTCTAGTGAAAACTAAGGAAAAGCCTCCCTCCTTCTCTTTTAATTTTGATTTCTTTACTTATTTCAGTGACAGAGAGGGCAAGGAGAATGAGATAAATTAAAAAAATGAGATAAATATTTCAAGGAAGCAATGACTGTAAATGTCTGTTAATACTGAAATTTTGCTTAAATCTAATATAAAGGATTTAAAATATTTTATTTTTTCAAACTCTCAAGTTGTTATAACGTCTGTAAAATGAACTGTTTAATGTTTTCTGTTTAAGGACTCTCTTCAGGAAACTTATTTTTCTAGAAATGGAGACATTTTAGAAAATCCACATTTCCCAGTATTTCCAGATGAAACAGTGCATATTCTTACCACTTTCTGACTATTGATCTTTTTGAAAACTATCTCAAACTAAACACCTGCAACATTTTATTGTATTTTTAATGTCACATTGACTAACTTGAAAGAAGCATTTCAATACTTTGAGAATGAATGGGGGCAAAGCACATAATGTGCCTTTGATAGAAAGCAGCAGAATATTACACTCTTTTAGCAATTAAACAATTGGAGGAATGGCCCTAAATTTTAACATTTGGAAAACATTTCCTTAGATTGCAATCAACAAGGAGAAATTCATGTGAATATTAAGCCTCACTAGGTTTAGGTGTTTGTAAACGTCCCCCAGCTATAGGTTTTCTTTCCCTTTCTCCCTTTTCTTGTCTCTTCACCATCTTCCTGCTCCTACCAGTTAGACAGCAGAATATCAGAGCTAATTTATGGGAAAGTAAATTTTCTGCTAGTTAGTAGAAGGCACGCTTCAATCTTTTCGTGGGATTTATCCATTTGGACCAAAATACAGGATGATTTAAGTTTAGCAGATCTGGCAAATTTATGGTTACCCATGTTATTCGTGTGTTTGTAGAAGGAATAATAGTCAAAGTAGTAGAGTCTTCTTGATGCACTTCTGCTTGTTGAACAGGTTAGTTTTTCACATGCATTATTTACTTTCCTTTGGTGGATTTTGAGAGAAACCAGGTCTCATAAAATTTTTAGATGAGCATTTTCTAGGCTGTTGAGGTGAGCTTCCTGTTGAGCTTCCTGGCTTCTTAAAAAATAATTCTCATTATTCATGTTATATACAGGCTAACCACATAGGCTTTGTTTGCCTTTTTTTTTAATCTTTTACGGGTTAACTGAATAATTAAGGAGTTCACTGAAGTGAATATTGTAGAGCAGGAAGGCCAAAAAGCCCATCATCAGAGCCACTTGGGTCACTTGGCTTAATGATTAACAAAGAATATAGTCAAAAAAGTATTTTATTCTACAGAGGGATTTGTTCTTATGCAAATGCACAGTTACAAAAAAGACCCGGATTGTTTATCCCAAAGAACATCTGTTCTGCTTTTCTGGATTTGTTTAGTTTGGCAACTTACTATCAAAAGCAATTTATAGCTGGTACATTGAGTGGACGAGTCTGGTAATTAGGCTCGGCATTCCGAATAAAGTATTCTAATACTTTATCAAAAAGTTTGTACCATATGCACCTTGAATATTCCACCTTAAATATTCAATCATACAGTTAGATTTTTGAAAAATAATAAGGAATGGATTAATAAATTTATTAATAAATTGTTTTTGTTTATGTATTATGCACATTTCAGCTTCCTGTATAATAAACACCACAATGGATCTCTGTAAATACCTTTACCTTACTGCCACGCTCTATTGCTGCTTCTGCACTTTGAGTATTTTCGCTGTCTTAGACTCCCTCTTATTGATTTCTTCGCTTCGGTTTTTATAAACTCAGTCACTCGGAATAAGGAAACCTGGTAAATCTGAGAAAGATATTAATACTATTTGGACGTATTTTCAGTACTTTTCTTCCAAGAAAAGCCATTCTCTTCTTTCTGTGAGATAAATAAAACAATAAACAAACCTGCTTACTAAAGATGCTGGCATTTGACACAGTCTTTGGCTTAACAACACTGAAATATGATTGACTTTTACTAAAATAAGATCACATTTATGTACCCTACATTAAACAGCATGACCTTTTCAGTACCACTTTACATGTCTCAGATTTACTAAAAAAGACTCCATGGTATGATTAATGAACCATTCCTCTTGTAGTAATGAAATCTCCGAAGTCAGTCTGTTGTTCTCCCTCTGATGCCCCAAAGAAGCCAAAGGGATTTTACTGTTGATAAATTTGGGGATAATGCAATACAGCATTTCTGTTTTGTTAGTCTAATATGGTCCCTTCTGCAGAGTCTTGACATGAAGTTCTCTTTGATTTCCTTACACGGAAGAGACTATCAGAGGAATTATAAACCTATAAAACAGAACCTACACTGCTGCTTCCTGCACAGCACACACAGGGGCACCAGATATGTCTCTACCAAAGGGACAAAGGAAACTAATGTAAGGAAGTTTCACCCAAGATGGGCTCTCCTGCATTGAGGATGTGATTGCAGGTGATGACGGTACAGTTCCAGCTTTGTGGATCTGCTCTGCAAACACTGCTGCTCAGCATGCTCCTGCAGGTTTAGGGGCTGCCACTTGCCTATGGCTACAGTCCTTCAAATATAACATAAAATCCAAGGAGATGTTTTGGCCCAGAGACAGGCAATGCCGAAAGACCCATTTTCAGTAGAAGCTGGATTTTGCCCCCAGTTTCTATCTTTCCAAAGATGTAATGTTATTTTGCATAGACTTGTACTAAACTGTTCTGTCGTGAACAGATTCTAATTCTCAGATGTCCAATTTTCATCAGTTGTACATAAAGGGAACTTCAGGATTATTTGTGATGAAAAATTTTGAATTTTTTGCTGCTGTTTGATACATGCCTGTCTAGTTATTTTCACAATTTCCAAATTAATTCTATATTCTTATATCACAGAAGGCTTTCATTGCTAGGTACCATACAACACACCTGTGTTCTCTTACCTCCTCTCTCTGCTTCCTATTTAAACTTGAATTTCATTCCACAAGTGTGGTCACATTGCCTGTTGGCTTCAAATAACAATTTCTCTCCTTCCTATCTGGCTCAGGCTCAATTTGCACAACTTAATTTTGGTTAACCTCTTGTATTCAGAACTTGAAAAACATGAATGTGCAACACCTCGTGCAAATTCTTGCATGGAAGCATAGGGCCGGGAGTGATAGCAACTCTTTTGCAATAGGAATGAGCAGAGGTTATGACCCTGAGCTGATAAAACACCTAAACATACACTTATGAATCACAAGAAACATTCCCACCTATAACGTGCATAGCTGTATGGGTGGATTGCTGCTGTCATTTTTAAGAACAGACCAAATGCTTTATGTTCTGATACTTAATGTAAGGCACTGATACTTCGTCTTGCAGTAGTGTTTCTTTGTGTAACCCAAGAGATAATTCAGAAGCTATAGGTGTGTTTGCAATTTGTTTCCCTGTGACTGAGTGCTATGCAGAAGAAATGCATTCTCTCAGACATTATGGAATCATAGAATAGTTTGGGTTGGAAAGGACCTAAAAGATCACCCAGTTCCAACCCCCCTGCCATAGGCCAGGACACCTTCCACTAGTTCAGGTTTCTCAAAGCCTCATCCAACTTGGTCTTGAACATAACACACACAAACTAGTTATCACTTCTTAAACACCCATAGGTATACTGTCTCATAAGCAAAAACAACACCAGATTTTTCTTCAAGGAACAAGAACTAGCACTTTTAAGGAAGTTCCAGGTGCTGGAATTTTTTGCGTATGGCCATGCACTATTTCTCTACACTCTTATAAAGAAAAAAGGATTAAAAAATAGCTTTTAGTCTACCTATGCTGTAACTTCACTTTAATAATATATATTCTTATCTCAGAAAAATGTGAAAAACAAACCCCTTAATAAACATTTTTATTATTTTCTAAAACAGCAAGAAAACCTCTACAGTCTATGGCTTTTTCATGCTGGTACAGAACGTTCTATTCACCCACTCATTAAAGAAAAATAAAACACTCCATGAAATAGTGGAAAATAATTTTTCTGGAGAATATGCAGGCTTTTCTTTGAAGTATGAAGAGGTAGCTGTGATGACCAGACAGAATTACATTCGCTTGATCAAATAGTTAACAACAAGGTACAGAGGAATCTGCAGGAGAGAGTATTCAAAATCAGTGAGAAGAAGACTAGCAGTGATTTGCACAAGATTAACTGGACACATGTACAGTTCCAGCTATGGAAAACAAAGTAACATAGCTCTTTAGGGTCCCATTCATCAAAATTGTGCTGTACATGGGTTTGTTATTTATTTATTCAGGCAAAAATATTATATCCTCAATTATTCTATGTAAATACAATGAATACAATTTTGTTCAGTGCAGAATATGCTATGGATCTAATGGGGCATATTATCAACGTAATGTCTGTAAGCTGCCAGGAAACCAAAGGACATGAACAGAATTACAGACAAATCCAGTTTCCCATAGGTGCATTTATATTTCTCAGCAGGTGTAAGTTACAAAAACGTACATTCCTGTAATTACTTAGCATATAGAAAATCACATTGAACTATGCCAACATACCTACAGTGCCTAATATGTTCCTTGAACATTACAAAATGGTATCTTTTAGCCCTTCTCCTGCGATCTGATTGTGTTTTATCAAGGCTCCAAAAGCTATTGGCTGAATATAGGCTCTGGCTTCATGTGTGAATCAATTTTGTAAGTTATCAGCTTGATTCAAAGTAAAAGATCTAGCTATTTGCTTTACCAACAGAGCTTTCCCTGATGGCCTGCAGATTTTTTAGTCCTTCTAATGGCATAGAGGGTGGATGGGTGGCTCCTTAGGCTCCTCCAGTGGTCAGCAGGGAAAGAAATGGTCCTTTGGGGAATGACTTTTTATGGAAAAAGCATTTAAGACAGATGAAGTAAATTTCCCTCTGAATGGTCCTTCTTTCTTCATTGACCACAGAAAGACAAGCTTGGACTTGGTGTCCAACTCACACAGCCAGGCAGTGTTGGAGGAGGTGGATTCCCCCCGCCAGGTAAATGTTCTTTGTAGCCATGCAATTACCCTGAAACCCTGTCCTCTGCCACCAGAGATAGAGGGATGCCGGGTATTTGGTGACTATGAGTCCTTGGAACAACAGGCTGTGTACATTTATATTACAAAATTGCTGCTTTTTATCTGCAAGTTATTAAGCATGACAAAAGCAACTCAGAAATCAGTAAAAATGTAAAATTGAGTTTCTAGCTAGCGCTGGTCAGCACAAATCACAAGGCATTTTAAATAGTCGTGTATTTGAAAAGCCATGCACTTCACATACAACTCATGGCAAGTGCAATTAGGCTAAGTTTTCTGATGTAATTTCAATGTAAGTGATTACTTGTACCTAACAAACTTTCACTAGCAGGTTATAGTACTTTCTGCTTCCAGACTCACATTATTGCTTCAGACAGATGATTGCATTAAGTTTGCCTTCACCCCTTCCTTGAGTCAGACTCCTGGAGACCTCAGCAGGCCAGCTCTGGTGAGATCAGTGTGAGGATGGAGTGCTGTAGGCAAGGAAAGGATTTCTTCTGTTTAATGTCTCCTTATAGTAAGGCATTTCTGTAAGGCTGTGTTCCTTTTTTTTTTTTGGAATATGCCCACCTAATTTCACTGTCCATCAGATGGCCCAGCTGCACTGGAAAACAAGATGTTTTTTAGAGAAAATGTTACATGGAGTAAGATATTTATACACTTCCACAGCAATGCCCTGGATCCCCCTCGATCCTGGATCTCAGCTGCCTGCACAAACTGTCTTGCTCAGGTCTGACATGTACAGGCATTAGAACAAGGTCCTGAGAGTGTCTTTGTATTTTAAATATCTTGAGTACCTGGACAACTGTGTTTGTCTAAACAGCACTTAGATCAATTGGAGTTATTCTAATATTTCATCAATATTCCATATACAGTGTATATGCACAACATTTGTTTTGCTGTATAAATGTAACCTTCTCGTGATGTCACCCTTCTTTCTTTACCCTTCTCTATTATCTTATTAAGATTCTTCCTAAGCCACAGTAAAAGTCAACTTGTAGGGCTAGGGACTGCGTTGATGCTCTATCTTTGGAATTTAGCATAGCACATGTAACTTATAATCTGAAATAAATCTACAGTATAAGTACAATGTGGATGTTTATTTCCTCGTTCTTCAGATTTAGAGTGGGATGGACGTACGGTCACTGCACAAGAAAAGAGCACAACGTCTTGGTAAGAGTCTTCTCTGAAAGTGCTTAAGCCTAGTAGCTTAGGTTAAAGCTGTACAGAATTCACACCTTGTGCCCAGCTCTGTGATGAGTCGTATTCTGAGCTGGAGATCAAAAGTCAGCAGTGAGCCAAAAGATTTGCCCTGCAGGAAGTGGGGCAGGGTGGAAGTTACCAGTGTTTGAAGGCTGCCACAGGCTGCCACAGGCTGGTGGGAAGCCACCGTGCAAAGCCCTCACGCCCTGACTTGTTTCCTCGAAGTGAGTAAGAGAGAAGTTGTAGCTACTGAGGGGCTTCAGGGGGATAACAAGGATAGGCAAGACAGTATGGATACACATGTTCACTGTAGTAAATTGATTTCTAACCATGCAAACCGTAAGCAGCCATTTGGATAATTCTGTATCACAATGGGCACTGATATGTGAAGGAGTGAGTGGATGGCATGTGCAAAACCTCTCACCTGAAAGAGGGTCATACTGGAAACTGCAAAAGGATCCAACTCCTACACAGACACTGTGGTGTAAAGAGTAATACTAACTGTCAGGATTTTTTTTGTTTGTTTTTTGAAGTGGAGTCCTATAAAACTGGAGAAAAGTCAAGGCTATTTTAGTGAAAATACTCATGTAGATGTTATTTTCTCTTTAGGTGGGTTGTAGGTGTTGGGCAAGTTTGACTATTGCTTATTGACTCTTTATTAGAGGTGCTGGGTTTTTACATCTATTACGACTAGAAGAAAATCTAGTAACATAGACTGAAACTTGTATTCTCAGATATTTTGTCCTTAACACGAGATGGAAAATAAAAATAATTAAAAATAAAAATACTTGAAAATAAAGTCAACTGAAGGCATGTACTTGCTAGAAACTAGTCATCATATTCCCCTAGCATGTGGTGGTAAAGTCCAGTCTCTGATTTTTTGAATTTCTTAAGAAAAGTACTCAGGTTCATGCTTACAAGTTGATGACAATTCCCATATAGCAGAAAGTACAAGAATTTGATACTTTCATAATATTGTGCATTTTTTTTACTAGAATAAAATTATTCAAAGCAGAAAAATCATGGATTAGTGGCCTTTGAAAGTAATAAATAGCTGCTTGCATATCTTGCCTATCTATCTTATATTTTAGAGAAGCTCATTCCTTAATCAAAATCCTGTTGAGCCAATGTAAGTTTATTTGGCTGAATCAGTACAAAATGCTTTTTGTAGCTGGAGACCTCTGGGTTCCTGATTGCTCTTACCTTCTTTCCATGTTTTGCAACACGGGCTGGTAAGGACTCTTCTTGGAGAAGCTCTATTGTGAGAGCCAGGGGTAGGCCAGGGAGGTTCTCATACGTGCCCATCTGCTTGCACAGCAGCTCAGGCATCTGTCAGAACATGACCCTGCAAACCCTACACATTCAGAAGAAAAAGAGTTTTGTGACAGTTTGGGCATGGCCTTCCACAACTGCTGTCTGCAGCTTCTTCCTGTGTAATGAGGATGACACTTGTCCTTCTCTGAGGTATTAGAGCTCCCCAGCTGGTACCTGATGGTGATCATTTCCCGCTCTGAAAGGATATTGTAAAACAGTCACATCTCCAAGAAAATGTCCGTCTATACAAGCTTGTTGATAAATTATTGTTAAATATTAACATAATGTAAAAGGAGTGAGAAAGGAAGATCACTGCTTCATTTTTATCATGAGCTGCAAAATGTCTGTCTGAGATTTCTTCTAGCACACCTGCAAAACTCTGAGGAAAACATTTGAGCTATACCCTGTAGAACAGATGCTTTTAGGCAAAAAAAAAGCCAGTGAAAAACAGATATATTCAGACTTAAAGTCCTAAAAATATCCATACTATCCTGTCTTCTCATCAAAAGCTACAGGAACCCCTTAGGAAATGACAACATGCTGTAGCACTTTGGGATGATGATGATGATATGTATGTGCATGTGTGTATAAATATATATAGAGAAAAAAAATCTGATTGTTATATTGACATATACACACAGAGATAAAGAGACATAAAGATATCATCTGATGTCACAAACCTATTTAAATGGTAAAAAAGCAATTGACTGAAGCTGGGGTCAGACAGGATACAGGTGATGCTACTCAGAAAGAGCTATTTTTAAAGACCAAAGCTTTGTTCCCAGTTTCTGCCAGGGACATCAGGCCCTCACTTAGCTAAATATTGCAAGGCCCTGGCTTTCCATCTAGTTCGTCGCAGAAAGTGGGTGATAAGGTTGAAGAAATTTGCACAAAAACCTTATTGAATCTCCTCTTTGCTGGAAATCTTGACACAGACTTGGCTGTGGAGTTTGTCTGTTCCATGCTTGCACACAGGAACTTGCTGAAGTCAAAGCTGACTCACAGGCTACCTGCAGCAGGCAGCCTAGCTGGACATCATCTTTGTGCTCTGGCTGCTGTGAGCTTCCCAGTGTGTTTCTAGTCTCAGTTAATATCCAGCTCCAGGAAGAAGCCTCGGCTTCAGTTTACAAGTCAGTTAATGAATTTGCAGCTATGCAAAAGTTTATGACAACAGCTCTGCGCGGGGAGGTGATGGAGGTATGTGTGAGAGGATCAGAGAGGTAATGTGGAAAAAGCTCCAGTCTCGTGGAGGAGTATTTGCCACTGGAACAGCATCTCAACACTGAGAGCTGAGCCTGATGCTAGGAAGCTGTCCCCCAAGAAAAGTCTCTGCTGCATTTGTGGTGCTAACGAGTGAAACGCCCAATTTAGTCCTCAGCTCCTTTTATTTCTCCTAGGATGAAACAGAGCAAAATCACCAATCAAAGTAGCTTTCTCAGGCAGAGATCTGGCTTTATACCATGCATGGAATTCCCTGAAGTCCACCAGGGAATTCACTATTGATACTGATTTTGCATGAAGGACTTTCATATGTTATAGCGGTAGGTGACAGAAGAAAGCTCTAAGAGAGGAAAAATTCATAGCTACCTTTAAATGACAATAAAATGAAAAGGACCAATTTACAGGCAGTTGAATAAACATAAGCTAAATAGGATTAGCTTTCCTCAGATCTGACAAAGACATGGTTCATTTCCAATAGCCATAAACACTGATTATTAGCAGCAGTTTCTTGAGGGATAATCCACTGTGTTACACACACAGATCCACTCCACCCTCCTCCCACGATGATATTAGGGAACATTTGGTAATGCAACCTGTGGCATTTTACAAAATTCATTCAGAAAATATGTTGAGAAACCCATACCCTTTCCTAGGAAATTTCTAAGCAATCCACTTGCTGGGCTGGAAATGAAAGGCAATCTTACAAGAAGAAACTCAGCATGATGGTCAGTGGGTCTGCTGTCTCCATCACTAACACAGCACTGTGTAACTGAGGTTTGGAACTGTTCCCAGAGTCAACACTGAAATAATTATTTAGTGTTTCCCTTCACTCTGCTTTTCTCGTTCCTCTTTTACCAGGTTGTTTGCTTCTCAGTCGACCCATTTGCCAATGACACGGTTCTTCTTGGAAGGCCAAGAGAAAAAAAAAAGGTGAGCGTGAAGCTGTGATACAGCGCTTAGTGTACCGAACATTCCCAAAATAAATCCTACACTCAGCAATAGATTTATCCTATAGTATTGCCAGTCCCATACTTCAAGGCCAGGTTTCCTTGCATGAGGAGAGGTAGTTCTTCCCCGCAGCCATGACAAGTCGGAGGTCCAGCAACCTTCACTTAATGGTAAACCCCAGGGAATCAGATATAACTTATAGAAGAGTGATATTAAGTCTGACATGTCACTAAGGACTGGTTGAATGGACAGATTCAGGGAAAACTGAGGGCAACCTAAACTCACCAATGCTTTTGCAACGATTTACAGTACTCTTCTTCCCAGTGGTTCATGTGTTCGTCTCCATCATGAGCCACATTGGGCTGTTCTCAGACTCTGAACATGAAGGGAAGAGAGCCCTCTGGGGTTCCAGAAAGATGGCCACCACTCGGGTTCTGGTGCTTTCTTGTGTATAAGAATCAAGGTGGATATTGCCAGATCGCATCAGATGAAAACGCTTCTTCAGCTAAATACCCACCTACCAGAGACAGCATGGCCTACATTTCTTGGGAGTCGTTGGTTTCCCAGTGAAGTCAAGAGCTGGGAAAAATTAACAAATTTTTTTCCTGTTAGTGCCATGTTGCCACATTTCCAACCATTTGAATTAATTTCCAAACATGCCAGTAGATTTTTATTTTCCTTTAATTTGACCTGAAGCAAGAAAGGCCTGTCTCTACAGTGGGATTCTGTGGTCTTATGTGGAAAGTTTGAGGCTTAAAGCATGCCCAATGCAGACATGGCAAAAAGTCAGCTGGAGCCACACACTACGAACAGGTGTATTGTATGGTAAAATGTCCTTCTAATTCAAATGATTCTGATGGTGGCAAACCATCTGGGTGCTCGACACTGCCTATATTCTTTAATGTGGTTAAACAGGTCTTCTGCTCCTCTCTGCTCTGCTGCGGAGGGGGCAAATGCTCTGGGAGCTGCTGAGCTGTCCTGTCATGCGTCATCAGGACAATTGTCTCGCTTCATCTCCAGCTCCTTCCAGAGTTGTCAGCCCTTACTAAATCCACTAGAAGAACACTTGATGATGGTTTGACAGGGAAATATGGATAACAGAGAAGCTTATGTAACTCCTAATGATGTTTTTAGAGAGAATTCCTGTGAGGCAACGTTCATCAAATTAATCTGAGATCTAGATATTTTTCAAAAAGAAGGAGTATGCAGAATCCTGTGCATCAACTGGAGGAGTCTGAGTGTTTTTTTCTTTGTGTTGTCCATAATAAATAATATTACCTATACTGTTATATCTTCTTAGTAAATAACTGCCTTGGTTCAGTTGCTTGCTAGGTTTATCTCATCCTACCTGTCATATTGCTACAGCTTTTTACTGGTTGTTATTATTGTGGTAATATGTGTAATACCAACTGATATGTACATCAGAGATTGATATTCCTGTTGCAGTTTAATTTGCATTGCAGAGGTATATTCAAGGAAGCTGATTTCCATGTCTTGATAGAGGAAATTAGTGGTAGAAATGATAACAAATTGTCAAATTACAGATCTGAATATTGTGAATCAAAAGTGAAAGATCTATAAGAAGCAACATTACGGTAATTTCAATGAAGAGAATGTTACCTCCTAAACAGTGATTTTCACACACAGCAGAGGAAGGGTGGGTGCCCTTAGCTCTATAGCGTGCCAAAGGTGCAGTAATAATTTTGTTCTCTAAGTATCCTAGACTGCCATAGCACTGCTTTTTACAATGTACTTCAAATAAGGAGAATTTCACTAACCCTTCAGAAGATGTGAAATGTAGATTCATAAAAGCCTGATTAAAACGTAAGAAACAAGTATCACTTGCTGGAAGCTGATTTTATGTTACTGAATGAGATACTTAGAGAGCCAATGGCTTTGGTTGGATTATTTACACACTGTGTCACAATATAATTTTCTCTTTTTCTTGAAGAAAGAAATAGTATGATTGTGTTCTTTATCTTTCCTTCAGCAGTACTGGATGTTGTCAGAGGACAGATGAGTTACATCATTAGACTATCTGTGGTAATTAATTCACCAAGGTTTCAATATTGCTCTACACAGTGAAGACAGGCGTAGTTGTACCAAATATGCAAAATCAAGTTATTAAGTGAATCCCATATTTTTCTTTAGTGTGGCTATCAGTGTATTGGGTGTGTTAAATTCCACAGCTCAGCTTGTTGCTGACTCACTGTATCTGGACTTTTACGTCTATTATATAACAATCTAAAGGTATCCTCTCTCTTGCACATAGAGCCATGATAAGCACCACATAAATGCCTACATTTCACAACAGTGACATAACTTGTCTTTATACTCCACATATGGATGTCAAAAAACACCATGCACATAAATGACTAACAACGTTTCCATAGAAACTAATGTACTTCAGGCAGAAAAACGGAATGAGATTTATAAAATTTATTAAAAAAATGCAGAAGGTTGAAAAAAAAGGGAGGACACCAAATCTTCTCACTTCTTTGTCAAAATAGTGAAAATATGTTCAATCCACCCTTTATAAGGTATCTTTTTAAAATCAGAATTGATTGATGATAGTAACACTGTACTGGACAAGTAGGCAGTTAGCTTATATATTTTGCTCTGCCTCTAATAGTATAATCTGGACAGTGTTTTGCTTTCTGGCATCTTTATAGGTGGTACCGAGCACAGTGCAGAGGTGCCTGTGGGATGAACCTGTGCCCCACACCTGCCTTTAGAGAACATGGCATACCTCAGACTTCAGTACATGGGCAAAGGGGAAAACAGAACCAGTTGAGAAGGAGGCATTGCTAAAGGCTTTCCTTCATTAATTTTACAGGAAAAAAATGGGAAGGGCAGTGTAGACACCACCTCTCCCTGTGCAATTTCTATGCTTGGAGCTGCAGTGATTGGATCAAATGAGATTTTCTGTCCGAGCTCTGCTGACCTCAGAGCTGGGATAGCAGCACCCCTGTGTCCACGCAGTTCTTCACACTCACAGTATATCCCATCTGTTCCCTTGCTTGCCAGCCACTGTTTCAGCACAGGGCTTTGGTGCTCACCCTGGATTGGAAATACTTCACAGTGACAGGAGAGCGGCTTCCCCCTTTTCAGCACTGTGCTGCCTGCTCCTTGGCAACTACACGCTGGCAGTCTCAGCTCCCACTCCAGCTGAATCAGCACTGCTGATGGGGCTGGTGTTGCCTCCTCTGAATTCGTAAGACGTGCAAAAATGTATAGACAAGTCTGAGATAGTCACTGCAGCAGAAGAGGGGAGAGTGGCATTTTTCTGTACTTATTTTCTGCGAGAGATAGAGAACGGTGTTGTTTTGCCTAGCATGTCATCAAAACAGGTTTGCCTCAGGTCTGATACAGACACAAGACAGATGTTGCTATACATTTTTCAGTAATTTTCCTATCCAAGTCTCTTGGTCTTCCCTCTATGACTCCTGCATAATTTAGGTTGCTTACAGTGGTTTGAAGTTTCTCTTTGAGTTTCTTCTTGTTTGTTTGCCCTCTCCTTTGCCAGTGACTAAAAAGACAATACTTAAATGCCAGTCAGGGACTGCTACACCCACGCATTAGCAGGACGTTCACAGGGATTCTCTGCAGTCCCAGTCCTGGTATGGAAGCTCTAACTCTTCTGGGTCTTCAGTGAGGCATGTCGGACTCCCCAGACAGTAGCTTTCACAACAAAAACTAAAGAAACACCTCAGTGTACTGTCAGCAGTAAGGCTATTTTTTTCTAGGCTATCACCCACTGTGATGGGCTTTTTGCACCATTTAATAAGTGTAGCACTTCTTAGAACTGTGTATCTGAGGAAAAGTAGTTAGCCACATAGTTATGAGGTGACTGAGTATATAGGAGCGTGGGGTGGTGGACTATAGAAATGTTCATGAGTTAGTCATAGCTTTAAACTAACTCAGATTCACCACAAGCAAGACCAGTTTTTACCTGTCAGTCAGTAAGTACAGCTGTTTCTGGCACAGTAGAAACTACAAAAATGGCAGCTGCCTCCTTCTCTTGGTGGACCTAACAGTGACAGTCTTGACAAAGAGATTGAATTATTACTTTGTTTTGGCTGTGGTCATTCCATGTGAGGACTGAAACCCATACATGGATATGTAGCAAAAAGCCATCAGCCAATTACATTAGGGATGGATCAATACACAGAAAAAAGAAACAGAAAAGACCTTCTAGATCATAGAGTCCCGTTGTTAACCTAGCAGTACCAAGTCCACGATTAAAAAATGTCCCTAAGCACTACATCTACATATCTTTTAAATACCTACAGGGATGGTGACTCCATCATATCTCTGGGCAGCCTGTTCCAATGTTTGGCAACCCTTTCACTGAATAAATTTTTCCTAACATCCAATCTAAACCTCCTCCAGAGCAACTTGAGTCCATTTCCTCTTGTTCTATCATTTGTTACTTGGGAAAAGAACCCAACATGCAGCTAGCTACAACCTCCTTTCAGGTAATAATAAGGTCTTTCAGCCTCCATTTCTCCAGACTGAAAAAACCCCAGTTCCCTCAGTCACTCCTCATAAGGCTTCTACACCAGATACTTCATCAGCCCCATTGCCCTTCTTTGGACACCTCCTAGTGCCTCAATATCCTTCTTGTGGTGAGGGGCTCAAAACTGAACATAGTATTCAAGATGCAGCCTCACCAGTACTGAGTACAGGGGCACAATCACTTTGCTAGTCCTGCAGGCCACACCATTTCTGATATAGGTCGGGATGCTGTTGGCTTTTTTGGCCACCTGGGCACATTGCTGGCTCATATTCAGCCAGCTGTTGACCAACATCCCTAGGTCCTTTTCCGCTGGGTGTATTTCCAGTGACTCTTCCCCCAGTCTGTAGTGCTGCATGGGGCTATTTGTGACCCAAGTGCAGGACTCCACACTCAGCCTTGTTGAACCCCACACCGCTGGCCTCGGCCCATCGATCCAGCCTGTACAGATCCCTCTACCGATCATTCCTTCCCCCAAGCAGACAAACACTCATGTCCAACTTAATGATCTGCAAACTTACTGAGGATGTGCTTGATCCCCTCATCCAGATCATCAGTAAAGATATTAAACAGAACTGGCCCCAACACTGAGTCCTGGGGAATAACACTTGACTGGCTGCCAACTGCTTTTAAGTCCATTCACCACAATTCTTTGGACCTGGCCATCCAGCCATTTGTTTATCCAGCAAAGAGTACACCCATTCAAGCCACAGAAAACAGTTCCTCCAAGAGAATGCTGTGGGAAACAGTGTCAAAGGCTTTAGTAAAGTCTAGGTAGACAACATCCTGATCCAATAAATGGGTCACCTTGTCATAGAAGAACAGGTTAGTCAACCAGGACCTATTTTTCCTAAACCCATGCTGACTGGGCCTGATCGCGTGGTTGTCCTGTACCTGCCACATGATGGAACCCAAGATGATCTGCTCCATAATCTTCTCTGGCACCAAGATCAGACTGACAGGCCTGTAGTTCCCTAGATCCTTCTTCCATCCCTTCTGGTAGATGAGTATTGTATTTTCTGTCCTCCAGTGAACTGTGACCCCCCGCTTAGCCAGGACTACTGATAAATGCCTTGGTTAGCACTTCTGCCAGCTCCCTCAGTACCCTTGGGTGGATCTCACGTGGCTCCACAGACTTGTGTCTAAGTGATGTAGGAGCTTACTAATCATTTCCTCTTGGATTATGGGAGTTCCATTTTGCTCCCTGTCCCTGTCTTCCAGCTCAGGGAGCCAAGTACCTGAAAAACAACTGATCTTTTTATTAAAGACTGAGGCAAAGAAGACATTAAGTACTTCAGACCTTTCCTCATCCTTTGTCACTATGTTTGCTCCCACATCCAATAAAGAACAGAGATACTCCCTAGCTCTTCTTTTGTTGCTAATGTATTTACAGAAATATTCTTATTGTCTTTAGTAGCAGTAGCCAGATCAAGTCCTAGCTGGGATTTGGCTCATCTAATTTTCTCCCTGCATAACCTCACAACATCCTTGTAGTCCTCCTTAGCTGTCTGCCCCTTCTTCCAAAGTTCATAAACTCTTCTGTCCTTCCTGAGTTCCAGCCAAAGCTCTCTGTTCAGCTGGGCCAGTCTTTTTCCCTGCTGGCTCATCTTTTGGCACATGGAGACAGCTTGCTCCTGCACTTTGTCACATCCAGCCTTCCTGAACTCCTTTGCCCTTCAGGACTGCCTCACAAGGGACTCTGGCAGCCAGTCCCTTAAACAGACCAAGCCTCTGGAAGTCCAAAGCAGCAGATCTGCTGACCCATCTCTTTACTTCTCCAGAATTTGAAAACTCTATCATTCTATGATCATTATGTCCAAGACAACCTCCAACCACCACACCACCCACAAATCCTCTGAATGTGAACAGCAGGTCCAGTAGGGCATCTTTCCTAGCTGGCTCACTCACCAGTTGTTTCAGGAAGGTATTTTCCACACACTGCAGGAACCTTTTGGACTGTTTCCTCTCTGCTGTATTGTATCTCTAGAAGACATCTGGTAAGTTGAAGTCCTCTAGGAGAACAAGGACTAGCGATGGTGAGACTTCTCCATAAAGGATGCAGGCACTAAAGCATATGATTTTGGAAATCCTGGTGTCTCCAGTGCTTTCTGAACTTTAAGTGCCAAGAGCCTGACGCTCAGCCCCTTAGCAGCAAACCCTCTGGACATACTTCCCTCACCCTGCACTGTGGAGGCAACAAAGTTGCTGCAGAGGGGTTTGTGCTTTCATACTAAGGGCAATATTGCAGTAGTCCTGATGTTTCTCATCTCTCCCGTGCAGTCAGTGTAAGGCATAAATAAGCATGAGTTTCTGTATACTAAAGCTGGCCATCTTTAAGGTTATTTCACCCTCCAAGTCAGTCTGCAGTCACCCTTTTGTGACTTAACTTCAAATGCCTAATCTCCATTTAGGAAGAACTGCCCCAGGAACAGTAGCTCTGGCTGCACTTTCCTGCTGCACAGGCAGCGGTAGGATGTGTCTGAGCAACCCCACTCATCTCCCAGCCTGTCTCATCAGCATCCCTTGTGAGGCCTGATCTAGCAAAAGATTTCGCTCTTTCTTGACTTTAAGTATGTTATTCCTCCTCGACTTCAACAGAATTACTTATAGGTTTGCAGGTATGTGCAAGCTTAAGCACTTTGTTAGATTAAATCTCTTTCTGTTTGAAAATGATGGATTCTATTAAATAAAAGCAGAGATGGAAATGCTTACTGCAGTCTACTTAGCAGTGGAAGCCATAAAAGGCTCAAAAAGTGGGTAAAATATAATAGTAAGATAACACATATACCTCGAATTGACAAGAGATGTTAGTGCTTGGATTCTTCTGCTTGTTGGGACCCATTTTCAACATCTTGGTAAGTTTAGATTCACAGAAACTGAAAGTCAACAACCCTTAAGAAACCGGGTTCTTTCCAGACATTCAAATGGAGCATCCTTAATCTCCAGACAATTTTGAAAACTTTCTTATTCCCTCCTTGAAGAGTGCTGCAGATAGCAATTCCATGTAACTTGTCTGCATTGGTCTCTGGAACACTATTAAACATGCACTCAAATAAAAGCTCTTTCTCCTTCATTAGCTGCTTTTGGTAGGGGCTTTCCTGCCGTACATGTACAAGAAGGTTTCAGAATGTACTGGGTGCTGATACGACCTACACTAAACAGTCACTGTTACGATATCACCATATGCAACTAAACATACACATATAGAAATAAAACCAAAGAAATAGCAGGATTAACAGCTAGGGCAGAACAGAGATTCTCTAGGAAGACCATAGGCACCCAATGAAGTCACCTCTCAGATCTCTCAGCAAAGCTGGCAAGATAAAATGCTTGCACTATATCTAATTAAATCTCACGGTTCCTAATAAACACACAAAAATACACAAAGGTGTGTTTCAGTGGCAAAGCTTACAGTTTTATCAGGATGTACTACTACAGCAGCAGGAGAGCAGCTTATATTGTCCATAGATAGCAGCTGCCTGTGAAATTGGCAGATAGGGCACTACCCATTACCAAACAGACTAATTCTACATTTTTCTAACGTAGTCAGAAGCCCTCAACAGTGTTCTCTTGTACTGCAGAGGCTGCAGAGCTGAGCTTTTTGGAGCTGAGAAGTTTCAGGCATTTTTGTGCTGGTTTTGAGAAAGATTTTGGTGGTTATGTTCATGCTGAGTAGCAACACAGAGCTGCATATGGTCTCAGTAAGGATAATACGTCAGCTCAGGCAGTAAGGTACCTCATCCCAGCCTCTTCTGTTGACAAGGCATGGTGTTGTCCACAGAGGGTAATGAACCTGCTTTCACAAACAGCAGTAGAAGTCTGTTGGTGAATCACACTATAAAAACCTGCTTTTCTTTTGCTGAGGTCTTAATCCTAGTTCCCTGTTTGTATGCAGTCATTTTATAATTATGTGTCTCCACTGTAGCCTATGAACTTGTTAACAGCTGTCTACACCCTTCAGCTGTGATGTAGCTTTCTGTGACTTCCCCATAAACATCCATTTTTCTCTGGTCTTTTGGCTGCCTTCCTTGTGCCCATCTGCTAATGTGGCAGGGTGTTGCTTTCAGATTGGACTCTCGATCCAGCAGAGGTCCTAGGAGAATTTAGGGTTATGCAAGTAGCCTGTTTAACACTGTCTCGCAAGTGAAAAAGGTCTTCCCTTGTGCCAGCTCTGAGGAATTTGCAACCTGTCTTTCTTTACATCCTTTTCGTACTGCAAATCATTGCATTGTTCCTCCAGCAGTCAGGGTTTTCTGGGCCAGATGGCCCTCTTTGCTGCTCAGCTGGAAAAGATCTGAGTTGATTCTTCTAAACAGCTTGGAGATCCCAAATCTGGGGATGAAGGATGCAGGAGTTTTAGTATTTCCTCCATCCAGTGTGTATAAAGGCCTGGATTCCATATTCCTGTACCCACTTAAGGATCAGAAAAATGGCTTTAGGGTCATTGTTGCTCGTTGTCTTGAAAGCTTTTTGTCTGAGTTAATACACCATTAATTTGTCTTAACTTCTAAGGTAACAATTGGAAAGAGACTTGCATTTGGCACATTTTTACAAAAAGGAGAATTTTCCTGCATAAAAAGTTGGCAGTTCATAACCAGAAGAATATATTTATTAGCAGAAAAGAAGGTAAAAACGAATGAGGTCAAAAGACCTTCTGGTGAGTAATATCTTGTTACTTACTGAACCATAAAAATCACTTGAGCTGAATGGGAGTTTGCATTCCTTCTGTGTAAATATCATGCTGGGGATGAATGGTAATACTACAGGACCAAACTAAAGAGCAGAACCAAAAGTGCCTGTTTATTCTAAGAAAGCAAACCTCTTAAGTTGTACAACCTCCCCTAAAACTAGCAATGTGTTACAGTGCTTATTCTCATGAACCTAAAGAAAAATATTCACACGTAGTTCTCCATCAAAATGACTCTTCAAACTATAAGATATAGACTAGACAAGAATGCTTATGCATGGAAAGGTCATAGAATATTAGTGCAGAGTTCACAAGATCAAAAAGGCAAAAATTCACTAGGAGAAAAGCTACAACTCCTGTTAGCTGCCAAAAAGCCAACTGTCCTTGCTAAACTCATTGATATAGATTGCAATAAGTGGGACTGTTTGATATATGAACAGCTAACTGAAGTGTTTGATGATGACTTCTGTGGGGTTTTTATTAACAGTTACCAAAGAGGCACTAGATTGTGAGAGGCTATCTTCAAATAAATTTCATATAGAAAAGAAACTGGAGTGTTGCAACCTGTGTTTCTTTAGCATCGCTACTATGGTACATTTTCACCACTGCTGGCTTTCAATGTGGACACATTCAGATATGTTTGATGGGAGGAAAGAGAAGTCACTACCTTGCCTAGGGAAGGGAGAAGTTGCCAAGAAATGGAGCTGGGAAGAGCATGGACACAGATGAGGGTTAATAAGAAGAGGGGTACATGTTGGGGTGAAGGTTTAGTAGAGTTTCAGGAATGTCTGGAATCTTTATAGCTGATGAATAAATCTCACCAGAGCTAACAGCTGCAGCACAGCTCAGACGGTGTAAGATATGAAATGAGGCATAAAAAAGGAGAGTTGTCCAAATTGTCATCTCTGTGCTACTGACTTATCATCAGTTTTGACACAAATATCATTGAGGAAAGATTTATGGTGTACACTCATTTTAATTCCTTGGATAATTGGACACTAAATACACACAGAGCTCATCATCCAGATATTTGAAGTTCTTCCAAATTAGGTAGCACCTCTTTTGTAAGTAAAGATTTCAGTAGCCTGCCTAGACATGCATTTCTCTCCCCTCAATGGTGGACCTCAAATACTTTAGCCTTGGTACACCTTTGAACTCTTCCTGAGTAAACTACAGGTGTTCATTAAATTTCCTTGGGGTAGTTAATTATGATTTTTTTATACATTCACTCTTAACAGGAAGATCAAAGTTGCATCCACATCATAGTAATTAGTAGTGTCTGTTACAGACAACCAATTGTTTTGGTCAAGACCTGTCCAGCCCAGATTGCAATAAGCCACAAAATTAGCAGCAGCACTTACCCTGCCCTCACTGTCCAAATCAGCATCATACTGGACTGGAGAAGCATTGAACTGTGCTGAGCTATCTGTCACTTCAGGATCCAGATTCCTGTCCCTAGGAAGCAAGAGTCCATCCGTATCAAGGGGTACTCTCCTCCATGGGGGGAAATAAAATCATGGCAAACTATGGAACGGGCAGATGAAGGAGCTGATCTGAGTGGAAATAAAGGGCAGCACTACTAGTGAGTGTCTGAAAGGTCAGCAGAAAGGCTTGGCCTCGTTGTGCCTTTGAGAAGAACATGGCTTTAAGAGTTCAGTCCAAAGAAACTCTTTACTCCAAAGCCAGTCTTTCCTGACATCTTTCCCTGGGTGCTCCCGCTCGCTGAGTGAGGCTGGCCATAAACTGCAGAGCACTTTGTACTGACTCAGCTTTGTCTGACGGGCAAAGGAGAGCTGGAGATCAGCCCGCCCTTTTGTCCTGCGTTGCTTGTGTAGGCACACCCCCTCCAAGGGGAGCATTTTAGAAATTCAGCAGATAATGGCACTGTACAATCACCGAATCCGCCATAAGCCAAGCAAGGATCCCAGGGCTGAGAGGACTCTATGGCAAGCAGATGTCTTATCTAAATCACAGCTCCTTGGATCAGGCAGTCATACTGTCTCCATGGGAAAGCCATGATTGCTTTGACAAAACGTGGATTCAGTGAGGAGACGGAAAATAATCACCCTTGTCTCATTATCTGTGATATTTCTTTCATCTTTTTCCCCATTTACTTATTGAAACATTTCAAATGCACCCTTGTTTCTTTGTCCCCAGTCCTTCTTTTTCTTTCTCCAAATCATCTTTCAAGCATTTAAAAGCTTTCCCTCCTCCTCTCTTATTTTATCATAAACTAGTTTTTTTTTTTTCCATGAGAATCTGAGGCCAAGAGCCTCAGCAGGAGTTGGTTGGCACATCTTTATTGGTGGCACTGGAGCTCTGCTCATTTTTTCTAGACAAGGATCTGGCTGGAAGATTTTAGAAGTGCCTGCCTTGCTGATGCTGCTACTTTACAAGGCCCTTGCTGTGCAAAATGATATCTTCAGAGGCCTCTTCAGCTGCTAGCTCATACAGGCAGTATTGATAACCCAGAGGCAAGAGAGAGGGATTTTAACACTGCAAGGTGACAAAGCAGGTGCCTGTATGCAGGTTTCTGGTCAAGTAGAAGGAGAGCAAATTCTCTAGATCTCACTCTGATGAGTCTTAATATGCTTAAAACTGCCCTTCAGTGCATGTGAGGGGTTTGCTTTCTGCCTTTAGCTACACCCTGGATCCCAATCACACTGAACGTGTTGCTGCACAGTGGGTGAAAACTCTTGACCCACATATTAATCAACTGAATCAACACATGAATTCACTGTCAGAGGCAAGGGAGTAATCTATAAGGAGCAATGTAAATATATGGAATAAATTCAGTCTGCTTTTCTGTTAGCTCATTGCCCTCCAGTATCTCCTCATCCTCTAGGAGATGGGAGATTTCTCAAATGTATTAATTTTGCAGATTTCCTTCCTTGGAGATCAACTAGAGAAATATCTTTGGGAATATGCACAATTTGTTATTCATAAGTCACGCTCTGTTGCTTAGTCATATCCCTGCTTCTCTCTTCCCCGCTGGAAGCATTATGTAACATCTGTGCTCTACATAAGGTTGGTAGAGGAACAGACTTCAAATATACATGGACATGTATATCTATACATATATATCTATATGTATGTATATGTGTGTGTATTCTCAAATATATATAGTGATAAACCAGTCTTAATCATGCAGTTGCTGCTTCCAGCAGTATGTTTCTCAAACCTGTGGGGAGATCTTACTGCAGACCAAAAACTTTGGAAAAATGAGCCTGCACAAGGTAGAGAAAAACAAAATCCCTCATATTAGTAGTCAAAACCACTCTGGCATTTTTCTTGTTCTGCTGGCAGAGAAGCAAAGCAAATGCATCTGTAAAGCCTACTGCTGAGAATCACCATGTGGTGCAAGAAACACCTAACTCCTGCATTGAAACAATCTTGTGGCTTCCACAGCTCCAACCAGGACAACCCAAAAGCTTTTGCAACCCACCTTGGCAGACTAGAGTCAGGTGAGACTAGAAGTGTATCCAGAAGTCACTGCAATTTTACGGGAGCTGTGGCAACGATCTACACAGGACAAGTAGAAAGAACTAGAAAGAATACAGTACCTGGCTAGAGCTCAAAGGCCAAATTGTAGAATGATTTTCCCTTTTAAAATAAAAGAAGCATCACTGCCTACATGTCCTTGTACGTTATCCATGTTCAGGCCATGTTGCTTACCCAGATAATTAAGTGACGATATAGTTCATTAAGAAGGCAGGATTGCTTCCTTTTTATGTGGGTGAGTGCACACACCCAGGTGAAAACACCACAACTCCCCGTGAACAAGATGAAAAATAAATACGCATGAGAAAAGGAACTAAGAATAGAAATAAATAAGCTGGAAAAGAGGGCTACTGCCTTCTAAGTCAGATCCAACGGCTTTTACCACCCCTGCTCATATACATGCAGCAACATAGTGCCCCTTGCATCTCAGAACAGATTTTTTCTGAATTAGCTTTGTTCAAGTGACACCAAAGCAACACCATAATTTGCCAAAGCACCTGGTTTCCCCATAGAGGGTTCAGATCTGACAGGTTTTTCATAGCGTGATTGCAGACATGTAAATTGGAGGCAGCCAATTTAATTTTGCTCACGAGCTTAAAAAATGTAAATCTAGGGCTCTGAAATATTCTAATTACTTCTCCCCCAATGGATCTTTGTGGCTTGAATAACACTAAAATTGTATGACATTCCACCCCCAGAAAATACATAATTCATATCTGCAATCCAGCATCTGTATAAGATCTGTTCAACTTAATTTCAGAATGAGGGAATCCCTTATTTTTTTATAGGGGTAAAAATTTCCGTGTTGACTACAATTTCCATATTATTCACCGACAAGGAAGTAAAGAGAGCTGGTGGTGTGTGCTGCACTGAGCCACTGGTTCAAGTGTGCTATAGGAAATACATTCTGCTTGACCAATATCATGTTGACGTCTCAGACCGATTGTGGTAAATCTTTCACTGTGTCACCAAAACTGACACAGAGGCAACTGAGGTGGGTGACCGCAGCAGGGAGAGATCTCACTGGGTGTCTTCTGGGTGGGTGACTTAGGCACCAGTGGGAATGGAGAGCAGTGATGGCATGCGCATTGGTTAGTGGAGAATAAGACGACAGTTGGAGTTGGAGTATTTTGATAAGCGCAGACTAAAAGCTCTCTCTCAACTACTTTGGTTTCATAACAATCAGCTCTCAGGTTAGAAGCAGAGATAGCTCTGGGCCTGCAACAGAGACTGCATTTTCTGGCAGACAAAAATCTGGAGTTTTCCATTCAAGCACAAAAGTTAAACTGGGGATTGGGCCGAATGCTCCAATAGTGGGTGTGAAGTGTGCACAAGATGGAGACGTGATAACAACATATTTGTTCGCATCACTTCTGATCAGCATCCTCACTTTAACTTTGTATTTATTGTATTCCTTTGAAATATAGCTGCTTTGTAAGTATGATTAAGAACGGGTGCCCTGCACTTTGCAAACATGGGGATGCTGCCATGGCAACAGCAGGGGAACACAGAGAAGCAGCTCTCTCTGATTAATGTAATTACAGAGCAAGCATGTATAATGCCTTTAAATACAGTTTACTTTTGCACGAAGGAGGTATAAAATGGAAATTATAAGTTCTATGTGTGTTAACATTCCAGAAATGGTCTTTGTACATGTTACAAGATCATCATTTGTAGCAGATTTTGCACGTCATGAGGGACCTACCAATGCATGACAATCAGGTTGGTAATGAGGGATTATGGGGTTTGACTTCTCTCAAGCTCAATGTGAGATTGCTCCCAATTTGGTCTATTTCTGTTACATTTCAAGGTTATAATGCAAAGTAAGGTTTTGTAAATGCAGTTGATTTTACTGCTTTAAAGTTAGAAGCTTAAAGTTCTTATGTGACCAATTTTATTGAAGTTTGAAATCCTATTCAGGTAAAAGGAGAAATTTCAGGTAAGAAAGTTCCTCATATACCTAAGTATTGGTTGTTTCCAACCTCAGGAAAATTGGTGTGCACATGCAGCTAACCTGAGTAACTCAGGAACACAAGCATTAATCTCAGTCCTGCATTCCTCAAACATTAACCCTCAGTGCCCTCTTCTTTCCAGGGAAGGGTTTTCAGCATGGAGGGAAGAAAGGGCTGAAACCTGAGAGCCCGGGGATGTTAGTAAGGCAGGGTGGCCATCAGCCATCCTTGTGTTTGAATAGCTGGTTTGATACCATTTCAGCCAACTGAGTCTGAAGTCTTCATAAAGGAAAGGAAAGGGAGTTTTACAGGAAAAGAAAGCATACATTTTCCTTTCAGAACAGACCTTGGACATAAAAATATATACAATGTGCTGGGGATTGTAGGAAGCTATGAAATATACAGCTAATATCAGTGGAAATGTGGAAGGAAGCTTTGGGCCAAGTATGCTTTCAGGAGGCCAAGAGGCAGAAATGTTTGGCACGGCTCTTGCCAAGTATCAATCTGTCCCACAAAAGATACGAGCTCCCTCTTAGAGCCCAAGATCATCAGGATAACACCACTGTCACTGTGAAACTCCACAACTATTACAGTATGGATTTTTTTGAAACTGAACGGGGGTTTACAAATCGTAGGTAGTATTTTCATAGAAAAAAAGAGAGGGCATCCATCTAGATATAGAAATCTTGGGATCCAGAGAACAGTCTTCCGTGGACTGTGAAAATTCTCTCAGGTTGAGATGCAGTAGCTCAGGAACAGTATTCCCCCATGAATTGTATGATATATTGTATGTATATATTATATGATATATTGTATGTATATATTGTATGAAAGGCTCGAGAATGGTGTTCCCTCATGAATTGTGTGATTGTGTGATTACAAAAAGCCTATACATTTCCAATAACACAGTTTCCTCTGTTAGCACCAAGACATTGGAAACAACTATTTTGTAGTAACTACGTGTGCTTGTGCTTTGAATATTGTCATTTAAAAGCCTATCAATACAAATTATTTGTATCGCATTCTTAGATTACCATTTTTAAAACTTAGAAGACAGATTATTTGCAGGCATGACTCAAAACAAATCAGTGGATCTGTGATGACCTCCACTAGCTGAAAATTTAATCCTGGATGTTCTTCTTTGAAAATTGAAGTGAAAGACCTTGAGTCTAGGTAATCTGCATTGGGTATGGGATCAAAGAGGGGCACAAAGCACTTTGGAACATGCTCTCCAGCTGGTTGCTTTTATGTTCCCCACACTTTTTCCTTTGTTAAAGGTCTCAAGAAGTGACCACAGTAATTCGTACTAGAAGCCAGGCCTGGAGTGGATTACAAACATTCCAAGGTGCCACCCCCACTCCTAACCTCCAGCTCCTTGCCTGATTTTTTTTTTACTATATGTGTTTACATAGGCTATTCCCACTTTTGTAAGCCTTCCCAGCACTGTTTAATCAGGAGAGCCTGGCACTTTGTATTCTGGATTGTGGAGATTGATTAGAGGTCATTGATTTTTGCCAAGATGAAGAATTTGCTGAAAAAATAGGTTTTGACAATACATTTTGCTGGAAGGAGGGGGGACGGGGGGGGGTGTTATATATATAGAAGATATTCAGCATCAGGATTTGAAAAAAAATCCGTGTTTTTATTATAAATTGTGATGAAATTCTTTTACACTAAATTTTCTTAATTTGTCTCTCACACTGGAGAAAGACGGAATAAAAGTAAATTTCAAGGAAAAAGAATCTACTTACAGTCCAGATATTTCACTGAAAAAAAAAATAGAAAATTAAATATTAAAAATTATTCGGAAGTTTTAATCAATTTTGAAAGAAATGGAAACTTTTTAATTAAAATTTATTTTCATAACAGGCTTGCCTTTTATTAATGGCTGTTGTTTACCTGCATATTTTCCATTTGTGCATAATAATCTCTTAAACGGACAGTTCATTTTAGCCTCCCATTAAGAGCTCTTCTGTATGAGCAAATCTGCCAACAAAAGCCAAGAAATAATCAGTTAGTGACTTCTGTGAAAGCAATTTGCAATTTGCCGCGTACTAGTGCATTGAACGTCGGGGAACAGAAGGACTTTCCTAAAAAGTGAAGAGAAAGCTGACTTATGAGCTTGCATCTCTGTTAATGACTCAGGGCCAGACTCCTGACTAAGAGAATTTCATTGTTCGTTCCACAGAATATTGTTAAATTGCAAATTAGCAGAAGAGCTAGTTTGTACTCTCAGGCTGACATATGAATATGCATTATTCATTGCATTCTCATTATTTCCTTTTCCTTCATAAACCAGGAAATGAAGAACTAAAGAATTCAATGTGAGGTGAGCTGAAACCATCGATGCAATCAATTTCAGCTGTATGTTCATTTTAATGTATTTAATCCTCACTTTTCTCTTTTCAGCCTCCCTTTTTTTCAGACTATCTTATCATCTGTTCCATCTGTGTTTTACAGCCCTAAAGCGTGCATTCACACTCTCTGGAGCTCGGACTATTTTTTTCTTGCTTGTTTTATGGAATATTTAGAGCAAAGCAAGACTAAACTCTACTGCAGCCTAAGATATTTCAGTAAAGTGATTATTAAGAATACTTGAATCTCTTTTAACAAGAATTTCCATCAACCTGGTTCACCTGTAAAACAGATTTTAACACTTAGAGACAAAATTATGTATTTTCTTTTTTGGTTTTGTTAGGTAATTTTAATTAAGTGTCCAGTTACAAAGTTTATATTGCAGTCTTCTGATTTTTAACATTTGCCTACACATAAGTAATAATCCTCTGTATTTCTTCCCTTTTTGCTCCTTCCGGTGAAGGAATTCTCCTGATATAAATGCACTGCATCACAGGAACTTTCTGAATTTTTTCCTTCGGATTTCATGGTAACTGAACAATGAAACAAATGTAAGACTTTCTCACCTTTCAAAAGCTACAAAGGAATGAGTAACTGAACATACATCAAATATCTACCATTTACATGGTAATACAGACCAGGTATTTGAGATCAGGACTAAATGAAAGCTTGTATTTTTCTTTGAAGTCTACACACACAGTTGTAATTTTTCATGACACACTATGGACAGTGTTTGAGCTGCGAATGTCAAGGCAATGAAAATTGAAAGAAAGCTGTGGTTTTTCCTCTTTGGATATCCTCTTTAATCAGGTTTGTTTGCATACGGAATTAAAAGCTGAGCTCAAAATTATGCAGTACAATTATAGGCTCACTCTAAGGGCTGCCTTTGCATCTCATTCTGTAGCAACTCTGACAATGTAGAGTTCAACTCATGATAAATCTCTCAGGGCTTAAAGACCACACACAACTAAACAGGACTGAAATAGACCTTATACTTTGGTGACTGGATCTCAGACATTAGACTTGGTTAGTGAAAGCAGCCTCTGACTCGCAAATGTGTTTCCTTTACCAGCTGAAGGAAGCACTCATGTTTAAACCACTGGGCTTAGGTGTCCCAGTGCCCTACTCAACACATCATCCCTTCCGGGCCACTACACTCCAGGGCGACACCGGTGTGTGGCGGGCAGCCTGGGATGGAGCAGGCACAGTTCAGCCTGGGATGTGTTCAGGACACAAACAGTACAGGCACTGAAGCTGACAGGTATAAAAAGAGACTGTGAGACTGTCAGAATATTTAATGTATTGCCAGTAACAATAAAACTCTGTCATATATATGATTGTCTTAGCTGAAAAGCAACATCTTACAAGTTACTTTTGCTTTCTGAACATTGGAGGAAATCTGAGGTTGCTGTATTGAAACTGATAACAGCCTCACCACTGACTTCAGTGGGAAAAGTTGGAGTTCTGAATTTCGTCTTCTTTTCCTATTACTATTTCGACTGTCACCACCCATGAAATCTCTAAAATTTCAAGGATATGGTGAACACGTAAAACTTCTGTATGGTTCGGTCTATTAGATCAGGGAATGCCATTCCACAAATAAGTTTAGAAACGTCAATTTCTCTCATGTATCAATGCAGATATATTAATTTTACCTTCACGACTTTCCAACGCAAAGGAGCATTTGCTCACATTCTGAGATTTCCTTACTTGTCCTTGATCCTTTTTTTCCAAGTGTTCATGTGCTAAAGATCTCATTGCCTGTGTTTTTATGGCACAAACTTACTGGACAAAACCACAGGATTTCATGATATAAGAGATGACTTCCAGTACGGTCCACTGGGCAGAATAAACATCAGCCCTTCTTGAAATCCTTCTGTATCCTGTATTCAATGTTGGTGTGTCACAGAAAGTTATATAGCGTAGTTCACCATGGAGATTTAGCTAATCTGTTTTAGCATAAAACGCCTGCTGTATCTGCTGGCAATGGGACTTCTTGTTGAGATAGTGGGTTCCAAGACCTTGTTTTACTTTCAGGGGCTTAGACTCTTAACAGGATAAAGCGTTTGTCTCCTCCTGCATCCAGCCTATTGCCTACCATGGAAAAAATGGAAAGGGCTTAATCTCTACTTTTTCTGAAACATCCAAAGCTAAAATTTGCTTAGGAAAGGGACTTAAGGGGTGATGTAGATGACAGTTTCCAGAACTTAACTCTGGTGTCAGTAAACACATGCTAATGAAGTCAGCCTGTTTCCTCTGCTCAAAATTTCCAACAGAAAATCAATAAAAGAGTCTTCTTATTTCCTTGCTAGAAGTTAGATTAGGGCATACTATCAGCAGCACGAAGACAGGGGATTCCTTGTTTTGATTTGACACTTTTTTTGACTGACAGATGCAAGACAGATGGAAGACCATAGCTACATACCAAAATAAATAAAAGGTATTACAGTAGCATATTTATACATGTGCACTAAGCTTTGACCCTTTGTTGTGACAGTCAGCATTGAACAAACCCCTCAGTGTTTATTTAAGTGAAAATATAAAATAAGTATTTTTGTAACAAAAACTTTGATGTTGGCGTCTTTGATGAAATGCAGCAACTGGAGATAGCTTCATGTGGATTTCCCCATTTATAACTGATGTTGCACTTCCCCTAACTTAATGAGAAATTCTTCATCTCTTTCGTATAAAGTCCTTAATTAGGTTGTTCTGGGTGGATGTGTAACAAAGCTGGAGCCTGGCACATGAGAACCTTTTAATGTGTTGCTGAACTGCCTGTCTTCAGGAAAGAGGGTGTTACAGTTTACTGGACTGCTTAAACTTAAATCGAGTTTATTTCAGTAATTATTTGTTTCACAGTGGCAATTAAAGAATTACATGACAATCTGAGTCTCACATGTCAGGAGCTTGACAGAGTCATAAAGGAAGGTGCTTCTTGTCTTGAAAAGTTGTTACTTGAAATTCTGAGAGCAGAACACTGATGGCATGGAAAGAGAGAGGAATAGGATCCCAGCAACACGACGTGTTCCTGGCTCCGTAAGAGATACTCAGCAGTAGAGAAAGACACACCACATCCACACCATCCTTGGCCTTTGGTCTGGAACTCTGTGTGTCAAGATTAAGCATTTCTGACAAAATGGTGCTACCTCTTTTCTGACAAGAGAACTGGAGGAACCCATGGTATGGTACCCAATGGCAGCTGCAGCTCAGTGGTCATTAAGCCTAAGTCTATCCTTACAAATACACATGCATACTTCATTATAAATCAGGGAGCTGGCAAAAATGTACATAGCTTTTATAGTTTTAAGTTCTTTAAAAATTACCACAGTGATCAATTTAAATTCAGCAAAATGGAATGAGGTTTGGGTCCTTTTAACACAATAGGAATTTTGCCACTGATTACCACGGACCTCAGATTTCATCTTTTTGGTTTTTGCTAAGTGGGAGAAGGATGTTCTGCTGCCTTAGCTACACAAGAATGTTTGGTTTGTACATGAAAGGTACAGTCACCTGGCCAATAAAAAGAGGTGAATGCTCATGTGTTTGATTTAATCAAAACTGCTTTGAAGCAATTCTGACCATTATTAAAACCTGTAATTCCATTCTTCAGACATGCAGTCACAAGTCATCTAGTCTATCATCTTTCGGTCGGTTTTCATTAGAAGTTGTAGCTAGTTGTAGCTATTACTGAATACGAAAAATCCACCCGCTCACAACCTTAGATTTCATTTCAGTACAAAAGTAGGTTTAACAACTATTAGACTCTTTGATTTTAACTTTGGTATCTGAATGTACCTCATACTTCTTAAATTGATTTTTTCATCTATTTATGATCCTATCTTCTTATTTTTGACATTACCTTTGTAGCTATTCTTGTCATGTGGTCTGTCGAACTTTGTTCTGGTTTGGCCAACACTGATCACAGCATAGGGGGCTTTCTGATCATCTTTTGGTGAAGATCAACTCTAGGCACTCTCATGGGACTCTGTGTCGGTAGTTATTTTCCAGTTATATATGGAAGAGCTGGGCCTTCATATTTAGGACTGATCTGTTTTGGTCATATTTACTTGTGGTTAAGATCATATGGTGTGATCAGCTTTAAGGGGCACTGCATCAAGTGCCCTTTGAGAGAACTGTTACACTAACAGGCACATCTACTTTTAACCATCTGTATTTCTCTCCAGAAAAAAATTCTTAATGAAGTCACTTATTTTTTTCGTAAACGTAACAGGCAAAATAAATTCTGTCTGATTGCCTTCTAACTTATGTGGGAGGAGAGGGAGAACATCTCTATCCCTTCTCTTATTGTTAAGAGGGCTTTTGAGAAGGAAGAAAAAGAAAAACCAAACCAAACCAAAACCAAACTTGGAATCAGTAATGGAGAAACTTTTAATTGTTCAACTAACAAAAGGAAATTAAGATCAATGTAAAAGAAAAATGTGGATTGCTGTTTTGATATTAACATAATCATGGCTGTCAAATGTGCACTCCTGGAAAATAAAAATCTTATCTACAAAGGTGGATAAAATGAAAATAAATTATCCTTACACCAAAACATTTCTTTCAATCTTTTTATTTCCTTGCTATTGCCTTTGGGGTTGTCTGTATTTTAATAGCAATTTGCCTGGGGTTTTGGTTTATTTCCTGGGTTCAAGCCAAAGCCTGTTGAGTGTGCTTAAAGAATATCACCGTTCTGCAGCCAGTTGTATCTGATCCAGTGCCTGAAATGGTTATTCACGCTTTTGTTACCTCAAGATTAGACTATTCAAACTCCTTGCTGCTTGGTTTCCCTGATAATACCTTCTATGGACTCCTACGGTTACCAAATGTGTTTGCTGAAGTCATGCACTGCCTGCAAAGTCACTACAGTAGCGACTGATTAACTGCTCCATTTATTAAATTTAGATTATTCCATGAACCTACAAAAAGCATGAATAGCCTCAGCATACCATGTACCTACAAATTTTAATTTGTTAGTACAGGGACAGACTAGTTTTTGCCTGCTTCAGCTATATCTTCATCAAGGATTGTCTCTGTGGTCTTCAGTGGGACAGTGTGCACTAAGACCAGTAACAAGAAATATGGCAGAGCTGGCCCATAATGAAGTAAATCTGTCAGATGTCACGGAAGTAGCTTTCATGAATTACATAAACTTCTAATTTTAATAGTGGTTTATACTCATTCCAGCTTTTGTAAGCCCACAGGTGGCCTTTAACTACTTGCTATAATACAACAGAATGCATTCTTCCTTTCAGCATTCGGTGTAGTTTCCACTAGCCCCTTTATACAAACTCAAGAACGGAGCAAAGCAGCACGAATCTTAACATAGATGCTTTTCTACACCAGACAGAGGAATCTGAAAAAATGGAGACTTAAATTCACAGAGCTTCTAGCTCTGCATGCATGCAGGTATCCACGTGTGTGTGCTTGTGAGAGACACAGAGACAGAAGAAGAAAGAAGGGAGAATGCTGAGCCATAGACTCAAAATTGCAGACCAAAAACTTGAGTGTCACATGGACTTAAGCCCGTTAGAAATCAAAATCTACATTCTGACCTGGTTAAATACCTAGTGAATTGGATGTTGCAGATATGGTTAGATGAAAAAATCCCAATGTCCACTTTTATTGAACTTCTGTTATGGTTACAGGTTGTTCTGACACTCTCTCATTTCAACTGTTGACTCCCCACTGTATCATAACTTCCATTCTCACCCTGACCCCAGTGACATAGAGCAACTGCTGTTGTTTACTGACATACTGCACTGGCAACTCCATCTTTCGTGACCTGAAATCTGCCCTCTCTGACCACTGGATAAGGATCTGCAAGATGCCACTTTCACATATAGCTGCACAAGAAACACATTTTGTTTAATGCATCAAAAGCAAAAGCAGCAGAAAACTTTCAGACAGGTCTTTTGCACATCATATGTAGAACTATGTTTTCCCTGGCTACCATCATCAGAGAGAACATCTCTTAACACAGAAAGAAAAGCAGGAAAGCATCCCTTGCAGCAAGAATTAGCAATGTCACCCTATATGCTAAGTGCTTTTAAATTGTGTACTAAGCTGTGTTGCCCTGAATTGTGCAAATGGGGTTAAAATCAAACCCATTTTTGCCTTTTACATCCGCAGAATTTATTTTTATAGTATTGCCAGGGTATAAATGCTTTCACGCCATGTGCTTCGTGTATGTATATGAAAAATTAAAGGTTGAATAACTTAATCTAAACCATATACAGTCCACTACTCTCTCCACGTTGAATGCGCTAAGGCAAACGCCTGAATGAATAATGGGGATTTATAATGTGCCCTGAAGGTCAAAAGACTCTGGCTTGGATAGAACAATGAAGGGATCAAATTCTAATGGAAGGTGGCTTCCCTTGAGCCCTTCTGGCCTCTGGGTCCCCCTGGCCATACAATGCAAGGGATTATTCACAAAAACACCTCAGCTGATCTCAATTTTTTGTATGGTTTACAGAGAAAGAAGCCCATACCCCCACCGTGTGGGACAACACTTGCTAAAACAAAACACCTCTGATTTCACTTAGAACCAGGTGGGCAGCAGAAGTCTGAAAAGCAATCTCTATAGTCTCCGGATTATTGTGGCCAATTTAAAAAAACAACAGGAAGAAAGCAAACAGGTAACATTTGAATGTCAGAGGTGAAGCTCTTGAAAACTTGAGAATTAGGATTTCATAAATGACTGTGCTGAGGAACTACTGCTGAGGAGGACATACGGGTCTAGCTGTAAAAGCCATTTCTAGTTGATAGTGCCAAGTAGGAGTCATGACAAGTGGAAGGTCTGCAGACTCAAAACTAGGCCCAGACTGGGCAACTTTTGGACAAAAGTGCCCATTATTCAATCCCCTCTTGACTTGCTGTTTCTATCATGGTTGAAACATACCTCAGCACATTCAATTCTGTCAGGTACCCACCCTCCTGCCAAGGCCTAAATGGTACAATAAACAAAAACGACGCAAATATGTTTACCAGAAATTATAAATCTAGGAAATATGGACTTCTATGGGAATTATTTGTATTAATAAATACTCAGCTTTCAAAGATCTGAATCCTTACTACCTAACTGAATTAAAAAAGCAGATATAAAATGTGTCTTGGGGAAAAAATGGATAGACTTGCGAACGTTTTTAGAAGAATGGATCTCACGAGATCTAACCTTAACTGGGGGAAAAAGTAAAAAGGAGATTATCTCTTCTATGCATCAGTAAAATAGAATAATAGTCCCAATGACTTTGCAATAGTTTGGACCAAGCTTCTTTTGTGACTTCTTTCAGAGATGCCTTAGATTACTGTGGCAACAGGTAATGGCTGATCGGCCTTATTCATTCCAGTTGGGACAGTAAAATCTAATTTCTCAGTCAGCAATGTCAAATGGCTGCTTAAAAGAAAAACAGAATAGTGTTTCATATTTACCCATTCACATCATCTGTAAGGCTTGTGTTTAAAGCTACCCAAGCTAACAGAAGCCAGTTAAAATTACTTAAATTATTTTGTTAGCAATCCAAAAATGAAGATTAAGAGATTAAATTACTCAAAGAGAAAAAGTCAAGTGATACAGTTCAAGCACTGAACTGAACATAAATACAGAAAGTGTGACACCAAGGGGCAAAAATTAGTGTGTGGTAAGCAAGGCCTAATTAGTAAACAAAGTAAGGAGACAAGAGACTTCGTCCAAATCCTGTTTCCATAACTCATAAAAAAAGGACTAACTAAGCCTGAATGTTTAGTCATATCTGATCATATATATATATATACTTCATATATACATACTTCATTTAAACAGCAACATCATGACCCTTCATGAGGATCTGATATTTCATCCTTGATCAACCATATCATGTCTGTGTAAATTAAACAGAGGATTATATTCTGAAGTTATTTGCAGTATATTAGGCAATTAGTCTGTTTAATTTTGCCTTGTTCAGAAGCCAGAGCAATATGCCTTCTTTCTTTTTTTGAGAAAATCAACAGAGGACTATGTCATCAACATGCTCTGGATTCCCAAGAAAAATGGCCATCTTCAAGTTAATGTCATCTGAAAATGTATCTTCCCCCTTTAGCAATCAACCAAAAAGAATTAGTGCTGAAAAAATGGTACTGTGATGCAGCGTGGCTGCAGAAACAAGAGGAACCCCTGCTGTGAACCTTCCTTTAACTCACATAAAACTTCCTGTCCCTTTGAAGAGTTTTCTGCCAATAATACCAGCCTCCCTGGGAGGCTGGCAGTTACTGGAGGCAGCAAGCGCTTGGTGAGTGCACCGCATGAAAGGACTGATGGAAGACAATGCAATGTTTTGTGCACAGCTTATTAAATCTTGCCAATCTCAAAAAAGTTGGCTCAAGGCAAAGGTCTGGCTGACAGCTAAACATGTGAGTCAAAAGTCTCACTAGGCACCTTGGACTGTGTGTTACAGATTCACTGATGGAAACTCGCACTCCTCTAGCAACATCATTGGGATTTTTGTACATAATACCACTAACCTCGTGTTTGCTTAAAATCTGCTGGGGTTATATTGTCTGGCTGTAGAATAAGACTCCCTAAATGGTATGTGAAATCTTAAACATTTAGTTATACATATTTACTGTGTGCATACAGATTTGAAAAACATGATGATTTCTAGAATTTAAAATATCTTGTATTTTCAGTTGATGTAGGCACAAATCTAACAAGACAGAAAAGAGTTTTCAAATTATATTTACAGCAAAACATTCATTTGAGGCCTGTGTAGGGTACCTTTAAAGTATCTCTTTGGTTCACACATACTCTACCTGCACCGACACTAAGAAAAATCAAAGCAGACAGGAGTCAGCTATTGCTTTACACCTCCTGGGGAAAAAAAAAATTGAACTAAAGTGTCTATAAAAAGGCCTACACATTGATCAAGGAGGGCACGTAAAATTGTCTAAGTATTGTCTTAATGAACTTCAGTATTGAATTTATGGAGAAAGAATGTTTTTAAGACAAGCACAGGCACTTTCTTAACCACCGCCTTGAGCTGCCCACAGAGTCAAGACACATATACTAGAAATCATTAGTTAAGTGAAATCATGTTGAAAATGAGTGAATGTAACGAGTAAGTGAGAGCTAAATTTACTTAAGGAATAAGTGAAAATGAGTAATTGTAAATGAGACAAATGATTGAGTTACTGAGGTAGGTCATTGAGTTAGTGATCTTGACTTAAGGCTGATGTATAACAATGCCCTTAATTCTCTCTGATAATTCTCATTGAGTAAGTCAGAAAGTAAGGATGGTAGAAAATGCTTTCAGTTGTGCAGAAAACAGAATATGCTAGTATTAAATCATAGCCCCTCGTAACTCACAGAAGCATTTTGCAGCTGCATATATCTTTAAAGGAGATTTCAAACAAGATTTTACTTCTCTAACCATTCTCTACTGTTACTCTTTACCATTCTATGATGAAGAATAAAATACTTGATACAGGGTTTTTTTAGCCAAGTGTATATGAGGGCTGCTGATACTTCAAAAGAGGTAGAGAACACAGTGGAATCTTCTCTTAATCCAGAGTATTAACATTTGGCAAAGATGAGTCTGCTTTTCTTGGCAGCAAATGCAGCGTTAGGTTTCGAGGAAACTGGAAACAATTTGAGAGAACACTATGGAAACCTTTATGGTTCAACTTCATGGTAATGTAAAAGGGAAGTCAAACTGACTTTAACAAACTTCCTGGAAATACATTTTTTTAAGAACCAAGTGCTAAAGAGCATACGTCTAGACACACATGCAAGATATAACTTAAAGGAGACAGAAGCCCTAACAACTCCAAATCATATAAAAATAGAATCATTTAGACTAGAAAAGACCTTTAAGATCATCAAGACCAACCCTTAACCTAGCACTGCCAAATCCACCACTAAATTATGTCCCTAAGCACCACATCTATAAGTCACTCAAATACCTCCAGGGATGGTGACTACATCACTTCCCTGGGAAGCATGTTCCAATGTTTGACAACCCTTTCACTGAAGAAATTTTACCTAATATCCAATCTAAACTTCCCTTGGCCCAACTTGAGTGCTTTTCTCTTGACCTGTCACTTGTCACTTTGGAGAAGAGACCAGCACCCACTCTCTACAACCTTCTTTCAGACAGTTGTAGAGAGCAATAAGGTATCCCCTCAGCTTCCTTTTCTGCAGACTAAAATCCTCAGTTCCCTCAGTCACTCCTCTTGTGCGACTAGACCCCTCACCAGCTTTGTTGCCCTTCTCTAGACATGCTCCAGCAGCTCATTATCCTTCTTGTAGTGAGGGGCCCAAAGCTGAACACAATATTCAAGGCTCAGTGTCACCAGTGCCAAGGACAGGGGGATGATCAGTTCCCTGGTCCTGGTGGCCATCTTATTTCTGATAAAAGCCAGGATTTAATGGCCTTCTTGGCTACCTGGACACACTGCTGGCTCATGTTCAGCTAACTACAAACCAATACCCCAGGTCCTTTTCCACCAAGCAGCTTTCCAGATACTCTTGCCCATGCCTGTTGCGTGGGGTTGTTGTAGCCCAAGTGCAGGACCTTATTGAACCCCATGCAATTGGCCTCAGCCCATTAATCCCGCTTGTTCAGGTCCTTCTGTAAAGCCTTCCTAACCTCAAGAAGATCGATGTTCCTGCTCAACCTGGTGCCATCTGCAAACTTAATGAGAGTGCATTCAAACCCCTCATCCAGATCATTGATGAAGATATTAAACAGAACGGGCCTCAACATTGAGCCCAGCTGTCAACTGGATTTAAATCCAACCACCACCATTCTTTGGGCCCAGCCATCCAACTAGTTTTTATCCAGAAAAGAGTATACCCATCCGATCCATCAGCTGGCAGCTCCTCCAGGAAAATGCTGTGGGAAACAGTGTCCAAGGCTTTAGTGAAGCCCAAGTAAACAGCTTCCTTACTACCAGAATATACTGAAGTAATTTCCATGGTAATATGCAGAGTTGTACTGTGGGGTTCATCTCCCTTGATTATCAAGGTCATAACTAAAATTAGAGCATTCTCCAACTGCTGGACCTGTCCAGGTTTGATTTCTGCAGAAATGAAGGTGCAAATAAACATTTGCCTGCACAGATCTGCAATATGCACTGTAACCTGGGGATCCAGAAACAGACAGGGACTGCCCAGTCAAGTCACATGATAAAACTCATTTGTCAGACAGAAGATGCTCACAAAGCCATCTTTTGAAATTCTCCATTCCACTTGCTCTGTCCATAAACAGGAGAGATTCTTCTTGGGCTGAGAGAGAGAAGGAAAGGCTACTGTCCTGCCTGTGGTGCTCCAACTCCAGTTAGTAACAGGGAAGTGAGTCTTAAAAGTCCAGATGAATGGGAGACCTCGATAAGAAAGATCCTAGAATACAGTATCCATGTGTTCAGCTAAAGATCTGTGTTATTTATTCGGGTGATGAGAAGACTGGGTTTATGAGCTTACAACAGCAGCATATGGGGTCAACAATAAACTTGGGATTGCATATGGCAACTTGTGTGAAACATCATTGGCGGCAACTGCGGTGTTGTAGTACGTACAGAAGTCTTACTAAATGCGTGCCTTGTCTACCCAGCAGTACAATAACATTTTGTATGAAATTTATTTTAGAATATAAACTATATGGGGCAAAGTCTGCCTCATTTTGCAGCTCTTACCTGGTCTGTGAAGGGGAGCATCCAGATATATCACAGACTTTCTTCAATGAGTCATTAGTTTTTATGGTTTATTGCATGACAGCCAACTCTGACTCAGAGCATTGTGCTGTATCATGGCTTTAATGTCTAGGACCTCAGAAAAGGGAATTTTTTTGATAGATTGCTACAAATTTTGCTTCTATATATCCACTGTTCTACACTTAGCTCCGATGCTGAAGGGTTTTGATTGATGTTGCATGTTGAGCAATACAGAACAAGAGTCCCAAGGAAAAACAGTCATCATCAGGAAAACTACGAGGCAAAGAAAGGTAGACTCTTGGCTTTTGTTATTGTTGTTTTGTTGTTTTTTTGCTGAGGGTAACACGGCTGTAGTGGAGAGCACAAAAGTAGCTTCAAGTAGTTGGTATTCAAAGACACAAGATCATCTGTGTTGAATCTATTGACTCTGCTGTGTTGGAAGAATTTACCTGTTTGCTATTTACATTTTAAGCTGAATTTGAATCAGGCTGTAGGGGATATATCTAAGTTTAGATCAATATAGCAGAAGCATTGGCACTGGCACAAAACAAACATTTTGTTTTAGTAAAGCAGCATCTTGCTTTACTTCATTTTCTACAATAATTGTCTGCTCAGGGCTACTGCCTTTGAAATCAGTGGAAAATCATACACTGGCCTCTGTGGAAACAAGACTGCAGCTTCTGTTTCTAGCACGCTAATCACATTAAGGTGTTCCTGAAAGGATACGTGAATCAAATAATTTTGAAGGTCTTACTGGTATGTATGAAGAATAAACTGCTTTTTCCCTTCAGCCTTTAACACAGTCACTTAGATATGCAAACTATAGACAAATGACAATGTCTGAAACAGTCCAAAGAATGACTTTTGTATGTACTTCTTAATTTAACTTCTGAATTTTGTAAATAATTTTACTTTTACTTTATTGATGTCAAAATATTAGGTTTTGCCAAGATAATGATCATGATGACAAAGATTCCCATGCCAAATTTCAAAAAAAGTCAAAACTAAACCATTTTAAAAAGACTTCTAAATTTTACACCATTCAGTTTCTCAATTCAAAGAATGAGGACAACCTCATGGTTAAAATCCTTTTTTCAACCTACTGTACTTTTCCAGTCAAAGGTTGTTACTTGCCAGTTATTTGTACAACACAGCAAAGCAAGGCCCCTAATTTTGTTGGAATTTAGTAAACAACAGAACATTGAAATATGAATCTGAAACAAAAGTATTTTTGGTGCTTTCATTGTTTTCTGTCTTGCATAATTGTCTTCTTCCTAGAAGGTATCAAACAACTCATCCAGCATTTCCAGGAGAATCTTCACAGCATAATAGCTGCTGACGTCTGCTTAAATGTGGTAATAATTTGCTCCTTATACAAACAACTATGAGCCATAAAATGTATTATATGTGTCAGACAAGGAAGTGCAGCTTTTTCCAGGGTACATAAAGGGAAGATTCATTTTTTCATATCATCCTGAAAGTTGTAGAAAAAAGATGAAACAGGACTTAGTGATAAAACACTAAAGAACAATAAATATTTTAATAGAATTTAAAGCTAAGTAGCTTTACACTCACTATATATTTTTCTTTCTTTAAATGTCCAAAGCTGCCTGACAAGGTTGATCTTTGATAAGTTTGCATATGGGGAGGTCTAACGTACACTTTCCAGATCTATCTCACCATTTTCTATCCAGAAAAGCAATAAAGATAGATGTAGGTGAAATACCTGTTGTTAAGTCCAAGTTGGTAAACTTCAAATGTATTATCATGTACTTAGCCTCTGAAGCTATAGGACCAGCTATCGACTTTTAACTCAAGCTGTCTTGCAGACTACCATATGCAGACAATCAGTTAAATACATTTCACAGTCCACTATGGTAATTATGGTGACAGTATATCACTGGTCTGCAGACCTAATATCTATAACCACTGGCTTAAAGCAAGCATTTAATTGTACATTCAGTCAAATCACCTTGCCGGGCTTTGCCTTTTCTTTTATTTGTCTTTTTTTCCCTTCTCTCTAGAAGTGGGTCTGAACTCTGCGACTGTGTGATCCATTATTCTTCCACATGAAGGAATAAGTGATCTGACCAGTGCCACTGATAGGCAATCAGAAGCATCACTCTGATCAAGTTTTAACAAAAAGAGGGACAAATGTTACTATGAGGCAGTTCCAAGATCGGCTGAAACCAATGGGAGTTTTTTGACTAATATCAGACTGTGATCAAAGTCTGTATGTTTTAGTCAGTACGGAACACAAAATCTAGAAATGAAGCTATGGTGTATCAAATGCTGTTAGGTGTGCTATTTGCTGTTGATGGCATGATGGTAAAAAGAAGTCTTGGAAAGGAACCTGCTTGTATTGCCTTTAAAATATGATGTGTAATTTGAAAATTAATTATTTTTAAATTGAAATGGTAGAGGATTTTTTAGCTAAAAATTGAATTTGAGCTCTCCAGTCTCCTACTTGCAGTGTTGAACAATATGTATTCAATACCTTTTTTCCTTAAGCTTTTAACCAAAGAAGATTAGAGCTAAGCACCTAAATATTTCACTGTTTGGTTTATTGGACTTTCAAGATTTTGCCAAGCGCTCAAGAATGATAGAATCATAGAATCATCTGTTTGGAAAAGACCTCTGAGATCATCGAGTCCAACCATACCTGTCCCCTTACTAAACCATGTCTGTAAGAAATTCATCTACCTGTCTTGTAAACACCTCCGGGGATGGCGACTCAGCCACCTCCCTGGGCAGCCTGTTCCAATCCTTGACCACCCTTTCAGTGAAGAAATTCTTCCTGATGTCCAGTCTAAACCTCCCCTGGTGCAACTTGCAGCCATTTCCTCTTGTCCTATCACTTGTCACTTGTGAGAAGAGACCAGCACCTACTCTGTCACAACCTCTTTCAGGCAGTTGTAGACAGTGATGAGGTCTCCCCTCAGCCTCTTCTTCTCCAAGCTAAACAACTCCAGCTCCCTCAGTCGCTCCTCATAGGGCTTATTCTCCAGCCCCCTCACCAGCCTCGTTGCCCTTCTCTGGATGCGCTCCAGCCCCTCAATGTCCTTCTTGCAGTGAGGGGCCCAAAACTGAACCCAGCACTCGAGGTGCGGCCTCACCAGTGCCGAGTACAGGGGCACAAACACCTCCCTGCTCCTGCTGGCCACGCTGTGTCTGATACAGGCCAAGATGCCACTGGCCCTCTTGGCCACCTGGGCACACTGCTGGCTCATGTTCAGCCGGCTGTCAACCAACACCCCCAGGTCCTTCTCTGCCAGGCAGCTCTCCAGACACTCCTCCCCAAGCCTGTAACACTGCACAGGGTTGTTGTGTCCCAAATGGAGGACTCTGCACTTGGCCTTGTTGAACCTCATCCCGTTGGTCTCAGCCCATGGATCCAGCCTGTCCAGATCCCTCTGCAGACACTTCCTTCCTTCAAGCAGTTACACACTTGCACCCAGCTTGGTGTCATCAGCAAACTTGCTAAGGGTGGACTCAATGCCCTCATCGAGATCATTGATAAAGATGTTACACAAGACTGGACCCAGCACTGAACCCTGGGGAGCACCACTCTTGACTGGTTTCCAACTGGATTTACTTCCATTTACCACAACCCTTTGGGCCCGGCCATCCAGCCAGTTTTTAACCCAGCAGAGGGTGTGCCTGTCTGCGCCAATGGCAGCCAGTTTCTCCAGCAGAATGCTGTGAGAAACGGTGTCAAAGGCTTTACTGAAGCCCAGGTACACCACATCCACAGCCTTTTCTTCATCCATTGAATAGGTAACCTTGTCATAGAAGGAGATCAGGTTGGTCTGGCAGGACCTGAATTGGTGAACCCATGTTGCCTGGGCTTGATCACCCACCCGGTTGTCTCATGTGTGCTGTATGATAGCACTCAAGACAATCTGCTCCCTGACCTTCCCCGGTACCGAGGTCAGACTGACAGGCCTGTAGTTACCCAGATCCTCCCTTCAACCCTTCTTGTAAATGGGTGTAACATTTGCCAGTCTCCGGTCAAGTGACACTTCCCCAGTCAGCCAAGAGTGCTGGTAGATGAGAGAAAGGGGTTTTGTGAGGACCTCTGCCAGTTCCCTTAAAACCCTCGGATGGATCCCATCTGGCTCCATGGATTTGTGTGTGTCTAATTGGCTGAGCAGGTCTCTAACCAAGTCTTCCTGAACAGTTGGAGCTTCATTCCCATCATCTCCCAGCTGAGGGGGCTGAGTATCCCTAGGACATTCCTCCTTGAAGTTAAAGACTGATGCAAAGAAGACATTGAGTATCTCTGCCTTGTCCTCATCCCTCATCCCTACTGACCCTTCTGCGTCCAGCAAGGGAGGGAGAGTCTCCTTTGTCCTCCTGTTGCTGCTGATGTATTTGAAGTTCTTTTTATTGTCCTTGACTGAACTGCCCAGTTGAAGTTCTAGTTGGGCTTTAGCCCTTCTGATTTTTTCCCTACATGATCTCACCTCACACTTGTAGTCTTCTTGGGACACCTGCCCCCTCTTCCAAAGCTCATAAACTTTCTTCTTTTTTCTAAGATAGCTACAAAGCTCCCTACTCAGCCAACCCAGTTTTCTTCCCCGTTGATTTGTTTTGCAGCACACGGGGATGGCTTGCTCTTTTGCCACCAGGATTTCCTTCTTGAGGAGCATCCAGCTGTCTTGCACCCCTTTGTCCTTAAGAGCCACCTCCCAGTGGACTCAATGCCCTCATCAAGATCATTGATAAAGTTGTTACACAATACTGGACCCAGCACTGAACCCTGGGGAGCACCACTCTTGACTGGTTTCCAACTGGATTTACTTCCATTTACCACAACCCTTTGGGCCCGGCCATCCAGCCAGTTTTTAACCCAGCAGAGGGTGTGCCTGTCTGCGCCAATGGCAGCCAGTTTCTCCAGCAGAATGCTGTGAGAAACGGTGTCAAAGGCTTTACTGAAGCCCAGGTACACCACATCCACAGCCTTTCCCTCGTCCATTAAACAGGTAACCTTGTCATAGAAGGAGATCAGGTTGGTCTGGCAGGACCTGAATTGGTGAACCCATGTTGCCTGGGCTTGATCACCCACCCGGTTGTCCCACGTGTGCTGTATGATAGCACTCAAGACAATCTGCTCCATGACCTTCCCCGGTACCGAGATCAGACTGACAGGCCTGTAGTTCCCCGGAGCCATTCTATGGCTTCTCATCACATCATTGTGTAGCTTATTAATTAGTCACCGTATTGTTAATTAGGATCTAATTATATTAAAAATACATGCTTGTCTCTTTTTCCCCCCCTCTAAATATGAACACATTATCAAATTTATTTTCTTTACAGGATTTATTTTTTTAGTTAGAGTTAATTACACCTAACTCTTCTGGACATAACATTCCTAGATGAAAAGCCTCTTAGCCAAAAACTTGTGCTTTAGAGTTGAATATATTTACTAGCAGGCTATATTTCCTTCTGTGCTTACTACAAGTGATGCTATTTGTATATACAAACAGCCCTTTTTGTGGCATGGCTCAGCTCAGAAGATTTTAGTTTGATACTTCAGAGCACCAAGCCTGGGAATTTGTTTAAATAAAGATAAGGACAATGTGAAGTGTGTCTGGCATACCAATTCTTTAAAAAGCTGCTCTGCAGAGAAAAATGCCTTTGAATATTCAAGATACAGTTTCAAAAAAGCAATTGCTTGGAAGTTATGCATTAAATCCTACTTTTAAAATGCCTGTACTCCCCATTGAAGGCTCGACTTCTTATTTAGGAAGCCTGACAGGGGTTTCAGGGATAGGTACTTGGTTTGCAGAACCCTCACCAATCGTTTGGTTTTTAATATGTACCCACCACTTCTTTAAGTACTATGTCTATTTACATATAAATTTGTTTAAAAATTGATATGTGTCAGTATTTTTACAGAAGGGGAGAACTGCAGTTTTAATTATCTGGCCATAAGTTATTTATGAGCAGCCTTTTCTTTACTTCTCTGAAGTACAAATTTTTTTAAGATGCAGAGTGAATAAGCAATTTTACATCTCTGTGGCCATTAGAGGGGGAGTTTAGAGCATTTCTCATTCACAAACATTCTATCTGCTAAACCTGAGGATGAGTGAAGACTCTGGCTTTGTCCAGCCAAACCGTGTAAATCTTAACAACTAAGCTCTGCATACGTGAAAAAAAAAACTTTCTTAAAACATTTTTTTAAGTTCTTGCTTGCTTACAGTTTGAAAGGAAAAAAAATCTAATTCTAACCAGTTCACCTGCTTTGAGAAAAACTTACACCAGCAGCTTTGAAAATTGAGGCTACAGGCTCTATCAAAGGAAGGAAAATTCTTCTCTGCTTCAAACTACTTGAGAGAGATTATTAGTCTCTTGTGGCACCAATGAGCTGTCGATAGAAACCCAAAGGCCTCATATATCCTTTATGGAAAGGAGGAAAAGAAGATTTTGTGACAGAATGAAGCATTCAACTTCTTCACATGATACCATGACAGGAGAACTCTCTGGAAATGAGCAGTTTGGGGTGCAACAAGACATCAGCAATGGGTTCGCAAAACATGTTCATCTAGGCAATTGCTATGTGTAAGCCATTACTCAAAACAATTTAGTTTAGGTCTTGCAGGATGGTTCCGAAACCTCGCTAATGATTAGAAAACATTTTCACTTGTTCGTATTTCGAAGGAGCAGGCAGTTCTGAAAACAAGCCTTTGATTTCTCCCACTGTAGAGTCAGGTTGCCTGGGCTATGGCAGGCTATATATATACGCATACACATACATATTATACGTGCATATAGTATGTATATGTGTATTTATAGGTATATGTGTACATATATATTGTGCTCTGTGTGCTGCTCTCTGCTCAGGCCAGAGTCAGAAACAAAGCATGCAACTATGCCTTTTGTGTACAGGAAGCCTGTGGTGCAGCAAGGCACAGAGTCAACAATCTCATTATAAAGTTCCCAGAATCTCGTGGTGATTTATTCCTCTGAAAATTTTGGTCTTGCTGAGTCTTCTGGGACCCGTGGAGTTGAAAGTAGGCTTCTGTTTGGACAATCTTAATCTCCTTTACTGTTTGCACACATTTTAAGTTGCTCAGACTGTTTTATGTCATGGTTATTGTCGTTGTTCTTATTTTTTTTGTATCACAACAGCATTTTGCTATTCACAAGGACAAGGATCTCCTTGCTGAAAGAGCTTATTCTGTTTACATTTGCTTTATCACTATTTTTCCTCCCTTGTGTATCGAGTTTCTCAAAGATTTTCAATGAAAGCTTCGATGATTAACTCGCATTATGCACATAAAACAGCTACTCCTCCAGAGAACCTCTGGTATCTTAGAAATGTCGCAAAGGCTTTGATCAACTGTTAGCAGTTGTCACCATATATTGCCCCTTCCAACAATGTCAGCTATTCCTAACATGTTTTGTGTTGCATGAAATTTAAATAATTATTTTTGTTTAGAAAGGTGGAGAAAGATTTTTGACAAGTTGTGAAATGTTGAAATGGAATGTCTTTCTTACTGACGGATTTGATACTTTTCCCTCCAAAGCAGACAAGAACTTCAATAAGACTCTTTTTTTTTTTTTTTTTTAAGGAAATCAGGAATTAAAGCAACGAATCACTAATGCTACTTTGTATTGTAGCAGTACCTAAAAGTTTTGAATTACTGGAAGGTGTAGTTTTCTTTGGGGAACACTTGTAAATTTAATTCTTTTAGAAATTGTTGTTATTTAGCATCACATATAACAGCTCTCTATAGATAAACATGAGCTTTCATACAGACTGGACGTACTACCCCATATCAGAGACTTCCAATATCTATTAGATAATACAATAATGAATAAAATTAAAATTAAAAATATTGAAATTAGTAAAAAAAAATTAAATCAGTAATGTTCACAGTAATCAGTAATGTTACTGATTACTGACATTACAAGTCTTTGACTTGTGGCACAACGTGGATTTGAGAGGTGACATTTCAGAACAGGCATGGAGGAAACTTGCTCAAAATCATTCTGTGAAGCACAGGTGGGTTTGAAAGCCTGGATTAATTCTCCTGTGTTTTGAACACTGGGGTAGAGAAGATTGTCCATGTCCATCAGTCCCACCAAACAGCTTCCTCCTAACTCAATCAAATTGCACCTGAGGTTTTAGCACTGCCATTCCTGTTCGAGAACAGGAGAGCTACAGACTCCTGATGTCCCCACATAATTTACCCTCACCTCAGCAAATGTGACTTTAAGCAGTTCTTTTTCATCCCACGTGGATCTATGAATGGCATGCATACTCCCTCTCATCCTTCACCTTACTGTGCTAAATACACACATGCCTTTAATCTCTTCTTAAAGGATAGCCTTTACAAAGAAAAGAGGTGTTCTATCTGATAGCTTTCTGTGATACATACAAAATGGTTTTCCTGTGATAGCGTGCAAACATGCGCACAACATTCTTTCATTTTTTTAGGACTTATTTATAAAAATGAGAAAGATGGATGTCTCTTCCATATAACACATTGCTTTACTGAATTTCTGGTAAGTTTTTCCATTTGTTTATATGATGACAGGAACCTCTTCCATCATACTTTCCAGCTACACACAATCTGGTTTGTGTGTAATCTGACGTTTGCCTTACAGCTAGAGAGGAAGGCCATGACCTTTACAAAAAGCCGTAAGAACATGTTCAAACAATGAAAATGAACTAAGAGATCTTCTATATTTAAATGCTTTAATGAAGTCCCTAAGGTAGAGGAACTGACCTCTGAAATTTATCTCTATATTAAAACTTTTCCTCCCCATCTAGTGCATGCTTGACCTTCTAAATTAAGCCTCCTTTCTTTAGGAGAAAGAAAAGCAAACCAACATAATGGATTTTTATTCTCCATCTTATGCACAAAGAGGAAGAGTGAATCCCTACCTGTATGACCCGCAGAAATCCTTGATGCAATATATACTAGCAGCCCAAGGACAAGGAAACCACTAATGGTGTTTTTTCCATATTTGAATACACTAATGGATGTTTTCAGCTACAATATATTCCTAATATCAAAGAGAGGAGTAAATCAAATCAAGAATTCACATTTATAACAGTTTTTCCTATGGGGTTCTGCACATACTTCGTTTGAAGTCTTTTCCACTCTTGTGATAGATTTTTCAGTATATTTTGATGTGAATAGGGAGCTCACAGGATTCGGAGAGTTTAAGGTTTAAAACCAGACCAAAAGCCCACAGAAATCTGTTGGAGGCTTTCCATTGCCTTCTGTGGGGTCTAAATCTGTGCCTTAATAAAATTCCCTGACGAAACCTGGAGACCCTGATTGTAGGTTCTTTTTCCTTTCATTTCTCTTTTATGTTTTGTCAGCTAGAATTTCTTGGTTTATGATGTGAAAGAGCTCTTGCATTGGAAACTCAAATCTCTCAAGTCCAAACCAAAAATCAACCCACTTTAGTTTCTGAAGAAGAAACACGTGACAGTGCCTTTTACAAGCCATAGGTAAAAGTTGCTGCAGAGGTGAAGACTTGCAGAACTACAAAACTAAATAGATCTGTGCTACATTACTTAAGTTATTCATGTAATCCAACTGGTTTGATAGTCAAACAAAAAAAAACATGCCTGAAACTTTTTAAATACAGCCCAGGAGGACTCCTTGGTCAGGACTCTGTTATAAGCAGTTTTCCAGGTTAGGCTGAGTTCTGGAGGGCATGAACCTGAATTCACAGGTGCATGGCATGTTTGCACTGAAGAGATTTCCCTTATTGGATGTGTCTCTTGGTTCTCCATGCTTCCATCTCACCTATGCTCTGCCTGCCCAGGCCATCTTGACTGAGGGGGCAGCTGCATTTGTTGGGGGGACCTGCTGAGCCCCCTGAGGGTTCCTAAGCAGCTTCCCCTGCAAAAAGCTGACCTGAGAATGACTTGGTAGCAACTTTCCATCTCCATATCTGGGGAGAGGAAAAAAGATTACCTGAGTCTGGTGCACCTGTATTTGTATGTATAAAGGCATGTGTTTGTATGGACAGCTATCATTTTCCTTATTTCTTTGTTTCTCAGAAAAGATCCTGGATATTTAATTTTCTTTCTATTATTCTAAAAATCTAAACAAAATGTGATGAAAGTCATTCCCCTTTCCTTGTACCAATAGCATAGATTAAAAACTGTGAAGAAACTGCAAAGTGTGCAGGTGAGTTAATAACTTCATTTTAAAACATGTAAAGGCAGAAGAGATAGCTAAACAAGGAACAGGAAGGACTTTTTTAGGAAAGACCTTCCATAGTCTTAAAAAAATGTACAGTTCTTATTTTGGGGCAGAAAGCGTTCTGTCCTCGCTCGTTACCATCTCAAATTTCCATAACATTTATTCTTCTAGTTAGCATAGAGGTCTGAAAAATGAAGGAAGATTCCTGTGTCTCTAATGATATATGAAATATATTGCATCTAGGCTTTCCAGGTTTCAAATCAATGGAGCCTACCAAAAGCCCACCTTTTGTTTTACAGAAGATAATTCTAAAAATCATTTATTTTCTCCTTCTCAGACTTCGTACATTTGAACTCATAATGAATAAGCCAGACAACAAATGAGATATGAGAAATATCAGTAAAATATTCTAAAATTGTACAATATTTCTAGTTTTATTGTGAACTTTGACATATTTTGAACATATAATTTCGTGACAGTAGACAATTTACAGGTATCCATTTGGTAAGGTCTATTTGAAGCTTTGTACTTTTGGTAATATGCTCTCCTTAACTTATTCATGTAAAATTTTTGCATCAACTGCATGCACCACTTCACTCATGTATTAGTTATGGTGATTAATGAGTGAAACATCAATACCCCTGGCAGTGGGAAGAGATATTGAGGACAAAAGTATGAAGCAATTACCTTGTTTTCTGAAGTCAGACATCAGAAACAATGGGTACTAGTAGAAAGTCACACATTAAATCCATGCCTGGATGAAAAACCAAACTTTGTGGGAGGGCAAACTGGTGCATATTGTATTACTAGAGAGGCACACAGCGGGCAGAAGAAAGTAATGAGCACTGTGGAGTCTCCACCTTTGGAGATATTCAAAATCCATCTGGACATAGTCCTGGGCAGACAGCTCTAGGTGGCCCCACTTGGTGGAAGTGATTGGACCTCCAGAGGTCTTCTTAGCTCAGCTGTTCTGTGACTCAGGAATATCTAAAAGAAAAGCAAAAGAGCAGTAGGCACTGCTCCCAGAGCACGTACCAGAGCTAAGCCTCTCTGTATTTTCACTAGGAATGAAAATATCAGTTGCAATATCATCCTCAGAGATCTGAAAGCATGGACAGCTAGTGAATTGACAAATGTTTGTTGCCATTATAAAATTAGGCAGGACAATAAAAATTAAAGCTGGTTGTGAAGAACTAAAGCAGGACTACATTGGTGACCAAGAGAAAGGTTAGTAAAATTCTATGTTGATAAATGTGAGGTACCTGAGAAAAATAACTTCACTCGCATAATTATAAACTATAGGTGAGCAATTACAACTCAGCAGAGAGAGGAAAGTCACTGAGGTCCGCTCAATGAAAATATCAGCCTGATAGCGAGATTCAAAATCAAAATAGAACGGTAGGGGAAAACTGAGAGAAAAAGCTGTGTGCTTCAAGTGGCACGTGCATCTTCAAAGCCATGTGCAATTTACATCCTCCTAGCTATAATTACACAGAGCAGAAGTGGTGTTCCCATTTCACAGGGAGTGGATAATGGTCCTTCCCTGGGCAAGATGCCATTCTGTGGTTTTACTCCGGTGAAAGATTTCCCTAAAGTAATCAGAAGTTACGACAGGCAAATCCCAACAACAACAGCAACCAAAACCAAAACCAAACCAAACCAAAAACCAAACCGTTTGGAAGAGAAAGGACCGTATACAGAGGAGGAAGCTGTAAAAGCTGTATGCATATCTCTGTGAATGACAAGGAGAAGGTAAAAGAAGAATGATTATGAAGTATTTCTCACAGAACAAGAACCGAAATCATTAGGCCACAACTTTAAAATAAATCAAAAACCCCTTGGCTAATAGTCCTTAGGTGGACCTTCTACTCAGGTTAACTAGAAGGCTATTTCCAAGTCCTTGTACAAGTGAGCTTTTTATGTAGAAGCAATGTTTTGTCAGTGCATCCTGAACAAGCGTGAAATCCATGCTCCCAGCTGTCCAAAAAGACCTTGCCATTATGTTCAGACAGCTACTGATTTCATCTGAAAGACAGCAATGCTCGTGCAGAGTAAATGAGCTCGACTAGAATGTTGTTTTAACACAAGAAAAAAACCTGCCCTAGGGAGCCCTGCCCAAGTCCAGGGAGGGTCACAGGCTTACAAAACTGGATCCTTTCACATGCGTCCAAGCAGATTCCTTTTTCACTGTTGGGTTTCAGGAAAGCAGACAGATATTGCCTATTAGGAGATATGTTCCTTAAGAATTTTAAAGATTAGAGTATTATTATAATTTCAAAAGTAATCCTGCTACAGGAAGTATAGTGAGAATGGAAAATACCTTTGGCTAGAGCAACTGCAGTAAAACCAGAAACTAAACAGATAAACTGTTCTTTCTAGTGTGGCTGAGTGTACACATTGCCTCAACATTCGCCAACACATTGAGAAATAAGTTATGCACTGGTAGGTATCTCATGGATTAATTTCATCGTGAATCCAAACTCCAAAAGATGAATTTTTCAACTTTATGCTATCTACTGAATGATCTCATGTGTGAAGGTGAAGAAGTAATCTAAGTCAGCAGGGTTATTAGATAATTTAATTATTCCATTTCCTCACCTTCTTCCAGACTTTGACTTTGAGTAACTTCTGCTGAATTAAGTGATGTAGAGGGCTTGTAAACTACTCTTAGCTTTGGGGCTGTTCATAGGCTGTGGCCGCTACTGTGTTAGATTTTTTCTTTACACTGTATGATTGATTATCCTGACCAGGTCAGACTGGTTGTGTGTGACCGGAGACGTATAAAAAGAGCAAAGCTGAGCTATTGCTGCATGATTTTTCTCGAAGACAGTGAGCTGAATTTGTAGAGCTAGAGAAGTAGAGCCCCGGATTTTATCAGCTGTTTAAAAATATTTCTTTTCTAGTAAATCCTTTTGTAGAATATCATAATTAGGAAAAAAAATGAAGCAGCTATGGTAATAGTACAGTCTGGCATAGATAAAAATTGAATTGTTGTCATGTCATATTTCCATACGTTAGTCTGAAATGGCATATGCATGCAAAATCCTAGCTGTGTGAAGAGCAATGTAGAGCCATTACTGATTCTTTCAGGGAAAAGGTACTGACAAAAGGTTCAATGTCAGGTAGAAAAATGTTATCTTTTTCCAAGGAAAAAGAATAAAGAAAACGGAATGAGGTCATATTAACTGATGTGAGCAAGAAAAGGTAAAGGACTTCCCTTGAGTCAGAAGGGCCAGAAAGGTTAAAATGACATTCGCGGTGATTGTGTCTGTAACAAGTCTTTTGCCAAATCAGATAAATTGCTGCACATAAGGTATCCAGACCCACCATCACCCATCTGTTGTAGAACAGCTCAGTCTTTCTACATGAAACAAACAGTCTATACACTTTTAGGAGTATCTGGAATTCATTGAGGTATCCTCAACTGAACTCTTCAATACCAAAACATGACACCTAGGCCCTCCAGTATGCCTGTAAGTGGTAAAGTTTGTTTGTCTTTTACTGCACTTTTTAGCCTTCAAAATAGGCCAAATCCCTTTCCCTACTAGTACCACCTAGTAGCCCTCTGTTAAACCAAAGAGCAGTACAATCAACCACTATCACACAAACATAAAAAAATTGGTAAGTGCACCACTCAAGAACACAAAGAAAAGAAAGGTAAACTACTGTTCCCTGGCATGAATCATTCAGTGAAGAGAAACAATTAGTGCATATCATCAAAATGAGTCCTCACTGTAAAATGTGAATATGAAATTCTAGTTTCAGAGGTGGAAAATGGACTAATGGCACAGACTTCAGAGAAAGCAGGACTTTTCCGTATTCTTTAAAGGCACCCATGTGTATATGGGCTCAGATCTTTGTAACTCTGATTTTCGGAAAATGAACATTTTTTTTTCAATTACTGGTTTCTGGGTATCCACCTAGAGACACCAAAAAGACCTTTGATTTTGAGAACAGGAATGTTTTTATGCATCTTTCCTATTGTTTGTTTGTCCTATCTTCACTGTGCCTGCAAATACCAAGTAACAAGTACCTCCTCACAACTATTCCCACATCTAACTAGTTATTACTAGGTATTTTTTTTAAGAAATTCATAAAATGTAAATGCAATCCAAAAGCCCATTCCCTATGAATTATTTAGACCTTCCATCATATCTTTCATGTCACATGTGTCCTTTGAAACAAAAATACTTTAAGAAGATAGAAATAAACTGATACTGAATATTAAAGCAAGTACAATAATCCAAATTTGTCACTTCAAGCTAACAAACAAAGGCATTGTATTTTCTATCAGGCAGATATACCAGGTTTTTCCTCCATGGCAGGATGGCTTCATGCTGTCTGAACAGATGAGCAAGAAGTGTTCACCCCAATGAACGTTGCTTCTTGATCAGAGACAGAGACGGGACTGTGCAGAGCAACGCCCCGATGAACAAGCATAAGGTACCTAAGGAAAAGTAAAACCTACCCTGCATTTTAAAACATCCTTGTAAACTTCATACTTTATGGAAATTATTTGGATTGAAAATTTTTTTCAAAAAGCTTTTTTTCGATATAGTATACTCCTTAGTTTCATCAGTTCACTAAATGGTATAAAAATGAGTTTTCCGGTATACCGTCTATACAATATTCCTTTGCTTTCTGACTTTAATATTAACGGGCAAATTGTGAGTTTCTTAATAATTTTATCATCTGTGTTTATAAAAACACAAGCAAGAAAAAACTTAAAATAGTTATTCCTTCGTTTCCTTTTGCCTGAAATGCCTTTTCACTTTTCATTTAATTCCTAGGGAATGCTGACTCTTTAGTGCAGAAGGACTGTGGGTTTGGTCAGGGTACTCTATTTGCATTTGAAAAGGAATTTGTACAACACAATTTTCGGGGTGGGGTCATGGCTTCCAGAATCTAAATACTCTTTTGCTCAACAGACAAACAGATATTCCTAAAAAAACGGATATTATTTGTCAGCAGAGGAAGAGTGACCTCATCTTTTGCTATCAGTATTTCTGTTTTATCAAGGAGTTTATAATATTTTGGCCCCCTTCCCCTGCCCCATCAAATGAAAAGGGTTTTTCCTAGAAAGGAAACTCTTCAAACAGAACAGGCTGAAAAATACCAGCCTAGAGGCTAATCAGAATATAAACTTACAAATACAGTAATAAATAACAGGCCTAAGTATGGAAAGTTTATAATCCAAATTTAAGCATCTGTTTTCCCCATCACTTGCTTCAGTAGTCAAAGACTTTGAGGTACGGTAGTGTTTTGTAAGATACAGTATCACAGTATCGTAAGGTTGGAAAAGACCTTTGAGATCATCAAGTCCAACCTATGACCCAACACCTACACCTACTCCTACTTGTCAACTACACCATGGCACTAAGTGCCTCATCCAAATTCTCTTTGAACACCTCCAGGGATGGTGACTCCACCACCTCCCTAGGCAGCTCATTCCAATGAACAATTACCCTCTCAGTGAAGAATTTCTTCCTAATGTCCATCCTAAACCTCCCCTGGCGAAGCTTGAGACCGTGTCCTCTTGTTCTGTCACTGGTCGCCTGAGAGAAGAGTCCAACTCCTGCCTCACCACAACCTCCCTTTAGGCAGTTGTAGAGAGCAATAAGGTCTCCCTTGAGCCTCCTCTTCTCCAGGCTAAACAACCCCAGCTCCCTCAGTCTCCCCTCACAGGGCTTGTGCTCCAGCCCCTTCACCACCCTCGTCGCTCGCCTCTGGATACACTCCAGCATCTCAACATCCTTCTTAAACTGAGGGGCCCAGAACTGGACACAGTACTCAAGGTGCGGCCTGACCAGTGCCGAGTATAAGGGAATGATGACCTCTCTAGTCCTGCTGGCCACACTGTTCGTGATGCAGGCCAAGATAACGTTGGCCTTCTTTGACACTTGAGTGCACTGCTGGCTCATGTTGAGTTTCCTGTCCACCAGCACTCCCAAGTCCCTTTCCGCCTGACTGCTCTCCAGCCACTCTGCACCCAGTCTATAGCTCTGCATGGGGTTGTTGTGTGCAAAGTGTAGGACCCGGCATTCGGACTTGTTAAACCTCATGCTGTTGGAATCAACCCATCTCTCCAGCCTGTCAAGGTCCCTCTGTAGGGCCCTCCTACCTTCTAGCAGATCGACACTTCCTCCCCACTTGGTAACATCTGCGAACTTGCTGATGAAGGACTCGATCCCCTCATCCAGATCATCAATAAAGATATTAAACAGGACCGAGCCCAGCACCGAACCCTTGGGGACACTACTAGCGACCGGCCGCCAACTGGATGGGACACCATTCACTACCACCCTTTGGGCTCGGCCATCCAACCAATTCCTAACCCAGTGCAGAGCGTTCCCATCCAAGCCACGGGCTGCCAGCTTGTCCAGTAGTCTACTATGGGAGACAGTGTCAAAGGCCTTGCTGAAGTCCAGGAACACCACATCCACAGCCTTCCTCTCATCCACCAGGCAACTCACATGGTCGTAAAAAGAAATCAGGTTGGCCAGGCAGGACCTGCCTCTCCTAAAACCATGCTGGCTGGGCCTGATCTGTCCCTCATTCCTCAGGTGCTGCATAATCACACCCAGGATTATCCGTTCTGTTCCTTGAGCCATTCCCCAACACCGTTCCATAATTTTGCCTGGGACCGAGGTCAGGCTGACAGGTCTGTAGTTACCTGGATCGTCCCTACAGCCCTTCTTGTGGATGGGCATCACGTTGGCCAACTTCCAGTCTTCTGGGACCTCTCCAGTGAGCCAGGACTGCTGATAAATGACGGAAAGTGGCTTAGCAAGCTCATCCACCAGCTCTCTCATCACCCTGGGATGGATCCCACCTGACCCCATAGACTTATGAGGATCCAAGTGGCTCAGCAGGTCTCTAACTTCTTCCTCCTGGATGACAGGGGGGCTGTATTGCACCCTGACCCTATCCACCGCTTCAGCAGACCAGTTGTCCAGAGAACAATCTGCCTTACTGTTGAAAACCGAGGTGAAGAAGGCATTAAGCACCTCAGCCTTTTCCTCATCTTTAGTTACTATATTTCCCTCAGTAATCGATAAGGATTGAAGGTTGTTGCTGCCCTTTTTTCTGCCGTTAATATATTTGAAAAAGCACTTCTTGTTGTCCTTAACACAAGTGGCCAATTTAAGCTCCAGCTGGGCTTTTGCCTCCCTAATTTTCTTCCTACACAACTTGACAATATTTTTGAACACAACCTGACTCACCTACCCTTTTTTCCAAAGGTGATACACCCTCTTTTTTTCACTGAGCTCCTTCAAAAGCTCCTTACTCATCCAGGCCGGCCGTCTGCCCCTGCAGCTCGTCTTAGAGCACATCAGGATAGCCTGCTCCTGCGCCTTGAAGACTTCATTCTTAAAGTATGTCCAGCCTTCCAACATGACAAACTGTCCGTGGTTACTTTTCTCTTGCAGATACAGCTGTTAAATTGCTTTATTGCTCCACCTTTTCTAGAGACCATTAAGGAAATCAAAGTAAAAACTTTGCAATTCATCAAACCTTTAAAAGGCAGCAGTCACAGTAGAAGGGGCGGATACGAGAATCAATATGTTTTTCACTTGTATAAGCATCTTAACATACTGTGAAAATTAGCTTCTTGGGAGATTTTATGTTGCCATTCTCACCAATGCCTTGCAACTCCGGAATAAATTACTCTTAATTGTAGAGCATGGCACCATTAAACATTTACCTACTACTGCCACTACCTTGCACCTCTTCATTATTCAAAAGGTGGTTTGAGTCAGAACAAAACTGAATGAAGTCTGACTATTCTGGTAGTGATTTCTAATACTTGCCTACTCACCCTAGCACTAGACTTAAAAAAAACCTAATTCTTTTAATGTGAACTTGGAAAAGCCTCACATGGGATCAAACTTGTTTCCTTCAAAAGCCCTAAACACCTTATGTTTAAGGAGCAGTCAATTCAGGGAATTTGCACTTTACATTAAAAAGCAGCCTCACTTGCTTTAGCATTTCATCCTGTCACACCTGTGCCCATGAAGCTGTAAAAATGTATATTAAAATGAGAAAACTCAAACATGTTGTACTCTCTCCCCCCTTGGAAGAAATCTTCTGGTTCCCATTTCAGCCAAGAATAAGTAATTTGATCTCTTCAAGAGAAACCCAGAAGATGTTCAGCCATTCATTAGCAGAGAAGATTCATAACCCCATGACATGTGCTTTGTCTCAGAAACACTTTGCCAGATGATTTTGTGAACTCTGAACTGCAAGGAGTAATTAACAGTTCATTGTTGTGTGAAAGAAATGCAACATAAAAGACTATGTCTGTTGTAAGACACACATCAGTATCCAGTAGCTGTTAAAACATTTTTAAATAGTATTTACACTGAAACAGAATGGCTAAACATACGGAAAAGTACCATGATCATACTGATGCCTCGGTCTCGTTTTCTAGTGGGCTGTAGGCATGTACGTTCCTGAATCTCTTTGGAGATCAGAAAGCAACCCCCAATATTCAGACTGCAAAGGTGAAACTTAGTGAAGCCTAAACCTGAGATATCTTGAAAATTTTAGCTAGTGCTCCCAAGAGGCTTTGAAAGCCGTTGTAAATGGGAAACTAACTTCCTTGTTGCACTGGGATGGCCAGCATGCCGATAGCAGGCTGAGGCAGAAGCAATGGGATACATGGAGCACAAAGAAGATTTTGTAGGACAGTTTAGAGACTGTGGTCTTGTTTGTTCTTCTTCTGCCCAAGACTGTGCTACTGTCAGCTAGTGACACAATAAATGCCCTAACAATGGGCATCAGGGATATGAGTAGTCCCCAGCCTTGCTGTGGAAAGGTTATCTATTGATCACTGTCAACTAATATGAGAGTGTGGGGAAAATGAAATCTAAAAGGGATATTTTGTTTTGACGTCTTATTTATGAGGTAGTACCCTGCTGTTGCAATAAGATACATCATTACAAACACTAACAAAATGAAATTCCCACATTCTGAAGGGGGGGGTTCTGATTTTTTTTTATTTTCAGTCATTTGGACAGTAGGTTTTTAAAGGCACAAGAAGTTTGTAGATACAAGCTAGGGGAATTGGATTAACTGTTCCCATATCTGGTACTTGAAACTTCATTTTCACTTATTTACTTTGGATGTTGTGGCATGTAATTACTCTTAAGATGGGGAACATATATTAATGAAGTCAGAACACTCCAATATTTGTTAAAGGATTTTTTTGCCTTGCTTATCTTTTGCAAATGAAGCAAAGTCACATTATGATTGCTCATTAACTGTTACCTGTACAAGGTTTAAGTAAAAACATTTGCTTCTGCGAAGTGTTTTCTCATCTGCAAATATTGGACTAATGAGCAACTTTCATTATAGTGAGGTGAAATCATTTAAAGGATTAATCATGCACTTGCTTCAATTTCAGGATAGATTAAGTTTGAGCTGCAGTGGAAGCAACATTGAAATTCATAAAATATGTACTGTAACTGTTTGAAAGACTTCAGGAGCAGCTGCAGAAACCTAGTTGTCCAAGAAAGTTACAAGCAGAAAGCTGGACAGTATGTCTTGGCAAATCCGTAGCATTCCTCTTTTGAAAGGTGCAGCCTTAGCAGTGCTTAGTAGTGCACCCTCACCTTCACTGTGGGTCACCCTTCTTAGGCTGGCAGATTTCTATGGGAAATGTATGGAGTCTGTACTCAAAGTAGCACCAATATTGACAGAAAATGCCGAGTACTGCTTCTAAAACTTCTCTTTTATTAGGAAAAAGTGCACTTGACTTTAAACACCTGTTGTTAATAAAAGTGACAATATAAAGAAAGGCTGGTATCGAGCCAACCTATGGGAGTTTCACTAACAATATTAAGAATGAGTGTAACACGCAGGTGGGAAAGGAGCAGTCTGAAACCAGCTTTGATTCCAACAGTTGTCTGTTTGGGCAGAAAAAAGAAGACACTTCACAGGCTTTTAAAGTCAGTGCTGAGCTTTCTAGATGATTACTTTTCTGACAGACACGTACAACAACTGGAAGAAAACATTCAGTCTGCTAACAGCCAGAAGAGCTTTGGTTCTCTTAACAAAAATCCTAACTAAAAGTAGATGACTCTGAAAGGCTGGATCTACATCAGATGACAGCGGTGTTTTGTTAATAATAATGGGAATTTAATAGCTGCGTGCTATATGCAGCTTGCAGTCACGAGGTAGTTTCCACTTCCGAACACCACGGTTGGAAGACTGTTCACATTTTGGGCATTTTTGCCGGCTGAGGTGTATACCTGCTATGTCAAATGGCCATCCTCTTCAATGGTTAGTCAGCACTACCCTTTCTCTAGTCCGCCATGCAGAGTATTGCCTTATGTGGAGAAGGACAACTTCATTGTTTCTCATAGATACACTTTCTGCCATTCAGATATTTTACAAGAAGAAATCATGTTTTTAAAAGTATATGGAATGTGCATATACTTCTTAAAGAGAACATTCCCTTAGTGAACTTCCCTTTAATGTTTTGTCTTCATTTTTTTCTAGTAGCTACAATATGTCACCATCCAATCAGAATATTCCTTGGTGCTTTTAGTTCTCAGAGCAGTTTAATTTGACTTATTACTAGTAACTAAAAAGCAAAATATTCAAGGTCACTTGAACTAGAAATGACAAGATGTACACAATGATTTAATTTATGTGACTATCACTTTGAATTCCTATTTTGTGCAGACTTTCTGCAGCACAGATCTGCAGTCAGCCAACTGGAAAGCCATTTGTGCTTGTTGTCTCATTCCTGCCCCATATTCGCATCTACAAGATTCACCACAGGGCTGAGGAGCCAGATACTGTGACTGATGTGGATGCTACATCTCCTGTTCCAGTGTTACATTTGGTTAAAATTAAAGGAAAAAATGCTACCTGCAAAATAATTTTAAAAAACTCTAAAAATCCCAAACCAAAACCCAAAGCAAAACAACGTTCAGTGTATAAAACCCATAAGAATTAAGATCAGTATATTATGATACAATTTATAATATCTAAATGTCAAAGGATTTACCACACACCGAAGTACATGGAAACTTACAGGCAGAAGTAGCTTTTTTTTCTTTTCTTCTGTCACCACAGACTTTAATACAAGAAATGAGAAACTTCTTTTAAGCTAGAACTGTTCCAGGCAAAGCAGGCTAGGAGAGTACATAACGTGTAAGTTGTAGCTTTAAGAAAGTTATATTCTATGCTACTGTCCAAACTGTAATCGTTACAAGAGAAAACAGTAAAAAAAGTCCAGAGAATAATGACTTTCTGAAGCCAGCAAGTTATGAAATTATAATAGAGTTGGTCACACGCTACATACTTCAGTCATTAAAGGCAACTGAAGTGACAGTGCGGACAACTCAGGTATGAAAAAGTTCCCTGTTAATGCAGATTTAGTACTCTGACCAATGCACTATGTCAATGGAGTGGAAACTACAATTGGATATCCAAGATATGATTTGGGGATAGACTTGGGGTCTGTAGCTTCATAGGCTTTGGGTTGCTGATCTCTGAAGAACTTGTCCAAGGACTCTGTAACTGGTGTAAATCATCCTTTTCCTTCAATTGTAGGAGTGCACTGATCCAAATAAACAGAAGAAAATGGGAGCCATAATACTGATGGGATGAAAACCACTTGCCTAAACTATAAAGACCCTGAAATCTCATCTCCTATAGTAGAGATGATGAAGTCATCTATAGAGTCACTTTCCTGATCTCCTCTATGATCTTTGCAGACATAAATGAATTAAGATTGGGTCTATCCTGTGTTAGCTTGTACACCACACTTCATTTGACCAAGGAGTGGTGTCATGCAGCTCTCATTTAAGTTGGTAGAGAAACCAAGATAAAGCCCTGGAGTCCTGTATAGAAGACATCATGCAGCATTAGAAGCTGGTTAGATGCAGAAGAATTAGCTTTTATCTAAAAACTCCTCCGATATCCTTGTTCTCAGCACTGGTATGTGAAGAACTTCTTATTAAACCAGTGTACCACATGGTATGAATATTAAAAAAAAAATAAAATGTATGCCAGTACAGCCCTCAGAAATTCAGCTGGCCGAATTACTTAAAGATGTGATGGACTGGTAGGTGGTGGGTGTGATCTTTAATTACACATGAAACGGAGAATTACTGGCAAGTAAACAAGGTTTATGCATGCAAAACCGAAAAATGTTCTTTAAAATGGAATAGTTCAATGAATCTGTGTATTTGGTGTTGTTGACAAAGTTTTGGCCTCTGTGCTGGACACAGTCAGTTCCTGCTGGTTCTGCAATGGACTGAACATGATCTGTCTGCCTTTATCTTGACCCAGGAGCTTTTTCATCTTATTTTCTCCTCCTGCGCTTTTATGAAGTGGGAATGGGAGTGAGCAGCTGGCTGGGCATCTGAAGGCCAGTCAAGCTCGATCTACTACCCTTTGGTATCAGAAAGTAAAGTGATAAATAGTGTAAACATAGGGTATATTCTTATTCTATCTAGTACTTAAATAATATTGTAGGGAAACTTAATTAAAATACTGTAGCATTTGTCTTCTCTTCCTTCCCAGAACCTACTCTCCTCCCTCTTATTACTCTCAGCAGTACCTTTCTCCATGAGTGTTTTATTTTTATTTCTCTCTGGAAAGTTGGTACAAGTCATACAGACAGGATATAAATTACAGCCATCATGGCAAGCCCCAAAACAATATTACTTGCTGACTATCTGAATGCTATCCTGTCAATTTGTAGCTGGCTCCTTAGGCTCTTTAGCCTACTGGGATGTGCTGTTACGTCCGCTATTGGAAGACTTTCCACAGCATCACTGGTAATCCCATGATCACTTACTGCATGGTAACATTCCTACAGAAAGGTATTTTCTGAATTGAGGAGGGGAGGAGCTTTATTGTTATTTTTACATCAAGTGGATGAGCCCGAGGAATGCACAAAGACAATAAACTTGTTGAGAGGTGTCATGGCTGGGCTTAAAAAGGAGCATCTGTGGCAGCTGACCAAATTGGTAAGAATTAAAACAACCACCCAACATTCCTCAGCCTCCCTCAGCAGCCACGATTCGCTACCAACAACCACGGCTGACAAAACTGTAGATTTGTAGAAGCATCAGGCGAAGTACCATGTAGTGACATCTCCGAACACTTTAGGCCACTGAAATGACTGTAGATGAGCGATGGGGGCATCTCATCTTTCAAACACCGTCCAGCACTGTCTATTTTGTTTGCTGTGTATTTAGCAGCCATCATTTTCACAATAACTTACTAGAACAGGTGAACACTGAACAGGTTAAAAGCCACGCTTGGACCTGACATGATAGCTATGGTCAGGGGTTTAAGCTGCCCGGATTGACAGCCAGGCTTGTCTGTCTGCCTTCCTGGCAAACTGAATGCACAGGCTGCTATAGCATTTCATCAGATTAAGCCAGCAGAAAAGTGCCAGACATACAGTCCCCACTACCAGGCAAAACATTTTTCCATTGCTAGAACCCTGATGGCTGCCACTGTCAGCACACTCAAAGACCAACCACTAAAGTAATTGCAAATAACAACATCGTGATTCTTAAGCAACTGCCTTTTGCTATGATCCCATTTCATTTCTACAGCCAAAGATATTCTCCAAGACATAAGGATTTGTGTGCCTGTAGGATTTACAGTAGGGTATGTTTTTTTCATATATATAAATATTTTTATTTTCAGAAAGACATAGGTAGTTTCTGAATTTCTAAGTCCTCATTAAGAACTCATTCTCCTGGCAAGACACAAGTTTATTTTAATACCTTCTCCTATATTCAGAACAAGACTCAAAGATACAAGATTCTAAAAGTGATTGTCAACAATTATGCAATTTATTCCCTGATAGGCACTTGAATAACTTGTTCTAATTTTCTAAAGCACTAAACACCTATCAGCTTGAATGAAGCAAATAATAGCATCAACTTTGTTGCTAAAATTCCAGTAAGTATTTTGAAAAAGAGATCTCTCTGGAAGTGTCTGACTGTAGGCTTAGAAGTCTGTCTCCAAACACACATAATTTTCAGCTCATCCAGTCCATGCTTTTGTAAAAGAGACATTTATGGATATATTGACTGGATATGCAGTTAAATGAGAAGATTGTATGCTTAGAAAAAATAATAAAAAGAAGAGTTTCCAGTCTTAAACTGCCTAACTGACACATGCTGACTGCTGTATGAGACTAAGTATATGAGTATTTATATATGACTGCTATATGAGACTGAATTTATGAGCGTATATATATGACTGTCATATGAGACTGTTTTATAATATATAGCTGTTGTATGAGACTTATACAAGACTGTCATATGAGACTGCATTAGGCAATTACTAGCTCCCATAAAATTACAAGCACCCTAAAATACCAACAAAACCAATTATCAGGTAGAAGTATTTGTTTTCTTTCCAGAGACTTCCTCCGCAATTCAGTTTTAAACTTCCTTTTTCTCCTCAGTGATTAAAAAGCGTCACTAACTGTACAAAACGCAACTTTTAGCTATAACTATTTGAACATTGAATCAATTCAATTCCTGATTCAGTAATTTCTGTCTCTTGGAAATACAATAACATATATACGTGTCATATCCTTAACTGTCTCCAGAGATCTGGGCAAGGCCTTGGACTTCAACAGACCAGGTCTTCATGCTGAGGTTAGATAATAGGGTCTCATGAACATAATATTAATAATTTTATTGTAATAGAAATAAGGATCAGAGTTAAAGTTGCTGTCCCTGGCTGTCCTTTTTATGAGTTTGGAAGAATTAAAGTGAAGGCACCTGAAAAGACATGGGGAAGGGTATGTCCAAAAAGAAGGAAAATCAAGTGGCAACAAGCTGTGGAGAGCATAAAACTTACTGTATTTGACCAATGCATGAGTATGAATGTGATGTTACACTTACTGATCCCTTAGTTTTCATGCCATGACAGCCCTCTATAGACATCTGTACCCTGCCAAGCTGCTACCATGTAGGAAAGGACATTGCAAAAGAGCAATTCACCCAAAGCATGTTCTGATTCCTTTCCTCTTCTGTAGAGGAAAGCAGGTTGACCTGCATGAGCTGGAATCACAACAGAAACATTTCTGATGGATCAGTAGTGCTGGAGTGACTTCTCTGATGTCTAACAGGTTCCAGAGGGTCCATGGTCTCCATCTTCTGTTGCAGTGCTGCTTTCAATTTTCTTCCTGAGCATATTGTTTGGTAGGTAAGGGCTCGAGGCATGAGTATGTGAGACTGCAGCCTTTCCTTCCAAAGGGCCACTGCTTGCTGCTCTCTGTTATTGTCTTTGTTAACAAGTTATGGGCACTTGGCCTCTTTGCAATGTCAAATTTGAATGAAGCCAACCATTGGATTCAAGTGAAGGAAGAGGTACACATGGGAGTGCACATGTGTGCAGATACACTGAGTACAATCTCAGAAAGCTCTTTTCCTTAAGCATTTGCATTTTAATGTCAATTAGCCAAACTTGGGTCTCCTTTCCTGAACAGCTGAAAGAAATTGATGTAGAGGGAGCTTGGGCTGCAGCTTTGCACCACATGCTCACCCTGCTCAAACAGAGGTAAGAACAGAGTCACAGGGAGGTAGATGGTGTTCACAAATCCTCTGTGAATTCTTCCGCAGTGGAATCTGAAAATCAGATAATATCACTGTGACTCAGGGCTGCTTTCCAATCTGAAATCCCAAAGAGACAGATCTATCAGGTGTATTTCCATATAAAGTCTGTGAGAAGCAAAGGTTAGATGCTGAGCACACCAGAATATCCATGTAAGATTGGGATCTTCCCTTTTATCCTACAGGCAACTCTTCTTAACTGTGCTTTGTTTTTATCGCTATGATTTCCCTTCCTTCCCTCAGAAAACTTCTTTCTGGGGAATAGATACATTTTTTTTAGTATAGAAGCATCATTTTCTTTCTTCTTCCAGCTCCCATCTGTAGCAGCCAGCAAAACACCATATATCATTTGTGAAAGTCCTTTCTCTCTTTTAGTTTGCAACTCAAAAAGACAGCTGAAAGTCCTTCCAGATGATGAGAGTAAATTTGTGTACCAGAAGCACTCACCTTTGGAGACCGCTCGTTACTTGAGTTTTGAGATAGACATCAAAACATGGTTTATTAACCAAAAGTCTCATTTTGCCAAATCAGGAAAATCTGGGCCATGAAAATGTCATGAACACAACCTCAACCACACTCAGAATTAGGTGAGATGCATGCTGTCAGTCCTCTAGGTAAGGTGTGACACAGCTCTTGCGATGCCAATGTTTCATTGAAACAACTGTTCCTGGAGGCCCCTCATCTGCAGGACTCTCACTTTTTAGAGTAGATTTCTGTTTCTCAGATTTGTGGGGAAAAGCTTGAAGACATAATCCAATTCAGTGATATAACTGCAGAAAATAAGTAAACCTCTTCTTATTCTGATCTTAAGTGTACAGTGGCCTCATTATGGATCCCCACGGTATAAATCCCAGTCTCAGCCCATCTGCAAGTAAATAGCTGTAAATGAATAAATGGACATTCAAACTGGAGGGGGAAAGGTAGCCAAGCAGGAATTTTACCTGCCTCCCCCTTGCACCACCAGTTTTGTAGACTTGACAGAGGGACTGACAGCTGAGGAAAGGCTACATGATCCAACAGACAAATGCTCAACACCTGAGATAGGAACAACATGCGTATCATAAATACCACTGCAGTGCAAGGACAACAGGAACAGTACTATAGACAATATAGTTCCTTTAAAACCATCCATGTTTAAACATTTTATAATTGCAGTACTGCTTGAATTATATCAGGTCTGAATTTACTTTTAGCCACAAAATTTACTTCACCTCTTTCAGTGGAATTTTTCTATTAATGGCAAAAAACAAGGAGAAAATACCGTTTTATGCAGGTTTATACAAATTCCTGTTAGGTATGATGAACTCAGTAGCAACAAATATTTTTCCCTATTAAAAAAAAAGAGACTTTTTTAAGGGAAATGCGCATCAAAATACCTCAGATCTTTCCCACATGAAACTTTAAAATACAACTACCCTCACTGAACTGCAGGACTCATTTATTGCCTCCTCTGTGAAAACAAGAACAGCTTGCCTACACATAACCATAATCTGCACCAACAAAATGTGTGCACCAACATGTGCCTGCTTCTTTCCACACCTAGGAAACTCTACACAGGAACATATTCTCCATCAAAATTGGAGAAGGAAGGCTTTTCCTTTTGGAATTTCCAATTTGTAAGTAAAGGTAAAGCAAACCAAGTGATTCTGCATTTTCATTGTTACTCTTTATTCTTTAGAATAAACAAAAAACCCCACCCCACAGCACAACACCATGCCATCAGGACTAACAGTCAGAACAGTCAGTCTTTCCCCTCTCTTCTCTCTTTCATGTCCAGCACTCACCCATCCTCTCCATCCCCCCCAGCACCAACAGGTGACCCTGCAGGCTTCCTGACTTCTCAGATTCCCATGTGCCATCCACTGGGTTTCTCATCTTGGGTTGACTCTTTTGCTAGGAAACAGCAGCTTTCTCCTCCTCCCCATCCACCCATAAGCACTACCTCTGGCAGTGGTCAGGCAGTTGCTGTTAAGGACTGCACCATCTCCTGTAACTCTACCGAAGATGCAATGTCTTCGATCCAAGCCACATGCAAAGGAAAGTTACAATTACTGAGTTTATGCAGGCAAAAGGAAAATGATTTGCCAGCTCAGCTGCAGCCTTGTTGCAGATCTCTAATAGAAATTCATACCTGATTAGCTGTCCATTAACTTTAACTTCTCCTGTGTCATTACTGATGCAAAGCACAGGTCTCCCCTTGCACTGACCATCCCTGTTTGTAACTACTTTTCCCCAGACACATTAGCATTCCTGTTGCAATATTGAATTTAATTTTATTACATTCTGGAACTGCTGTCTAATCTCAGATCTCTGTGCTGCAGCATTTTGAGACTATGTCATGTCCCCTGCAGCAGTGTTTGACTTTCTACCTCCTAGGAATTATTTGCCACTATCCTATCCTGAGATGACCAGAATCATCAAAATGTGGAATAACTGAATATTTCTGTTTGCCTATCTCACTGCCCATAGTGGGTTTCATAGCGCTTTGTACTACTGTTACACAACGGCGAAATGTTCGTGGGGGGCAGACGGGAACAGTGTTAGAGTGATCTGACCTGGGACCCATCTACTGCCTGGTGTTGGGGCTGCAAAATCTCTTTGGAGAAAGAAAAACTGAGGGAATTGGTACGTGGCTTGCACTGTTTCAGGTCAAGTTGTCTTTCTCCTCATCCACAGCTTGCACCACTAAAACATGTGTTCTGCCCTTTAAAACACCTGTCACATTTGCCAGTAAAGTAGCAATACGATACACAATGCGAGTAAGGGTTATCTGACCCTTCATTAAATGTTCAACATGAATCACGCGAATCATATTTTGTTTGGACTATTTACAAGATGCGATACTGCAAGACATGGCCTTGTTACTTTCTGTTTCTCTCACTTTCTGTTGGACTTTATATACAGCGTATACATCCTGTACCAGTCAATCCACTAGCGGTCAGAAATGAAAATGAAAATAGAAAGCTCACATCAGGGAGGAGTTTGGGCATGAAGATTTTGAAAGAGCAATATATTTTTGTACTGAAGCACAAAATAGAAAAGAAAAGAGCAGGGCTTCCAGGCAAAAGAGAGCTAGTGTGTTTATGACCTAGTTACAATGTGGTACCTTTCTCTTGCTAAGTGCATTGATTTCTTGGTCACACTCTTGTAACGTAAATAGGGCAGCTGAAGATAAACTATTCTTCTCAGTTACAAGCAGGTTTTCACGAAATCAAGAAAAAGAAAGGAAATGCAATTCTCATCTAGGCACTCTGTGTGTTTTCTTGTTTGTTTGGAGTTCCCCTGCCTTCCCCAAAAGAAGCCCTTGTATGCCTCTAAGTTTAATAGGATATGGGGAAACAAAATTCAGGGCAGTTATTTTCGTGGACTGTAGCTTTCTTTTATGCATTGACATCCATTTTTTTAAAGTATATAAAAGTGAGAGCCCTAGCATTTCGTATGTCTGGAAGGCAAAGGATTCTTAGCTGCTGTTGACACTTTCATACACAAAGCAGCAACCTGCAGAAAGATGGCTCATTTATGAAATTCATCTTTATCAAAGCAGACAGCTGTCAGCTTCTTACCCACAGTACACATGAGGGACTGTGTCCCAGCCCCCTCACGCTGCACCAGGGATTATCCCGCTTACTGGCTGCCCTGGGTCCTTCCCTCCCTTGAAGCAGAAACATGAGGGTCAGCTGGTACAGGCCCTTCCGGTGCTTGTTAAGGCACAGTCAGTCTTTGCAGCATAGGACTGTCCCTTGTCCCAGCCCCATGAGTCCCTCACCACCCTTGGTTCCACTATTCAGAGGCTTTTCCTCCTTGGAGACCTGTGCACAGAGACTTTGGTGGTGCAGGGGCCCACCAGCACCCTCAGGATGGGGTTCAGCCTCCTGCTCACCCTGGGGGTCTCCACAGGCAGGGCAGAGTGGTTGTGGTTCTTCAGCTCATGGGAAAAGGGGCTGAGGCAGCAGTGAAGCGCCAGCCCCTTGGCAGGTGTCCCCATCCCCTTTTCTCCCAAGCACAGTGCAGATGCTTGGGTCCAAGTCACCGCTGGAGCACTGCTGGCTCCTCACCCCCAATACAGACGCAGAATCTTGGTGACTCTGTCTGAAATATGGCCATAAGTCTATGGAGGATCAAGGACTACACTGTTTCATGGAAATGCAATGGCATCAAAATGGCTCATGATAAAATAGATGGCCAAGGCAGAGGGTGTAGTGTGGACCTCATAGTGAAATCCGCCCTAGGTGGAAGTCAGACTTTCATGGATATCGACTCTATTTGTCCTCTGTTCCTTTCATTTCCAGACTAAAGGAACCTGAGTTTTGGTATAGGGAAAAAGAAAAAGAAAAAGAAAAAAAGAAAGAGAAAGAGAAAGAGAAAGAGAAAGAGAAAGAGAAAGAGAAAGAGAAAAAAAAGAAAAAGAAAAAGGAAAAGAAAAAGAAAAAAGAAAGAAAAAGGAAAAGAAAAAGAAAAAGAAAAAGAAAAAGAAAAAGAAAAAGAAAAAGAAAAAGAAAAAGAAAAAGAAAAAGAAAAAGAAAAAGAAAAAGAAAAAGAAAAAGAAAAAACAAGAAAAAGAAAAAGAAAAAGAAAGAGAAAAAGAAAAAAGGGAGAGGTTTTGCTGTTTTTTTCTGTTGTACACCCCCTCCCTTCCCATATTCCTTTTTCTGCCTACAGCCTTCCCTATCTCTCTGTAATCCTTCTACGGTGAGACTGAATTGTTGATAAACTGCTTGCCAAAGTGTAGCCTGAAAGTGGCCACACTATTGACAAGCCAGACTTCCCCTAGAACTCACTGGCATCTCTTTTTCTTTCCCCATGGACACAGAGGATATCAAGAAGGCACTTTCCCACTGCTTAGGATCCGCAAGCACAATTCAAACATCACAACTGCAACCTCCACCGGGTACTGGCTTGATGAAACAAAGAGCCATGAGACAGCAATTTCACTTCCTCTGTGCTGTGCTGCTTCTTTTGCACATGATATTTAAAGAGCATTATGGGATTCTGTGCACTTAATAACCGATCCCTTGGAAGGATTTGGTTGCTGAATGCAAATAAGTAGCTATGTGATTAGGTTTCATGCATTTTGGTACATTTTATTACATTTTCCATTACTATTTTTTTAAGTAAAAGGATAACTCAAGCAGGGAGGAAATGCTTTCTCTGCCAACAGTCTTATTGCTAACCTCATATCTTGCAAACTCCCAGGACAAGATGTGTGGCTGATTTTTAAATTGCAAAGGGTTATATTTCATAAGTGTAGTAATATTTGAGGAAGTCTGCCACCATCATCTCCAATTATCTCAGGTTGAAAAGCCAGATGCCCAAGCAGATACTGGCTACTCAGATGTTGGTAGCATTTAATTTCTGCTTACAGCTGGGAGGAGAAAACTGTCACTTTTTACCTCCCTGTCTTGTTCCCTTACCTGACAGCCTTCCTCCACCCAAACTGCTTGCTCCCTTAGCTTTTCTTCTCTACCCGATCTCTTAACCTTGCTCCTTCTCCCATGCCTCCACCACTCACAGGGAGGTTTTCCTTAGCTTTCCCTCGTCACCATCTTTCCACCCTGCTGTGTTCGCAGTAGACTCCATCTCATGCCTGACTCTTTTGTCTTGCTCCGTATCTGCTCTGCACTGTCTGGACCCTCTGCCAATCTCTCATCATTGCTCACCTTTCTAATTTACCCTTTCCCTTATTCACATCTGCCCTCCTGCCCCAGTTACCCTTCTGCTACCGTGCCCACTCTTTTCCTTGTCTCACTGCCTTCCACTTCTCTTCTGGCTGATCTGTAGTTTGAGGAAAATATTACCATGGCAGTGTAATCGCTGAGGAATCCAGCTTACATTTCTGCTGCAGAGGATCTGCCTGTGTAGCAAACATACTACATCTCAGGCGTGGGTGTTTCATACCCATCAGTACATCTGCAGTTTGAAATTAGAAATCTTAAATCTTAATTGTGTGCACAGTAATGGGGCCAAAATGTTGCCATGGTGAAAGACCAAGAGGAAGGATCAGTGATAAGACATTGAAAAAGGAGATTTCACCAGGCTGTAATGTCCCACATGAAAAAAACCTCAGACTACCCCTGTACTATAGTGTCACTTATTTTGACCAGCATAAAGGAGCTTTTGTTCCCATGTCATCAAATCAACTTCAGGTTTGGGACTGGGGTGATCCAGAATAGGAGCATCTGCAGTGTTTTTTACCAATATAGAGAGCTTTGTGCCCCTGTGATGATGTGTTTTGTGTCTGCTCCATGCTCAACACTCCTCCTGACAGTGTGCTGTTGACAGGCATAGCACTGACAGCTACCATTGGGGCTGGCAGCTGTATCCAGCCCAAATCGCTCTTCATGTCTGCTGGGACTGGAACTGAAAGCAGTGGGCTAAAATTACAGCAAGGAAAGTTTCGACTGCTCCTTAGGAAAAAAAACTCCTAAGGCTGTTCCTTAGGAAAAACAGCATTAGAGTCGGTGAAGCAAAATAGTCACTTGCTGGGGAATCCCAAAGCGACCCCACCATTGAAAGGTTTTGGGAAGAGGTTAGACTAAAATCTTTTAGAAAATCTTTTTGTGGTAGACATCCCACCCTGGGGCAGGGAATGCTCTGCATTAACTTTCCAGGCCCTGATAGGCCTATTTTTCTGCAAATCTACTTGAGAGTTCTCTTGTGGTGATTTCTGTGACTGTGCAAAATGTCAAGGAGTTTCCTTCTACTTATCTTTGCCTAAATTCCCCACACACTTTAAAAGCACATTTATTACAATGTGACTGTGTATGTTTTCAGAAGTACTTAGTTTTGATTGCAAAATATTTATTTATAACTCTTAAAGCTCCTCTAGTTTAATAACTGGATTATTTCTGTTTTATAGCTAATCAAGAAGTTGGACGTTTTCTGTCATCCCTCCCACAAAGCTGGATCTTGCATGGAATCTCAAAAACACATTAATTTCACTGTAATTTCTTTAAATTTTTAATATTTTAATCAGCCTGTCTGCCCGATAGCTTAATTACTCCTTCCCTCTTCCCAACAGGCTGCAACAGAATACAGCTTCTGACTATTTCCTGACCTTTCCATTTTCACTACTTCATCTCAGTTAAACTGGGATGGGTTTTTTTCAAACTTTTGCATTGCATGCAAATGAACATTGCCACTTATTAATTTTTTCCTTCTACTTATATGTTATATAATTTTTTCTTTTTTAAAATGTAAAAGGATTTTTACGCCCTTGCTCAAAAGCTATTCCAGTGCCTTTTCAGCAGAAGCCGTATTGAACTCTACCCTACAAAGAGCCAGAGATCCTACATTTGTGGCTATCATAGAATCATAGACTCATAGAATCATAGAATCACTAGGTTGGAAGAGACCTCTAAGATCATTGAGTCCAACCATGCCTGTCTCCTTACTAAACCATGTCCCTAGGAAACTCATCCACCCATTTTTTAGACACCTCCAGGGACGGTGACTCCACCACCTCCCTGGGCAGCCTGTTCCAATCCCTGACCACCCTTTCAGTGAAGAAATTCTTCCTAATGTCCAGTTTAAACCTCCTCTGTCAGAACTTGCACCCATTTCCTCTTGTCTTATTGCTTGTAACTTGTGAGAAGAGACCAGCACCCTCCCCATCACAACCTCCTTTCAGGCAGTCATAGACAGTGATGGGGTCTCCCCTCAGCCTCTTCTTCTCCAAGCTAAACAACCCCAGCTCCCTCAGTCGCTCCTCATAGGGCTTCTTCTCCAGCCTCCTCACCAGCCTCGTTGCCCTTCTCTGGACACGCTCCAGCCCCTCAATGTCCTTCCTGTAGTGAGGGGCCCAAAACTGAACACAGCACTTGAGGTGCGGCCTCACCAGTGCCGAGTACAGGGGCACAATCACCTCCCTGCTCCTGCTGGCCACGCTGTGTCTGATACAGGCCAAGATGCCACTGGCCCTCTTGGCCACCTGGGCACACTGCTGGCTCTTGTTCAGCCGGCTGTCAACCAACACCCCCAGGTTCTTCTCTGCCAGGCAGCTCTCCAGCCACTCTTCCCCAAGCCTGTAACGCTGCACAGGGTTCTTGTGTCCCAAATGGAGGTCTCTGCACTTGGCCTTGTTGAACCTCAACCCGTTGGTCTCAGCCCATGGATCCAGCCTGTCCAGATCCCTCTGCAGACACTTCCTTCCTTCAAGCAGTTACACACTTGCACCCAGCTTGGTGTCATCGGCAAACTTGCTGAGGGTGGACTCAATGCCTTCATTGAGATCATTGATAAAGATGTTACACAAGACTGGACCCAGCACTGAACCCTGGGGAGCACCACTCTTGACTGGTTTCCAACTGGATTTACTTCCATTTACCACAACCCTTTGGGCCCGGCCATCCAGCCAGTTTTTAACCCAGCAGAGGGTGTGCCTGTCTGTGCCAATGGCAGCCAGTTTCTCCAGCAGAATGCTGTGAGAAACGGTGTCAAAGGCTTTACTGAAGTCCAGGTACACCACATCCACAGCCTTTCCCTCGTCCATTAAACAGGTAACCTTGTCATAGAAGGAGATCAGGTTGGTCTGGCAGGACCTGAATTGGTGAACCCATGTTGCCTGGGCTTGATCACCCACCCAGTTGTCTCATGTGTGCTGTATGATAGCACTCAAGACAATCTGCTCCCTGACCTTCCCCGGTACCGAGGTCAGACTGACAGGCCTGTAGTTACCCAGATCCTCCCTTCAACCCTTCTTGTAAATGGGTGTAACATTTGCCAGTCTCCAGTCAAGCGACACTTTCCCAGTCAGCCAAGAGTGCTGGTAGATGAGAGAAAGGGGTTTTGTGAGGACCTCTGTCAGTTCCCTTAAAACCCTCGGATGGATCCCATCTGGCTCCATGGATTTGTGTGTGTCTAATTGGCTGAGCAGGTCTCTAACCAAGTCTTCCTGAACAGCTGGAGCTTCATTCCCACCATCTCCCAGCTGAGGGGGCTGAGTATCCCTAGGACATTCCTCCTTGAAGTTAAAGACTGATGCAAAGAAGACATTGAGTATCTCTGCCTTGTCCTCATCCCTACTGACCCTTCTGCACCCAGCAAGGGAGGGAGAGTCTCCTTTGTCCTCCTGTTGCTGCTGATGTATTTAAAGTTCTTTTTATTGTCCTTGACTGAACTGCCCAGTTGAAGTTCTAGTTGGGCTTTAGCCCTTCTGATTTTTTCCCTACATGATCTCACCTCGCACTTGTAGTCTTCTTGGGACGCCTGCCCCTCTTCCAAAGCTCATAAACTTTCTTCTTTTTTCTAAGATAGCTACAAAGCTCCCTACTCAGCCAACCCAGTTTTCTTCCCCGTTGACTTGTTTTACGGCACACGGGGATGGCTTGCTCTTTTGCTGACAGGATTTCCTTCTTGAGGAGCATCCAGCTGTCTTGCACCCCTTTGTCCTTAAGAGCCACCTCCCAGTGGACTTTATCAAGCAGCCTTCTGAAGAGTTCAAAGTCTGCCCCACGCAAGTCCAGAGTGGTGGTTCTGCTGATTCCTGTCCTCACTGCCCCAAAAACCAAGAATTGTATACACAATATAACTAGCTGTACAAATATTGAAAGAGGTTTTCCTTCACAGTCTTGTCTATGTTTCAGGCTGGATTCCCTTACTGGGACATAAGATCCTTAAGGGTCTGGCAAGTGTATCAGGTATATCACCCATATCAGGTATTTGGGAGAAGAAAGTCTGTAAAAGGGCAATGGATAAAGAAAGCCCTGACTCCATCCTATCCTGCATGTTACTAGCTGAAGGAGGCAGCCTGATACCTGCAAGAAAAGTAAACTGAGTCACAGTCAGTCATCAGGGTTGTACCACTGCAGGTACAACTGTGTCACAGAGGACAGAGCATTAGCCCAAGTGCAGTGCTGCAGTCATGTCACTCTTGGGATGCATCTTTGCAGAGCACAGTGTTGAGCGCGGCAGCAACAGACTTCACCACTCTTTGTAGCTTTTCTGGTGCTGCAAATATGAGTTGTGATTTTCATGGACTGATATATGACAAAAGACATTTCTGGTCCTGTGCTGTGCATCTGAAGGGCTGCCAAGGCTGGGACGCCTCCAGAGAGGGGTCAGCAGTGCCAAACCCTTTGGGCTGCTTCCTCACTGATGGTCCACACGGCACAATGCTGCCAGGCTGGGGCCAGCACTCACACTGTTACACCCAAGACACTTACACACATATATTCAAAAGCAAGCACATTCTTAAATTGTCAGTATTTAAAGCCCTTTTGGAGGAGAATAAGATGGTAGGGAAGAGCTAGGAGGTTTTAGTGAAGGCAAGCGATTTCAGACTAGTCTAATTTCCTTGCTTGATGGGATATCAGGCCAAATCGAAGCAGAAATGTGGTATTGAAGTTGTTAAAGCTTTTTGACTCTAACATACAGTAGTTTTGTAAGAATATTAGAAAATATGGGCAAGAGAGTAGTGCATTAAAATAGATACAGAACTAGTTGAAAAACACTCCTGAAAGGGTAGTTATGGATGTTCCACTGTCAATGTGGGAGGGCATTTCCAGTGGGGTCAGTCCTGAGTATGAACCTATAAAATACTTTCAATGATGGCCTGCATGATAAAATAGACTGCATGTATATAAAACCTGAGCATGCTACCAAGCTAGAAGGGGTTGTGTGCACCTCGAAGGACAGGATAAGAATTCAAAATGATGTTGATAAATTGAAGCAACTGAAATCAATAAGATGAAATTCAATAAATACAAGTGCAAAGTGATACACTTAGCAAAGAGAAATCAAATGCACAAATACAAAATGAGGAATAACTGGTGAAGCAGCAACTCTGCCAGAAGAGGCCCTGGGGGCATTGTATACCGTGAGTTGAATATAAATTAGCAATATGATCCTGCCTTAAAAATGGCTGATGACATTCCCAGATATATTAATACAAGTTATTACAGGAAGCAACTACTCTCATTTACTTAGTACTGGTTAGGTCACTGACAGACTACTGCGTCCTGCTCTGGACAGCAAATCTGGCGAAGGAGCAAAACAGACCAGAAGAAAGAAGCAAAGAATATTAGACAACCACAGAATGTGACCTATAAAGCAAGACTGAAAATAAAATCTTTTGGTTTTAGTGAGAATGAAGATAATTTTCTAATAAATAAAAAAGTCTTTAGCAAAAACCACAATCAAATTAATTGTTTTGCCTATTGAAGGAGACAGGAAAAGTTGCTGTTTGCTTAACGTGCAGAAAGAGAGAATCAAATTTGATATTAATAGAAACAAAGGGACAATAGTTCAGATTGTATTATAGAATATCCTCATTGGGCGAGGTGGTATCATATGAAGCTTTTAAGACTGCTTGGAGAACTGACTTCTAGTGTTGGCCTAGATATACCTATCTTACTTCACAGCAGGGAAATTATTGGAATAACATGTCTTTTGTTCTTTAATATCATCTGAGGCAGCACCATAAAACTCCAACTCCATTTTCAGTTTTAGTAGTTGTCTTGCTTAACTATTAATTCCAACAAAAATCCTGGAGTTAAGGGACGGACTGAAAGTACCCTTCTTAGAATTACATTGATAAGGTGCTGACACGAGGATCAGTTGCTTTCTAAGCACACATTGCAGTACCAGACAAACACAGAATACAGCCATAATTTCTGATCTATTGTTTATACAAGTTAAGATGATGAGAGAGCAAATGAATGCAGGTAGGTGGAAGCGCAGAAGGACTTCAGAAGACCATACTAATCACCATTGGCAGTGGTACAAGCATGGAAGCAATCATCAGGTTTTTGTAGCTGTGGCAGCCATGTTGAAGTAGGACCTGAAGGGAGATAATAAAGTATCTTTGCAGGGTAGTCTTTTCCAAGCACTAGAATAGGGGGAAAAAAAAAATATTTGTTCGAAAATGTGAAAGGGTGGTGAGAGAGATTGGTATTGGGGCCAGTCAAAACAGTGCTTGCATTTTTAGAGTATGGGAAGTGATAGATGACAGAAAGAGACCCAGAGAAGAAAGCAGATGCTGGTACCCTAAAGGGTTAATATGGACTTAACAAAGATAAGGGTGCTATTTTTAATGTGGCAGGTTAGGAAAATCAGATGTACAGTATTATTCTGGGTGGATGAGAGTTAGAAAGGCTGCTTTTCTTGACCTGTGAGGTGACAGATTAGACCTTGGATAAGAATTTCAGTTGCATGGATAGGAAAGGCTATATCTTTACCATGTTGTATGGAAGAGTCTTGCATAGTCTTGAATCAGAATAGTTTGATTGGAAAAGACCTTTGAGATCATCAAGTCCAACTGTAACTGCCCACTATTAAAATGTATCCCTGAGCACTTCATCTACCCATCTTTTAAATATCTCCCTGGGCAGCTGTGCCAGTGCCTGACAACCTCTTCGGTGCAGAAATTTTTCCTGATGTCTAACCTGAACCTCTCCTGGTGCAACTTGAGGCCATTTCCTCTTGTCTTAGCACTTGTTACTTGGAAAAAGAAACCAGCAAACATCTTGGGACAATATCCTTTTAGGTAGTTGTAGACAGTGATGAGGTCTCCCCTCAGCCTCCTTTTCCCTAGGCTAAACAACGGCAGTTCCCTCAGCCACTCCTCGCTCCTTGTAGACTGGTTCTCCAGCCACTTCACCAGTTTTATTGCCCTTCTCTGAATGTGCTCCAGCACCTCAGTGTCCTTCCTGTAGTGAAGGGCCCAAAACTGAACCCAGCACTCGAGGTACGGCCTCACTTAATGCTGAGTACAGGGACACAATCACTTCTCTGGTCCTGTTGGTAGGATATGAGAACTGAGAAATTCAGGCAACATCCAGGTATCAAGGCAAAGTCACAGGTGGGATAATGCAATTCCTGAAAGCCAGGGAGAAGGCAGCAATGGAGAGGAGTTAGGAAGGGACTTAAGGAATATTTCTTTTAGAATATTGAGTTTGGATTGGAAGTGGAAAATCCAAAACTGGATGCCAGGAAGACAGGCCTGATCTGGGACAGAGAATGACATTTTTAGTTCATGTGTGCTAACCTCTAACACAGAAAACCTTTCTGCCTATCCACACAACCAAGATACTTCTACACCTGCAGGAACAATTCTGGAGAATATGATGCAGAGAAAAAGTGCAGAGGGACACTCTACATAGGAGCTTTCCTCTCATAAAGGAAAGGAAAGAGTCAAAGGAGATCGGCAAAATCAAGTAGGATGTCGCAAGGAATATGAATGAAGTTAGCTATGACTCAGTACCGTTTCTTAGTACAAGCAAGGAAACAGTCCTCTTCCCAGAAACTGAAGCCATAACCTGCTGGACCATTAATTTCTTGTCATCCAAACTAAATATGTACATTTCAGATTATCTTCTCAAGGCTGGGGGAGGCTTTATAAATCATTCAGGTGGCCATCTGTCACTGAATACTATGATTTTTGCACATTTTACTCAGGTCTGTACATAGCCTCTTTCATATTTAACCAGTGCATAAACTCAGTAATGCATTTCTAGCGCACCCTACCTCATGATAAAAGATGTTTCCCCCCGGATAACAACTCCTATGCTTTCCAGGAGTACCTCACTACCCAAACCCACCACCTAGCACTGAGCACACCCCTCTCCTGTGTCTTTTGGGTGGACTCTGGCACATGAACTGCAGGCAAAGTCCAAGTGCTGTAGTCTCAGCAAGTCTTTCTGTTACCACCTAAACAGAAGTCCACATTGCTCAGTGGTGGATGCACCTTAACTCTATGTCATCGTACGTGATCAGATGGGAATGATAAGAAGATAGTCACTCACAGAGTTCCTTATCTATGCAGGGAAAATGCTAATAAGGGAAAGAATGCCGGTTGTGACAAAACCTCCAGAGACAACACGGTGAAGTTAAGCACAGGTTATTTCGGTTACATGACTTCTTTCTAACTGCCTTTATTATTTTCAGAATAGTACTTAAAATATCCTGAGGGAAAGGCTAATATTTATTAGCTGAATTATTATGAAATTATCCTTATTTTATGGTTTGTGCAATAAAGGTGTACAGTGAGTAACATTTATTCTCTCAGAGAGACTTGGAATTTATCTGTAAGATAAATTTCTCTTTCTCCATTATTAATAGACTGCTGTTATTCCTAATCTTTTTAAGTGTGTCTGGTTTTTTGGATTGAAAATCCACTTGTTTTTCCCCTTTCTTTTGGTAATCTCAGATGTTTCTTGCTATGAATAATGAAAAATTAAACAATGTGACTATAGCAAGAGTATGCTTAGAGCAGGAAGATAAGCTGAGTCACAGGGAGTGCGTGGCCTTTTTCCTCTGTTGTGCTTTGCACAAGGCCTCCCAGCATCACTGACCCTGGCTCTGCTCCACAGAGAAGAATGCAGCATAGCAACTGCCTGTATGCAGGTAGAAATCTTGCAAGGTGCAAGGTACAAGGTCTCTCCTTTTTATACTGGGGAAATACTTCCACTTTTAAAGTTCCCTTTATGCTTTAGTTTTATTTTCTTTAATGGTCTTGCCATCTACACTAAAAAGCTGCAGTGAATTTTATCATTTGATGTCCAAGTCATGAAATGAGATGACAACTAGAAAGGGAACCAAGAACTGCCTGTTCCAGCTTGAGAGTCTCTTTTCTAGCTGCAGTTTTCTCTATTTCATTACTTATAGTGCAAAGATCATAAAAAATCTTTTCATGACCCTTCTGTAATATGCTCTGTTGCACTGAATTTAAAAATTGAGATTACAAATGTAGAATAAAAAGAAAGACTCAATTTCAGCTCCATTGAGCAGTCTATGTTTCCTCTCACTTCTTGCTGTCTTTATACATCAGTCCAGCTCCAATGACACTGGACATTCACCTCTGCAGCCATGGCAGAAAAATTGGCTGAAGCACTGAGGGAGATGAATACTTCAGAAAACAAACAGTTCCAAAACCTCACCACCATTTCTTTACCCATAGTTGTAGAGGGTTTGCATTTCCTTCATGGACAAACTGCATGGAAATATACCTAATATATATTCAAGAAATAACAGCTAATATCATCCAGTATTTGCAGCTTCTTGGAAGTTTCAAAGTAAACTGAAAAAAAAGCTGCATGTTCTCGGCCCTAGAAAAATATCACCAGAGCTTTTAACACAGCGTTAGTCTGCCTGCCTCTTTATGCTTTGGTGTAGAACTAATTTAAGGATCCCTCATAGCTTTCCATCACTGCATGTCTTGGGGGAAAAAGTGCACAAGCTTGTTCTTTTTCTATGCCATTGTTGCGTCCCCTAGGAAGCAAACAAGTGCCAACATCATGTATCACAACGGCCAGTGCAGAGACCCTGTTGCGGGATGCTCCTCATCACCTGGGGACGCTCCTCATCACCTGGGAACCTCCACATTTAAATGATTCAAGCTTGCTGAGGTGCCTGTTCTTGCTGCACTTACTCAATTTCTCACTCTGTGGACGCATTTTGGGTGTAAAGAGGCTTGCACTTCGTTAGAAAAGGGTGAAAAGCAGGAGGAGCAAAAGCCACCACAGTAGGACTGCAGCAATAAATACTTTGACAAACATTAGAAGAGACAAGGCTCGCAGGTGCAACGCCCTTCACAAGGTATCTCTCCCTGTGCAAATGGGAGACCCCAAGAGAAGCCAGGAGGGCGTAACATCCTGCACCCATGGGTTGATTTGTACCTTGCTGGGCTGCTCAATGGGTGCCGCCTCTCATCAGCCACAGCGACACAAGCACAGCAGTTGGGAACCCACAAATGCTGTTTATTCCTCATCTCAGGTGGGAGTGAGACAGAACACATAAAACGTGAACAAAATAAGGTGCAATTCATTTGTTATAATGCTGGGTTAGTAAGGAAATTATCGTTAATTGCTTATGGAAGAAGAGAATTAGAATCATGACCTTTGAGTCACTTTCTATATGAGGCCAGAAAATAAATTTATACTCATTCTGAAGTTTGTAGAAGATCTTTGAGGTGCAAGTCATCTTAATTCTTTTTTCCTGTTAATCCAATTTTCAGGACTTATAGCACAGTTTTATCGTAAGTACAAGAACATTTTTTATATTTTATATATTTTATAGCCAGGAATTTATGAGACCTTTAATGATATTCACTTTTAAAGTAAATATGTGACAGTATAAGACAAGCGTTAATGAAATAAACATCAGCAAGATGTTAAATGGTAAAGCAACATTGGCTCTGAAAAAAAATAAATTAAATTTTATAAATATAAATAAGACTGAGAGAAAAATTCATCACTGGAAACCAGAATGCTCTTGTGTGGGATGTTACATGTATTAAAGCATAGCTACATATTGTGAATATAAAAGAGAGATCGAGTTTGCAATGAAACATGTAGATATACCCTAGACACACATTTTGTATCAATGGTATTTATCTTACCACAATATTTGAGCATCATTAAATTGCATAAACAGCAAAAACTGACATTAAAAGGAATATTTGGGAACATTCTCCCATAACGGAGGTTGCCATTACTTTTTTCAGTACACAGCACAGATTTCATTTGTATTTTTGATATTTTTTCTCTGCTACTAAATGCACAATTCTTTAAGCATGAAGATCCAGCCAGAATATGTTCCTGAATTTGTTAAGTAAGAAAACAAGCACAGAAAGAGGAATCAAAGATCTAATTTGTTACTCTGGCACATTTCTAGCCTGCTCCCAGCCTCCTGTTTCCATGGCTATCTGAAGCTGCAAGTGCTGCTGTGGCTCTTTGCATCTCTTAAAAGTGTCTTCAGATATATAAAAACGAAGGCATAATCTTCCCATATTGAAAATAGGTCAAGAGTGGGATCAGAACTTGCAGAAAGTGGATAATTTTAATTCAGAAATACACACTTTCCTGGCCTTGACCCCCGGGAGTAGAGAGATAAACAGCAGGACCAACTTTTCTGGTTCAGACCCAGTGAAAACATGGATATATCTTGTCAGATTTTCTTCAGTGACAAATCCAGGACTTAAACCCTTAATTTACCATTTGGATTTAACTCAACTTTTAACCAAAATCTAGACCTGATGGATGTACATCTGGTCTCTCCTTCAGCTGCAGGGCTATAGCCTCAAAATGTGAAAGATGATAGATGGGCACAAAAAAAGGAGCCCCCAAAATTTCCCCAGGCAATAGAGTAACTTCAGCCATTTGGACTGAAAGGAAAACAACCTGCGTTTCGATGGGGCAGCAGGAAGAGAGCACCAGGATAAGTTTGCTACTGGGAGTAACGTAGCTGAATTTCTGACTGTTCAGCTTGGGCCCTTTATCCCCAGAGTCAAATGGCACCCAGGGGGCCAGCAGGCACAGTTCTTTTTTCTTCTGCTGAAGGCTCTGGCCATGCTGTATCCTGGGCTACCTCCCTGTGTGGGAGGGGTGACAGCAGTTTTGCTGAGGCTCTTTTCTCCCCACACCTCTCTGAGCTAGGACCCAGGGAGCATTTATGGCAGTACAACAACAACAACAACCAAAACCCAAAACACCTTAGGCGACCTGGGTCGACTGAGTTGTCTCAAACAGACCATCATGCTTAATGTGAACTGAAGAGGGAAAGAGGCACACTGTAATTCAGCTTGAATGGCAAAAGATTACCTATCAAATGTGAACAAACAAGTAAAAAAAAGCTAAACAACCCCACCTTTTTAGAAGTATGATTTGATTTGAGGATTCCAAAGCTTGGCGCCTGCTCTGGGAATGTATTCCAGATAGTTTTTTTAGAAGTATTTCCCCATTATTTGTAAATGGTCAGTACAGAACTGTCAGCTTTATGGAAGTGTTTATTCCTCTTAACAGAAATATCTACCCTGTAATCATTTAACTCTGAGCTAGCTGACTGGACTTCTTTATGTTCCATGGAGAGTGATAGGTACGCTGAAGGTCTTGTCCCTCTCATCCTGTGGTAGGGGGACTGAAATACATCAGATGAATTCTGCAGCAGAAGCGTCAATTTCTTTCCACTGACTTTAATGGCAAACCTACACAAGTGAGGTCAGAGTAGTGTCCTACAAGGTAGACCTGTCTGTATGTACAGATAAATCCAAGAAAAATACTGACTTTTTTCTGTTATAACAAATTTAACTCCCCTATTCCATCTCTTTCGACAAACAAAACAGCTTGTCAAAGGAAAGGTAAAAGATAAAACCAGGTGGAAATTACCTCACTACAAGGATTAATTTGACTGGAAGATAGTGAAATAAAATTAGTCCTTGCAGCATACCACTAAGCACAGTATTTTTCATACGCACCTGAAATATGTAACTGATTTTGCTTATGACTACCATAGATTTTGGCTGGCTTTTCCATTTCATAATCACAATTCCTTGACTTCTTTATGTTCTGCCTTTGCTCAGATATTAATGAAACCCTAGTGGCAAGTATTCAGTAGCCCAGATGAGGTGCCAAAGGTTAGTAATGACTTTTGAACAAACACTGCTGAAGTGGCAGCGCATACTTGAAAAGGCACAATATTTCCCAGCAGTTCAATATCGTATTTTAACTTCGTATGCAGCTAGCCTGTGGGTGTCTTTTCCATTTGCCAACAGCACACAACAGAGTACTGCCATTTTGCACTCTGGTGGGAAAGTGTTACTTCAACCTAATTGACTCTTCTTGCTCCGTGGAAATTATTTACCAAAAAATACTGCAGCAGTAGAACAAAGTGGTTTCAGTAAAAAAACCCTAATTACTTGGGACTTTTTACGGGATGAAGACATTGCATTGTGACAGTAACTACCTCTGTTGTTAAAGTTGAAATGATGCCATAATGAACAAACTCTTCTTAGGCTGTTACTTTCTCTTGGTTTTTGAGTTTGTAGGGAAAAGATAGGAGGGCTATTCACCAAAGGAGAGGGAAAAGGAAGGTTAATCAAATATTGGTCATTTAGCTATATTTGGATTATATTCCAATCTGATTGGCTAAGGGACAAAAACTGCACAAGTACTGAATTTCTTTTGAATAAATTGAATCATAGAATCACCTAGTTGGAAAAGACCTTTGAGATCATCGAGTCCAACTGTACCTATCCACTACTAAACCATGTCCTAAGAAACTCATCAACCTGCCTTTCAAACACCTCCAGGGATGGCAGCTCAACCACCTCCCTGGGCAGCCTGTTCCAGTGCCTGACAACCATCTCAGTGAAGAAATTTTTCCTAATATCCAGTCTGAACCTCCCCTTCCATAGTTTGTATCATCCTATCGCTTGTCACTTGAGAGAAGAAACCAACACCCACCCCATCACAACCTCCTTTCAGGTAGTTGTAGACAGTTATGAGGTCTTCCCTCAGCCTCTTCTTCTCCAAGCTAAACAACCCTAATATCCTCAGTTGCTCCTCATAGGGCTTACTCTCCAGTCCACTCACCAGCTTTTTTGCCCTTCTCTGCACGCGCTCCAGCCCCTCAATGTCCTTCCTGTAGTGAGGGCCCAAAACTGAACCCAGCACTCGAGGTGCGGCCTCACCAGCGCTGAGCACAGGGGCACAATCACCTCCCTGCTCCTGCTGGCCACGCTGTGTCTGACACAGGCCAAGATGCCATTGGCCCTCTTGGCCACCTGGGCCACTGCTGGCTCATGTTCAGCCGGCTGTCAACCAACACCCCCAGGTCCTTCTCTGCCAGGCAGCTCTCCAGCCACTCTTCCCCAAGCCTGTAACGCTGCACTCTGCACTTGGCCTTGTTGAACCTCATTCTGTTGGTCTCAGCCCATGGATCCAGCCTGTCCAGATCCCTCTGCAGAGCCTCCCTTCCTTCAAGCAGATCCACACTTGCACCCAGCTTGGTGTCATTGGCAAACTTGCTAAGGGTGCACTTAATCCCCTCGTCCAGATTGTTGATAAAGGTATTGAACAGAACTGGATCCAGCACTGAACCCTAGAGAACACCACCCATGACTGGCAAACTGAATTTATTTTTTACATTGTCTTGACATTTAAAAGCTAATCTGTAGTTCTGTGGTTGTGATACCATTGCCATAATTCATTCTCCTTTCAGAAATACATAGGAGGGCAAATAAAGTACTTCATGACCATAGAAAAAGAAAAACTATGACTTGGCTCTAAAACAGGAAAAAAAGAGGAGGACTGAAAAGTTTCACAGGCAAACCAGTTTTATGTCAGTTCCCAGAAATATGGTGATAACATTCATTAATCAAACTGTAAATAACTGTGAAATATCAGAGACAAACAGTCAACATGGGCTTGTGAGGAACAGTTTACAAACCAACTTCTGTTCCATGACAGCATGGCAGATTCTGTAGTTAGAAGGAAAAGCATACAGGATTTACATTTTGGCTTTTGCTGTACTTTTGACTCTATCAGATGATAGTTTTGTAACCAGGGCTGAGGAACTTGGAGATGATGGAACCACAATAAGCAACAAAACTGATTGGAAAACAATGCTGTGCGAATAGCATGCCAGCTCATGTCAAACCAGAGGGTATTTGGAGATTGGGTTGGCAATGTCCTGTATGTAGTCTGGTGCTGCACAGAAACTGTGGCAGAAAGAAGGAACAAAAACCCCTGCTTGAGGACCCCAAAGACAATGGGAAGCTCGGAGGAGCTGCTGAACAGAAACAGAGAAGCATTGTGTGTGGGATGGTGGTGCGGCATCATAAAGAGGAGTGTCAAGTATCAGGCACATAAATAAACCCTCCACTTTTGCCAGCGTTTATGTGGTTTCAGCAGGGGTACTATGTCCAGAAAGCTCCATGCTTCCAGGCAAATCTAGAAAAACCCAGCCCATAATTTTAAGATTTAAAACATTCACTTAGGAAAATCTGAGAGGAATATTATAAAGTCTTTTTACTTTTGTAATGGGCAGATGCAAATAGGAGGGGAACAAATTGTTCTCCACACTGACCCATGTGGGGCATGAGGAAGCAGTAAGCTAAAATTGCAACAAAGATTTAGATTAAATAAGAAAGCTTTCTAGGAGGAAAAAGATAGTAGAATCTACACCATGGGAAACTTTAAAAGTAGGATACACAAATGTTTGCCAGGAATGAGTTAAGTACAGCTAATGTTGCCTCATAGCATAGGACTTCTCAGATCTCTTTCGGCTGCTTTCTGGTTTTTTCACTACTTTTTCATTATCTCTATATGTCTCTATAGGAAAAGCTTACACTCTTCTGAGAGAGAAAATGAGCTGGCATGTTCAAAATGAACAATCTTGAAAATATGCCTTCAGGTAAGGAATGTAATGTTAGGTCTTAATGAACCTAGTTTTCTAAAACAGTTGGGGTAAAACACTCATGTTGCTCACAGACTGTGGAGGACCAAATAATACAGTGAAAGAACTTACGATCTCAGTTTCTAAACATAATAGACCTTATTTCAACCTCATACATGTGCAATCTGCAAAGGTTGGATTAATGGAAATGAAGAAGTGAGGATGTAAAATCTGGTTTATTATTATTTGTGCTCCCTAAGTGCATACTGTTAAATGAAAGAAGACCAAAGAGAAGACCTGAGTGTTGGATCTCTGCTTCTCCATTTGCTCCCTGCCTTTTCCCAAAAAACTCCAGCTAGCTCTCTCTGACACATCACGCAAGCATGGTTTGGGCAAGTGGTCACTCACATCTCCCTCAAGAGGTAGCACGGATGAGACTGTGCCCAGCTCAGCTCTCTGTCAGAGTCCTCTCTCCTCTTCAGCCTTTGACCTCTCAAGAGTTTTCTCCCATCTCTCCCAAAGAAATGCCATGTACGGCTCATGTATGTCCTGCAATACGGAAACCACTGTGCTGGACCACACCACAGCTTTCACAATGTCCCAGAAAGTCCAAGCTGGAAAAACATGTACAGAAATGGTCTAGAAACATGATAGGAGCCTCACAGATGGCTCTGAGGACAGAACCCAGAGCCAAGGGCTGTATCAGCCTGAAGGAGCTAGCTCTACAGCATATGGAGCGGACTAGTGATCAATACCTGGCTGTCTTCTGTTTAGCAATGTGACCGCGATCTGTCTCACTCCAAGTAGATTTGCACGGAAGTATGATTAATTCTGCAATTTCATTTATCTCTTCTAAATGTAAATGCCTGAAAAGCAGCAGTTTTGTAGTTAAAATAGGATATCCCAAGCCCCTTCCGCGTTTCCCGTAAAAGATCTGAAGACACTTGGGTTTTGACTTAATATCTACAATGGAGACTTAGTAGTTCATATTCATCATGTGATGGATACTCTTTTCTGTCATTTATTTCATACACTAATAAAAATTAGAAATTGCTAAACAAAGAAGATCAAGTGCTTTCACAATCCTAAGCTGAAATTTATTAAGTATTTGCAAGAATTTGCAGTGCATGATGGAAAAAGCTCTGCCCTTCCTAGCAATCATTTCTAACTGAAGTACCCATCAAGGTTCCTTTGTTGTTATCAGCAACCATTCCAGCAACCAACCAGAATTGTTTTCAAGGTATAAGTGGCAAGCAACTGGGTTTTTTTCTGAAAAAAAAATCTGATTTTTTTAGTGAGCAAGAGATATGCAGATAATAATTACCTCTTTTTTATGTTGCTAATGCATCACTAACAACAAATTAATATTGCTTCCAAGTATTTGAAGTTTGTCTAGAAATAGAAGAATTTTAGTGTTTTGTAAAAATGATGAGGTATCAGAAATATTTTTCCTCACAAATATGAAAAGTAGAGTTTCCATGAACAGTGGTGAAAAATGAAGTGAGATTTAAAAGCAAGCAGAGTGGAAGACTGGACATAGGTTCCTGATAAACTTGCTTGAAACATTCACTGGATATTGTCAGAATACCCGATCTGTTCAGTGGAAATTCTATCCTCAGGCAATAAAAATTTTGTCATATCTGATACATATCTGTAAAAGGTTTTCATTTCAACAAACCAGAGCATTTTGAAGAAAATAAATTAAAGAGCATTCCTAAACATTTTCAAGGCTGGAACACCTACACATAGCAGTTGTTAATATATAGCACATTCTATTTTGAAAATAGTCTGGAGAATGGAAACTGAATGACCCTGTTTTGAGTCTGGGTAAGCTCTATCACAATTATAATTCATTCTTTCAGTACATTACATTCTCTGTGGTCCACAAGTACAATTTCTTTCCTAATTACAAACTTTTTGTAAGTCCATATAGTGCATGTCCTTTTTGGCGCATAAATGTCATTATTCTAAAGCCCGTTTTGAACCGTACTACTTTTACTCAACAGGTGGCAATTGTTCAAAATATTATGGGCTGAATTAATTCCTGATCTAAGTCCATTGACCTCTTTGCACTTACTCAGGAAACACTGTGGGACCTCCTCTGGTTTTATCAGCTATTCGTGATTACAGAAAATAACAACCATAAATGCAACTAGATTTTCCCTGGTGCTTATATAATGTATGCTTCCCCTGCAGCTTTCTATTGCATTTATTCCCATGGCCTGATCACTCTATGTTAATAATCCCGACTGTGAACCAGGAATCCTTCAGCTGCTCATCCCATGAGCTGATGATGACAGGAGCAGATGTGTCTGGGTTTTTGGTCTAGTTGAAATCTGATGAGTTTCTTTCCTCTCATTCCATTAGGAGCAGACAGAACATTTTAATTGTTTTATATCCTTAAGAATTTGTGCTCTCAGGGTGTGTGAAGGTCAATGAAGAAGACAGCTAGCAAAAATATCCTGTGGTATCTGCACAGGAGGAGAACTTTTCCTCTGTCCCATGACAAGTGCAGTAGGATGTTTTTCTGTACCTCTCCAGTTTGCAATGTACTGTACCCTAGTGAAATTCACAGAGCACAGTGGGTCACACCACGGGTCAGCTTGGGCTCACGACAATTCTTCACCCTCTTAACTTGAACCCTGCTTGACTGGCAGGTAGCTGGGTCAGTGGCTTGTTTCTGTTATCATTGCATTTATGACCAGGTCTTTGTCTTTTGTGGGCAAAATGCTGTGCCACCTTCCAGCTGAACGGAGTCCTTTGGTAAAGGACTCAGGAATCTAAAAAAAGCTGGGCAAAATGGTTTTAGTGGCTTTTGAAGGATCATCTTTATATTCAAAAAAAGACGAATTCATTAGAAGTGCCCTGCAGTACAGCTACAATTTTTTTAAAAACTTCCATTGCTATTTGGTGTAAATGCATACAAACAGTGACCATGCAAATGCTTGGAGCTAGGGAAGAGCTGTCTGAGAGACACAATAGATAAGTGACAATTTGAAATTCTTTGCTTTATTTTGAATAAATAGTACTCACTTGTAAATCTGCACATCTGGGTATATACTTTCATTATCATAAAAGTAGATGAACACAGATAATATTTTGTGCATTTGCGTCTGTGTCTTTGATTGACAGATGGCTACAAGTGAAATCAACAAGAAATGAAACTGATATCTTATTTCAATTAGTTTTGATACTGAATAAGCTAAAATCATCACCTCAGACACCAATATTAATATGGTGTCTGAGCTTCAGTCTGTTACCAGGAGTGTGCTTAGAAGAGTCCTAAAACAGAATGTTTTCTTCATTGCTCAAGATTGTAAACATTTTGTAAAATAGACTAGAACTATATAGTCTTTATTTTTGTTTATTTCCCTCCACAAGATTTGACTAATTCCAGAACCATAAAATGCGTTTGACTACGTTTAATAAAATGTGATGGAGTATCACATCCTTCAATAAGGAGAGGACCCCAAACCTTTCCATCTGCAGCTGAAATGAAACTTCAGTCTTACATAAACTTTTGGCAAGCGGACAGGCCAGGGCTTGGTTACTGTAAGGACTCTCAGCACGCTCCCATGTTGATTTTAACGTAGGAGACAGGCACACAAGCTCTAAATGTCTTTTCAGCTTCTTCAATATCAATTTCTATTCCTCACTACTGACTACTCATAAATCAGCTTCTTCAATCTGAAGCTTCTTTTCTCCGACTGAGTCAACATTTCAGCCTGCCTCTGAAATGTCTGAGCTTAATGGCCTTGAAAATAACCTCTGTTTTTCCACCTGCCACTCTCTCCTGTAGACAACCTTTCTGCTATGATGACAACATCACCTTTCCTCCTGTTGTCTGATTAAACACCTCTCATTCTGCCATAATACCCAGCCATTTCCTAATCTTGCTCTTTTTTTTCTTTCCCAGTGAAGTTCCAGCTGTTTTCCTCCACCTCAGAACAACAAAAAAAAAGCTCAGGGCCCTTTCTCAATCAGATCCCATCTGATCACTGCAATTTCCTCTTCTGTAGTTTCCTCACCTCCCTGTCATATTCAGACTGCTTCCTCCAAAACCAGTTTGACTGTTTCCATCTCAGACATCCCTGTCCTCCACTTTCACGAACAACTTCACAGCAAATTTTAACTGCTTACCCTTGCATCTACACTTCTTTACCTAACTGAATGGCTGAAGAAAGGTAGGAGAAGCTCAGCCCTGCTACAACAGGGTTGAAAATCAGCCATCTCTAGTAGGGAAGGCATTGACTAACACTAGGATGGGATTCTGCCTATGCTAAAAGACGAGTCCCTTATTTACTTATATATCACCTTGGCAATGCAACTTACAGAGTTGATAAGCTTTTGCATCCATCTGCATTTGTTCATATGCACACATGCTTAGTTTTACACTGCTGCTGGCTTTCTCAGTCAGGTGTGTCTTGACGGAGCCATTTATCCATCTGAGCGACTCCAGAAGACGCAAGCCAAGGAAAAAGTTTAAATGTATCCATCATGGTGTGGGATGAGTAATAGAGCACAGTTTATGCTTCGTCACTCACATTTCTGGAAATCCTGTTTGCTCCAGAAAGCTAGACATGAATCCAGCTGTAGCGGGTGGAGCTTTGGTTTACATGCCAGCAAGTGGCATGGCAAGAAGGATTTAGTAGGTGTAAATGCCATCATACAGAAGTGTCACATAAGTTCCACTGTGGTGCTAACTAATGTTCACCTTTTGCTCAAAGTGATTTCACTGAATTGCCATGAGTGAGGAACCAAACCTAACTTTCCCCCAAAGGGTAATGATTCAATATGCTCCATAAAACTAAGTGTGAAGTCTGAAATAAAAATATTAGACAATATACTCTGTTCCTGTGAAATATATAAAAAGAAATTACTCTTCAAAGTAATACTATCCCATCTCTGCGTGAAACTCAATACTCCTGCTGATCTATTTCATCTGGAGAAGGTGTTTCCCTCTTTTAGGTTCTATTATGCAGATTTTTTTGTGGAATTGGACCAGTTTTCTTCTGAGACTCTCTTTAACAGAAGCATTTTCTGTGGCCTTTTATGGTCAGCCATGTGTCCTCAGGGTTTCAGAGATGCAAGAATATCCACAGCAAGGAAAGGAAAAGGAAAGGAAAGGAAATTAGAATTATGCTACATTTGTGTTATTAAAAAAAAAAAAAGAAAAAGAAAAAAGGGAACTAGGGTCATCAGACTGAATGTAGGTAGGTGTTCAGCACATTAAATAAAAACAATTTTTTGCAAGACAATCAAGTTAAGGGACGATGCCTCCCTGAAGACAATAGGCCTTCTGTCAAGCAACAATTTAATCTTAGGTGGTTTGTGACACCTGCCATGTAGGAAACTATTATCCATACGCATGTTCCATATTTTCTGATCTTCCTTCTTTTGTATTTAAGCCTCATCTTCACACAACCAAATTTGAAGTCTGTAGCTTGTTAAGGAAATATGAAGAGCAGAATCTGATGACCAAAGGAGTAAAGATCTTTTTTTATGCAAGTGTCCTTTGTAATTAGAAGCACAGCATGAGATGTACATATTTCTTATGAAAAGTACTTACATAATTGGTCTCTAAACTGTTTGCCTGCCAAAGATATTTATGAGATGGCAATAGGTCATAAAAAGCTCTCTCCAATATCTGGTCTGACATATTCTCACTATGAGTGATAGTTACTGTTCATAATTTTTGCTGTAGCTTGAGCAGTAGCTTCAAGTTTCACACCTACATTTGGAGAAACACAAGCTTTTAAACATTGTTTAATAAGGTATGTTAGATAAAAGTTACTATGGTGTTGAGATGTAAAAGCATTTTTGCATCCCGTACAATTTTGCTTTCATGCAGCAATACAGCCTAGCAGAGAAAAGGCAATAGGAGGGGACCCACAGCATTTGGCTTTCTCCTATTAGTTATACTACCAGCCAACTGAGAAAATCACTCTCTCCTGTCGTGCAAGTGTGGTAAAGTAATTTTAGCGATCTTCTGAAATGATTTGAGGTAAATCCACACGCAGCTGCTCTGTGTAATTACAGGCCTGCCCTGGTTTTGCCTGGGACTGTATTGAACATCGTGTATAAGTGAAGGACGTACAGCAAAACTGAGAACATTGGAATGCAATCTGGATTTGGATTAGTAGAAATAATTCATCAGTAATTCAAGAACTCCAACAAAGTGCTGCACATTTCTTTTGCTAGATGAAGATGTTGACAGTTGACAGCATCTGGGATGGAAGAGGGGAGGAGGATCTCTAGCATCGGCACTACAAGAGGACAGACAAATTTTATGCTCGGTTGGACACATTTTCATAGCAGCAATTTTTCACTGGTTACTGGGCTTCATCTTTTCCAATTCTATTCCCAAACCACAGCTTATTCATAGCCTACTTGCAGTAATTCTTTTAGATTTATATAAACTTGTGACTATTGTTATCTGAGTTTTAAGAGTTTCTCTGCTATTCTGTTTCTAGTGGGTAATTTTAGCTACAGTTTTGTACTAGAGTAGTTTAGCCAATTAAAAACAGAGAGAGTTTCTGATTAATACCTACAATTTCTCTCTTCTTTGGTTTTCAAATGCCTTGTGCTGCATATCTCTTCTGTATCAACAGCTGCACTTAGTAGACAATTATGCTTTTCCCATCAGTGAGCTATGGACACAAAGCATAGAAAGAATTGGCAAGTACTTTGCCTCTAGCCCATCATTCCCTCTGCATCTTCTTGCTATCTGTCCAACTACCCAAATGGAGAAATTCAATATATGGCTCACACATATTTTAAATTGAAAATAATTTTCCTGAGGAAAGGAAGATGCTGTATTTCTTAGCTTAAGCAAGGTGGAAAAACATTTGTTTTGCAATCTATCTAGAGACATTGCTGCAAAAAGTTCTATAGCTCAAGGTCATCTACTTCTAATGTCCTCATAGATTTGTCTTCTGTTGTAGGTGTCATTTTTTTCTAGGAGGTATTTCACGTAACCCAAATTTGTTTCCTATCTTTCTTTCAAAAAGAAGAGTGGTTTTCCATAAAAATTTTATTATAGAATCACAGAACCATCAAAACACAAAATGGTTGAAGTTGGAAGGAACCTCTGGATATCATTTGGTCCAACCTTCCTGCTCAAGCCAGGCCATCTACAACTGGTTGCCTAGGACTGTGGCCAGACAGCTTTTGAATATCTCCAAGGGTGAAGGCTCTACAGCCAGGGTTAAGTCACCCTCATAGTGAAAAAGTGTTTCCTGATATTCAGAGGGAATCTCCTGTATTTCAGTTTGCACTCATTGCATCCAGTCCTTTCACTGGGCAGCACTGAAAAGAGCTTGCTTCTCTCCTCTTTGCACCTTCAGTCCAGGTACTTACATTGATAAGATACCCCTTGAATCATCTCTAGGGTAAACTCAGCTCTCAGCCTTTCATTACAGGAGTCATGCCCCAGTCCCGTCACCGTCTTTGTGTCCCTTCTCAAGATTCTCTCCAGTATATCCATGTCTCCGTTGTGCTGGGGAGCACAGAGCTGAACACAGCATCCCAGGTGTGGTCTTCCCAGTGCTGAGTAGAAATGAAGGCCTGCTGGCAACACTTTACCTAACAGCACAAATCATTGCTGTTGACCAGGATGATTCAAAGACATATTTTGGTAGATGGTGTTGACAACTTTGTGAACCTTCATCAAATCAAATCTGATACCATACTTTCCTAATCGTAAGCTCTTTTCTTCTTGAGTTCTATTGACTATGATCTTACAGATAGAAATGAAGTGACTTGTAAGTTTTGTGAGCAAAAGTCACAAGCACATGTAAATGAGATGCAGCATTGAGCTGCCTTCATACAATACAGAATGAAGTGCAAATAATCCAGTCAAAGAAAAATTATGCCAACAGTGGCTCAGATTTTAAGGAGATGATAATTTTATGAAAATGTATTTGTCTTTAAGATTCAAATGTAGAGCAAGACCCTAACTGGAAAAAAAAAAAATCATGTTAAGAGGTGCAACATTTCTTCTAAACCAAACTATCCAATCCACTTTCTTTTGTTACACAGTCAAATATTCTTCCCATTTCAAAGCATGGCAAAGCAGAGTTTGCAACAATGAAGTTTGTGGATCACCAATGATTTGTGGGGGGTTTTCCCTTTTGTGCAGCTCCTAGTGCAGGATGACTCTTCATCCACTGTCATAAATCCACTGTCATAATATACAGAACACAGACAGATGAGCTTCTTAATTTTAAATACCTGAAAATTCTGCATGTATGTTTTCCTAGCGCTGGGAGCCATTGCTACCAGCAAGAAGCTTTGACTTTAACGGCAGGAGTAACACAAATAATCTGGAAGTTTACCTGACCAAATATAAGGTCATGCATGACATTCTGCTGTACCTTAGGGCTCCAAAACTGCAATTGATAAAATCCTGGATGTACCAGGTGTACCAGCAATAATTACGATTCACCAAGGTAACCAACCAAAAAAGAGTGAAAATCAGCCTTGAGGCATAACATGTATAGTGTTTCCAGTGAAAATAGGAAAATATGTATACTGCTCTAAAAAGGAGAGATCTTCCCCTAGAAGTCTATATCAAATTCTGACCAGTTGAGTCCAAGAAAGAGTTGCAAAGATTGAATGCTACAAGTGTGTTCAGGGGTAAGGAAAGACAGGATGATACGACAGAAGAATTTCATTTATTTTTGTCAGCAAAATTAAGACGGAGATGGTATGTAATTGCTGTTTATAAATACATATGGGAGAAGAATGGGGAGGGAGGAAAAACCAACCTCAACCAAATTTGAGATCAATTTTGGTGTTTTGACACAAGAACAGATTGCTGGAAATTAGAAATAAGATTCTGATGCCAAAGGTATCGGAGCCACCTTCCAGTGATAGCAAAAGAAATACTTTTGCTCCTGAACGTAACCTCTTAAATGCATGGAAGTGTCAAAATAGCTCTCCATAAGAGCAAATTATCCAGGAAATCTCTTCTGGGTCTGTATCCCACATAGCTACAGCTAAATTCCAGGACTGCCCTGGATGAGTAACCACATAAAGGCTGAAATAGCTCATGAAGTGCTAGATGAGATATATCTGTAGCAATTCAGTTTCCTCCTAGGCTGGTAGCATTTCCAATCTTAGCATGAACAGATTTTTGTTTCTGAGCTACAAGTGATTCAACTAGCTAGATAGCTGCTAACTACCTCTGTGCCAGCAGCAGCTCAGCTTAACCAGAGTGAGCAAATGGGTGTCAGTAGTTGCAGCCAGTAATTCCAGCCAATTCCCACCACCCTGCCTTGGAGATGAGCAGCTGCCAACAAAAAGGGGTGAACAGGCATGAGTCAAAAGAAGGTTACACTTCCAAATTGCTTGAGAAGTACCACTCCGGAAGAGCAGATTGAAAGAAGATTTTAACTAACTCATCCTCAGCACTCAAATACCTAGTGACATAAACCCCATACCTGACACCATAAGCAAACTGTGGGGAGAAACCAGCTTTCCTCCCTCATCAACTCATACAGTGGGGAGAACTATATTCCAGAGGCTTTCAGCAAATTTGTGGTTCAGGTTGCAGCACTGGTAACAGCACTGCCCCTGCCATTGCTTAAATCCAGCTGAGCAAGAAAAGAACTTATGTTCTGTGCTCAGTTCCCTTATAAGTTACAGTTACATTTCCAAACACTCCATTCAAAGATATATTAATAAATGATGACTTAATATGACAGATACGCTGTGCCCATAATTTTTCTCTCCTTATCTGGCAGTACTTTTTACAGGTAGTCATTTTTTGACTGCTGTTCTAACAGCTATGTCTTTCACACTGTGCACCATAGCTGATGTTGTCAAGCTACACTCTGCCTGGTATGTATCTGTGTGGTTTAACTATAGGTTTATTGAAGAGATCATGGTCATTATCACTTATTTTCCTTGAATGCATATCATCTCACACAGAGCGCTGCTATTATTCCTGATATGAGCATATCTAAGCAGGGTCATTTTCAAAACTAATTCAAAATATCATTTAATATTTCCTCTAATGGCACAAGACTGATTTACAATTCTGCAGAAAAGTTATTTGCACTGTTATATAGCATGGTTAATAGCTGAGGTCCATAAAGACTGCAATCAAGACATTCCATCATGTTTTATATATGGCTGTCTTTTATTGACAGATTTCTTTTCCACTATATATGCCCTTTTACATGAAATATGTCTTCATTTCTAGTGAGTTAATTCACCCTTTCTCTATCGTTATAGCTACCACTGAACCTTTCATGTGCTTAATACAGAGTGGTGTAATATTGCCAAACACTAAATTTCTCTTCTTATTTCCATAAATATGAAATTCTTAATTATGTATTTGCTGTAACATTAAACTTAAGTAAATAAATTAGCTTTGACAAGATGGAGATGACAGTCTTAAGACATGCCATCTGGGAACAGTGGGATTTTTTTGCAGTTTTGTTTCTCACTCCAGATCCTACTGTGTCCTAGCATGGAAAGATCTGTTAAGGAACAGTGTCACCAGCTAAAGCATGTTGGATAACCTTGTGAGGCCAGCAGAGCTGGACGGAGGGCTACAGCAGTGTTTAAAAAACTATGGTCAGTTTGCAAGCTCTGTGAGAGCCTAGAGTTGGAATTGCTACAACTTGCATTGATTCTGCACGCTTTTTATATGACAGCAATGACAAATGAAGAGTGGCATAATTTTTGTTTCAAAATGCAAAACTTCAGAAAAACTCAGAATCGCTTGCAGTCCTGCCATAAAATAGGGCTCAGGTTTGACATCAGTTGATGTGCTTCTTTGTAAACAAAGAAGAGGATGTGCATAAGCAGGAAGGCCGTGTGGAAGAACAAGGATTGAGCCACAAAACATGAGGTAGGGGTCAGCACGTGGTTCAGGAACTGATTCCTGATGCTAGGCAAATCATTTGACTTCTCTATGTAAAACAGAGATGATAATGTCTCCTGGAGTGGAGACAGCTTTTTAAAGCTGGTGTCTTTCTCTTCTCAAACAACAAAGACCATGACTTTGCTGGGGGCACCTACACACTCCTGGAAGGAGATAGTATTTGCATGACATTTGCTTTGAGAGGAAATCATATCCTAATAGTTTCATTCCTGTCATTCTGCTCTTTCTTGAGCTATACCAAAGCTCTGAATTTCTTTTGAGTCCTTGAAAAGCTTCTCATTTAGTTATTTAATTTAGTACTTTTATATAATGCTTATGATCTTGGCAGTTGGATGCTTTGCACAAAAGTAAAAATTTAACATTACATAAGCCACCCACAACAGGTAACAGAAGCTGTTGATACTATTGAAAAACTTGACAGTCAAATTAACTAGAATTAAAAAAAGGCAAAACAAAATAAAAAAAACAACACACAAAGCAAAATCCAAATCCATCAAAAGCTAAACACAACATATCAAATTTACATTGTACTCTCCAAGCCACAAAATTCAGACACTTGGATCCAAGTGCCAAACAGAAAACTCCTTCTGCTGAAAAAATTTCTGCCCCAGTCGTACTCACACCTGGGACCAGACTGGCTGGTAGAGATTCCTTACTGCCAGACAGCAGGGACAACAGGTACAGACCTACCTCCCAATTTTCTTGGCTATTTGCTTTTGAAGAGTAAAAGCATTTTCCTTCTCTGGAATGTGAAAGTAATGATGTCACTATTTATTTCAAGGAAGAAGGTGGGTAAAGTTCAGTGCCCCTAGGAAAACAGAAGTCTAAGAGAGCCATGAGGCAGCCACAAGTTGGGCTGCTGTTTCCCTCCTCACATGTCAGATGAACATCTGCCCTTACTCAGTTTCATAGGGACCATGTGGCTCTATACTTTCTAAATGCTGGGTTTTATGTAATTAGAAAAACATCTGGGATGTAAGGGATTTTCAGCTCTCGTGTGCGCAAAAACCAGTATGTTAATTGATTTAACTAAGCTTGTTTTCAGAACTCTTTATGAAAACGAAATCTTGCTTTGAGAGGTAATGTGATCCTATGAATTAGCACTGGGATGAGAAACAATTAACTCAACAGACTATTACTAAAATGTCATTTGTACCTGGCCCACACTAGCAAAAAACAGGAGCTTCAACAAAATGCAACCTGCCACCATCATCCTTCCCTCCCCCTTCCCGCTCAAACACTCCCCCCTTCCAATCAGTCAGCTAGGCAGGTGGCCTGATCTTCAGAGGTTCTAAGCACCTGCAACTTGCTCTGACTTCCACATCTTAAAAAACAAATTCCATGGGTGGTGTGAATGACTCCTATCAATGAAAATCAAGCTATTTGGGTAAAAAGGTAGTGATTTCATGCTCTTTTTTTAGGTTCTGGCTGCATTATTATTTGTTTATTCCATTTCAGAGATCATAATAGTTTCACAGAAGTATAATCTTTGTTTCTTAGGAAAACACTATATAAATGTCAGGTTTTATTAATTTCTCATTACCTCTGCACTGAATGTATTTGTGACAGCTGCTGGCTCCAGAAGGTACTCTAAGGTGAATAATCCAGAATAATCCAGGGCTTCAGTCTGCGTGATAGACATGGAGCTGAAATGTAAGAATATTATGAATACTGAGATCTAAGCACTTTTTGTGAATATTGCAGAAGCAGTAGTATAGCCATGATGGTCTAAGAGCAGAAGAAAAGCAAAGTTTGTGGACTAAAGCGAAATGTTTCATTAGACTGGTTTGCTGAAGTTGGAAACAACACAGAAGTGGTTGGACACATAAGCCCCTCTTCAGGACTGAAATAGAAACAGCAGCTGCAAAAGCTGAAATTAACCCATCAGACTGCCTGAAACAAAAAAAAAAACAAGTAGTGAGTACCTGTGGAGACAATAAGCTTGTTAAATACTCTGGAAACAGTGAGAACTACATTTATCCCTCCTCAAGGCTAGAGAAGTTAGGCTGATATGGAGGGTATTAAGTGAGAACGTGCCTCAAAGGAGGCTTTAATCTCTTAGTATTTGTAAGAGACATGATTTCTAGTACTTGTTCTCCTGTTTTGGAGATATTTCTTTGTGTGTCTATGAATAACACCAAAAATCTCAAAGACTGTGTGGCTGCTTATCTCCCACTGGAAGATGGGTGTTTCTATCCATCATTGACTGCATGAGCTCATTCTGGTGCATCGCAGTTGTTTATTCTTAGCTATTTTGTCCAAGGAGGCATATGGCACAGTGGATGGGCTGCAAAAATGTCTTGTAAAGGCTCCAACGATGATTGCAGTTGTGAGATGTGTTGCCAAATTCAATTCTTGCTGCTCAAACACAGTCTTCGTTTCTTTGGTACACACTAGCTCTGAGCATTTGTTGCTGAAGTTAGCAAGGCTAGAGCTATATGAAAGGTAAGAGTTCTAGTTCTGACAAAATTTCTTTTCATTTATGACCTTCTAAGTTTTTAGATTGTTTATATCGTTTCCATTTTAAGCTGGTAAGAATAGTGCTTGACAGTATTTTAGGTCTTTTTAACTCACAGGTGTCATCCAGCTGCCCACGAGAGTACACCTGCACAGTGAAGTACACCTAATATTTAAAGCAATCTCCAAGAGCAATCTCTACAGAGCAAGTGAGGTGAAAAGCCCCGTTATTTTGAGTAGTGGTTGTTTTTCTTCAGGCACAAGCATATTTAGCTGTGAGTCTCTTACCACAACTAGTAAATTGTAGTGTGACAGTTATTAGATTAGCGAAGGTGGTTTCGGTGCAGTGATATGCAAGACAGTTTGATGGAGGGACAGTTGCCATTGAATTTGATAAAAATCAATGAGGAAATTCATATTTTCAGTGTAAACGATAAAGCTGTCACTTAAGTATATAAGATAGAGCATAGGCTTAGTGATATAAAAACTTAGAATCTATTTTCCTTTACATTTTCCTTTTTTTTTTTTTAAGATAGCTTATGATAGAAGCAAAGTATTATAGAATTATCTTTACTCTTATACTGTATCAATTGTCTGAAGAACTATGACTAAAATGAAACTGTGTAGGGTAAGGACTAACTAGATGACTTTTTGATTTGTATGGGCTGGAGCACATAGGGTTGATATTCATCTTGGAGGCATAGTGAGGACAAAGAGGGACGTTATCAGAACGTGGAATGTGATGGACAGACTGGAGACATTCCCACTGTACATGATGGTACTATAATGAGGAGATTGTTATGGTCAATAACTGGTTCACTGTGAAAAAATGTTGTTTTCTGCACAGTGTATTTCTTGACTTCATTAATCATAGTGTCATCTAGTTGCATATTTGCACTACTTGTGGTTTAGGATAGAATTTCTTTGTAAGACAGGAAAAAATTGGTTTGCTATTTCTCTTCTGGCTCTTTTGCTCAAGTAGCCAGTATAGTGGTCCAAGAGGGCTTTTTGTCTTGAGACTTCAAATCCAACATATTTCCTTGTCTTCTTCCTGAACTTGCCACAGGAGGAGCTATACTGGAGTTAACTTCTGGATTGTTAAGGAAGCAGTGTGAAAGAAAGAGTCAGCAAAGTAATTCTAATTCCCCATATACAACCATGTCATCTGGTTGTTCTCTAGGGACACATTTTGGTTTGGAGTAGACAGTTCACCTTAGGTTAGGAGATTTTTCATTGAATGGTTCTTTTTCAGGTAGAGGCTGAGGCAGCTGTTGAGTCAGTCTTGTGTTCAGTGTCTGTTGTGGATATTTTCATAGCATTTTGGAGTCTTGCAGAATGGTTGGGGAAACTTAAGAAGTGCTTCATTTTAGTCTGCTTAATTCAGTTAATTTAGTGATTAAATAAAGGAAATAATTCCATTTGTTTTCTAGCATTCTCATACACAACCCCTACAGTGCTTTGGAACATTGAATCTTAGTCGAACGGTTACCAATGGTCATGTCCTCTAGGAGGCTATTATGCTTCTGGAACAACCTCATAAAGTAGATGTCACTTTTTGAGCTAACAATTTATCACCTCTCTCTGCTAGCACACTGTGTCCATTTCAGAGATACCAGCTGCCTTTTCTTTTTGGCAATCTAACTTGTTAACATGAAACAATTAAGTTCAGAGTAATTGATCTTTACCTGCATCTATCTTTGAAGTTCGTGGCTTTCATTTCAGACCTGCACAAGGCCTTGCATTCCTGAAAGCTATCTATTTTCTCCAACCACAGTCATTGGTCCAGTAAAAAACTATCCCTGCCTACAAACTTTTCTTTGCCCTAAGCTAACTCAGCTTCTGCTGAAGTGCAATGGCATGATTCCAGGTTCTCAGGAAGGTCAGAAGGATTATAAACAATTAAAACCTTCTTAATCCCCATTAAATGTCAGTGAGTCGCTGAGGAATGCCCAGGGCAGACCAAAAGCTATTGCAAGGAGACAAGCTGATAGGGGCATGCTCCTGTGGGAAAGACAGAGGGAGCTGATCTATCCGAGGTCCCCATGCAGGTGGTGGACAGACATCTTAAAAATGAGCATGATTTCTTTTGGTTTTAAAAAGGGAATTTTTTTTACTAGTAGTGATTTTGCCCTGAAAAACAAGACTTTAAATAGACTGCCTACTCATTGCATTATTCACTACCCTTGCCCTCAGATGGAATGGCAGTTCAGGGTTGGAGCTGCTGTGAAGCATGGAGAAGACCCCACAGATAATAACTAAGAACTACAAGCCAGGAAGCCAGCTTCTTGTAGCCTTATCTCAGGACATGCCTGCATGTAGGAAAGTGCACAGTTAGCATCTGAGTCAGAAAATGGCTAAAACCTAGAAGGAAGATGAAGAGAAAATTATTTACAAGGTTGGATAACTCAAAGTATGCTTTTCATATATGTCAGCTATGATAACGTCTATGAAGTGGGAATTTAGAAGTGTCAATTTTTCTAGAGTTTAAAAAGATTTTAAAGATGAACTCGTCTGTTTATGCATCATGGAAACATCCAGAACTGTCTTATTCGGAAGAAAATAAAACACTAGTTCTTTGGCAATACTGTTGCGTTCATGTGCCATCTCACAAGCTACACTTAACCTTTTTGGAAAAAAACCTTCTGAAACCTTGAAGGGTGGATTGTTTCTCAATTGTGTGATCAATCTTTTTGGGTTTCCTAAGAGTATATGGTAATTAGCTACTGCCAGGCAAAAAATGTTAAGAGCAGCTGGCCTGTTGTTTTAATACAAGAACAAATCTTCCAGTCTCCAGAGACTATGATTGCCTGAAAGAAATGAGAATGTAATGTCCTCAAAATGGATAGCAAATGAAGTGAGGAAAACCATTGTTTCAAACTGAATCTTTAGCCTACAATTCTGTCATGTGTGGTTATAAAAAAACATCTTATATTCTGCCTATGGCCATCATAAACCCAAATTATTTTTGTGTTGTCCAAGCTTTGTTTCAAATAAAGTAATAAAGGAAGAAATTATGGGTTTGAGGAAGAACTTGTGCATCTTTTCTTTTCCAAGCTCTCGGATGAATCATAGTCACACATGTCTGAGTAATCAATTTCACTAGTACATTTCCCAAACTCCCCAGCTGTAACTACGACAACGCAGTTAGAGATTGAAATTGTCTTTAAAAAAAAGAACTTAATTCATCCAGCTACTTTACACTTTGTTAAGAGTAATTAGTAGCAGTAAGATAACTTTCTAGTGCTGAATTGACCCCTGCAAAGCAGACATGAGGCCATAGGGGCAAGCCATGCATTCAATCTCCAGCCTATTGCTTTATAAACATTCTAGAATTAGGGAATGCTGTAAAAAATGGGATGTTATGATGTAATTAAAGGCAGTACTACTATATCATAAATATAAACATACATATTGTTTTGATGGATGGATAGCATACTTAAGTGCACGTAAGACATCTCAGTTCCACTGGTAAAGGATAATTTAATTTGAGGCATTTCCTCACTTTGGAGTGCTTGGCTTTGCAGCTGTTACAGTTTTGCTTTTATCTTATTTATGTAGTTCAAGAGAGACCACCAGGTTATAGCAGGTCTGTCTACCCTGGACAATAGGTCATGCAAGAGGACAGCACAAAGTTGACAGCCTGGAAATTTCACTCTGCTGCCGACTCCACCACCACTTTCTGCTGTGACCTTGGGTCACATCACCTTTTTCTTAGTGAATCTACCGCTAAAACAGGAGCGGTACAGGTTGGGTCTAGTCGAACTTATATCAACCAGCTGCACCACTCTGGCCCAGAAGGTACTGCTCTCCTTCAAACCTGTGCCTGGTGTCCTCCTTTATTCTGGAGAGAGACGTCTGGGCCTGACTGGTGAATAATGCAGTCTTAAAACAGGGAACAGAAAATGAGGCCGTAAAATTTTCTGTTCTGAATTAGAAGAGAGGAAAGACAGCAGAAAACTTAGTTTGCTTTCATACATAAATAAGTCCAGAAAATATGAGAAAGTTCTATATTAGACTGAACATATTAAAGTATATTACCTGTGTTTATTGGTTTCTGCTGTTTGCTGGAAGTTATCCATAGCTGCTGAGGATAGTTAACAGAGAATTATTCATGGGAGCCAAGCTAATGCGGGCACTAAACAGACCTGATTCATTGTGACTGGCACTTGTGCTTTCCTGAATTCATTATCAGTCACTTCACTGCGTATCTCAAGTAAAAGACTGAAGTTACATTAAATGTATCAAGCAGAAGGCTGATTAAATGCTTACCAGTACCAAACTGACATTTTGCTACAGCAACAAATGTTTTTACATATCACTATCTTTGGGTTGGGAGAATTTCAAAGTTATATGTTTATTAACCAATTCATTTTTTCCATTTTCCTGACTTAACTGAGGATAAGTTTTCTATTGTGACAAATAACAACCACTGATGTTTTCTACTATATTCTGCAAGAATTTTGGTACAAGAATCGTTATTTGCAAAAAAAAGAAATGCTTCTCTATACAGATTTAGGTTCTTCCTTCTCCAGTAAATAGCAGGTAAAATTAAAATGTTTCTGTATGTCCAGCCTTTTTTATTGTTATACTTACTAATCAAAATCTCTTCTGAGGTGATATTCTGTCGCTCCAGGATTATTTTAATGGCCCCCATGAATTCTTTTGGAGAATGTAAGTTACCTTGGGGAAGGAAAAACCTTATTTCACTGGGGCCATTTAACAAAAAGACATACCTAGATATCCAGTAGCATTTGAACCAATTTCTCCCTTTTATAACTCCAGTTAGATCTTCCTCTTGCTTCTAAATAGGCATGGACAGAGATCATTGTTAGCATGCTCAGAGGAAGGAATACAATGCGTGTGTCTGTGTGAGCATCTACATGCCTCTTTATATGTCCCTCTGTCTAAACCATACCAGAACAGACTAGAGTGGTCTAAAGTGTATGATAGGTAGCAGAATTCATCTCTAATATTGTCTTCTACTACTAATTATATCAGGTAATAACTTTCATAGAAATAATGTCATTTTTTCAGAAATGACAAAAGGGAACCTATTCTTTCACTTAAGAAGTGCTGTTATCTACTACTCTGGCAAAAAGACATTTTGCACAATGCTTTTTCAATTCCACTCTTTTAAAAAGGAGACACCCATTTGGCTTTTTTTATAGAACTCTCTACAGAATAGGTTCAAAGCCCACAAAACCCAGGGAAAGTTAGCAACTGCTTAGGATGGGTTTGGGTCAAGATTATACTGACTTTTATCTAGTTTTTTTGCCTTCTGTACACCTTTTCTTTAACAGAAGGTACACAAAGGAACTTTATGATAGAGCCATTGTAAACTCCACATGGATAAAGAAAAATTAAAAAATAAAAAAGCAGAAGAATAACTTATATTAGAACTAGAGATATCATGTTAGATACACAATACACCATTCTCATGATAACCATTATTCATAAGGATGACTCACACCAAAAACTGATGTGTATTTATTTGAAATATTTTTCCATTTATTGTTCTCTACAGAATCAGAGGTGATGAGGTGACAGTACGTCTGCTTTCTTTTATACATTGATTAAAAAAGGGAAAACAAAAGATCTGCCTCATTTCTGTGAGCAAGTAAGCATAAAATGCTTGTCTGTATTTCTTATGCATTAAAGAATCTGCACAGGGTCATGAACAGTCAGCATTCATCCAAGCCCACCGACACACGGGTGTTTCCTGAAGAACTCCTATTAACTTTATGGTAAATTATAGACATAAATCTCTGTGCATGCTCAATAGAAGATTAGGCACCTATTGTTAGAGAAGAGTGAACAAAAATTTGACCGAACCATACCAGACATAGATTTTATTTCTTGTACTTTAAAAGGATATTCCATTCAATACACCAAAATCCCTCTTACTTCCATACATTGGGATGATTTGTGCTTGTTTGTTCTTCACTTTATATTGCAAAATTCAAGATTCATTCAGCTAATAGCATAGTGTCAGAAAGGGAAAAATTACTACTATTTGTTCATATTTTATTCACATGTGGTGTATGATATTTTGTTATTTAAATTATAATCAGTCATTTTATGCATTTGACTCCTTGCCATGAATAGGAATTTTCATTCAGAACAGGGACCTTGCATGTGCTCCTACTCTTCATTAAATATTGTCTTACTTCAGGTGGTAACGGAAGTCTGATGGAGGTAGAAGAGGGGTTTCTTCTATTATTTCCCTAGACAGAAAATCAAAGGTCAAGTCCCAGATTCCTACATGCATTTTGAACTTACTAGAAATTACATCTGTTCTCTGCATCTGATGGGTTTGATTACATTTCTAGGGTTTTTTCCCTAATGTGCTGTCAATCTGGCAATCTAATCCATTTTATAGGAAGTTGGCATCATATTATGAGTTTTCCCTGTAAATGAAAAAAACATAAAGCATCCAAGATGCTTTCGTTCAGCCATTCAGCTAATTCATATTACAGGGAAATAGAATCCCTAATCAAGCACAGAAAAATCTGTCTTCAACACGGCTTCTTTTCAGAAAGCCATTTCCACGTGCACTGTAGAGGGAACATAAACATAGGGCTTCGGACATCACTTTGAGAGTTGGACACTGAAAAGACCTCTGCTAGAATGCTTAAAATGCATTAGCTAAATACTTCATAGGATCTATCTCTTAGATCGATAATTTACACTCAGATTTACAAAGGAGCTGGTAGAGAGAAATGTGATGGTGAAAGACAGTGAATTGAAGTCCATAGCGTTTTCAATACCTGTTGAACAAAAGTGTGTATATGGACACCTAATAGGGCTCCCATGATGCTGGGTATTCTGTTATGCTGAACAAAATCCTACATCTGAGCCCTAACTAAGAATTAAAGCAGATAATTATCAAAATAGGTCAGTGATCAGTGAGTTACTACCAAGTTAGTCATCGCTTAGTCTAGTCATCAGACAGATATGACGGAAAATGAATCTATGCAAGTCCTAAAGTAAGATTGAAAACTCACAGTTCACTATTCATTTGAAAGTAATCGGTGCTTATATAAATATATATAATGATTTTCAGACACAGTGTAAAAACTTCATGTAGGGCAGGGAAATTATCTACGTTATCAGAATATTTTACTTAATAAAAATAAAATTATTCTATTTTCAAAAGCCACAGTCTGAAAACTACTAACATGCTATCACTCAGTTTTCCGTGGTGGTCAGTCTCCTCTCCTTTCACATCTCCCACCCTGAATATAGATGAGACCTCAGCAGAAACATTCAAATGAGGCAGAATACTTGAGTCGTGGCTCAGATCCTCCGGAGTCTTTCAGAAAACAGAGCACTAACCATTCAATAATTTTGCACGTCAAAGTGTAGGCTCAAACGAGCTTTGGAGCTCTGTTCTCCTGACATTTTTACATGCTTTTATATAGCTATGCATACATACACACACACTTTTTTTTTCACACTCTACAATAATAAAAGTATGTTACATCTCTGTGGGAATACAAAGATAAAATATGAAAGAGAAGATTCTTGCAAGGCTTTGATTTCCTTATTTGTAGGGGATAGGAATGGAACTCTGCAATTAGATGATAAATTCACAGCAAAACCCAGTGTTTCAAGCCAGCAGGTATAAATGCAGAAAAACTGTAAACACTGGCATGAATTGCATTTGTATTGTGAATTCTATTCTCAAAAGGGAATCAATTGCTGGATCTTAAGACCTGACTCTTTTTGAGATAGTTTACTGAGCTGAAAGGCATGATCCATATCCTTCCTCTCACCTCTAGCACTGACCATTTGAGCCTACTCCACTTGGGAGGACCTCTCTGGTTTGTCAGTAAAGCAGATGTATATTGATAAACCCTCTCAGTATATCAAATCTCTCTGCTGGTACCTTCAGGATAGTATTAATTCAGGAAAACCCTACCTGAAGTCCTTGCATTTTCTTAAATACTGGCTATTATACATCATCTGAACACATAACACTAAAATTTTGAAGTGACTGTGGATTTCTGTAGAACGGTAGTCATGTATCCATCAGCATCTTAAACCATGTTTCACATCCCAGGATAAAAACAAACGTCACATCTTCATATTTTCAAACTGAGTTGAATAACTTCATACAACTTTATTGAATAGAATGTCATAGGTTTGTCTTTTCAGCAAATCACAGCAAAAAAGTACTTTTTAACTTTATTGTGAAATTGAAGTCTACCATGAAACTCAAGTCTATCCTAGACTGTATTTTCATGTAAATGTTTTCCCCAAAAAGTCAGCTTGAAGTCACAGCTCTCTACAGCATCCATTGTCTCAAAATCACTTCCCCCATCATGGGAAAACTTCATTCATGCAGTGAGTGGTTTTGACAGGAACTAGAACAAAAACACCAGGAGTCCATAGTGATTTATATTTATAAAGACCTATGAAAGTGTCCATAATATAGCAAGTCAGAAAATTCTCTTGGTGGTGAAACAGCAAGCATTTAGCCTTGTACACACATCTAGTTGCTATATGAAGACCATGATAAGCTACAGCCACCTTGGATCACTACCTACAACATTTTTTTTCCCAAATCATTCCTAATCATTAGATGTGTTTATGTGACCTAGTTATGACATGAATAATATCCTCCCAGAAGTTTTCTGAGAAAGATTTTCTTTAAGGTCTATAGGTGTGGTGCGGGTTTTGTGACAGGTGGATTCCAGCATGAGAAAACAACAGTAGAATTAAGGGTTATATATTTGATAAGTGATCTAATGATATGTTTTCTGAAGTCAACAGAGGATAAAGGAATAAGTCATTGCTAGGTAGGAAGATGTGTTATCATTTATCTCGTTTAAGGGCAATTTTGGCTTGGTAGCAGAGGATATGCTATAGATTCACTACTAGTTTATCTTCCATTCATCCACCCCTATCCTCCTTGCTCTGGACTAGATGCAATTTACGAAATGGATCTTCTTTCTCTACATCTTATGTAGCATTATAAATACATTATTCCATCCACAGACGTGAATAAAAAGGAATGTGTGCGCTTTCATGAAAAACCTCTCTAAGGAGCTTCCTTTACTTTTAGTTGCCACTGACTGCCTCCAGCACTGATTAATCTGATTACTCACAGCAGCTTGATGTTCCATTTTCTGTGGCATTTTTTTCTCATCATTGAGAGCAAGACTTGCCCGTGTGTAATGAGGAGACAATGTGAACTGCACAGTCTTGTACTTGTGAGGATGTACTAAGCCCCAGTCTGATTGCTTGCTTTAATTCCTGGAGCTGGCAACTAGAACTTGAAAATAAAAAAGAAGTGAAAATAAGCATAATTTTTGTGGAAAAAAAAGTTCAATTCTATGTAAGTTCTTTTGCTACTCTTATCAACATCAAAACAGAGCATCTTCCGGTATGAATAAAGTACTACATTAATATTTGTCACTGTTGGTTCAATTTCCCTCTCAGTGTAGATGATAAACATCAAAGCACATGATATCGGGTTTTTTTGTTACTTCCCAGGGAAGAAGCTTTTTAAAAGAAGTCATTCAGGTCCCTACTGTATGCATTGCTTGGAGTATTAACAAACATGAACCACAGGCCAATCACATACGAAATGCAACATAATTAGTCCTATTTGATATCAGTGGGGAGAGTGTCACTTCCTAGCACTAAAAGCACCTGAACTTATTCTAACTTTTATAAACATAATTTAACTTAGACATCTGGCTGAAGTTTCCTAACTTGCATATCTACTTCAGGCTGGCTTGGAGGGCATGTAATTTTCAAATTTCAGCCAAAACCAGGTTTAGCCATTTCTGAGAATGATATTGGGGGAAAACATGAGGTCCGACAAAAAAACCCTGAGTCTGAGCCTATAGCTCAGGACCCAAGAGTGGAAGAGGAGAGACAAAGAGAAGGTTATTTATCATGTTCTAACCTGCCACAATGGGACAAGGCTCAACTCAATCGCTTCATTCGATACGTGTGGATATGTGTTCAGATACAGACATTTTCTTACGATTGACCAGAACATCTCAGTGTGCACCAGCCCACAACACCTTGTCTGTGAAGAAGTTTTTGGCTTATAACAGCATCATTGTATCTGAGAACCCATCATATTCACCAGACCTGGCTCCCTTTTCCAAAAGATCGAGTTGGTGCTCAGAAGAATCCATTTTAGTCAATAAACAATGTGAAGGCAAAACCAATGGAGATCCTCAACAGCTTTTCAGAAAATCATCTGCAGAAATGCTTTGAACATTGGCAGCATCATAGACAGCTGTGTGCCAACTCAGAAGGGAATTATTTTGAAGGTGATCATAGTTGATTTTCTTAATTTGTTAAATAAAAGGAGTTACAGGTACAGTCTCTTTTTTATGCATCAGAACTCACACATTGTTTTGTTGTGCCAGAATATTATGATGATGGGGTTTTTTTGATATCTGCCCTACACTTTCAAGGTAGATGCCTCAGAAGTGGAAAAGGGGTGCAGCAGTCCACTTGTTTCCTCAGTTGGCGTTCTCTTCTTCCTTCACCACTGTGTATACAACTAGGCCTCATCTCCTTAGATACTGGACTAGTTTGTATTTTACCTCTTAGCCACTTGAGCATTTTACCAGTCACATCTGACATGCAACTGGCCTGTGACCCATGCTCAGGCTGAACCCAGCTTAGTGGTGTGCTGAGACTGATGCCCATCAGTCACACTTGTCTGAATTAAAACCATTAGCTGTATTCATGAGCAGCCCTTTCACGTTTGTTACAACTGTGGTTAACACCACACTGTATTGCTGCAGAGACTCGCTGGACCTTGGTCTTTCCCCAGATGACATCTGCCTACTACTGCTAGAGGAAATTTGCAGCTACGGCTTGACAGCTTCTCTCTTAAGCAACCAGTTTACACCACCCTAAATGACTGTAATAGCCTTTGGAACTACATATAAGTGTTGACCAGAGTGAAGGGAAGAATGAGGACTGGTGGGCGAGTGGAGGAATATGTAGAAAAAAGAAGCTGGATAGAAGAGAAGCCTCACAGTCAAGTGATACATTACAGCAACACAATATCTGTAGCAGTTTTCTTTAATTACAAAAATGCTGTATCACACCAGTTTTATTTTTAGTGGTAGTCTATCTTTTGTAGGTATAGGATGTATTACCACTTAATACGTTTGCTGAACTTAATTCAAATACTAAAACACGCAGATACTGATCTGGCAATCTATCAAGTATAATGGGTAATACTGTCCAAACTGACTCAGAGATTCAAGGATTTAATAGTGTTTTGTTGACAATAATAACCTAAAATAGATCTCTTCCCAACTTCAGATTCAGCATAAAAAACAAAAGACAAATTCTATTATGTTAACATCGGTAAACATTTGGCTCAGCTAATACTTCAAAATTCCTTGTGCTGAGGTTCAACTACAGTTCTCACTGCCTTCAAAAAGTCTGGACCCACCAGAAACAGGTGTATATTCAGCCTTGATCTCCTCATTTCCTAATATGAAAATATTAAGTTGTCCAGCACGACTTCTTTTTGTATCTTTCTCTATGTACCATATAAATAAGGTCTGAATGCTATTAGAAAGTAAACACATAGTTAAAGTGTTAAAAGCTTGGCTACTCATCTTCTTTTCAAATGTACCATAACTACACAATATAAATAAATAATCTAAGAACAGAGAATAAAAACTTTTTTATTAAGCAACATAGGGAAAAAATACTAGTAATTTGCAAACCTGAAATTTCCCCTTTGGCTTGGCTTCCCATTATAACTTGATGATGGACATAACACAAGAACTTGTATTGAACAAAACGGGATTATTAGGTGCAAAATGTTCTTTGCATAGCAATTCTTATTCATCTTCTGCCTTTCCCTACCTCAGTCTGTCTTTCTCCTCTGACTAATCGATATTTTTCAAAGATTCTTTAGTACCATGGCTGCAGGGAAACCACCATTATATTTGTTTGTAATATAAGGTAAACAATAACTTCTGGGTTTTGGACATAGTATTCCAAAACAAAATTGTAAGATCTTCTCTTTCTTTTTCAGGCAGCATCCTTCAGCAACATACAAGTGAACTGCTATGCTCTGTTATCATGGAGCACTCTCATGGTCTTCACGTGCTCTACTCCTCTCTCCTCATCCTGTATTTTTGTGAGTCATTTCAGTCTCTGAAACTTCAGGAATCAGTCCTAACAACCAAATTTTTTAACTCTGTTTCTAAGAAATATGCAAGACTTCAGACACTTTATTATTCAAACAATTAAAAGTACAAGAATTTTCAGTAGTGGAACAGCTTCACCTGAGGGAAAAGTTTCAAATTTAAGGCATTTTTCTTTCAGATAGTGACTTGTTTTTTTACAGAGAAAAAAAAAGAGAGAGAGAGAGAGAGAAAGAAGAATAAGAAAGAAAAATCTCCTTGTTTGGTTAGGATCTCCAGAAAAAAAGGCTTTGAAATACATGACTCACACACATTTCATCAGAAGCTCTGGATGTTGTAAGTGCTAAAAGTAAGAATACTTGAATTACATGTAAACTAAAGAATCACTCAAATTGGAAAAAGGAATATTTGGGTTTCTTGGGGTAATGGAGAATAAAAAATCCGTGCTTCATTGATTATGACAAATATGATGTTGAAAGTTGCTACATCAGCAAAAGAAGAGCAATGATAAGGCTTTAAAACATGTAACTGATACTGCAACTGAGGTTAGTCTGAATCAGCTGTAGCTTAACCTGAAATACAGTTACAGTACCAGTGCCCCAAGTGCTATCAGAAATCCGTTGAAGAGCAGTGGACTTTTTGAGATACTTTTGTAATATTTCAAAAACATTTAGTCAAACCAGGTTGCCAAATGTTGGCTCTAGAGATATGCTCTCCACAGATTATGATTTAGTCTTTTAACTCCTTTAAACCCCAAAGACCACTGATTACTTCTGGAAAAAAGAAAGTCTAAAAGGCCCCAGCGTTTATCTTTTATAATAACACTGGTGATCATATAGCAGCTGTAATGCTGAAGGTGAGGTTTTTTACTTCTGTTTTTCCCTACTTAAAGTTTGACTCCTTCTGGAAGGCATGGGAATAAAAGTGGAGATGAAGTATTTAAAATGTTACAGTCCTTTTGCAGACCACCTTTAGCTATCGGTTTGAAAAATGTTGCCCTAAAGGTTGAGGCAGGTGGTAAGGCCCTAGACAAGCTGGCATAAGAACTTGGCCTGTGCATTTTCTAGCTAATATTCTGCCATTAACAGCAGTGATGGCTGTGAGCAGATATGGTCACCCTGCAGGAACCTTTCAGGGCTTGTCTGACTCATCGCTTTGATTGCTATGTCCGCTGGCGCATAATATGTTGAAACAGCTCACCTCCGGGTGCTAACAAAAGGCCCCAGCAAATAAACAAGCAAACAAATAAATAAAGTGAGAGTTTCCAACAAACCTGTGATCCGTATTTGTGCTGCATTATTATATAATTAACGCTTCTGTGTGCTGCAGGTATTGGAAATCAAGTGGAACCAATTGTACATGATTTACCGCCTAGCAGTGATGTTAGAGAAATTAAGAGCAAGCTCTGTTCAAAGACTGTTGTTGTTAAAGATCATGAATGGATCAGATTTTACCTTCAGTGAAAAACAGAAATGAAAAAAAAAACAAAAAGCCTATTAGCAAAGGCAAAAACCTTACCCTCTGTTGAGCTGAAAGAGAGTTTGGCAACTGTACAAAGTGCAAAATAATTCATTAAAATGTCCACCTAAAATAAAAATCCCATGGTTATCTATGCAATACATGTTCAATTCCTTGACAAGAAGGTCGTGTGCATTTAACTCAATGCACAGTGGCTTAGCTGTGCAGCCTTCATTCAGCATTTTAATCTTATTGTCTTCCATGGTATCAAACATTCATCATGCTCCACAGATCACAGTTGATTTTGAATGACTTCAGGTCAAGCTCCATGTCTAATAAGGGCTAAGTTTACAGAGCTTCCTCATAGTAAACATACATGAGGAGTTAGAGAGTGGCAAATCTAAATCTTCCAGTAGAAATCCTCTCATAGAGAAGGTGAGAAAAGTGCAAGATAGCATGGGACAGTTTGGATAAGTAGCCCCAGATCTCCATGGCATGTGTTGCTGCATGCTGTTTGAGAATTATTTAGTGTACCCATATTAAAATGCTTCAGAGTGTTTGCATTTTTATTGCCTACTTTGTTTTAATTTATAATAATTCCAGCCATATTCGAATCTGTCGACTTCATCGTATATTTGCGAACACTCTACTCAAGCGGCTCTGCTATGAAGCTGAAGTGCAGACAGGCTTGTTGATAGGCCCTTGAAATCAGCTTAATTATTAAATTATTAAATTCTCTTCAAATATTCCTTACATTCACAACAGTTAATGTAACCAACACTGTGAATCTAATTTTCTTTCAACGTAATGTAGAAATGAGAATCTCCTTGTGGAAAAGGCACAGGTCTTTCTGCGTCAGAAAATGTCACTACCTCATTTTTCCACAAAAGGCAAAATAAGTTGTGATTATGGCATGCTGCATGTTTAGGATTAGGCAAAGTATGCCTTAGCATTGGGCAAAATCAGTCTTAAATACAAAAGGAAGTCTTGCTCTTCCACTTTTTGTAAAAGTTAATATGGCTCCAAGTCCCTCCTAAAGGGCAGAAACAGCAGCATCACATACCACCTGAGCAGTCAGCTCTGAAATCATCCCAGTAAGAGAGGTTCCTTTCATGAGTTCATGTTTTTCCTTCACCAGGAGAAAGCCAAATAAGCAGTGGCAAGCAGAACGAGGAAGGAGAGGAAGCTGGTCAGTTCACAATTCTCCTTCCAGTCAGTGGTGCCAGTTATTTCATCCACTCTGATAATGACAGTCAGAAAGACTCCAAGGACAAGGCTGCTTCCTCACAGTTTGTGCTCTGAACTTGTATGCCACCACTGACTTTTGCCCAATGTGCAGAGCAGCCTTAGCGTGGCCCTGCATCCCTTCAACATCAGCTAAGTGGCATGTGTGGCAACAGCGGTGAGATAACGTGGAACGGGCTTGCATGTGGGCTGGCATCTGACAGAGGGATTCCACAGAGCCTTGGGATACGTGTTCTTGGTTATGGCAAAGCCTGGACAAAGCCTGTGCCAATGCATCTGCATTGTTACTCTTGTTCATGCTACCCACATTAAGCCAGTGAAGCTTGATACCGTATGCTGTAGTCACATGTACAGACATGCTGGATGCACCTTGGAAATAGTCTCGGGATATTTATGATGTGCACATAACTACAACATCTGAGTCCTTATGAAATTGTGAAGAACTTGAAGAACTGAAGATGCAGGAGTGAAAAATAGTTTGATTTTTCCTTATTCTGTAAGGTATTCTTATCCTAAGGGAAAACAATGTGGATAATAGGAATTCTACTGCAGTAATCTTTAATGGGCGAAAGGAGGCCATAATTAGGTATTGGAAGATTTTACAAAGGACTGTATGGCATTTTTTAGACTTGAAATCTTCAGCCTGTTGGAGAATGGCTTTCTAAAAGGTATGCTTTAGCTTAATTTGGCGTTACCTGACCTGAAAAAAGACTGCAGTGTTGTGTTCTGCAGCTTGTGCTTTTTGAGAGTTCACACAGCTGAATGGCTGGTTATTATGGCCCCTCTTCTGAAAATTATTAATCTATTCTGAACACCTCAACACCTAACACATAAATTGCTTGAGCTCAAGAAAAGAATTCTGTTATTTCACTGGAGTTTATTGTGATAAAGTTAAAAAAAGCTACTGTGCAGAAAGTTGTTATTCAGCTGTCTGCCCTGAGTAAGAAGATAATGCAACTCCAATTCTCTGAATATCTGGAAAAGAATGGAAAACTTGCTGAAGTTTTCAATTTGGCAAATTGGAAATGCCCAGGGGAGGTGACACTTACTATGGAGAACAGTTTCAGGGAAGTAAAAGGGATTCAAATCAAAAAAACTTGGAGGACTTGCAAATAGCCATGCCATGTGGCCAAGTCTCTCAAGCTCTTACACCCCCACACACTTCCTATGCACATAACTGCATTTTCCAAAAGGCTAGTGATTTTCAGCACTCAATTTCAAATGTATGCCAATGTGATTTTGTCTTTAGATATAAGTAGATTTTTTTGTTTTGAGGCAGAGAAGACATGGAATGTTATGTTTCTGCATATAACACCTATACAGCTTTAGATATTGTCATAAGGCCAATCGTTTAGTAGCTGTGGGGGCTGAGCCATCTGGGAGAGAAGTATTTCTGTCTCCAACTATGCAGTTATATCTAGCAGAGCCCCTGTTTGACCACTGTCACTGTAGTAACTCGGTTCACCTAGTGAAAAATAGAAATAACTGATATTTCTCATGGCCTGACTCTTCCTTTCCTTTTACTGAAAAGAACATATATTTTGTTATAGGAAGGGTTTTTTTATTATTTCTGATATGTGTGTGTAACAGGGGAGTATATTAAATTAATATCCTTTATTTTCGTCATTTTTATGGCCAATTATACTTCCTATGAGAATCTGTAGGCAATATCCATACACTCAATAAGAATTTATAGACTAGAGCAGCTCCAGAACAAGTCATGTTCCGCAATACATTTACCAAAAACTTTAAAGTCAGAAAAATCAATTTAACAAAAGAATTATTGTAGAACATTTGTAGTTTAAAGGCTCTTTCTTTTAAAAACAACGTCTGTGTACATACAAGAATCCACAACATTTCTACTAAATGTTTTTCATTTGTGGCTTGCATAGGATATAGGACCCACTGGATTTTACCACTTTTAGAAGTTCAGAAAAAAACATTTCTCCTAGAGCAGGGGTGTCAAACTCCCAGCCTGCGGGCCAAATCCGGCCCTCCACCTTCATTTATCCGACCCAGCACCTTGTTTCTACCCAGTGACAGAGCCGAGCTCCTTGCCGCTACACTCCTGCCAGCGCGCTGGTCACATGTGCAGCATGTGACATGCCTTACGCTGCAGGAGCAGGAGAATGGCAGGAGCTGCGAGTTTGACACCCCTGTCCTAGAGCTTTGGCACAGATGTAGATTTTTGTCCTTCAACTGGGATAAAAACTAGGATAGATGTGATGCAACAAGCCTCAAATGAAATCCCCAAAATAGCCTGGAAGGTCTGCAGCACACTTACTTTATTCTCATTGGGTATCAAAGAAACCAGTGAAAAATTCAGCTTTTTACAATGTCCTCAAGCTGTATGTACAGCAGGGTTTCAACATGCATCTGCTTATTATATCTGCATTTACGACATACTATTCCCTCCCAGGCTAAATCTTAGAATACGAAAGGCTTTACTTCATCTTCCCTCCCTAAAAAAAAAATTATGGCAACTCACTGAGAAATACATTAGGAAGTGTATTAATAGAAGCTGTGAGTTTGCCAGAGAATTCCACGTTATCTTCAATAATACTCTGACAGATAAGTTCAGATTCTATACTTCCCTTCATATGAAGCACAATTACTTCAAAGAGGCCCTGCAGAGGGATCTAGACACATTGGAGAGCTGGGCAATCACCAATTGCATGAAGTGTAATGACGGTGCCTGATTTTGCACCTGGAACACAGCAGCCCTGGATATACCTACAGACTGGGGAGTGAGAGGCTGGAGAGCAGCCCTGAGGAACCTGGGGGTTCTGGTCAACAGCAAGTTGAACATGAACCAATAATGTGCCCTGGCAGCCAGGAGGGCCAGCTGTGTCCTGGGGTGCATCAAGCACGGCAATGTCAGCTGATCAAGGGAGGTGATTGTCCTGCTCTGCTCTGCACTGGTGCAGCCCCACTTGAGTACTGTGTTCCATTTTGGGTGCTGCAGTATAAAAAGGACATCAGACTACTGGAGAGTGTCCAGAGGAGGCCACAAAGATGGTAAAGGCTCTAGAGGGGAAGCCGTGTGAGGAGGGGCTGAAGTCGCTTGGTCTGTTCACCCTGGAGAAGACTGAAAGGAGACTTCATTGGAGTCTAAAATTTCCTCACAAGGGGAGAAGAAGGAGCAGGCACTGATCTCTTCTCTCTGGTGGCCAATGACAGGACCCAAGGGAATGGCAGGAAGATGTGCCAGGGGAGGTTTAAGTTGGATATTAGGAAAAGGTTCACCCAGAGGGTAGCGGAACACTGGAATGGGCTCTTCAGGGAGGTAGTTATGGCACCAAGCCTGAGAGTATTCATGAAGCGTTTGGACAACCCCCTCAGACACGTGGTGTGAATTTTGGGCTTGTCCTACACAGGGATAAGATTGATAATCCTTGTGTGTCCTTTCCAACTCAGGTCGTTCTACGATTCTATGCTTTCACTGAGTTAAAAGCTGTTGAAATGTTAAAATACATTCTGTTCATTATACCCCATATACATAAATACACAGAATAGTTAAATTTTACTGAAATATAGTGACGTTTTAAATATATGTAACAGATCTTTAGCTGCTGAAAATCAGCACCTTAGCCAAAATTTAAAATTAGGAGTAAGAGAATACCACAGTAGCAGGATACCTGAGTTAATGCTGCCCGCTTCTCAGCAGAACTCGTTAGCCTTGATGGAGCTCCCAGCTAACACAGTTACACAGCAGCTGGTAGTCAGGCTAATTTGTTTAGAGCTGATTTGGGTAACTGCACCACACATACTCTTTCAATGTAAACTTACCACACGAAGAGTGTTTCAATTCAATTTGCTAGGAAATCTCCATGGCTTGTGTATCCAAAAAGTTAGATTATCTCATCGTAAGAATCCTTCTAACTATAGTACTTGTGACTAAAATTATCATTAATTTCACTACCAAACGCCTGAAAAAAGTGCTTTTTGAATAGATATATTTTATCAAAAAAGGTTTAAAGTTCTGCAAAGACAAAGAGTATACTTTAAAATCAGTTTGTAGTTTAAATTTTGAAAGAGTTTTGAATGATGCTTTCATTGGAATTTTATTTCCCATAGTAAATTGTGCAAAGAGGACGTAATATGTTACCACTCTTACCCGGAAGGATTTAATTTTGCTTGCTGAAAATGACCGGCATAGAGGAAAGGAGAACATACAGAGATCTGTAATTCTCTCAGTGGTCTAATTTATAGTTGGAATGACATTTGCAAATCTTAGAAATCTTATAATAACCAGTAGACTGGGAATTTTAGCCAGAGCCAGGCAGAACATGTTTCTCATGCTGCTCTACCAGCTCTGCTCCTGTAAATTCATGTCATGTCAGCATCAAGTCTTTCTACAGCAGGTGAGCATTTGCTCTGGTTATGTATCTGGGATAAAAAGTTGCACTCAGGACAACAGCAGGCAGTCAGAGTTGCGTTGATTGTATGTAAAATAAAAGCAAGATTTCTGAAACCAAACTATTAGAGGCTTAATATTATTCTTCGCATTTTCTGTGATATAAGATGGGTTTGTAAAGTTCGGTAAGATAAGAGGCTAGAGCAAGGCGATATTGCATGTAAAAACTAACATCAGAAACTTGGTCCTTATGCTCAGCTGAGACTCTGATTCAACGAAAACATCCCCATTATGTCTTTAGTATTGGGATGTGCTAGCATATCCCTCACTCTAAAATATAGTATCTTAAAGCCCTCCCTAATTTATGCCTACCTATGCTAATCATCCTGGAGGCAGTACCCTCCAGTGATATCTCTTTTTCCGTTACAGGAGTAGTAACAGAGAGAGAATGCAGGGACCAAATGGAGATATTAAGTAACGTCCAGCAGATATTAAACAGTGCAATAAAGAATAGAACTATCATGTTCAATTACTATATGGGAGCTGCTTTTTCCCCCACCTCTTTTATCTTTGTAAGTGTTCCTTGTTAGTTTAAGGTCTACAGGTAAGTATGACAAGCAATCCAAACATAACAAAAACATGACACTGTGCCAGTGGGAGGTCAGTAACTAGCAATCTACTGCAGGAAACAGTACTGGGTTCGATCCTATTTCACTTCTTCAGTACCAGGTTGGATGAGGCTCTGAGCAACCTGATCTAGTGGAAGGTGTCCCTGCCCATGGCAGGGGGGTTGGAACCAGATGATCTTTAAGGTCCCTTCCAACCCAAACCATTCTGTGATTCTATGATTCTATGATCTTCATTAAATAACATCTGGGTGATGAGGCAGACTGGGCAGAGTGTACAGTCAGCGAGTCCGCTGATGACACAATACTGAGAGGGGTGGCTTATACACTAGAGGGTTGTGCTGCCGTTCAGAGTGACCTCAACAGGGCAGGAGAAATGGGCTGGTAGGACCCTCATGAAATTCAGGAAGGGGAAATGTAAAGTCCTGTAACTGTGAAGAAACAACCCCAGGCACCAATACATGCTGGGGACAACCCAGAAGGAAAGTAGCTTGTAGAATAAGTGCTGGGATGTACTGCTGGACATCAAGTTGAATATAAGCCAGCAATGAGCCAGCAATGAGCCCTTGTTTCTAAAAAGACTAATTTTGGCCTGGGCGTCACCAGGCAAAGTTGAGGGAGGTGATCCTTCCCCTTTAGTCAGCATTGGTGAGGCCACACCTGGAGTACTGTGTCCAGCTCTGGGCTCCCCAGTACACCATAGACATGGACATACTTGATAGAATCCACTGAAGGGCTGCAAAATTGATCAGGGGACTGGAGAATCTCTCATATGAGGAAAAGCTGAGTGAGCTGGGGAAGCCTGGAGAAGAGAAGGCTTAGGTGAGGATCTCATCAATACATATAAATACCCAAAGAGCGAGTGCAGAGAGGACAGAGACAGATTCTTTTACGTAATGCCCAGTGGCACAAACTGAAACACAGGAGGTTCTTCTTAAACATCAAGAAAGACTTTTATTACTTTGAGGATGAGGGTACCTTGGAGATATTCAGTCTCCAATCTTTAGGTGAAGAATCCAAAACAAAGGGGACAACAGAAAGTCTTTGAGAAGCCCAATATATGCAAAGTATAGTCCCATAGGATTACCTTTCTGTAGGAGAATCTTTTTAATCGAGCAAGGATATGATGTGTTGTATGAGGCCTGCGTGGCCTATGTGCACAATCCAGCTTATACTAAGGATGGCAGTGTCAGTGAACTGACCTTGAAGGACTAAGAATAGAGAAGCAAGCAGTTTGCAATCAGTAAAAGAATGTTAAACATAATGCCAAACCGCTAGTGTAAGAAGCGGCAGACAAATGTTTAGAGCCAATCCGCTTGTTATTTGTGGCCGCGGGAATCCTTGTAGAAGGTATATAATGTGAGCTATCTTGGCAATAAAGGGAACAATACCATACTTCTATGAAGATCATGTATTGATTCTACAAGCGGCTTCCTTCACCTTTCAATCTTCCCACTCCTTAAGCTCCCTTCTCAAAACTCTCCCTTTCTACAACAGGTATTGAGAATTTGAAAAAATACATTCATTCCCTTGTATGGCCTACAAACAAAGCACTGAAGTAAGACTTAAAAAAGCTGGCTTCTTTTCCAAATACTGTTTTATTGCATGATCTTGAAAGACTAGATTGTTTTATTATACTTCCCTCTCCTTCTTTGTCCATCTGTATTATAGGGATAATACTTCTTTGTTTATATTATAGTTGGGGTTTACTGATTAAAAAAAAGCATGTGGGCTCCATCCTTACACATATCTCAAAAACGAGGCACTTCATCTCTACTGGCAGTAGAGATCATATGTAGTAGTACATCATATGTAGTAGTCTCACAGCTGCTTGTACTAATCAAGTCCTGTTCTTTAATTATCCCCAGGATGTTGCAACACCTGAAACGTGTGGACACTATCATCGTGCTCTTATCGCTCCTTCTAGAGCAGAGACAGGCAGTGAAGACTAGTGATTAATATTGCCTTGAAAACTTATCATGGTATGAATCTGGGGTAAGAAAATGAGTTTGTTGTCTGTGGCCTGCATCAGGTGCCTTTTAGACCTCTGAAACAGAAATTTGCTCAGAGTCATTACTGTAATATATAACCATAGTGTCCTGTAATGTCTGCTGATGTTCTGTATCACAGTTATATGGCTGCAAACAGGTCTGTGTTTAGACATAATCAGGCATAAATTTTTCTCCTGTAGCTGCAAGAGACACATTTCTGGTCATACAACAAAGAAGTCACTGTGATGTTGCCAGAGGTCACTTTCACTTCTTCCCTGGCAATAACATGGCTGTCTCCAGCATTGGTTATCAGACTTATTCCAGGATCCTTGTTCAAATTTCAAAGCAAATCAGGTTTTTTAAATAACTTTCAGATCTTTGGCTTTGCAACCGTTTCATTGTGCCTTTTTGCCATATAAGAAATTTGTTCTTTCCCTTGAGTAGAGCATGTTGAACGTTCCCTCTTACAGCACCTTCTGGTTTCACTCTCTCATGCTTGCTAGCTTTCACAGCCTGACAATAACAAAGCAAAGAAAAAGCATTATTCAGCAACTCAAAATCTCCAGAAGTAAGACGAGCACTCTTGTGAACTTGGTATGCTGTATGGCTGAACCTGACCCATGCTTCTTAAACCATAAGCCATCTGTTCTTGAGCCATCTGGATTTGCTTTGATTCCTGATGGGCAGATAGTTCTGCTGAAAGGAAGCATGTGTTAAACCAGAGCAAAATAAATGTCACTAGTCACCGGTGTGGAGCTTTAAACATAGAGATTAAATGTAAGACACTGCAGGCTGCAAAGTTCCCCTCTTTTCTGGGTAATGAGAGGTTTCTATTATTTTTCAAAGACAGATTTTTTCGCAATAAAACAAACTTACAAAAAGTGTTCCCTTTAACAATTTTGTGTAACAGCCAGACATTTTTCAACACACGAGTATGACCATCTATCTGTATTACAGCAAAAACTGACAAGGGAAACATACAGCAGTAGCCATTTGATCTTTTATCATATCACTAATAAGGAAGGCGTTTATAGTGAATGGATGTCAGCCTTTCTGTGAATTGAATATTTCCTCCCAATCACTCATTCAGTAAAATAAGTTTGATTTTGACACTAGAGGAATGTATACATTAGTTAATCAAGCCCAAAACAGCACCCATAACTCAAAAACTCTGAGGTTTGTGACTTTTTAGATGTGAACATAGCATCTGTATGACAGACACATCTTTAAATAGAGTTTCTCTTTGTGGTTGTCTTAGAGGCTATACAAAACATAATAAATGCTTACTGTGATTCACCACCAGGACATTGCAGCAAAGGCCAAAAGATGCTTGGGGTCATTTCACAGTAGAATTTTATTCAGTACTGAAAACGTTATTTTCCCATCCTCTGTGAAAAAAGTGCTATATTTGCAACTGGATATGCCCGGTAATTTATTCTCCTTGCAGCATCCCAAGCAATGACAAGGAGGACAATAAAGCTTCAGGCCTGTAACCTGCCCATAGCCAGATATTTGTCCCTCACATCCAGTCTTTGCAGATGACTGCTTAGTTGACATATCTGAACGCCCCTTATGCAAAGGACAGCCTTGCAAGCCATGTGCCAGGAATCACAGAATCATGGAATCATAGAAGCAATAACTGACTACAAAGAGAGGCGAATACAACTTCGATGTGGGAACACTTTTTTATCCAAACAGCTACTTCCATTTCATAAATCACACATCTGAATCTATAGAAACAGTTGAAGGGTTTCAGATAGATAAACAAAGAACCTACCAAGTTGCAATGTCCTGGTTTGGCTTCCCCAGAATTTGTCTTTGTCATCGCGCTGTGTACCATTTTTATTGATGATTCAGTATGAAAGTGTTACTGATAAAGCTTGTGGGTGTACAGATACCAGAGGAACTTCAAATGAAACAGGGAACAGATCATGTGCAAGAGGCTGGTAAAAAAAGTTGAAGGCAAAATTTATGCAATTTAAAAATGGCCTAACATAGAGACAGAACAAAAAGTCAGATGTCACCCTTACAGGACAGGAAACTAGATCTTAGAAAATGATAATTCTGAAATCAATTTGCAAACCAAAGCGGTTAATTTGTTGAATATGAGCTACCGTAAAATTTTATAGCCAAGAGGGGTAACACGCTGAGGAAGCTCTGTCATCTGCATAATTGGTGGTAGGATACAGTCCACTGCCGATATCCACATTTTGAGAAGGAATCAGACCAGAACCATTAGAAATTAAAGGGCTAGAAAACACATCCTATAATGAATGACTCAAGGGCCTGAATTGATTAAGCTTATCAAAGAAAAGGTCTAAAAGCTGAACTGAACACAGTCTTTAATATATCAATAAGGAGAAATAAATCAATAATGGAACAGCACCCTAACCAAAAGACAAAGGTTTGGAAAGATACTATAGCTATAAGCTCAGACTCAAGACATTCAGGAAAAAGAAGTCGGATACATATTTTTAACACCTCTAACTCAAGTTTGGGTAGTTTTTCAAAAGTGTGGTGTGGTTCTTGAACAAATTCATCTAGCAAACTCCCATGTTCTTCCTATAGAGGAGGTCACAGCTGACCACAGTGTTCCTCTCTGGCAACAAATTACAAGCGACACAGGCAGAACCATTTCTATAATGAAAAAAATTCAGTCAAAATTCTGCCCTGTTCCACTGGAAGAGCAAAATGGTAACAAGCAGATGGAATATGATCTGTACATTAACAGTGGGGTTTATCTTTTCTAACTTATTTGCCAGAAGTTAGCCTAACGCAGCTGGCTCTTCCAGGTTTCTCTATCATCCATTGAAAAAAGGATAGATGTCCCCAGAGAAGTATTCATCCCATCCATATCTTCCCGATTATAGAGTAAGCATAGATAACTATTTTTAAGCAGATAAAATAAGAAAAAGAATATCCCACCATAAAAGCAAAGTAAAAATAATTCACTTACATTTGATTTTAAAAAACTACATTGCATGAAATAATTCATAAAGGCCCAAAAAGACTGAATATATGAAAACTAGTTTTTTAGACTGAGAATTTTTAGAGTGAAAATTTGCCGTGAATTATGTCATTTTATAATCCCTTATTTCCTTTATGTTTGTGTTATTAAGCACTGCCAAAGCAATGTCCACAAGACTTTGACACCACTCAAAATTTCCATTTTAAAAAAAAGTTTAAGAGATTTTGTAATTTAGTCTAAGTTCAGTCACAAGGAACAATAGCAATGTTAATTTTTATAGCAACAGCAATCTTTGCTCACATAGTATAATTTCACCTACATAAGTGGTTTTGCACTCCTTCAGCCTATGAGCCAAGCCTTTGGGTGAGATAAATCAGAAAAGCTCTGCGGAAACTACTGCTTTTTTATGCAGGATTATAGGATGATGAACACAATTAAAAAAACATGCAATAAAATAGTTTCAAATGCATAATTTTTTTATTTATATACATTTATATACATTTATATAACCATATTTTTAACAAAAATGTTTTCTCAAATCAAATTTACTTCAAATATGTCTGACACTAATTCAGGACAAACTCTGAATATGATATTTCCATGTACTTTAATTTTTAATAATGACAAGTCAATGCCAAAGTCCCAAAACCAAAGGAATTTTGACTCAACGCTGGATACCATATTACATTTGTAGAACATGAATTAAATAGTTATGGGCTGGAAGCCAGACTTTCAAGAGTTTTCAGCTGCAAAGTCGGGACTATTAGGACATATCAGCTGTAGTACACATATCATTAATAGTGCATGAGCTATTTTGAGCAATATACAAGCTGACACAGAGACAGATTTGCCCTTATAGTTACTCACACTGCAGTTCCCCAATACCATGACCTCCACCCTCCTCCATGCATTAATCCTATAAACACAGTTTGTAAATCTCTGTCCTAAATGGTTTAGGCTGTATTTGTTACAGGCAAACTGAGTGTGGGAACTGAACACCCTCCTTCTTTAGGGACTTGTCCAGAAAATCCCTCAACTGAACAGAGACACTGATGTTCAGAGCCACAAAAGGCTGCTAAAGCAAATGGGGATAGCTGAAGCTCCCCACACTACTAGCCATTTCCATGCTCCACAGGTTTCCTTCTGCAGAAAGAGTTGTCAGGGAGCTGCATCTGATGATTATCCTTCCAATTTCTACTGGCAGAGCAGTTCAAATCAGCCACAAAGTAGCATTTGTCACCAGATCCAATCACTCAGCCCTTTGACGAAGTTCAGATTTGAATTCCAGTTATATTGACCAGGCTCATTTCTACCTTTAAAATCATGTTCTAGTTAAATAAGCCATTTCTACAAACTCAGGAGGAGAAATATAATTTAGGAGAGTCGAAAGTATTATTTTAAGGTTGATTAATTGAGTATGCACCATGCTGAACACCGCTTTCAGAGGCAAGGGGTGCACTGTGTTACCAAATGATTATTTAATGACTCATAATTCGTGTGCATGAGATGTCACTCCCGAGGAATTAGTTTTAAATGCGGTAGTGGTGTCTACTCAAGATGTGGCACTAGGTTTCAAATCATTGTAATAGCTACATTTTTGCATCAGCCAACATCAAATTTCAGTAGTTTGTGGCTGGAATGCACTCACGCATATACCTACCACTGCACTGACTCATGACTGCAGAGTAGGGAAAAAAATTTTAAAAAAGCTTTTGGTGCCAAGTATTATACTTTGATAAATTAAACTTTGAACCAAAATATTTGCATTCCCACGTTTGAATAGCCAGTTCAATACAGCTCTTGCCAATTGAGTCGGCTAGCTGCCCTCCTATAACTGTCATACCTATAAAACACATGATGTTTCTCACAGCCAAATATTTTTCACAGATTTTACCCAAAACTTGAAAAACTAGAAGGGATCTAGAGGCAGCAAATTCTGTATGACACATTTGCAGGACTCATCACATCATCTGCTTTCGATAACTTATTTCATAGACTATTTCACACTTCTATAGAAAGAAAGAAAATTACAAAAAAAATGAACAGCAGTTTTTCTTCTAAGGAAAACAGCCCCTCAGCTGCTTTGTTTGGATTTACTAAATAAGAATTGCAGAGCACTAATAGCCGGTCCATATGGTCTTTATAAAACGTATTTCTTTGTCCTTATTTAGAAAAGTACTTGAGAATATAATTGTGCTGGGCAAGATCAAAGTCCAGCTAGACACAGCAACACCTTTCTGACAGATGCTAACATATCTGCCAAGAAACATGAACTTAACCGTGGGTTTAAAATAAACATTGCTAAAAGGGAGGGGGAAGCGGGAGCTACTGAACTAGAGCCTATTTCTGAGACTGCAAATGCGCTGCCTGTCATTATACTGCCATGTAAAGCCAAAATAATTGGTTAATGTATGAAAGTCTCAGTATCTGCTTTGTGTAGATTTAGTAATCTTGATCTAAAGAGGCAATCAGTGGGCAAAGGAAAAAGCCACCATCTCTGAGGAAAGAATTCTGAACATGAAATTAAGTAGTATTCAACATTCATTTAAACTAACTTGATAATGCATATAGAATGGCACAAAATACTTGTCAATCAAACAGGAAGAATAAAATGTATCACCTCTAGCCAGTGATGGCTCCCTTTTTATTTCTAGCACATAGAAATACTGGTTTGTATGTGCTAATGAACTAAACCACTGAAATCTAGATCTTTGGGACCACCATGAGCTCCACAAAGCCTTGAAGATCAGTATAGGATTAAAACCTTGTGATAACATTATTTTACTTAATTTTAACAATCAAAAAATTAGGCAGCTTGTTGTTTTTTAAATGGAAAGATGTAGGCATTTACATGGGGTGAGTACAGTGTTTAAAGCAAGTGGTGTATATTATCCACCGGAGCCATTTTTTGCCTTTTCTTCCACCGGCTCTAGTGGTAATCTAAACTAGATATCTGCCTTTTAAACAACTGAGGTCAACACCTCAGTATCTGATCTATTGAAGATCTAAATCAACAGATTTTTTTCCTTATTAACCATGGATTAAAGTTTACCTTTTCCATTTCTAATCCAAGGAATCACAGTGCTTACCATTTCTAGAGTACAAACCATCTGTACTAGTCACAATTAATTTCTTTAAGATAGTATGGATCAAATATTTTCAAATATTATCTGACAAACAAAACAGATAAATTGAGAAGAACTAAAGTAAATATTTCTAAAGAGAAGAAAAAATTTCGGGCTAAACAAGGATGATCTGAGTTAATCAAAGTTGTCGGGAAAAAAATCACCAAAGGTAAACAGTTAATCCTTAATGTTATTACACTTAAGGAACAAACAGTATTTTACATTGGTGAGTAAAATCTTTAAGTCTGCTGATAACAATGTGTATATTTATTGATAACAATGTTTATATTTATCTGATGGACAAGTGTATTTGCCAATTCATATTCAACCAAGTGTGATCTGGAAGAGTCTTACAGATCTATACATGGGGCTGCTAATTTCATCCCACAGTTTCTTTAAGTAACATATTATACTTACTTCTTTCACATGGATAATTGTCATAATTGCATGTGATTTACACTGTTTCTTTTTTAATCAGATTTATAATTTGTACAATAATTTTAATAGTTATTGCATTAACATTCATAAAGGCATGTGGAGGACTGTCCAATGCAACAAACAGTCTAAAAGAGAGCTTCATGAGCACTGATAATCTCTGCCTTATTTCTAATGGTATATGGGCGGGTTAAGAGTAGTGGCTAGCAGGGCTTTCATTATAGAATTGGGGTCAAACATGGGTGAATGCCATATCTATGCACCTAAAGAGGCAGATGATCTTTCAAGATTCTGAGCTGCCTTCATTCCTGCTGACTTCCCTGATCACTGAAGAAATTGTTTTGAACAGAACTAACAAGGCACAGGACCACAGGCATGCACTGTCGTACATTTAAATGGCTGGAGAAGTTCAGGCAGCTCTTTCCAATCGTTTTCTTTTACATCAGCTAATTAGACAGGCCATTTTGGATAAAAGTGTCATGTGTTCATCACTCAGCATCTAATGAACTACGTGGGATGTAGATTTTAAGAGGTTTGTAACAAACTGCTTTAAAGATATATTCACAGTTGTTCAGATTAAAGAATCAAATATAAAAGAGATATTTAGGCACGGTGATATGCAATCTCTTCATTCTTTCATTCAGGATGTCAAATCCAGGAGGACTGTATCCTGAAAAAAAAATCGGACACCTAAGCATGTTACATAGTGAGTGGGGAAAGATATCTAAAAATTAAAATCAAACCAAGATTCAGACAAAAATCCAAACACATGGAGTTTTATGAAAATCTGTCCACCTCCTGGTTGCAGACTTATGATGTGCTTCTTAGATTCAGGCACTGAACTGAAAATAATAGTGTGAGTTGAAGTGCTTTAGGTGCCTGCTGAGAGATTCCGTCCTACTGGGTAGTGACCTGCTGATTGAACTGCTCACTTGGTGTATGTGAAACACAGGTCTGATTAGTGTTCAGATAAAGGGCATTCAAATCCACAAATACTGTAGAATAATCCAGAAAGAAGACACCTTTAAAAGCTTCTTTAAAGGCGTGCATTTAAGAATATAAGATTCTTGAAACCAGGCGACCAAGAGGGAGTCCCACTTATTAGCTTAGCATACCCTGAGCTGCACGGACGAGAATCCGCAGCTCCCACTCCCTGAGTGTTTATGCTCTGCTACCAGTAGACAGCCAGACTTTAACCTTGGGATATGAGTTTTGAATGGTCAGTGCCATTGTGATACACTTGAATTGTTCATGGGTAGTAACGTCACAGGTTAAGTCACCCAGAAGCCTTAAGGGTTACTTAGAGTTTGTAAGTCCCACATGGGACTCGCATGTAAGCCAGCATGTGCAATAGCAGAACTGCAGGTTCTTCTGCAGCTAAAAACTCCCAGAAGCCTAAGTGGTTTAGCCCATTTGTTCATGAACTATGGCCTTGTAGGTACCTAAATTCCACCTCAGTTGTTCAGAAATTATTTTTTTGGACCTCACCCTATATTTCCAAATAGCCAGCCAGGAATGAAAGGTACAAATCATAGAATCATAGAATCACTAGGTTAGAAGAGACCTCTGAGATCACCGAGTCCAACCATACCTGTCTCCCTACTAAACCTTGTCCCTAAGAATCTCATACACCCGTTTTTAAACACCTCCAGAGATGGTGACTCCACCACCTCCCTGGGCAGCCTGTGCCAATCCCTGATCACCCTTTCAGTGAAGAAATTCTTCCTAATGTCCAGTCTAAACCTCCCCTGGCGCAACTTGCGGTCATTTTGTCTTGTCCTATCACTTGTCACTTGTGAGAAGAGGGATAAATAAAATGAAAGAAAAGAAGGACCACATTAGGCAGTAGCTGGCCTGCTTTTAGTGGTTTTGCCATAGACATTTTTAAAAGACTGATTCTCAGTACATTGAAACCATTGCTTAGTGTATCAGCTCTTTGCTCTACAAATTAAAGTCCTTCAGTGCAGTTCAATGCAGAATCGCCTTTCTTTTAAAAAATGTTTGTCAGTTGGACTCTGAATCTAGGTCATTCCCTTCTGGTACAGCTTTCTATATCATTGGATTAGAAAGAGAATCAACCTCCCACTCTACCAGAAAGAATTCAGTTGGTGTTCTTATTCCAAATATCCTGTATGAGCTTTGTTGTTTCCTAACTACTTTAAAAAAGCATTCTCAGAATAAAAACTTGTCTGGCCAACCTGTAGGTTTCACAGCTGACCTCTGAATATTAAATATGTGCCTTAAAAGCAAAGTGTTATTCCATCCTTTAACTCTTTAGACTTGTATTGTGAAAGATAGGCCTCATAACAACAAATTGCTCTTTATTTCTAAATTTGTATTTTTAGGAACCTGAGATATCCAATAATTTATTTGGAAGGAGTTAAAGGGTCAAATTAGGCTGCAGAATTATCAACAACAACTATAATGATGACAAACAACCAGATTAAGGATAGAGTTTTCCATCCACAAATCACAAAGGCAGTAAGTATCATTAGAGCCACTTTAGAGACGAAACGAAGAAGAGAGATGACTTGCCTGAGGTGACTAAACAAGTTATGGCATTCAGTAGCTTTTGCTGACGTCTTATACCAGCATTTGCAATCTTGCCTTGCCCAGCAGCATGTGAGGTCACTAAATGTTCTTTGTTCTGGACCTAAACGTTAAGCTAGTTTGTGGGCATAAAATCCTGGACAGAAGCAATAGGTACCCGAGGAAATGTGTGTGTGAGACAGAAAGGGGAGACAGAAAATAAATACTGGGGGTTTTTTTATTCAGAAAGGGGCCCCATGACATGGAGGAAGAGAGGAACAAACAACCAAGGATCTAAGTGTGTGTTTTGCAGAAAGGCAAAATAGGCAAAAGAAAAAAAAAGCTGGAAAATAGTATGAACCTCACAGGTTTCAGAACGAGGAAGTGCAAAGAGTAAGTGAGAGAAAAGAAGAAGAGCAACAAGGGGAGAAATGGCAGAACTTTCTTCATGAGAAAAAGCAGGGCAATTTGTGTTGAGATGAGTCAAGCCATCCTCGGGCACAAAGACAAAAGGAACCTGACAGAGAATCTTTGCCAGCCGCAGCTTCGGGTTGTCATCTGAGTCACCCATTTATGAGCTGCTCTAGTATATTGACAAGCCATATCTTGTTCAACAGCGTGGACCTAGGGTGTTCAGTAGTGTCTGTGTTCCCTCAGCTGTGTGCAGACAGAGATTGTCGCTGAAGAGCAGAGGTACCCAGTGGGATTTCCAGTTAAAAGACAGCTGGGAGGACTTCTCAGCAGGTAAGAAGCACTGGAAACAGATTCCTTCACTATGTTGGAAGGAAGTAGTAAATCAGCTAGAAGGCAGCCTGTTTCCTTTCAAACATCCACACACTCTTTTGAAAGAAAAGACCAAAAACCAAGGGCCAGGCATTTTTTTTTTTCAGCTGCTTAAGGCCCCAGGGAAATGATGACTCAGCTTGTATTTTATTTACCAGTTCTAGGCCTGAGAAAGTAAGTAAGTGGTATGTGGCACATAAATCTGGAAATACAGCTATAAAACATAGCAAAGGAATCAAAAAACATAGACAAGGTTAAATAGTTTCTCAGTCAGGGGGAAACAGTAATTTCCAGAGAAGATACTTATTGATGAGCAGAATGAAACTGACTTACCTTGTCTTTGAGTGACAAATAGTTAAAAAGTTTCACATGGCAAAGATCAGCAACTGCCCCAACCCACATTATGATAATTAAAATAGCAGAGCACTGTATAAATTGCCACTTAACTCCAAAAGGGGTGAATTTAAAAATACTAAAATTTACCCATACATTACATTCCCACTGGAAGGTTTTCCAGGCTTCTTCAGAAAAATAAATAAACGAAGCTGAGATACATTTGACAGTAAAATAGTATTTGGTGAATAGCAAGCATGACATTTCTGCTAAATGACAGTTCTCTTTGTGTCACTCCAAGAGGCTGGAAGAGCATAAAGTCACTGACAGAAATTTCCATAGTGGTTTTGTCAAATATTTTCAGCACACCATTCTAGCCATATACATGCATTTCACACAGCATGAGACATCCAACACTCCTATTTTTGTTTCTATTTGCTCTACTCTCTTTATATTATTTCCCTAAATAACATGAAAATTAAATGTCAAAATTTTCCATAGTTCAAAAGTAAGGTTGTTCTAGATATTCAAAAAGTTAGTGCATTTGGCTCACCTCCCTAAGCATATGTGCACGTTAGGAGTCTGAAAAAACTCAAAAGTTTTTGAGAAGGTTTGAATGAGTCATTGGGAGTTTAGGATTTTAATCTGCATGAATGTGATTCTAAAGCTGAGATTTCCTCAAAACACATAATTCCTTTGCTTCCATAGAAGTCAATGGGACTTTTATCACTATACGTAGATGTTAGAATATGGGGTAAAATTTGTTTGGAAGTATCTGTCAGATACTTTCATGTGTCAAGTACAAAGGAATGATAATCTAAGTACTTCTTGGAATATAGTAAAAGAAAGGCCATAAATAATCTGTCCTTAACGTCCTACATACATTTTTTGAGTATTTGTGACAATATTTCACCATAAATATATACCAGAGCATGAACTGAAGACTTTGCGAGTCTAATATAAAAAAATAAATTAGAATTGTCCTCATTGCAATTTGGGCCATTCTTCTGTCTGTGAGAAAGCCAGGGAACTTGTTTTCATCCCATAACTACGGATCCAGACTCCGTCCTTAGGCACTGCCAGCATTCTTAAGGCAACTTCTGCTGCCTCATTTCAGTCCTATTCAGTCAGTAGATTATTTAGAACAGAGGTCCCTGTTTCACACATTTCTCATACATCTGTTGATCTCTTCTTGCTCCCAGGGCTGGACACAAGAATCTAATCACCCTTTAATACCAAAAATACTCATTGATGAGTACAGTCTTTGGTGGCAGGTAAGTGATCTTAAAATTACACAAGAAAGCTAAGCAAAGGATCTTTTTCTTCTTTTCAGTCTTTCAGGGAGGTCTGATCCACTCTCTGATTTAGATTTGGCTCAAAAAGAAGTTTTAAATTTCCTGAAGTCACTTATGGCAGAGACAATACACCCCTGGAAGCACAAATTCTTATGTCAACAGATGGATTGATGTAGAAGTGATCTGTAGTCTTGAGATGTTGACTGTCAAATCTACAGATCAAGAACATCTGTTATTGCCTGCACTGTGAAGTCCTCGGCTTGGAAGAATAGCAGACATAGCAGAAGGATCTGTCTATAATTTGCTTAACTAGGAAGAGATTTTTCCATATTCTTTGATGCTCCCAGCTACCTTACAAGGCATAGTAACAATTTTCTTAGCAGTCTTACCTGCTGGGTCACATGGAAAATCTGAAGTCTCTACATGTAAATCTGTTAAGGGCTGCTTACATCCTACATGTGCTTAGTCTGAGCATTCGTTGCTATCTGTCACTATTTTTGAACCAATAGCTTATTTAGCATACTCAATTTTCAAGGAAACATTAGCATAATAAAAGATTCCTTTATCGTGGATAATTGCCTTCCACCTATTAGCTCTTCTTTCTTCAGTTTGTTCCAGGATTGTTTCTTGAAGTTGTTTTACTGTAAAACTTACTAGTATCAATCAAACAGCAGTCAACTGCAAAACTTCCTCACAGCCCATGAAACAATTTAGAACCAGTCAGTTGCTCACCACAGCATCCTTTACTTGTTACTCTTTCATCCTTTTCTTGTCAACCTCACCACTGATCAGTTCTGCTATTAGAATGTAAGACTTATTTTTCATGCACCTGTACCTCATTCAGCACCACAAGGTCTCCAGTTTCACAGAGCTTTGCAATACAAGTGGAACATTAATAAGGTAAGTTAACGTCTCCACTTCCTTGTTTGTGGTGGTTTTGTACGGAGAAAGGCTGATGTTCAACAAAGGTTCAAGGCCACAGCCCTAGGAATGAAAAAGCTCACACAAATTATTTCTTTTCCTGAAAGTATGCAACTGGACTACCTTTGTGTGTACGTGTTCATGTAACTTTTAGCTGTCTGCCTAATGAAATAGTCAAATGAATGTATATACTGTGCCACTGAAGCCGTTCTCTACATGTGCTCTGCACTCTTCACAAAGTCTCACACAGAAGTCTTCATAGTCTTCTTCAGCTGAAATGTTTTTCTCAGGATAAGGTACAAATGGATTCTATGGACTTGAATGAGTGTGAAATAGCATTAACTGTTTTCTTGAATAGATGCACTGAATGACACGTAGTCCTAGAACAACCAATACAAACTTCAATAAATACTGCCTTTCCTCCCTCAAATGCCTCTGCAAAAGAATACCTCAATGCTTAGTAAGAAAGCTACACTGACCAGAATTACATGAGATATTTGCACCAGCCTCCAAAGAAAGAAAAAATACTTCTCGTTCACTTGCTTCAAAAAACCAAACCATATGTAAAATTAAAGTTTCCAAATAATTTCATATTCATGAGAATCACCAGAAACTATTTCCAAGCCAAAAAAAGTGAGAGAAATAACATCTAAATCCCAGAAGATAGAGAAGACTCAGATATAGAAGCAGAACTCCCGTTTTTTTTTCACAAAGGGTACTCTTCCATGTTTTAGAGACAATATGATCAGACTGTGAAGTTTGGAGCCAACTAGTTCATCACTATTTCGTTTGTGAACCATTTTTCATCCAACAGCATGAAGTCTTTCTACACATAATCAATTTACTTAACTCTTCATTAGTGTTGCTTGTCTAATTACTTATAATGAAGTAAGTAGCAAGGCACTGAGGAGTGCATATGTAATAAACACGTAAAGCGTTGTAAAGCAGCTGAATGTTGCATGAAGGTATTCTTATCACTGGAACGCATAAGAAGTACCTCCAGTGTCCCAGTTTTATCTCTCACCTGCAGACCATACATCATTCCCTCCAATGTTTTTCTTCTGCCATTCTAATAAGTTGGTACATTCCTGACCATCTGACATTATACTGTTACTACTTATTGCGACATATTCTGTTGTAGATGATCTATTTGAATAGGTTTCTTTCGTAATAACAAATTCTCTGTGTTGGAATTTCAGTTGATGAGCAATAAAGACCGTTAAATGAGCTAAAGAAAAAGTGTTTCTTTCATTGATATTCCAATCCAACCTCTCATGCTTAAATCCTCACATTTGACTACAGACTTAAAGGAAAATATGTATGTTTTAACCCTGTTTCTCCCACCTCTGCTACATTTCCCTTTTTGATTGTTTGGGATGAGTGATAAGTGAAATCTTGGCTCCCCTCAATTAACTAGGAATTTGGCTTACAATCTGATAGATCCAAGTCAATATCTTTCAATGAATGAACAACTATTATTTTATACTGGGTTTTTTTAATGCATTAAAACAACATTTTATTTTTTTTGACTCTTTTAGCGTTTAATGGATATGAATGCCTTGATATTGTCATTATACCTAATGATAATCTGCATTTGCTGTGGTAGTACTCACACTTCTTTATTAGACATTCTAGGCAAAAATAGAACCATGTCAGTTTTTACAGGAAGAGAATTGAAAACCAGTACCCTTTCAAGACAGAAAGAGAGATAATGAGAAAAGTGTTGGCATCATGGCAGGGAGATGGAAGGAAAGTGAAAAACAACACAAAGGATTTCCAGTGTTGGTGGATAAAGTAAGAGTAACTGATGATCTACCTGGACTGGTGCAACGCTGTACCTTCATTCATTCTACCTAGACATTCAGTGCTGTACTGCGTGACATTCCTGTATCTAAATTGGAGAGACACAGATTTCATGAATGGACCAGAGGAACACACTCAAAGAGCTGTGGTCAATGGCTCAGTGTCCAAGTGGTGACTGGTGATGAATGGTGTTCCGCAATGGTCAGTATTGGGATCAGTGTTGTTTAACATCTTTGTTGGAGACATGGACAGTAGGATTGAGGGCACCCTCAGCACGTTTGCCAACAACACCAAGCCGTGTGCTGCGGTCAACACACTGGAGGGAAAGGATGTCATCCAGAAGGCCTTGGCAGGCTTGATAGGTAGGCCTGTGCAAACCTCATCAAGTTCAACAAGGCCAACTGCAAGGTCCTGCACCTGGGTCAGGGCAATTACAGGCTGGGCAGAGAGTCTGAGAGTTGAGAGACTGAGATTTGCCCTGAAGAGAAGGGCTGGGGGATGCTGGTGAATAAGAAGCTCAGCATGAGCCTGTAAATTCTGCTTGCAGCCCAGAAAGCCAATCATATCCTAGGCTGTACCAAAAGAAGTGTGACCTGGAGTACAGCATGCAATTCTGGAGTCCTCAGCACAGGAATGACACGGATCTGTTAGAGTAAGTCCAGAGGAGGGCCACAATAAGATCAGAGGGCTTAAGGACAGCACATACAAGGACAGGCTGAGGGCGTTGGGCTTATTTAGTCTAGGGAAATGAAGAGTCCAGGGATACCTTATAGAAAGCTACACTGACCGGAATTACCTTATAGCAGCCGTTCAGCTCCACTTAAAGGGGGCCTACAGAAAAGGCTGAGGAGGGGCTCTTTCTCAAGAAGTGTAGTGATAGCATGAGGGATAATGATTTGAAGCTGAAAGAGGGAAGATTTAGATATTAGATATTAGGAAGAGATTTTTAACTCTGAGGGTGGTGAGGCACTGGAATAGGTTTTCCAGAGAAGTTATGGATGCCCCAGCCCTGGAAGAGTTTAAGGCCAGGCTGGATTAGGCTTTGAGTGACCTGATACAGTGGAAAGTGTCCTTGCCCACGTCATGGGGTTTGGAACTAGATGATCTTTAAGTTCCTTTCCAACCACGCTATGATTCTATGATTCATTCACATAAGTTATCATATGAACAGAACAGAATAAAACTGTGGAGGAAAGTTCTCTTAAAATGGAAGCTGACTAGAATGTAGCTATCTTAAGAGATGAAGATATATCATGGTAGCTTTTTTAAAGGAAAGCATCTGGCTTTTTCCTAGCACCGCAGAAGGTCTTCAGAAACTACTTCAGACATATGGGTTTTGCATCTGATTTCCCAGTGAGATGCCTTGGTGACTGACCTCTTTCATTTCCTCTGCTGTCTAGCCCCTGAAGTCCCCCAAGGGGAACTGTAAGCATGTTCAAGAGCAACAGGAGGAACTTCAAATGGATATTCTTGGTCCTGTAGCAAGTCTGCTATTCTGCACTTGAGCTTACTACTCTTTGAGCAACCCCCATTTACCACTGTGTTCCCAAAGTAAAAGTGGTGGAGCATGGCTGTGCCTCCGTTTTGCACTGCTAAATAGCACACTATGCCTGCTGAAAAACCCCATGCAGGAATATAGGTCTTTAATTTATAGCATGGCTCCATCACACATCCACCAAACCTGAACCTATTATCAGAGGACAAGATGAAGTCAAGCACCATCTCCTTTCACACCTCCATGAAAGCCCTATTACATAACCACAATTTTGGAAATGTCAGCCATAACAGCTACACTGGGCAAAGATCAGCAGAGAGCCAACTGAAGAACCTTGGGATATGAGTCAAGGACAAAAGAGCTTAAGAATATCTGCAGCAGGAATAAACACTTCAGGAACAGAGAACCATTCTTGATAGATATTTAATGTGAAGGATTATTGACGCAGAACATCACTTTGCCTCCCTAGAGACACCTAAAGATTAAGCGGTTAAAAGCAATGCCTCATGCAAACCAGAAAGGTTTTTGTCAAGGAAGTAGACATCCTTTCTTAGCTAGATGAAACTTAGCAAATTTTGTGGTTAGTGGGGAGCACTGCAACACTGACTTGTTGGTGTACTTTTAAGAAGTGCAGTTTACGTAATACACAGTTGTTCCTGAGACGCTGTATGTGTGTAACATGTGGTTGTACTGAGAAAGCAAAGAAATCCTGTACCTTCTCTTTAGGTGTGTTAGTCTTATTATACCTATGATGTATTCAAAATTAATTCCTGAAGCTGGTAATATTTAATAAAAGATCATGTCTTTTATCTAATCTTAAGATGATTTCTAACCTGCCAGAATTCTTCAAGACAGGCAGTAGCCTTACATTTCAGGTTTGCAACAACCTCTGACTCTAACTGTTAACACAACTACAGAATGGGTAAGAATGCTTTATAGCTTTCTGGTGCTGCAGAATTCTGTTCTATATTCTACGTTGAAAACACACACAAGTACGAATTTACCCAGGAAATTCTCTAAGAAATATATCTTCTTTACAATACAGCTTTTCCATGTAGATTTTCTTTCCTTTCTGATTTCTAAGTAGTTCTTATTTGAAGCTAACCTTAGCCTTACTCAATACAGGGGTTTTGTTTGCTTGTTTGTTTTTCATTATTTTTTATTCCATAAAAAATATTGGTAGGGAAAAAAACACTTGGCATTTGAGATCTATTTCCTTCACCTCCCAGCTTGCACACAAACATTTGAAAACAATATTCTGGCAGCAGTTATGTTTTTTTACTGGTGTCTTTGTTACTTACATATATTTCTTTATTCTGTGTCTGATTTGTTATGGGATAACATTCTCACAAAGTTCACTTAGAGGGTTTGGGTTTTTTCTGCAATCTCAGAGTGTTGCAACTGAAAACATAAAATCAATGAGGTTTGTCAGGGTTCATGCTAAACCTAAAACGAAAGTGTTGAGAGGTCAAGACAAACTTTACAGCCATTCACAAACAGAGCTTCCAGAGAAGTTAGAGAAACCTAGAGTCTTGCCATCGATAAGCTTGTTCATAATGTCTTTACTGGAAAATTTGTTAAACATATATCAAATGTCATCTGCATCATTTCCCTTTGCAAACTTTTAACCCCTATCTGCAAAGGAAAAACAAACTTCCTGAGTCAAACAGGGGCAGAAACTTCCATCAGCCCTCCTAGTTGATGGCTGTGATCCCGCAGTGTATGAATCCTTGAGGATTTAAGAATTTCATTTAAAAGGCTGGTCAGGAGTAATTTAAAGTAAAGCAAGTTCATAATTGTAATGTAACAACCTGAAAATGTTCCTGTTTGTCTATTGTTCATTGTCTATTATTTTCTGAAAATTGTCCAGATATTGTGGTGAATGGTGGCAAAGGGAAACCACAGGCAAATTTAGCAGAACTGAAACACTAAGCCTCAAATAGAAGCATAAATCCCGTAATTATAGGAAGAGTTGGGTCTGTAAGAGTGTACCTTAGCCACAGGTATATTTTGGTAAGTCTGCAGTTGTCATCAGCTGTTGGATAAATGAGTTGTCTTTTATAAACTGTTTCTGAAGTACTCCAGCAAACAACTCAGCACTGCATATGGCTGCTGTTTGGACCACTAATTTAGCTGTGTACCATTACAAACACAGTCTCTACAGATAATGAAGAATAAATTTAGTCTTTGGATTCCTCAGCTGCGTAAGAACGACAGTATGGCTGTACAAATATTTATGGCCGCCTTGGTATGTGTTAAGGACATAAAATCTGCACTGCCACCACAGCATGGAACACATCTGCTATTATGGTAATTCAAATAATAAATAACAATATGCTTCATTTGCATCTTTTAATGATAACTTTAAAAAATACACAAATACATTTTAGAAAGCAGTGCAAAGGCTAAGATGTTGCAGTAAAATATTAGGGGCCATGACCTAGGCACTTTAGATCTTCATGCCTCAGACTACGCTCATGTCACAGAAGTACACATGATTCTCACCTCACCAAGAGTTAGATAACAGCTGAGGATCTGTGTTCTTTATTCTCCCCTTATTCTCCCCCATCTCCCTGATATACTGAGGAGTTCTGTTTTAACTGTCTGTGCTAATGATTAGGCAGGAGAAACAGTGACCTCAGATAAATGGTCAGCCTGACCTTAACTTCAGACACCCCTGAAGTGCTCAAATATTCAAACTGCCTTTTGCTCCAAGTCCAGTGACACCTCCATGTGATGTCCCCACTTAAATTTAGGTTCCTAGAAGAAAAGGTCCTGCACCCTCACTGCATTGGATTAATGAAGTCTGTGACCTCAGGGACAGCAAGAAAACTATTATTTACTTGTTCTTAATCTCACTTTACCTTCAGTTGGTGCAAACTCACCCTGCACAGTACTTATTGAGGAGTCACAGTGCTGGGACGATGGCACACCTCCACACATTTTAACATACATATGGAGGAGAGGAATGCATCCAACGTAGATTTTGAGGAAGTCCACAGACCGCAAAAGGTCCCCAGGGTTTACTGTCTTCCACTTACTGAAATCAGTCTGCCTAACCCAGTATGTAATTAGATATCAGCAGAAAATAAGTAAGCCAGTCTAACATATGCCATTGCCTCATAATTTAACGAATTCCAATTAAAAAAAAATAAAAAATTGCAGTAAAATACATTTGAAAATAAGCCCACAGAAAATATCATCCTGTACTACACATACAAGAGCATAATATTTTCTAGCTTATCTTTGTCTTAGACTTAATTTTCTGCACACAGGTATTTTTATGTTTTGATCTGGATCTCCCAATAATGGAATTTCACATAGTCCTGTGAGGAGATATTCCTCAATAGCAGATATCATCTTCATATTTTTAGGGTCTTCACTGTCTCCATTTAGCATCCCCTGTGCCATGCACCTAGGATCAAGCATACTCTGCTTTCAGTAATTTCTGCTATAAGACAGCAGACATCTCAAAATCTTACACCTGGCAGAGTCTGTGTCATCAGACACCATACAGACCGTGCACTGCTCTAAGGACATGCAGCGTCAGTCCTGCCTCACCCCCGTGCCACAGACAATTACGTCACCCTGTTCTTTTTTGGCATTGCTCAATATCCTTGGAAGACTGCATGGGTTTGTATGTAGGAGAAAAGAAGAGAGTGTACAGAAAACCTTGACGAATTTCCCTGCTATTTCTGAAAGGCAGCACAGTGAAACTGTGATCCACCCCCACGCAGAAGTAAGGCCTGCTTCCCTACTGGCAGGATGAACATGTTTCAGCTGAAACCTTGTGAAGACCAGTTGCTAAGAAGCAGTAAATAATACCTAGCTTGTCTTATATTGTTATATTTATCAAAAAATGTAATGATAATGATATTCCAAAACATAACATGTTACAAGATGGCTTGTGCAATACCAGCATGCAGGGGCCAAGCTCCCTGTCAAAGCTTTATTCAGATGTTAGGCTGTTTTAACTAATCCTTCTTAATCCTGTCATCAGCTGCCATCGTGTCAAGATAAGTCAGGCTTATAAATGAAGAAATATCTTAAGGAAATGCTGCCTTGCAAGGAATAATGCTGATTTTGGATTTAGTAGGAAGATAAGGAGTTATCTTTTGTTGAAGAGCCATAGTTTGCAACTGCCACTAGTTTGCAAACACACTTTTTGTTTCTAACAGCTGCTTAGGAATATGTTTTAAAATTTTTTTTCAAGTGTTTTATCTATGAGGTTTCACCTAAATTATGCTTCAAAGTTAAAAAAAACAAACAACAAACCGGCAACAGAGATGCAGCAGAGATAACTGACTTGCAGCTGAATCTCCTGAGGTCTGGGAGCTGATTGTAAATGAAATGTAAGCTTGCATTTGAATGTGTACTATCTTGGACTGAAAACATACTGTATCAGATAAACTTGATCTACAGCTGACTTACAGTGCAAGGATTTGTATGCGGGAGTCATTGCTTATTAGCACTGCTGATTGTCATGGTAATGACACTGTTTTAACTATACCGGTTCTGAAAATAGGAACGATTTCAAATAATTGGTGCAAGCTGATTAGCATATGTAAAAAGAGTGCTCCCAGAAATCTGTGAGAAGACTGTTTTCATTCTGCTTCGGAGAACTACTGCAAATTATTCGTTTGAAAGTAAAGCTAAATAAATATTGACAACAGAATAACCTGTAGGGTGAAATGATGGAACAAACTTCCCCAGCCTCAACAGCCCTTGCATTAAAACACACAAAAAGAAAGATTTTACTTGTCTGTAAATTGAGTTTATTTCTCCAGGAAGATGAAGAACTTAGAGTAATGTTAATTTTACTGAAGGATCTTTGGTGTATAGATGCTCAGAACTAACAAATGCCCATTTTAACAAAAATTCCACCTTCACATGGACAACTAGGGAAACCCAGGTTCAAGAGAGGACACAACTTATGGCTATGTACACTCCTATAATCCTTTCTCTGCTTATTTATTGAAACATTCTAAACTATTTTTCATTCTATTCCCTCTTGTCTTATTTACCAAAACAGCTAAAAATAGGTAGTCTTCAGCACAGAAGATTGATGGAAGACATGGCAGGAAATTCAATTAGATATTGGATAATTTGTTCCAAGATAATTTGCTTATTGTAACTTGCTTGGACTTCTGGGGTATTTTGCTCAAGATCTTAAATGTTACAGACTTTTTCTGCACACATTGCAAATCTGATTATCTGTTTCTCTGCCCTTTGTGCAGATATACTCTTTCTTTCCAGTCCCAAGCATATGAAAACCATGAGTCAGCCCTAAGCCATAAAATTATTCATTTGAATGGAGAAAAGAAACTGCTGTATTTTAAAAGAATAAGTGTGGAGGTTTTTTTATCGTGTTTCTGATAAAATCTTTTTTATAATGTCAAGTTAACAATTAAATAAAACAAATGCCCTCTTTACTGTTTAATGTCAGAATTACTTGGAAAAAGAATAAAAAGAAAAAGTTATAAAATGCACTCAAAAACATGAAGAAGTAAAGATACCAAGACAGGTAGGGCCCATGTGGTCGCACCAACAGCTGTCAGAAGGGAAAGAACAGAATGAGAGGTTTCTATTGTAGTCCTGTTGTCAGATTGTTCAGCCTAAATGTTATGAAAAAGAATCTCCCTTATTACCCTGGAATGGGCTGTAGTGTAACAGAACACAGACAGGAATAAATAACAATAATAACAGCAACAACAAAGCTAAACAGGCTGTAAACTCCCATAATTGAATTCATAAATCTGAATCTTTTAGAAGGTTAGCACCAGGGCTAATGCTGTTTGACCTAGAATGATTGTTGATGCTGCACCCATTACAAGCCTCCTACCAGCGAGCAGTGAGGGGGAAATAAATAAATAAATCAACGAGACTCTCAGGAGCTCTTCAGGAATAACTCTTTCTCTCTGCCATAGTTATCATTCGGCCAGCAGTACCTCAGTACTAACTGGTTAGAGACAGCAATCTAATCACTGCACAGCAGCAAGCCGGGAAACCACCACATCAGCTGCTGGAACAGAGGAAATACTTCACAGACAGTGGGAAGCTGATAATTACTGATGCAAACAAGCTTTTTAAATAGAAGGATTTCATCCCTACACCCCACCTTCCCAGCAGCAGCACCCTGTTCAGCAATGTGACAGTAGTCCTCAGCAGCCATCTGAGACACCGAAGCTTACAATACTTTTACAGGCCTGATGCCTAATCCTGCAAAGCACCAAGGAGATTCGCCCTCAGCAGCCTCAGTGCTATTCATCATTTTGCTCCCTGCAAGAGATAACTTGCAGTAATAAAATTGGCTTTGGGAAGGGTTGGCATTGTGTTAGTCCTTGTTCTGCAGAGCATTTCTACACAGGAATCACATTCTGCTCTATTTGCCTTTATTTCGTTCTTGCCTATATTATTTGTAGGGGATCTAATAAACTGCATTGCTGTTAAATGTACCCTCAGAGCATAACCTATCTGAAAGTTACATGGCTCTTTAACAGCAGCTAGTTGACACAAAGTAGCACAATATGTGGTCTCTGCAAATAACAACAATAATAATAATAGCATTTTGATTACTTTATTAAAATACAGTCTTCTAGCAGCTTGTAAAATATGTCTGTAACACCTTTGAATCTCTGTAGCCTAACAGTGTAAGGTCTCCTTTCGGTTGGCCAATAGCCTATGATTTTGGATGATTATTCAACACGCCATTGAAACATCATCTCCATGAAATTACAACAAGGGGGTGAAAATTAGTCCAATTGTCAACATTTCTCAGCTTTAGTCATGATTCTTCACGTTACAGCTCAAGCATCTTTACAAAGGTCCAGGCTGGAACCACCACTGACAACACTTGTGCACAGATCTCAGAAGAGCTCTAGATGGTTTTGTCCCTTAAAACAGTCATAATATTGAAAAACAACAACTCTAGTTTCTCTTCAAAGGTGTAGTCTGGACAGTGTCCATTTTTTGTGCTGTGCCTTCAAGTCATTCTTTAAATTTCCAATATCCCTTTGGGGATAAGTAGGTTATATTACAGTTTACGGTGCTAGAGAGAAGTTGGCGTTGTAAACATTGTAGTACAATCACACTACTGTCCTTAGCTTGTGAAGACAGTTTTCAACCTGAATACAAGATTTCCTCCTCATCCCTCAATAGGCAATTGAAATCTATATAATGTTTCCTTTTAATCAGATTGGAGTATTTTTTATAGGTCAGAATAAACTTTCAGATCTTTAGCACAAATTCAATTTATGCACACTTCCACAGGAAAAAAAAATCACAAATGTTAAGAATTTTTCAATAGTTCATTGCAGGAGTTCCTCCAGAGAAGATGAAAGACACCTTTTTACACATTTCTTCTGTCAACATCTAATGCAAAAGTCGATGTAGTGTTTACTAAGAGTATTAAATGGCATTTCCTGATACTGATAGCATTCATAGTGAGTTTCACAGTATTTTGATATCCACTGATTGGGTATACTTTTTTGTTTTGCTCTGATTGTGGTCTGTCACCCTCACACTTTCTGTGCTACCTCTATAAAAATTTCTTACACAGCTTCCACAAAAATTATTTCCGGAGTTACAAAATCCTCTTTCTTAATGCAACTTTTCATCATCTCATTAAAATGCTATATTAATTTACATGAATTTGTGCACTAAAGTTCGGTTTAGGGATTTTAACCTCCCGCTTGGAAAATTCTCAATTTCAATGCATGCTGAGTTACCTCCTGGACAGTAGTTTTCCTCAATTACTATTACATGAGTTTTGCTTTGTCTTTGTTTATTCCTGGAAATGCTTACTACATCAAACTTTAACCCAAGCACCCTAAACTTCAGAGACAGAGACAATACAAAATGCAAATAAATCAATGCTTTGGGAATCACACAAAACATGCATCTGACGAATAAAATAAAACAAGAAAAAGAGACAAAAAAAGATAAGAAGTACAAAATAAGTTCTGAAAGCAGCCTTATTCTCACTAGTAGAAGGTCAAATATTCCTCTGTCTCTCTTGGAGAATATCATTACTAAGTACTGGAGACAAATACTATAACTGATTTTTATGTTATATTCTATATAAAATGTTTATAATAAAGGTATTGTTTAAAAGAGGAGACAAAAAATACCAAAACCATTCAGCTATTACTGCCACCAAGTCAACCCTGACATACTTGAGAGGCCTCACGCTCAAACTGAAAACTGCCTCCAGTTTACGTCTTTAATCTGTACTAAACAACTCATGCAGGTCTAGTATCTGTTCCTGAATCAATAAATACTGCACAAGACAGGATCACAAACACCATTCTAGTTCATCAGTGTCATATTTTAGAAAGTTCTTAGGCAACATTTCCCGTTAGCACTAAGCTACTTTAGTTGCATCTCTCTTAGGCTTACAAACATGTTAGATGGCTCTCATTTCTCTCACCAAATAAGAGGTATCTGTAGGTATTTCTCCACAGATATAACTCAGATGAAAGTTCTGCCAGCAGCAACACACATGAATCTTTCAATAAATTTACTAGAAATAAGCTCTGCCTTTGTTACCCGAATAATATTCCAGTATGCAAAAGATGGTGTCAACAGAAACTTTATTGTGGGTAACACTGGAGCTCATTTTGACACATGAGAAGACTCCTTTTTAGTCTCCATGGAAATGTTTCAGCCTACAAATAATTTCTAAAGAAGAGGATGTTGTACACTGAGTTGGCTTTATTTGCTTTTATAGGCAAACTCCTAGAGGGCCTAGGTTTAGGAATGCCAGGCAGTACTGAGAGTTTTATCCAAAAATTAAAAGCAGATGGCGCATAGACAGTTTCGTTCTATGGAACATTTCTGTCTATATATAAAAAATGTTGGTTAGTTTCTTTTTCTAAATGCCATTTTTGAATTTCACATACAGGGCTTCATTTCTCAACTCCTGATCTACAACAAACATAGCAATATCTCATCGTTATCGTTACCCTTACTCTGTCCCAGAACTTCCTTTTTTGGTATATGAAGAGGCAAAGAAGAAAACAAGAAACCTTCTCTGTATGTCCATTCACAGCACACACCATGAGTTCTCTGCATTAAGGAGATGCTCAGAGCAAACATTACCCAAAAAAGGAAGGAGACTGCTAGGATCATTGCTTTCTACTAAAACCCCCGTCTGTCTAACAGGATTCAAAACAATTTCTCTGCTTTGTGCAAGCCCAGTTCTTGGAAGCACTCCTAGAATCTGCAATGCTACATCACCCAAACCCGTGGATTGCACCTAGCTATCATAACCTTGCCTATCTCCTCTTTACTGTTGTAACTATCAGACTTGTGTGTTAAGTATGAGATGTATTTAGTAACCCCAACTAGTGCTGTGATTTGTTACATGCAAAGATGAGTATTCGAAGGACCCCCAAGTCAGCAAGAGCTCTGAGGAGGATCTACATAGATCATCTCCTTAAAATGAGTTCCCCGAAACAGATTAAAAGACTTTTCAACTAGAAGAAAAAAAAAAAAAAAAGAAACCAAAAAAACCCCAACAACCTCTGCACTTTGTTAGAGCAGAAATCTGAGGGGTTTTGAACAGAAAAATTCCTCAAAGTCACTAGCTCAGAGTGCAAATTAAAGTTTATAATCCAGCTTCTCCCTGTCCATGGTATCTCTGTTTCTAGAATTAATTTCAGTACACACAGTGGCTCTCTGATCTTCCCCATGTACCCTCAGTCACCATAAAGTTTCTGTTCTGTTATTTCTGAGGTCTGTCTGCTTGTTACACGTCTCCACTGTGCTGTTCTCCCAGCAGGAGCCCAGTCCTGGGCTCTGTCTCCCTTGCTGCCAGCCCTGCTATTTCCCTCCCTCAGCAGGCTCCTACATCCTTCTCCCCACTTTCCAGGAGGTTCATAGAAAACCAGCCATCTTATTTAATTCTTAAAAATTAGCATTAAAAGGTATGAAGAAGTACATCAAGTGCATTGAGTGTCACAAATCCATATTTCCCTTCAGAAGAAGCCAGGAAAGTTAAGGAAAACACGTCTGTTTTCAGTCAGACTTTCACCAGGAACTATGAGTCTGGAAACAGTTGGTGGTAGTAGATGAGAAAGAGAAAACGTCTTCCCAAAGATGATTAATGCACGAGAACAAGATGATGTTAACATGGTTTCTGCTTTATCCTTCATCCTAGTATGACTTATAACCCGGCTTCTTTCCTTCTGTGAGCAACATTCAAGCTTAGTGTCCTTATCTCTTCATACTCAGCAGAAAAAACGTATTCCTGTATTAACGCAGTCACTTGGGCTGCCTATAAGACATAATAAGTAATAGAAATCAAACGAATATTTCCACCAAATAATAGAAATCCGTTCAATATCTCCCCTAAATAAACTTTTTTTTTGTTACAGTACCCTCAGACTCATTTAAAGCACAAGGCAAATTAAATTATAAGTTTTATTTAGAACAGTAAAAATCTTGCTCTGGGCTATTCATCACCGAAAAAAACCAGGAATGTTTGAATTTATTTGTCTGACATTTATGTGTACCATGTATCCTTTGGAAACCATTAAATTGTCAATCCATTATTTATGGAAACAAGAGTCCAGAAATAGGTACACATGGTTTCAGGCAAATCTAGTGGCCTGTGCAAGCACTCATTTCCTCCCTCAGTCTATTTAAAACCTCTCTATTATTGAAAAATTGATGTTTATTGCATTGAATACTACATAATGATGCAAAATTATGATATTCCAAAGGTTGGGAAATTAATACTTTGGCTGTAACACAGAGAGAGTGCTAATATTGATGTTAAACCACTGTGTTAAACTCACAGATGTCAGCCTTTCTAAGAAAATCATAATACTGAAATGATACCAAGACAATTACTGTAGAGACTTTTCAATTCAACATTTTATTTATTTAATTTTGCAAACTAGAAATTGAAGAGGCTTTCTGAATTTTCCTGGCTCTCAGAAGAGATGGGATAACAGTTTGCAACAAGCAGCTCTTTGACACCTTCCCACCTTTTTTTTTAAATTGTAGATATACTCGAGATGCACCAACAAACCAATACAAATGAAAAGCAAATGATTAACCACTTCAGCACACAGAAGTGACAGGAAAGAAACCCTACAATTTACAGATTAATTGTCCTTTATTTCAGAGATCTGAAAAAGCTCATCATAGCATCAAGTGTACACTGATGCCAGCACAACAGACTTGGGAGGCAGGAGGTGGGGGAGCGAAAGTCGCATCTGACTTGGGACCATAGCAGTGCTAGTCAATGGGGCTGTACTGCTGTGGGATTGTGGTACTGCTGTCTTTTCTCAGCCAGAGGCTGTAGCCACGACTTCAAACTGACATCTTTCCATATACCTGTTTTGCAATCACTATTTGAACTCACTGATACTTTTGGACACCACAAATACCAGTGACTTTCAACGCTAATTCTGCTACGAATGAAAACAAACGTGTGAAACCTGCTGCCTGATGACATCTCTCAACCTGAATCACCCCAGAGTATTTAATCTCTCCTTGTATAGGAGCTGCTCTGTACCCTAGCAATCCTTGCCACCTTGTATATGTAACACTCATTGTATATAGATATTGAGAAAGAGCCATAATGCTTTTGTAATTATATTGGACTTTTTTTAAAATGCAGAGTGATGCTCAGACCTCCACAAAAGTACTCCAGATGCAGATGAACTGTGATTACTCACAGTGACAGAAAAGGCAAAACACTAAACATCACTTTTTCCCCCTAAAAATTCCTAATGTTCTGTCTGCTTTTTTAAACTGCTGAGCACTGAGCCAATGTGTTTACAGAACAATCTCCAGTGACTCAGGGCTCTCTGTCTTGCATGGTAATGTAATGCTGATTTAGATCTCCCCACTGTGGGTGAGGAGCTAGGATAGGTTTTCCTGTGTGTTCTACTTTGCATTTCTAGATACGGAATACAAATTTCAGGTCATATTGTCATCTGTATAGTAAAATATAGATCTGAGTATATCTATATGTATATTAGACATGCAGAAGCAAACACAGTTTAATTATATAATGTTTAATTATTTATTAGTATATTTAATGGTAAAGACAGAGACGCCTAAGGAATTCCATTGTTATCTTCTGCCCTTGTGAAATTTGACTATTTATTCCTCTTTTCCATTTCCTAACTTTTTAGCAGTTATTAATATGTATAAGACCTTCTCCCCATCCTACCACAACTCAATTTCTTTAAGAGCGTTCAGCAAAGGGTCTTGTCAAAAAGCTTTTTGGCAGATTACTAACTGGATCACTTCTTCATTATATTCAGTGATGATCAAACAACTCCAATAGATTTGCAAGGTACTAATCCCCTTTCAAAGCTGTGTTGGTTCTTCCTCATTATATTGTGCTTACCCTTTTGTCTACTACCCCTAGAATGACTTCTAGCAGTTCACACACCACCAAATTTATAGAGTGCCTTAAGCTTTCTGGATTCCCCATTCCACTTAAAACCTTTTTAAAAGTTGATTCTATATTTGACATTTCACTCTCATCTAGTACCCCAACTGATTTAATCAACAGAATCCATAGCATAGCTGAAAGTTTCCATTTTTGTATTTATGTTCCCTTAGGGCTTCCAAGCAAATAGCATTTGGTGCTGGTAATTTGTCTGCCATCACTCCACCTACTTCTAAATCTTATTCTTTTGACACCATTGTTTGAGAAAGTTCTGTTTTAAACTCCAATCCATGTAACACAAAGCCCTCTGGTTTTTCAGTGTCTTCTTGGTGGTGATGCTTGCTGAAAAGAATTAATTTTTCTGCATTTTAGCCCTTTGAGAACTCCTATTAAACTATGATCATCTATTGGCCCCGCAGGCTTTCTGGCAGGCTTCTTAATATGTTTGACAAATAAATATATTTTTTATTTTTATGCCTTTAGAAAATTGTTCCCCAAAGTATTTTTTTCCCCTGACATTAATTTTATATTTAACTTGTTTATGCTCTTTTTCAATTTGAATGTGATGTTCATTTTAGGTCTTTTAACTCCTAGTAATCCCACTTACATAGAATCATAGAATCATAGAATAGTTTTGGCTGGAAAAGATCTTTAAAATCATCAAGTCCAACCACTGATCCAGCTCTGCTAAGTCTGCCTCTAGAATATGCCCCCAAGTACGACATCTACTTGTCTTTTAAACACCTCCATGAACAGTGACTCAACCACCTCCCTAGGCAGCCTGTTCCAATACTTGACAACATTTTCAGTAAAGAAATTCCCCCTAATATCCAGTCTAAATCTCCCCGGGCCATTCTTGTAGATGGGTGTCACATTTGCAAGCCTCAGTCGCCTGGGACCTCACCAGTTAGCCAGGACTGCTGATAAACAGCGGAAAATGGCTTCACAAGCGCTTCTGCCAGCTCCCTTGGGAATCTTGGGTGGATAAACTCTGATTTTTAACTTTGAAGACTTATTTGGAGTTCTTTTCCAAGTTTTCTTTTCCAGAAGTGAAATACATTTTTTCTGAGGTTCCAGTATATCACATTTAAGCCATCTCCGTGGTATGCTATAAACATTTTTTTTTTCTTTTGGCTGTTCCTTTTCATTTCTTGCCAGTAGTTTCTTGATTTTTATGTAGTTCTGCATTGTTGCAGGGAGAGGACTAAATCTGAGTATTTTGTGATAATTATTGGATTGTAGCTATTTAGGAGTAATATGTTTCTCCTGTCATTGTTCCAATGACTACTTTGAGAAGCTTTTTCTTTAGTCAGGATGTTTCTGTTCATATTCATGTCTGTCCCTAACATTCTGACGTTCAGCTATAGTACACAGATGAATTATCAGCAGTACAAAATTTCACGTTCAGCTGCAGAGGTTCCCTGTCAGTAAAGAGGCTTCCAGGGGAAGGAGTTTGCTTTACCAATCCTATGGCTACTTCTCTAGAAATGGCTCTGAAGCACTCTGCATCAACAGAACCCTTGCAAAACAATGAAGCCAGCAAGACTCTGTAGTGTGAACTTCGGCCACCATCTCAGGGTCAGTTTGAAGTCCTAGTCTTCCAGGTTGAAGGACCATGGAGACCAGACCCCTGAGGTGACGTTTATTAGTGTAAAGCTCAGTCCTTTCTCTTGACCACAGCACACCAAGTAAGGGTCTGACTTTATTTTGTGTTGGTTTCATGCCTCACCCTCTGAAAGATATCTCCTCTGTGTCAGTCAGTGGGCTCCTCCAAACACATTGACCAGAGTCCTGATGCTAATCCAACCAACCAAGGAAGGAAGGAAGGAAGGAAGGAAGGAAGGAAGGAAGTTTCATTCCTCACTTTTTCAGACAAGAGGAAGCAGAAATTGGAAAGCCTGTCTTCACTGCAAAAATTAGCTTGTTATTTTCACACTACAAGATAGCATTTGGAGAGCTGAGCCTAAAAGGGACTACCACTGCTTGCATCTGGGACAGATTTCTAAAGGGATAACACACAACTTACTGTGCTGCAATAAGCTAAGACACAACTCTCTTTTTTTCAAGAATGAATTGTGGGAGAAATTGACTGTCTTTCTTGTTGAACGGGGAATGGGGGAATTACAGGAAACCAACGTAAGATTTGCAGCACCAACAATACAGTCCACATCCATACAGTCTAATAAGTTGTACTAACTTGAGGCAAAATCAATTTGGATGATCCAGATTAACAGTTCAATGTAGAAGTACTAACACACATTAAGGTTAAGGCATTTTCCTTCTGTATGGGATTTGAGTTATAAATGGAACTAACATGACAGAGAAAATAAGCCCTGGGCCATTTTCCTATGAAGAAATGAAAAATGTGAAAAACAACTTCAAATAAGAATTATTTTACTCTAGGACCTGCATAGCCATGCTATGCACCGAATGTTGTTGATTAATTAATGAAGTCCATCTGATGATGTCTCCTTGTGAAGGATGTACAATCTATATTTCAAATTACTTTTGAATATTTAATCACCAGAAAGTAGATTTTGCTCATTAGTTAGTAATAATATATTAAGTTCCTCTGTCTGTCCCCAAATAGGATAGATAAAGACTAATTAATTAAAGACATGCCACAGAATATGCGCAGTTCCACTGGTGGCATAAAAAAGTAGCAAAGGAAGCTATAAAACATGGAGATGTTAAACATGCAGCAACGTTTTAGTGATGGTCAGCCCGTCACTAACACAGACACTTTATACAAAATAATATGAAATTACCTCAAAATTTACAGTCTAAATACAGATGTTCTTCATCCTAGCTCCAACATAAAATTTCTCTGTGATAGGTTTTCGCTAGAACAATAGGGCCGTTGAGTCTTTAAAACCTCTGAAAGAGGTATTTCTGTTCTCATCCTGCACTAGTTAAGGCAATATTTCCTGGGTACTAGAAAAATCTCATGAAAAGTACAACATATTTTGCATTGCCCACAAACATCTGTGGAAATATCCTAACTGGAATCATCACTCTAACTGTAGCAGCCACCATCTGTCTGGCAAAAGTGCAGAGCACTTTCTCAGGAATAGACTCCGGTATTTAGCCATAAACTGCAATAAGCATCATGGTCATAGTGTCCTGCAGGAGGGAGCAGAAGTGCTTTTCTGTCTCACCTGTTTTCCCAGTTTTCCTGGAGGTGATGTCTATGTCCTTGTCTCTTAATGGGGGAGAAATCAGGCCTGCCTTATACAAACGGCCAGATTGTTGAAAAAAGGCCACTGCCATCTTGGTGACTTGCTCCTAGGAAGCACAGTCCTTGCAACCCTGAGTGTAAGGACTGTCCTGTCACAGAACATAGGAGTTTCCACTCTGGTCTGCAGAAAGGTAAAGGCTAACTATGATCAAAATTAATCAAGGTTAATTAAAACCTATACTGAACATGGATGCTTTATACAATTAATTTATCCTGTCATAAAAGACTTGAGATTTTGCTTAAAGTTCCTCCAGTTAGTAGCACGGAAACAATATAATTTCCAACATTTCTGCTTTTTGAGATACTTGAAAACAACCAAATTTAATTTGACTTTACAACTACTCACATTTGTCAAACTTACAGGGCAGTATAATAGATTCAGATCATCATAGGAAATATATCTAAATTCTAATAAGAATCAATAACATTTATGCGAATTGTTACAGTACATAAACCAGAAAATTAAAAGGCAATTTTTTTCCAATGTGACTTATTCCGTCACTTGAATGCTGATAACTATAGAATGCAATGAGGCTACAGATACTTTACACTAAGCTTATTTTATTCACAGACCAATATCATGTATGCTAGTCCAGAGAGACCTATTTTTACTTTTTTTTTAATATTCATACCATGTCACATTCCTCTTCAAAAACATAGCATACGCACTTCTTCATTTGTGCTCTTTATACATTTTCTGCCAGCCATACCTATTATAGAGAGCAGAAAACCTTTCCTTTTCAACCACAGTATGGGATTTTTAATCATCACTGATTCTCATTGTCGTTCCTCTCTGCTGACACTAAACACATGTACCTTAATTTGCATATTAAAATCAATGCCACAGTCAATCATTAGGTGTTTCATAAACTCATAATAGTTGACATGGATATTTTTCTGTCTCCTAACTGCTGTGCAACAAAATGATCATATAAACATCCCATTCACTCCTCATAACATACCCCCTTCCTGCAGAGCAATTTAACTGCATTTTAAGAAAGCAGGGCCCCCAAGAGATTGATTTGCAAAGGAAGACAGAAAGTGTACCTAAAAAGCATCTACAGGAGTAGGCGGATGTCAGTCCAGTCATGAGAGACTTCTACCTGACTACCACACAGTCCTGTGTCTTTGTTTTTCAAGGTCAAAGACAGCTGCATGCTGACTAATCTTCTCCCAGAGTTCAGTAATAAACAGTCATTTCTGATTCTCCATAATAATAGTTTTTAATAAACAGGTTTTTCCCCTACCCCTTGGCTCTGAATGTCAAAATGCATTTAGCGAACACAGCAAGAATACAATCAAGTCCAGAATCAGCTTTAAATTCACAGGTCTCAAAAAGCTCAGTCACAGTAGTGCTCGCTTCAGTATTGTGCTCCTTCATTAAAATTCCTCTTTTGGGAAATGCACTGTAATTTTGAAAGATCTATCTTTAATCTTGTTCTGTCACCATAATTTTCTATTTTTCTGTGAAAATTCATGTCTGACTTTTTTACATTTCATAATCAAATGTTCTTCTGTTTATTAGTATGCAATTACATACTTACATTAGTATTCCTTTTTAAAATCCTTCTAAAACCTTTCAGAATAAAAAAGTTGATATTGGAAATTATGAGAAAGACATCAACTTTGACCTCTTCTAATGATTAGCCTTATATAGTGATAGATAAAAGGCATACAGCTTCAATCTCTTAGAATTGTCTACATAATAATCTTTTCAAGATCCACACACACTTCCTACTAAAGCAAATTGATTTTAAATATAGGATAGAGATGATATCTGCAGGTACTCATTAGTCATCTCTTTGCAGCTGCTACATACAGTTCCTATAATACATTTTGTAATAGACTAGTGCTTAGTAAACAAGTACCTGCTTTTCTCTCTAGCACTCTGTTCAAAAAAATTACCTCTCTTTTCTTGTGATTTTACTGTTTCAATCTCAAATGATGTCTCCTTTTCCCTTTCTATGTGATTAAAAGAAATAGTCCTAAATAACACTACACACATTCTATTAAATGTTTTGTTGTCAGGTTTTTTTGCTGATTCTCTGGGCTGTAAAACCTGATATTTTAAGCTGCCCTTATTACAAGACTGATGCACACACCTGTCCTGACTCCTTTCTGAATTCATCAGTGTACTGTTAGAGGGCCAAATATAGAAGGCATCAACTCATCCTCTAATAGCATGCATGCAATACTCCAAATGAAAAGACTTTTCACTCACAAAACTGGGTTGCGTGAGAACAAGTTCCACGTGCCAGGATGAGTTGGGTAGCTTGACTTGATCCTCCTGTAAATACTGCTTCCAGCAAACGAGTTTGCCTTTGCTCATTTCTACTGGAGCACAATTTACTCCTCCTCTCTTCTCTTCCCATTACAAACAGAAAAGTAAAGAATAATTGCTTTTTAAAAAAAAAATAAATCTTACATAACAGAAAATTAATTGTAAGATCCATTTCTTTTAATAAAATTACTTTCAAAAGCACTTACCACAATCACCCCATCTTATCTAGCACAGCCTGTTGTCAGTATTCATACTGTTACTGTTCTAATTTAAATAGTAATTTTTGTAGAAGAGAACATTTTTTCTTCTTATGTATCTACGTAAATAAATATCACATAGTTCTGCTGCACTGTGGGCAAGCTTCTGCTTGGCTACTACCAATACTTGAAGAGAGGGGGATAAAAGGCCAGTTTGTTACTGTGCATCTCTGAATTCTGTGTGAAATGCTTTACTTTGGGGTTTTCCTGACATAGTACAAGCTCCTAAGGGAAAAGAGAGACCTGGTGGGTTACCATACGGCTGAGGGGAATACTCAGCACTATGTGATCACACATCGCCATTTTCAGTGTTTCTTCATGTAATCAGACGATTTTGTGAGGCATCAGCCAAAGTGATGCTACCACAAGAGCTGACAGAGTAAGTATAAGTACCTTCAATCCCATAAAAAACAAACTGTTTTTCAGCATTTTCAAAATGTCGGTGATCACAAAGTGATTATATTTGCACAATGTTTTCATAAAAATATGAACTAATTAAAAAATACAGCCACAATTAAAAATGACAAAACATAACAGCAGAAAAACCGTTTTAACATGCAACGTGGGTCATAGTCTTATTGATGTAGGTTACCTTATTGCTTTCACTGTAACTGTACTGACTATCGTGCTGGGGATTTGAGGCTAGCTCATAAGGCTTTTATCAAACAGCTGCAGAGTCCTGCTTGGCTGCACAGCAGACAGATTCCAAAAGGTACCTAAATCCCTGTTTCCCAAAACTAACTTGAAGAACCGTCTCATGTATCTCAGAGGTCACAGTCCCATCCTGAAGCAGCAGATTTTAGAGCTTGGCTGACCAAGCAGACATGACACCATTCCTGCTGGTCTCAACGTTTTGATGTGTACCTGACTCTCCAGCTCCTTGAAAGGTATAAGATACAGGGAAATAGCTTTCCAAAACTTCTCTTTCAGTTCTCCCTATATGAAGATGCATTGCCATGAAAAATGTCCATCTTCTCAAAATAGCATGAGAAAGGGTGAAGGTTTTCTTTTTTTTTTTTTAATATTCTTGATGATTTCCAAGGTAAACAATTAATCAATACTTCTCTTGGAACTGAAAATCCTTTTTCAGCCAGTTCTATTTTAAAATTCTTATAGGACTTTCAAAAATGTGGTTTATCTTTCTAGGGCAGTAATTTGCTTTTGAAACCTACCTGAAATCAAGACAACCCATCCAGCTAGGCACTCTGCTACTGGCAAATTGAAGTCCCAGAACACATGAAAGAAGAAAACATGGTAAAGCAATACTCTTTTCCTCCTATTTCTGTGCTTGCTAAAGCACTTGAAGTAAAACATCTATTAATCTTTAAAAAACATTGAATTTAATTACCCTGACTAATGTTAGCTTGTACCAAATGTTACAGATATGTTTTTCTTCATACAGTACAGAGTGTTCTACTAATTTTAAGTTTGTGTAACTAAACTCCAGTCCTTTGAGCAGATTCCTAGCTAATTTCCACTGCCAATTGGCATGAAAGCAAATTCTCCGCAGTCATCCAATCACCTAGTTTACTTTTCTTCACCCAAACAAATGTATGAAATGAAGCAGTTTGATGTTTCTCTTTTAAAGTCCAACAGAAGTACGGAGTAATTTGTATCAGCTTCCACGCTATCATTACAGTTTTAATTAGAGACTGCACAAAATGTGCTTGCTCTTCCTCACTAACAATACTGGATCTGACTTGCTTTATATTTTCACATGATCTAGATTGGCTGAGGAAGGGCTGCAGAATACTACTCTTATCTTCTGATAAGGGGTTGAAGAGTTAAGCAGTAGGCAACTTGAGCTTGCACATAGGGTAACAGGTTGTAGAAGGTGAAAACAGATCATCATTGGTCCTGCATTACCTCCAGCAGAGCTCCAGAAAGTCAGACTGGTTGCTTCTTCTGCTACCAAGGGTTGACTAGTAAGTAGTGGGTGGCAACTTGTCCTGAAGAGATGCTTTGTGCAAGGCCATCAACATTCAGAAACAGTAGCCTTCATCCTGATCCTTCCTATTGCTCTGTCAACAGTGGCAAAATGAGTATCGTCTCCCACAGATCTCGTAGGACTCTCTTATTCCCAAAGTCCCCATTGCATACCAGAGTGAATCAGGCTGGACTGCTAAGCGAAAACAACAGCTGTCTCCTGACAGAAAAAGTAGAACAAAATGTTTTCTACTATTCAAGCTCTCAAGCAAAATGAAAAAACATACACATATATATACACATGCACATATACCTATAGCTCTTTAATGTTATTATCGCAAGAGGGTAACAGAAAGAAAAGTCAAAGTACATTCAAACCCAGGACAGGAGTTTCCAAACAGGAAAATAAAAAGGATAAAAACATAAATCTATTTGTACAGCTAAGCATGAATATGTGAATCATTGAACTTTTAAAAAGTGGAGATGCAGGCAAAGTGGAAGGGATACATATTGTTTCTGCTCTGTATAATATTGGCCCTATGGTACCAAGTCCTACTGGGATTCTGAGGCTGTCCTATGGAGGGCTGATATATTTTCTTCTTACATGAAAGTCCTTTTAATCCAATGGTGAGATATGGAATGAAAAATGTTAATGCAGTCCTTGGTTCATTAAACTTATCTTTGATCCAGTCTGGTTTATGATTATTCTGTAACAACCACTGCAAGCCACAAAATAGAAATGAAGTCAAACATGGCTGCTTCACCCTCTTCATACTAAGAAGTAATCACCACCGCTCATTACAAAGAAAATCCACATTGCCAAGAAAAGTCTGAAATTCTTTATTCATTATCTCCTGGGCACTTACCTGTTTTCTAATGTACATCCATTAGCTTTTTTCAGCAATAAGCTTCCTTACCCTCTCAGCAAAGCAATGTCATTTTAGTATTTCTATCTTCCATTTTGTATTTGCTTCTTTTTAATGGACTCAATAGACCATTCTTAATTGCAGCTCAAAATTGTTGATTATGGCTCACACACACTCTGAGAGTAATACCAGACTGTGGCTCAGCATTGGTGGATTCAGATACACAAGCAGCTTGGAAAGAGACACAGGAAAGGGGGAAGATTCCCTTTCTCAAAAATGCCATGGTAATCTGCCAAGAACTATTATAAGTACAAATAAACCTAATAGAAAATAAATACGGTTATAAATGGTAGGAAAGGTTAAGATTTTAACTTATTCATTCAAAATTCATGACAGCCACAAAAGAGGGGAGAAAGCCACTCATTAGAAGAATGAGGAATCACTTAATGTATGAATGAGAAATGTTTGTTCAAGCAGCACTCATCACAACTATAAGCTGTTTCCAGGAGGATAAAGTAGAATCAGGTACAGAGAAAAATGCAGAGAAGACCAAAATCATTCAAGGCAGAAACAACAGCTGGACAAGAAAACAATATACAAACCAGAAGTCTCCAGCCGGGAAGAACAAAATCAAAGGAAGGTGTGATAGAGGTTTACAAAATCATAATTTGAAACATAGGGGCATTAATAAAATGTCAAGAGGACAGGTCCAAGAAAAAGGAGGTAGTTTTTTGAATGACATGTAGCTCAGCTTCAGAACTCATAGTGTCTGAGTGTTGTGTACAGAAAAGTTAACATGAATTCAGGAAACTTTTAGACACATTTTTGAATGGGATGGAAAAAAATCCACAAAGGGTTACTCGGAATGAAAAGACAGTCTAGATCAAGGAGTGTTTAAGCCATGGGTGTCTAAGATTGGCAGGCATACCCAGAGGAATATGCTTGCTTTTTGCTCTTTCTCTGCATTCTATTGATCTGTTTTAAAGATAGATTACTTGGGTAGGTGGACCTCTGGACTGAATCAGTAAGCCTATTCTTCCACTCAAATGGCTTCATGAACATCATGCTTCAAAGAACTAATGTTTACCTTCCTGCCTGTCATTCATACCTCAATACTTAACTTGCATTTTCTACAAGTTTTATCATTATATAATTGACAAAATATTAGATTAACATAATTTCCACATTATATGGATTAAAAATGAATATTCAGTATTGTGTTTTATGAAGAGGAAGACCTAGTTGCCCAATTAAATATAGACATCATCTAGTTTTTAAAAATTTAAATCCACTGGTGGAACAAACAAGATCCTGAGATTCCTAAAAATACATTTAGCTTCTTTGGTGGATTAGCAATTAAAAGATTTTCACATGTTGAGGAGACAGATTTCAGAAATGAATTAATTGGCATGCAGGAAAAAGATGATAAGCACCAGCCGTAGCTAGGATAAGGGAGACACAAACAAGAGTCAAAAATTATACACCTTTACCACAGCTGAGGTAAGGATTTGGGATGCCATAAGCCCACTTCCACGTTGGGGCAGCCCCCAACTACACACCAAGAAACTGTCTCCAAAAAGAGGCTTTACCTCCCTTGCTGAGTGAAACCAGTCAACACTTGGCAACGTCACAGATAAACACTGCACAACAGCAAACCAACTGCACAGGCATAATACCTGAAGTAGTGAATGTTTTTCCAACCTCCAGGCAGCCTGAGCAGCTCAGCTTCCAAGTACTAAGTGACCAAAGTTGTGCTTAGGTGAAAAAATGTGATGCTCCATACGCATCCGACACAGAGAAATGACATAAAATGTCATATTGTGTATATTTGGCAATGATTTCACTGGCTGCCACTGAGAATCTTCTCAACCTGGAGGACTGAAGCCCTTGCCTTGAGTACAGTTCTGTATACTCACATCCATACACACGAGTACAGTGTGCTATCAGTATAATGTCCCTGACAACATACTGCGACTGTTGTGGAAAGTTTGATTGCAGCCTGCACGAACAAACAAGGAGGAAAATCATGTAGAAAAATCTTTTGACACTGCACACAGACCTGATAGGCTATGAAAGGCCAGTTCTCTTCTGAAAGTATTAGAGGAGGAGGAAAAAGAAAAGTCTAAAATAACTAGAAGAATCTGAAATAATGGGCAGAATTAGAGAAAATTGGAAATCTATCACTTATAAAAGTTAGGTTGAATAATAACAACATAAATATGGAAAAATAAAAATAAAAGCTGAGAGCAATTTGAAAATATGCAGCAGAAAAGAAGAATGAAGAATATTCACCTTTCTTTCCTGACTGAAAAGACAGCACAAAATTATTATTCCTCTTGAAATTTTTAGATTCTTGCTCTTACATCTTTGTTGTTTTCACATTTGCATGGAAATATAAATATATTTCAGCATAAAGTTCTGGTTTAAACGACCACACTTACTTGCTTTCCATTAATATTTTCTGCTGTTCATACCATCATTTACAGGTGGACTGGTACTAGCTGCTTAGATGAAAAGTAACATCTCAGTACTGCCACGAACACACTTTGCTATAGGATAGTAATTGATTTGTCCTTAAAATATACACTAGAAAGGCCCAGCTTAATTTTCAGAAGAAAATATCGGTATCTAATGTAAGAATGGACCAAGTTATCAACTTTAGAGATATACACTTTGGTGGAAGCATTTTCTGCCTCTACAGGAAGTTTATTTTCATTCTGATAATTTTGCTAAGAGCCTTTGCAAACTGCCTAAACCTTACGGAAATTTTACTTCCTGTTAGCACAAACCAGTCAAACTATTTTGCCTCTGATGAAAATGCAGTTGGAGATTCCCACACTCTCATTTCTCAGGAGAGTGTCAGGTGGAGTGTCCCAAAGTTGGTGAAGGGCTTACAGGAGAAGCCATATGAGAAGCAGCCAAAGTCACTCGGTCTTTCACCGTGGAGAAGAGCAGACTGAAAGGAGACATCATCCCAGTTTGTTTCTTCCTCACAAGAGAAGGATCTGAAGGCGCTGATCTCTTCTCACTGATGATCAATGATGGGACCCAAGGGAATGAAAGAAAGATGTGCCAGGGAAGTTTAGGCTGGATATTAGAAAAGGTTCTCCACTCACAGGGTGGTGGAGCACTGGAAAAGCTCCTTAGGGAAGCAGTCAGGGCGTCGACACCGACAAAATTTAAGAAGCACTTGGACAACACCCTCAGACACATGGTGTGAATGTTGGGGTTGCCCTGTGCAGGAACAGGAGTTGGACTTAAAGATCCTTGAGCACCCCTTCCAGCTCAGGACATTCTATGATTCTAACCTCCTGATGGTAGTAAACTTGCTGTAAGAGACCATGAGTTACATCTCAGGGCTCTGTCCCAAACCTCAGCCATTCTTAGGCTGCCGCCACACTGTGGAACCAGTGTCCCAGCAGCTGGTATGATCTCTGGGGAGACTCTGCCTGCACCTCATTGTGAGCCTTGCCTGAACTCACCCATGCCCTTCCTCATGCCTTGCATGCCGCTGCATCCACGGTCAAGGACTCCAACAGAAATGTGCGTGCACAGCCACATACACACACGCACAGAGTCACCGTTATACGAGCTGACAGTAACACATACGCAGCTTGCAATAAATATGTGGACAGCATGCAGAGTGGCCTTTTCAGGTAGAGGTATCAGCTGAAGCTGACTAGCAACTGGTTTATTCAATGATTAAATTTACTAAATAAAAAAAGCCCTACATTGTGAAAAGGATAATTCCAGAGGCAGTGAGCTAAAAATCATTAATGACAGCTTGTTGTTAACTAATGCACTTGACCTCTCTCACACCTCCTGTAAAAATTTCCTTTGTCCTACATTTTAGACTTCAATTATGGGCTTTAACCTGACAACGTGTTTCTTAAACAAAACAATGGAAGCTGAAAGAAAAAGCCAAGGAGCTTTTAAAGAACTCAGAAGCATTCAGTAATGCTGTCTTTATTTTTAAAGTACCTACACTGAACAAAAATAGACTGGTGGAGTCACACCCTTTCTCCCCCCAGGAGACAGAGGAACCATGTATTCCTCACCAGTGATGTGACTGCAGAAAGTGAGTCATTACCGAGGGTGAAGCCAGTAGCCCAGCTGAAGTGCATGTACACTAACGCACGCAGTATGGGGAAAAAACAAGAGGAGCTCAAAGTCCTGGCCCGGCAGGAGAACTATGATATAGTTGCTACCACAGAAATGGTGGAATGACTCTCGCAACTGGAGTGCTGCCATGGAAGGCTACAAACTCTTCAGGAGAGACAGGCACAAGAGAAGGGGTGGAGGGGTGGCCCTGTGCACTAAGGAAACACTTGATGCTGTAGAAGTTGAGATTGGAGAGGACCACATTGAGTGTCTATGGGTAAGAGTAAGAGGGGCAAGCAAGACTGACATCCTGGTTGGAGTGTGTTACAGACCACCTGATCAGGAGGAAGAGGTGGATCTATTGTTGTTTAAGCAGCTGGAAGTTGAATCAAGATCATCTGCCCTTGTTCTTTTAGGAGACTTTAATCTCCCAGATATCTGCTGGGAACTTCACACAGCTGAGAGGAGGCAGTCCAGAAGGTTCTTAGAATGTATTGAGGATTGCCTTTTGTCACAGCTGGTGAGTGAGCCTACCAGGGGCGAGGCTCTCCTTGACCTGCTGTTTACAAATAGAGAAGGGCTGGTGGGTGATGTTGTGGTCAGAGGCTGTCTGGGCTGCAGCGACCATGAGATAATAGAGTTTTCCATTGACAATGAAACAAGGAAGACCAAAACCAGGACATCCACACTGGATTTTCGGTGGGCTGATTTCTGATTGTTTAAGGACCCAGTCAGGAGAGTACCCTGGGAAATAGTTCTTAAAAGCAAGGGGGTCCAGGAAGGCTGGATGTACTTTAAGAATGAAGTCTTGAAGGCACAGGAGCAGGCTGTCCTGATGTGCCGTAAGGTGAGCCGTAGGGGCAGACAGCTGGCCTGGATGAGTAAGGAGCTTCTGAAGGAGCTAAGTGAGGAAAAGAGAGTGTATCACCTTTGGAAAGAAAAGCAGGTGAGTCAGGTTATGTTCAAAGATATCGTTAAGTCGTGTAGGAAGAAAATTAGGGAGGCAAAAGCCCAGCAGGAGCTCTAATTGGCCACTTGTGTTAAGGACAACAAGAAGTGTTTTTACAAATATATTAATGGCAGAAAGAACGGCAGCAATGACCTCCACTCCTTATTGAATATTGAGGGAATTATAGTAACTAAAGATGAGGAAAAGGTTTAATGCCTTCTTTATCACCGTTTTCAATACTGAGGCACATTTTCACTGGACAACTGGTCTTCTGAAGTGGTGGATGGGGTCAGGGTGCAGTACAGCCCCCCTGTAATCCCGGAGGAAGAAGTTAGAGACCTGCTGAGCCACTTGGATCCTCATAAGTCTATGGGGTCAGGTGGGATCCATCCCAGGGTGATGAGAGAGCTGGCAGACGAGCTTGCTAAGCTGCTTTCCATCATTTATCAGCAGTCCTGGCTCACTGGAGAGGTCCCGGATGACTGGAAGTTGGCCAACATGACTCCCACCCACAAGAAGGGCTGTAGGAATGATCCAAGTAATTACAGACCTGTCAGCCTGACCTCGGTTTCAGGTAAAATTACGGAGCAATCATGCGGCACCTTCAGAATGACCAAGAGATCAGACCCAACAAGCGTGGATTTAGGAGGGGCAGGTCCTGCCTGACCAACCTGATCTGCTTTTACGACCGTGTGACTCGCCTGGTGGATGAGAGGAAGGCTGTGGATGTAGTGTTCCTCGACTTCAGCAAGGCCTCTGACACTGTCTCCCACAGCAGACTCCTGGAGAAGCTGGCAGCCCGTGGCTTGGATGGGAACGCTCAGCACTGGGTTAGGAATTGGTTGGATGGCTGAGCCCAGAGAATGATAGTGAGCGGTGTCACATCCAGTTGGCAGCCGGTCACCAGTGGTGTCCCCCTGGGATGGGTGTTAGACCCGGTCCTGTTTAATATCTTTATTGATGATCTGCATGAGGGGATCAAGTCCTTCATCAGCAAGTTCGCAGATGACGCCAAGCTAGGAGGAAGTGTCGATCTGCTAGAAGGTAGGAGGGCCCTACAGAGGAACCTCGACAGACTGGAGAGATGGGCTGAGTCCAATAGCGTGAGGTTTAACAAGTCCAAGTGCCGGGTTCTGCACTTTGGACACAACAATCCCATGCAGAGCTACAGGCTGGGGACAGAGTGGCTGGAGAGCGGTCAGGCGGAAAGGGACTTGGGAGTGCTGGTGGACAGGAAACTCAACATGAGCCAGCAGTGTGCCCAAGTGGCCAAGAAGGCCAATGGTATCCTGGCCTGCATCAGGAACAGCAGGACTAGAGAGGTCATCATCCCCTTATACTCGGCACTGGTCAGGCCGCACCTTGAGTACTGTGTCCAGTTCTGGGCCCCTCAGTTTGAGAAAGATGTTGAGATGCTGGAGTGTGTCCAGAGGAGAGCAACGAGGATGGTGAAGGGGCTGGAGCACAAGCCCTGTGAGGAGCGACTGAGGGAGCTGGGGTTGTTTAGCCTGAAGAAGAGGAGGCTCAGGGGAGACCTTATTGCTCTCTATAACTGCCTAAAGGGAGGTTGTAGTCAGGCAGGGGTTGGTCTCTTCTCTCAGGCAACCGGTGACAGAACAAGAGGACACGGTCTCAAGCTTCGCCAGGGGAGGTTTAAGCTTGATATTAGGAAGAAGTTCTTTACTGAGAGGGTGATTGACCATTGGAATGCGCTGCCTGGGGAGGTGGTGGAGTCACCGTCCCTAGAGGTGTTTAAAGGCAGATTGGATGAGGCACTTAGTGCCATGGTTTAGATGACGAGTAGGTGTTGGTGTTGGGTCATAGGCCGGACTCGATGATCTCAAAGGTCTTTTCCAGCCTTGTGATACTGTGATACTATGAAAAATAATGTGCTTTAAATCATCACATGAATGAAAGAAGTGCCTCCACTTACAAAAATAGCTATTTCAATACTTTTTGGCTTTTAAGTTTTCTCTTCATTGCTAGGCACAATCATCCCCTCAGCATAAGGATGACTTACAAAAAGACTGCACTCCAATTTATTAATGCAGTCTGTAAAGCTGTTGAGATGGGGTACAGTGTCCCAAACAAACCTTTCCAGTATTCAGGTACAAACAGAAGTTGGTTATGGCATGACAATGCTCCTTTTCTCATAGGAACACCCTGTGACACATACGCTGGCAGCAGGGCCCTGTAAAACTGCTCAGTTAGTACTGTCACCAAAAGACTGCTCTTTGGGAAGGAAATCACTGATGATCAGGTGAATTGCTCATGCAGGTGCTTTGCATCATCAGGCTGGTCATTGTAGAGAGAATACTAGGGAAACCCAGTGGCCAGAGGCTAACAGGGTTTTAAATTGCTGCAGGACATCAACCTGCTCTGGGCTATCAGTGACCCCGCCCTGTCCAGGTGCAATTTTACTAGATGGGCTGAAGGGACTCTCAGCCCCTCTCTGTGAGTACCATTTAAAGAACATGATACAAAAGCTGTCATTGCCCACAGCTACTCCCCTTCCTCAGATTGCAGCTGGCCACATCCACCCTTGCGCCATCCACCCGGCTGGTGTCATTAATGTAGTTCCAATTATTGCTACCAGTAGCTATTTAAGCCTAAGATCCAAGGGTGAAGTCCAATGCAGGCAAGAATTAACAATCTCACAACCTGCCATAAGCAAATAATGAGTCCCTGCCCTAATTTTTCTACCTTGTAGGATGAGGGGCAGGAGGGTAAGTTGTTTAACATACCAAAGGATCTATGTTCCCATTTCTTCTGTAGGAAAGAATTCGACTAGCATGTCATGGAACAGACAAGGAACTTGAGGCATGTCATGCAAATTTATGCAGAGCTGACTTAAAAGAATAGAAACAGAATTTCTATATATATACACATGCCAATTACACCATGTGATTTCATTTTTATTTCCTCTTCTCTGTCGCTCTTCTTCAGTTTCCTGCTTATCATTTCACACGAGCACATATGGGGGGGGCCACACCTTCCACTTGCACAAACAAAACAACAAAAATAGCTATTTTTAAGAATCTGTCAGCAACTATTCATTCAAAAACTGTTCAGAGCACTCATCTGAGGTTGCTAGGTGACAAACTGTGTATTCACTTACCTCCTTATTAGCAAACAAAGAGAATTTAACAAGAAGTTAGAGTAAAGGACATTATTGATTTCAATACGGTCCACACAAAGCATGTCAAGGCTGCAAGCACTTGGACTGCTAACTTGAGCATACTTCTGTGAAACTTTATCCTCATCAGCTGCAGGGAAATACAAGTGTCAATTAGACAGAAGCTCCATCACTCTTCTGAAAATGTTTTTTCATTATCTTGATTTGGAGTCTAAATATTTGGTTGTAAGTGACACTGCTTAAATGAGAAGTGTCAGTTAATAACTTGCAGTTGCAAATGCTTTTGCTTTTTCTTTCTCTTTTTTTTTTTCTTTTTCTTTCAGCAAGTTCATTGCTGTCTCCAGTAATCTGATCAAGAAAACATGAGTGAATGTGAACGACTGGTAACCTGCAGGAATACAGCACTGCTGTGTCATGGATCTATATGTAAAGCGGTCAGATCCCTGACAGGGAGACCCTTTAAAATAGTGCACCACTATACAACAGATCTTATTGGCCATTCAGCAACCTTAAATTTTGTGAGGTGTCCCTACACATTTCATGATCTTGTAGTATCCACTCAATTTGGTGTTTAAGTCCTAAAATATCTTTATAGCTAGCAAACAACCATAGGTGTTTTACTAGGCTTTCACGAGGTTTACTTTCAAGGCTGCAAGGTGCTACTACAAAAACACAGATGATCTGAGGATAGCTCACCTAATACACAGAAAAGACAGGCGAGATAATGAGCAAAAGGTAATGGAACTGTATGGCATAACAGTCATCAGTCGTTCCACGCAAGGCAGACTGAAATCACACAGTTAACTCCTCAGCACCAACCCTGTCACCTGAGCTGCTTTCCTCTTTCACAATGAAATGAACACCAAGGTTTTGTAAAAGGTACATCACGGTGTTCGTGTACCTCCCTTTTCTTCTAGGCTTGTGCAATGCTACTCTTTACCGAAATACTAAAGAACATAATGTGCAGTACACGCTACTGTATGCAGACAAACTGGATATGCTCACACCACAGTGGCTGGAATAAAAAGGACTTGAAAAAGAACAACTCACATACCACCCAATTCATTGCTTTCCGTGTAAGGGCCCTGCAAAACTCACACAAATTCAAGGACAGATTTGTTGCACCATAGTGTCACAGTATTACGAGGTTGGAAAAGACCTTTGAGATCATCAAGTCCAGCCTATGACCCAACAGCAACACCAACTCGTCATCTAAACCATGGCAATAAGTACCTCATCCAATCTCCTTTTAAACACCTCCAGGATCGGTGACTCCACCACCTCCCTGGGCAGCGCATTCCAATGGCCAAACACCCTTTCACTGAAGAATTTTTTCCTAATATCAAGCCTTGTTTCTTTCCAAATGACTGCAGGTCATATGCTATGGGTGTACCAGTCAGAAGAGGAGAAGGGGAGAATAGCTCTCCTTGCTCTCTCTGGACTGCAGATAATGGTTGCCTTTACTTTTGAAGTAACTGAAAACTTAAAAGACAGTGGGAGGGAAAGGGATGTTGCCTTCTATCCCATTTACCCAGGAGGGCACCGCTGCATCAACAGCAGGTTGTAATATGTACCCCCACCCCAAGGGTACATATAGAGGCATTCTTTGAGTGTGGGTTTTGGAAAGTGACTCATCAGAAACAGCATAAAAATTAAAATCCAAATACTGGTCACCACTTTTTCTCACCTCACCTCCTTCATAAAAGTAGGATTTTAAAACTACCTATATAGTTACTGTATGGATCGTGCTTCCACTCCTTCCACCCACTCTGTGTAGTTTTACTAGAACTCTTTTACAAGCTCTGATTTAATAAATATATTCATAAAATAATTCATCTTCTTCCCTGATCTGCTCCTTCTCTTATATTCAGATATCTGTGTTGGCACTCCTGTTTTTAACATGTGTTTAACATTTCTGTGTTTAGCATTTCTCTGTTAAAGTCATGTCATTCAAAATTCCAAATATTTAATTGTTTGACTCTTCTAAAATTAAACTGTGTTAAGATAGGTTTGGTTTGGTTTGGATTGGTTTGGTTTGGTTTTCAGAAACTTCCCAGATTCCATGTCTCCTAAGAGAATAATATTGGTGTCAGTGTATTGCCTGGCTGAAACAGAAAATTCAGCACAGATGTTAAAACGCTCAGACTGAAAGAAGAACAGCAGAATCAACCACTGATTTTCATGTGTCACATCTTCCTGCTCACTGATATATTCTGATTAAAGGCTTACAAGTATAAACCTAGAATGACTTCATTGACTCTAGCAGAATAACTTCAAATTTACACAGCTGAAATCAAGATCTCAGTCCAACACTCATTTTGTATAAAATAGCTCATTTTATAGCTTTCCCTAGATAAAAGTAGGTTATGGGCACAAAATAAAATTAAAAAAAACCCCCAACAAAACAAAAAAACCCACAAAACAACAAAAAACCCATAACCCCCCCTCCAAAATAGCCCCAGGAAGTAATACATAGATTTTGGGGCCTACCCACCCCTGTACAGTAATTTTTCATAGCATCACAGATGAATTTGTCTCTTCTAGTTGGCTGTGGTAATTCATTGTGTCGTTTTACATCCCTACATTTCTTTTTTTGTTTTTGTTCATGCCAACAAAACCATGAGTACGCATCATATAAGATAAATCTCACTAAATTCAAAAAAGAAAAGCTAGTGAACAGGAGGTGATAAATGCCGTGCTGCCTACTCAGGTTCTGTCACATAAGATGTCACTTCTTCATTTTAATTATATTTTCTGCCAACTCACAAAAGCAAGCGGTTTGTACTGCTTGTGATCTTACCTTTTGCTATGGAATGTTTCTGCAGAGCCAATTGCAAAATGTATCTCATTGTTTCTGTCCCAGTTCCTGATGTTCTATAGAAACTGGCTCTTCAGGAAATGTTAATACATAAATAACAGCTTGTTCATTGCAAAATGACTCAGAGTATTTGCACATGGAATTAATATTTTCAAGCATTAATAAAATAGGGAGCCTAAAAAGTCATCTACATTTTAGATACGGTTTTGTTAATGCACACTCACAAAATTCCACTGGACCGAAAAAATGAAAGCTAAAAAGGTCTGGGATCTAGAATGCACTAACAGCAAATCCTCATCTGTCTGCACAGCGGGCAAGAATTCTTGTCCTCAAGGGTGAATTAAAACGATCTTCTAGCAACATCAGCTGTTTGATTGACTGCTAACACCAACAGACGCTTTGAGTGGAAGGGCCACCTGTAGCAGAAATGGGCTGATCAATGCATGGCACTGAAAGTGTCATGTGTAGACAGGCTACAGACACAGCTCTAAAATCCCACAAAATAAAATTCACTTTGCAAACAGAACCTTTTTTTTAAAAAAAAAAAAAGCACTTGCTAAAAAAAATGAAACCAAAGCCTGAGGAACTTGAACCAGAACTCCTAACAACTACATCCCAGAAGAGCTTTTAACACAAGGGTCACATGAATTCAGTGCTCCTATGAGTGAAGGAGGTGGAACAGTGGCTTTGATCAATTTTATCTGAAGCAACAAATCTCAAGAATTATTTTCAGTCACAGCATGAAAAGCAAAGAAATAGTTTATTACTACCCTACTAAACTGGAAATCATAAACAGGAAATAGAGAATGAATTGTAGGATGGAACCCACTTAATTAAGTGTGTAAACTGAAAGAACAACACAAGAAGATCAGGTAGTTTAACCACAGGCACAAGAGGCAACCAATTAGCTGAATTATGCTGCGGACAACCTCAGATCCACCTTGGGTAGTTCAACTAAATTCAAACCAGTCAGATCATAATCTGAATTCAAAATTACATTTCTGAAGTAATCAATGTTGTGGTTTTTGTACTATAACTGTCCAATCAGATAGGCAGTATTTATGATCATGTTCAACCTTGAACAAAGGAAGAACAAACTGCCTTTTCATTTGACTATTTTTCATTAATCACAATATCCTTATTATGCAAAAAATGAGATTGAATTAGAGATTGAACATAAAATTTAGTTCCCTCTCAAGTAAAAATATAGATTCCCTAACAGTTTATCCTTGACAAATGAAGCAATGACCAATTCAATGATCTATTCATCGCGATGGGTCTTCTGCTCAAGGATAAGTGAAGTTCTGCACCTCTGAAGTGCCTAGAGCACGTCTCTGTAGAAATATTGCTCAACCCAAACACCATTTCTGCATAGCAGGGAAGCTGAGGGTGTTCAAAGCCACAACTTGGCTTGTTTTCCTGGATTTATCTCTATTGCTGGATCCAGCAGAATACTACTTGTACACCTGCTGAGACAAGTCTAACCTAGGAAACAATTACTAAGGAACATCAGCATTTGCTTTCTTGACACCTTGAGCCTCTTCATGGGAAGGAAGTGTCTACTTTTCTTGACTATAAAGTCAGTTCTTTCTTCTTACTTTAGGGAAGATTCTATTTGAATAGAATAAAGCAATACCATGGATGACAGGCTTGCTATCAGAGAGCTTTGAGTACCCTTCATCAGTTTAAGAGGTTTATACATAGTTTAACGGTATATAACTGCTGCAATAAGTACTCTTTACACAAATATGTCAACATTGTGTGCAATGTGAAGATGACCTTTATTTCAGGATCTGTAGAAGCTTTAGAAAGTCTGTGTGAAGTCGAACTATATTTACTTTTAAGTGACAGGAAACCACCACAATGTTTGGCACGAACCAAGTTAGAGTCTTCATCAGGGCAAGTCCTTTTAGACAGAAATATTAATTTCTTTTCACCTGGGAAAGCCTGGACTTATGAAACAGTTCTTCTGCAAGTCAGATGCTGGTTACATTGCTGTTACAGGATTCAAACTTGGTAGCTCGGGCACTTCCAGCAGTGCGTCAGAAGTAATACAGAGTGCAGTGCAGTTGTGAACCGTTCCTGAGCATGTATTTCAGCTGCTGGCTTGCTCTGGGCTTCAAGTTTGTTCAGCTCCACCGATAACAGGATACCAGCCAGGTTAGCAGCTCTGATTTGAAAGCCTGAAGAACTTTAATTTCATAAACTGTCTATTATGCCAGAATTGAATAACCAGGAATTGCAGTCTTGTATACCACATAGCACCAAAATGGTGCCTTTTACCTAATTCTCTCTCAATAGCAGCAATTCAGCAAGTGATTGATGAGCAACTCCATCACCTCACCAGGGACCTCTGGGAAAAAGGCAGTGAAGGAAAGCAGACAGCTAGGCTAGGTGGTATTACTGCTTTCTAAAGACAAATCTGTTCTTCTCATTGATTAGAAGCCATGGGCTCCTTGGACTCTGTGTTTACACACATGGCACCATATACAGGATTTAAATGGTTTCATATATTGAGGTGATGTTACTGTCTCTCCACTCTTTTTAAATTTGCAATCAAACAAGTGACCACAATCATCACATAATACATTCAAAACAGGGGTTCCCCAGAAAAAGGAAGAATTTTAAATCCTGAAACGACCATGTCCTTCCTCTTCAATGGCAGAACTAGCAAACCGAAAGAAGGCAAAGGGAAGATCTGACCCAGCACCCAAAACGGAAACACATTGCTGCCAGATATATAACCACACGTGTACTCTAGGCCCGATCTTGTCCTGAGCAGAGCTGCAATGGGGATGAGACACGGTCTCGCTACGCACTCTCTGTGAAATGCATTCTAGCACAGATGAAACCTAGAGGAGAAATCATTACACTGCATGGTATGGAGGCTTTTACTATCACCACTATCAGCCAGTAGTCAAGAGTACCATGGAGGAAACATGTCCTGCGGTGTGGCTTTATTCTCTTCCATAGTCCTACATGTTAATGAGGACTCATCTGGGTAAGTGAAAAAAAAAAAATCTCACATAGAATATTTCCCCGTCTTTGTATATCAAGACTTCGCTGTCTATCTTCTTTGCTATGTGTCTATCTAAACTAAAATTAGAGGAGAAAATGGAAGTGGGGTTCTGATGAACTGTAAGTTCTTCAGGACAGAGTAGGAAAGGCAGTAAAGCGTTTAGCACAAGAACTGCTCAGAAGCCAGCATTATCATATGGTAGGAAATGATGTCTTTTTTGCATTCTGAAAAAGAAAAATTAAATCAAAACATTAATATAGTCATAGGAAGATATATATTTTCAATTAAGTCATTTCATTTCAAAGACATGGACCTACTTTTTAAAAAGAAATATTTTTGTGATTTCCTTCTCTCTGTTTGGTAAAACAAACAATTTTGCTACACAACTTTTAAAAAAAGTTTTCAATAATGCAGCAATATCAAATGATAATAAGAATATTGAATAAGAACACTGAATATGCTAATATCCTAACGTAATCATTACGGAAATAGTTCATTCTTAGTGATGTGGCAACTGCTGCTTGGTTTACTTATTGACAGGTGGTGTCTCAACCAGCAAAATTCATGTTTGGAACTAATAATTCGTTGCTGTTAACTTTTCTAACAAGATTTCTTAGATTGTACTGATAGAAATACAATATAATTAAAAAATACGCAGCAGACAAGCCTTTTCAGGTTTAGTGTAAATTATCAAGGCAATCAACACACTCCAGTGAAACACTCTGCATCTGTAAGATTAATTTTTTTCCACAGAAATTATATACAATATTAATTACACATCATATATATCTTACATCATTTATAAGTTGCAAGTTTAAAATATAAGGAATAATGGATTTACTCAAATCCAACAGAATTTCTGTAGATTTTAGTGTCATAAAACAGGGCCCAATATCTCAAAAAGACACGACCTGCAAAGGAGTCAAATACCTGCTGTTTTCAAGATAATGAGCAGGACATTTGACCTGTTTCTTGAGGCAGGCTTCCCAGTTGTTCTGGAAGATCTAGTGAAAGAAGAAATCAGATGACTGAGAAAGTTCACAGATATTTGAATATTTTGTTCATACCAGAGCTTGAAGTCAAAAAAGACTTAAATAAGATTCATTCATGTCATTCAACATCTTGCTGTTGTAACCCCTCTGTCTATTCTTTTCATGTCATGTCTATATGACATCATTATAAGCTATGGACTTGTAGTACCTACCTAAAAGAGTTTTCCAAGACTTCTTGTATTTCATTCTCCTTTTGCTAATAATTCTGTCCCAGCTGAAAACACCATTTCTAATAAAGATACCAATATAATTTTATTAAAAACAAGTAATCATGAATAAAAAATCTGTTCTATACCTTACTTAGAAGTAGGATATCAGGATAGAGCTGGGATTTTGAAGTTAGCTAAATGTAGGGAAAGAATGAGAGGCTTCCACCGATTGTTCTGATAACTGCAAGGAGGTCACTAAAGGTGGTCCAAGACTGGTTTCCAATCAGTTTCAGGGACATTTATACCTAATTCTTCTTCAAATGATCCATCTAGGATTTTTCAGCTCTTTTCTATCTGGCATTTCTAAAGGTCCTTTAGCAAGAAAATTTCTCAAATTCAGGTTTTCTCTTTATAATGACAGCCCTCCTTTAAAAAGAAATATCTGTCAGTAGTTTTGCAGGGAAACTGGGACTTGGATACTATGGTTCTGTGCCTGCTTCTTCATCTCTGTTACCTCAGCTACCCCTTTTTGTCTTTCCGTACTAAACTGTGCTGTCATAGTGGCAAGGACTATGCCATACAACCCATTTCTATGGTGTCTCACACAATGAGAACTTAATCACAGCTGGGGTCTATAGACCCAGTGTAGCAACACAAATAACAAAAGAGACTCTGAGTATGGGGGAGGAGCAGCAGAGCAAACTGCTCCTAAGTTCTTGGATATCTTATTATATTTTCCCACTAGAAATACAATAGAAACAGAAAAGTGTCAGTGTCTTTATGGCAACTCCAAGCAGTACTTTCTAAGCACATGTCCCTGCCAGATGTACTAAGAAATTTCTGGCTGCATCTGCAATGATTTCACAGAGAAGGAAAAGAAGAGCAAGGTCTCAATTTGTATGATAGAATCAGGTTCCTCCAGATCACTATTCCACTTATGCCAAGGACACAAGGAGGGATATCTGCAAAACAGCTCTTAGAGAAGGAACTTCTTAGCGGATGACAGAAAGACTGTGGATGTTGTCTAGACAGACATTAGTAAAGCCTTTGACATTTGCTGGATCAAAGACTGACTGGGTGGCCAAGCCCAGAGAGCAGTGGTGAGTGGAGTTAAATCCAGTTGGATGGTGACAAACAAGGTTCCTTAGGGCTCAGTGTCAGGGCCAGTTCTGTTTAATATCTTTATCAATAGTCTGGATGAGGGGATTGAGTGCACCTTCAATAAGTCTGCAGATGATGTGAAGCTGAGTGGATGTTTTGATCTGCTTGAGGGTAGGAACGTTCTGCAGCGGTATCTGGACAGGTTGGATTGCGGCAAATTATATAAGATTCAACAAGGCCAAGCGCTAAGTCCTGCACTTGAGCCACAACAACCCCATGCAACACTACAGGCTTGGGAAAGTTAGTCTGGAAAGTTGCCTAGTGGAAAAGGACCATGGGATACTGGTTGATAGCCAGCTGAACATAAGCCAGCAGTGTGCCCAGGTAGCCAAGAAGGGAAAGAGTATCATGGCTTGTATCAGAAACAGTGTGTCCAGCAGAAGCAGGGAAGTGACTGTGCCTCTGTACTCAGCGCTGGTGAGGCCACACGTCAAATACTGTGTTCAATTTTGGGCCCATCATTGAGGGCAAGCATTGAGACACTAGAGTGTGTTCAAAGAAAGGTAACAAAGCTGATGAAGGGTCTGGAGCACAAATCTTATGAGGAGCAGCTGGGGAAACTGGGACTGTTCAGTCTGGAGAAGCAGAGGCTGAGGGGAGACCTTATCGTTCTACACAACTACCTGAAAGGAGGTTGTAGTGAAGTGGGTGTTAGTCTCTTCTCCCAAGAAACAAGCAAAGCAACAAGAGGAAATGGCCTCAAGTTGAACCAAGGGAGCTTTAAATTGGACATTAGGAAAAATTTCTTCACCAAAAGGGTTTTAAAGCATTGAAACACACTTCCCAGGGAAGTGGTGTAGTCACCATGCATGAAAGTACTGAAAAGATGTGTAGATGTTGTTCTTTGGGATATGGTTTAGTACTTAACTTAGCAGTGTTAGGTTAAGAGTTGAACTTAATGATCTTAGAGTTCTTTTCCAACCTACCCAATCTGATGTTCTACAATATTTCACCCAATTTCCCGAAGTCACTTGCCAATGTCAATGCAAGCTGGAACAGAGGTACTGACAGATGTTAGTGGGGCTTCATGCATGAGACTTCAACTGTCCAAATGATCTCTAAAAGAGGAATATGCACAAAAACTTACGTGCAACAAGTTGGCGGCATGGCAAAAGGAATTGTAATTGACATTATCAATAGGAATGAGGAAGAAACTTCTCATGAGTACTGTTTTTCTAAGAAATATTATATATCACTATACCTGTAGGTCATGTGAAACATTATGAGATACAGGAGGTCTCTTAGCATGCATTTTGTCCTGTTTATGTAACAAAGTCTCTGGTAACTTCACTTCTAACTCCCAGCACATCTGAAATAATGCAAAGTCTTTGCCTTCTAACTTGTATTTAAATGACTGTACAAAGTCTTCAGAACCTGTTCAGTCTTCACAGATAAAAGAAGTCAACTTCAGCTGCAGTGAGATGACTGACGTGACAAGTAGAGCCCGTGGCTATAACACAGCCGATACTATGCGTCTTTATATTACTTGAATTGCCTTTTGACTGACTTAGTTAATTTATATACTAGATGTCACATACCTGAAGCAAGTGACCCCTCTATTGTAATTATCTTGCTCCAGCATGTAAGGGAAAAAAAACACCAACACAACTTTAGGAGCTGTGCAATGAAACAGATTTGGAAATAATCATTTCCCTTGTCACTATTTCTATTATTAGAAATGGTTAAAGTCCCATATGGTTTTTTTCTCTGCCAGTGATTCACCTCAGCCATTCCATTGCTGTGAAATATCAGAAGAGAAGTAACAATACCCCAACACAGACACGTGTTACAAAAAACATTAACCAGCTTTTTCTGACGTGAGCAAAAGACTCACATGCAGAAATGTACATGTGCTTCAGCACAAAACTATCACAGTTTTGCACCCACGAGTATTTTAGCTTCATGAAACACTGCATAAACCACAACAACAGTTTTTTAAGCTAAAAGAAAAGGCACTTCTTCAGAAATTTACAGTCGTTTTTCAAAATTTCCTGCATTATACACTGGTATATTACATAAAGTAAATGCTAAAAAGCATAGAACAATGCATCAGTGTTTCATATATCAGCGTTTCACTGCACCTACAAAGACATAGTATTTGCTTAAGCTATTCACACTACATCTTTCCTAGCTCAAAGGATTATTTAAACCAAAGAAAATATAAACATCTTTGCCTAGAGACAAGGCTTCTAATTTTATTTGCTCTATATACGGAAAAGCACCCCAGCGACCTTGATAGTAATTGAATGTAAGGCCTTGCTGTCAAAGTAGTGAACACAGGCAACTTTATTTCACACCTTTAGTTAATTGCAGTGTACTTAAAATATTTTTAAAACACTTCCGTATGTGTAACTGTTGGTAAACATATTTTTATTGAGAGGTCTCCCTTAAATTACAAAGTAACAGCAATTTGTTTTCATTCAATTGACAGCAAGATCTCAGTGGCTTTAAATATACAATGGAAGATCTCCAATAATGAGACCTTTGAAAATAAATTTTAGCAATCTGGAAAGAACAAGCTGAATCTGTCAGTATACAAGCCTGTACTGTTCCAATCACATGCAATCCTATCTTAACATTCAGCTAGAATTAGGATTCCAATGCACACCCCATCTGTGGCAAATGAAAATGTCCCAGAGACCTGGACTTTCTTCTTTTCCCCACAATGGAAGAGAAAAGACTCTTCTATCTGTATTGAGCCTTGCATGCAAGCCCGCAGAATTACTGCCTTCAGAAGAAGAAGACAAGGGGATTAGAAGACCATGTCTTCCTGAGGACATGCCCCTTATATCTTCTCCACAAGTATTTCTATAAGTATATGTATATGTATGCTCCCTCCAGTTTAATATTCTCTCTCTCTCTGAAGACAATGCCTAAATAAGTAAAGCTAAGCTTGAGAGCTCCTTTTGTAGAAAACAAACATATGCTCGAAAACAAATGTATAGATGGAGCAAATAATTTAATAATTTTACAGATAGGAGAATGCACTTCAGTTCGCCAACACCAAAGAACAGAGCTCCCACCTCTTTCTCTCGCTGCTTAGATAAAATGCACACGCATTGACACAAAGAAGGGGAGAGACAGTTAAGAGAAAGACAGCTAACAGGCATCTGCTCCTCCTTAGAAATGGTTCTGTCTGTTGACCAAGGAGGCCGTCCATCTCAGAAGGCTTGGAGACGTTTCCTGGCCACAGCTCACTGCATTTTAGCACAGAGCCACCAAGTACATGAGCTTCTCTTTTTCTGACCACCTCCACACAACCATGCTGCCACGGTTTCCCTTCTAAGGAGAAACAAGGACCCACCTCACCTAGTGACGCTGCTGATCTGGGCACAAGAAGCTCCAGCACTGCACACCTCACACTAGCACAGACACCCACTAACCCACTACTGCCTGCTGTTTTCCTCTGCGTTGTGGTATGTTCCCCTTTTTCACTCGAACATAATTTGGTTTTAACATCTGTTCTCTACTGACCAGTGAATCCTAATAGGATATGTTGCAAACCAGTTGGAACAACTGATTTGACTCACAGGGACTAGTCACAAAGAGCAAAAATTACACAGACACAGATAACACATAGAGGTACAAGAACTATAACCTAAAAATAGGTACTGAAAGACACCTGAAAGAGAACCGAGGTATCCATAGGTAGCAATCACAGTTAGGATATTCTATTTTTGCATTTTTGATGGTTTAAATAAATTTGGCAGTTCCTTGCTGAAATCAGAAGAAACTAATTAAAATGTAATGGGAGCAATGACAGGAAGTTAATATATTGGTTTGCAAATGCAATCTTTGAGTACATCACCTAAAATATCTCTCATGAATTTGAGTAACTATGCAAAAACAGCTAAAAAACAAAGCCTAAGTTAGTCACTGAACCACAGCTTTTCACAACCAGGAAAAAGCCTTCTCTAAATCAGTATTTTGTGTACATTTCAATGAAAGTTATACACCCACGGGCCAGTATGTGTGCAAGGGGAGATGACAGCATTAAAGGTAACATCAAATTAGTAACACTGTGAATCTTCCTAAACCTGTAGTTCTTCCTAAACTGTAGTTCTGCGAAAGTCATACTAGATGGAATTGGACTAATCCATTATCTGGCTGAAGAATCCTGGGGGTCCTGCAGGTAACAGAATAAAGACACACTACCAGCCATGCAGAGGCACAGGTGAATGCGGACATGTGAGTTGCTCATCCATGAGAGGCACTGTGGTGGGTAATAAATTCAGCTGATTCGGAGACATTGACTCAGCCCCCAAACCATTCTGTTTCTCTCTTTGACACTGGCAAGACAGGTGGCCCCGTTCACTTTTAGGATATGTTTTTCCAGTTATGTTTAATGTTAAGGTGGCAACGACTTGACTTCACTCAGGTACAACACTCTAACATGAATCCTTCCTAAAATATTAATAGCCGAAGGAGAGGTCAGAAAGCACAGACAGCAACAAGGTTGGAGGTGAGCACACAGACACGAAGCTTTAAAAAAACTTAGGAAAAAGAACACCAGTTTCATCTCCCTAGAGCACTATTATACAGACACACAAGCATTGCTTTAAACTCCTTCTGTCTCTACTTACTGTCTCACACACTGCTAGTACTATCCAGTACCTTGCATCTGAAAAAAACTCTGGTAGTTTTCCACTTCAAGAAAGAAGCTAAGAAAGGGGACTCCATTTGTACACCGTGTTGTTATAGAAACAAACTTTCCTCACAGTGCCCGTTCCACACTCGAGATCCAACTGCTGTTTCAAACAACAGAATAAAAATAACAATAAAAAAGCGTGTTTACTGATTGGCAGCCACCTCATTATCATGTGTCTTTCTTTCATCATTTCCATCAGACTATGAGGAGAAAGCACTAAGTAAGCACTGGAGCTATAAAATATCCCTAAGTTGCTTCTGTACTAGTACCAAAAGGTTTGCTATTGATCAAATTTTGGATTGCTAATTTACAGGCTGGTTTAATAGAAACAACAGAATGTAACACACAGTGGTGACAGGATGTTTGTCCATGATAGCTTGCACTGCTGCAGTCTTGAGCGCTGTATTATGGTGTTATTTATGTTCTCTTAAGTGGCAATTAGTCTGCCTAGAAATATGGAACATGCATTAGCATGTTAACAACCCTTTCTTTCAGAGAGGTGACAAAGGCAATCTACAAGCTAATGAGGATGCTGTACTACAACATGTGGTGGGCAGATCTGGAAAGCTGTTTAGTAAGTTCAAATGCCAGCAGGGAAAGATAAGAGATGGTAACAAAGCAAGATCAGCAAATGAGTTGTATCACTTGGACAGTAACAAAGGGAGAACAGGGCCTGTAGTGCTGTGAACTGAGCTTCGGCACCAATATTAGGGAAACAGTGTTTGGGGCACAGAAAACAAAAATGAGGAGATGAAATTGAGGATGGCAGAAGAAGCACAGCATGGGATATCATATAATTGCAAGATCTTCTAGGCAAAGTCCCAAACTTTTTCAAAGAAAAGGTAATTTTTACTGCTGCCCCATATTCGGTACTTCTATACCGTATAACAGTGATTTTGTCATGGTGACCAACTGTTTCTAATTGCACCTCACTCACCCACCCCCTTACTCTCCTGAAGCAGGATGAATATATCAGGTTTAGACAAAATGGCTGCCTCCAAAACGTGCTCACTGAGGAAGTTCTTCACCAGAAAGCATTCATTACTGGGATGCTACACAACATGTTTTCTACGATTCAGACCCTCCTTATCCATTATCACTAATGGCAGAGTGAGTAAGGAGGAAGAGCGAGTACGGCTGAAGCTCTGCTGTTATCCAAAAACACAAGGTGGCAGGGAAATACACTAAAAAAGATACCGAAGACCCTTCAAACAAATGATCAAACATAAACATCCTGATGATATCACAATATTGGACTACATCAGTGCTGCTGTCACCCTTCATTTGTTTGGGTTATGAACAGATGCCTGCTCTCCCACATCTATCTATACACCTGGGACCTGATTCTTCATATGGGGTTGCTCCTCTCTTCCCACAGTAACTACAGAGGGAGACTGAGGCATCTCAGCTGTGACTCAGACAAGTTTCATGGTTTAGGAGGGATGAATTGCATATTCTCTGGACTATAAATTTACACACACACACACACGTATAGCCCTCGCATAAGCAAGATCTGAACCCTTTCAGGTTCTGCCACAGTATGAATAGAAGATGATTCTTATAGAGTCAGATCTCAGTTAGCTGGGACACAATTGACAATGCAAGTTATATCTTGGTAGAGATTGTGGAGATTGGTACTATTCTGTTACACTCTTTCTGGTCTCAAGCCAACCTTAAAGAAATCGAGTCATGCTCATAAACCAGGAAGCTTAGCCCCAGCTGTCATTCTCTGTGTGAACTTAATCCACTACTACACGGCAATACAGTCTCCATGGTAATACCCAATTAGAAACAAATTTCATTGCAAAATTTTAAAACACAACTTTTTCATAACTCTTCTAAATGTGAAATCTTTTGTTATTTCTTTCAAAATTCAAGTAATGTATCTCTACATTTTTTTGAGGTTCTAATGTTTTATCAACAGGTCATATCAGGCTAGATTCCTGGAAATATGCCCTACAATTCTCTGAGTTGTTGCACTTTTCCTCATACGCTACAGCAGTATTTCCAGTCAGCAGTATTTTTCTGAACTGACATTTTATCTGAAGAACCTATTCTTGCCATCATCTATGAAAGTTCTCATTAACCTGGGAATAATAATGCAGATACAAACACAGTTGTACATGTATTTCCACTAACCCATGACTTAACTTTATAGCATTAATTCTGCTTTTAGTAAAGGGGAAGTTCTTGAATCCTGACCCTGAAAGGGGTGAATCTCATAAGAATAAAATACAGTTATTTGCAGGAAACTCCTATTTACTTACTAATACCAAATAAATGTGCTTTCTTGTACTATCCAACATTGTTCTTTCCCTAGAATCAAGGAAACAGATAAGTAGAATATCCATTATATTCAAGGATCATTAGTCAATTTGTAACTTTATCTAAACTTAAAGAAAAAAAAGTGTTTGATTAAATGCTTCTAAAAAGCCAAGATCTGCTGCTGTTCTACTACTGAATGCATTAATTCACCTTAAAATAGATATGACACTCAGTTTTGGTTGATGTCCATTCTTCTCAGTCATAGTGCCGTATAGTGCTGTGAGAAGTCTACATCATTTGTAGACATGGGAAGAGATTTAAATGCCTATCCTAATAGATATGTAATTTTGCTGTATGAACACAGAAGATGCAAGGATATGATCAAAAGTAACAAAAAATGTCACCAAATCTCCTTTTTTCCTTTTTCAACCAGGCATTTAGCACATGATGGTAAGACACTCACAAGGAAAGTTCATTAGAGTGAGTTTGTCCTGTAGCTGTGTCCTGTAGAGAGTTGAGACAACCATTAACCTCATTCATATGGTATGCAAATCCCTCACTGGACATTGATTTTTCCCCTATTCTGATTAGCTCCCATTACATATTAAATATACCATAGGCAAAAAGACTTAGATCCAGATCTCAAGATTGCCAAGATCCAGGCACACTCAAGGTCACTTTAATAGAGGAGCCTGAAAACAATTATCAAAACCTAGTGAATTTTAATATGTGCCCACCTGTGTATTTTAAGGAAAAGCAATAATATTTGTAAGAACAATTGTATATCAAAAGAAAGGAAGAATCAAAATAGAGATGTAAGTCTTACTGATTTCAATAAACCTTTTTGCAAGTTTTGATATTCAGTTTCAATAGCCATCCTTACATACATTGAAGCCTACCTTACTCCACCAATAGTTTTATTAGATCTGGTGGAATTAGCACATAAGTATTTCTCATTCTGAATAAGTTCTGAAAATTGTCAGCTATTTGATATCTTCCCCAAATCCTGATCTTCCTTCATCTTACTAGCTTACTTCCCAAGTTTGAGGCTGAATTCAGAAAGACTACTTCAGCTCACCATGTCAGTAAGAGCAGGGACCACATTAAATGCCATAATTCAAGTAATATTGGTTTAGAAATTTAAACCTTTGATGATTGTGAATCTTATTGGAGACAGCCTAGTAATCAAGTGCCTTTGCTTATTTTCATTTTAACTCTTCCCTTATTGCCAATGGATTAATTTAAGATGGTCCTAGAAAGAGCTGCCTTTAAAGTGGAAATGAAAAATTTACTCTGCCTTGGATTCTGGAGGTTATGATATATGCAAAGTACTGTCCTGATTGGAGTTTAAATTTTGTAGGGATTTAAATACAATAGACTCAGAAGTTCCTTGGATAAATGCAGTTTATCAAACAAATAATTAATTTCTAGTATTTCACATATGAAAAAATGAGACAGAATGGAAGACAAACAGATAGTTCAGCTGTGTGGTAAGTGTAATATACTGAAGTGTGGCCAAAGTCAGGGCATGCTAGCACAAAACATTTGACACAGCCAATAAATCTGAGTGCAGAAATCCAAGGAAATTAAAATTATAAATTTCATAGTTTTATTATGGGAGGTCTTTATTAAAAAATTTTTAAAAAAGCTTATGGATGTAGACTAAAACATTATAGCCACAGCTCACAGAATGTACTGTTTACCAATGAACTTCTGCAAGAGTAGAATTACTCTGAGTGATGCAACAGAGCATAGAGCTACGGTGTGTTTGTTTGGTGTTCGAATACATCTGTGGGCTGATTAATTTCACCAGATAAGAAACGATGTTGCATCTTTTTTGTTCACATTCCTCTAGATACCATGAGGGCCTTCATCAGAGCAGTTTCCCATGGTCAAAACATGTTTCCCCAACTGATCGAACTATAGGAGCAGACACAGGGCTTCTGGATTAATATAAAAAGTCAACAACACTCGATTATACACAGATGGTTTGTAGATCCTGAACCTGTTCCTTTGAATTCAATAGCAATTTTACTAGCATCTTGAGAAGAAGCAAGCACAGAATAAAGAAGAAAGAGGCTAATATGATAATTTGCTGGGCTTTTTGTGGACTAGGAATTGTTAAAAACATGCAAGATGATCTGCTCATTGATACTGCATTATGTCTTCAGAGTTAGATACCATGGCTAGTTGACTCATTATTAACAATTAGCTTTTTAGAACTTAGCAAAATCCTAAGAAAAAGCAAAAGAGAATCAGACATTATATTTTGTCTAAGGATAAGAAGCGAGATAGAAAAGAACTGTGATAAGAGTCATCTTATAATTTCATTACAAAGAACAAATCCTCTATTGAATGTTTGTGCTCCTTAGTCAAATGAACTCTGAGGAGCCAAACAGGCCGAGGAACAGCAAATGAGTGTCATCAAATCTTTCATTTCTAATTCTCATAGACAGTCAGATCATTTTTCAATGTCTCTTAAAATAAAGCCTTTAGTTCTCAGGAAAGTTCTTGACAGTAATTGGTTGATATTAAACAAGCTTCCTCAAACTACATTTTAAGACAGAAGAAAAGTCTGGATTAGATATGCTTAAATGGGATGAAGGCACACACCAATAAAACCATACCCATTACATTACTCCTTAGAAATGGGTTTAAACACACTTCTTTGTATGTGGAAACTTGTTGACCTTCTATACAGAAACTAGCAGCCGAGTCAGCTTTTAATTATTTATGAAAGTCTCATCAACAGGTTTATTTCATTGCAGACATTATGTTTGAACTGAATACATTCAACTTGAGAAGAAACACCACAAGCCTAATTTTTCCTTGACACATTACACTCACATCCAGAATGGCATTAATCAGCAGTTTGACTTCTCATTCCACCTGGAAATAATTAATTTACCTTCTACTCTGTGGTGCTATTATTGGCAAAAGAAACATCAAAGACAAATCAGTCTTTAAGAGACCTTAAATACACAAAAGCCTTCTGTAGGAGAAGGGAAAAAGTAATGGACTGTATGAAGAAATTCAGTTTACCTATAGGCTTGTTTGAAATCTCACCAATGGGAAGTATTCATAGTCATAAAAATAGATTTTACTGAGATGTTTGACTTTGCTGAGTATCTAAAAAGAAGGGATGCTGACACTACCTATGGTAAATGAAACTATTAAATCAGTTGTTTCCACAGCTAAAGAAAAGTAAAAGCTTTTTTTTTTTCACCTGAGCAAACCGCTATGAGAACAGACAGGTAAGTTTTAGGATGTGCTAAATCAATAAAAGGTAGCACCAAAGAGAATACAAGTTGTGAGTCCTATTTGCTTCCTGTGCAAATGAATTTAGAGAACATGATGAAACAGTCAGAAGAGACTCTTCTTTTATAGCTGCTCTTTAAATAAAGTAGCTGAAATACTGTATACCTTAAACCAAGCTTCAGTTAGCTTGTGTGATTTATAGATATTCAAAATCCAAGTCACAATCCAGCCCTCAAATTATATTAAGTAGTCTCTGAAGCAGAGCTCCTTTATATAAAACATTTAAAACTGAATGAGATGTATCACTGGAGAGCATATTGTAGAACAAACCTGTGTCCTGGCTGGGTTGGGGAGGTAGGAAGGAAGAGAACTGAATGATTCAGTTCGCAAGAATGCACAATGTTTTGCAGTTACAAATACATTTGGCATTTCATGCACAAAAATAAGAAATGCCCAGGGGAATAGGGGAGAAGCACAGATTCAAACAGCGCCCCAGTAGAGAGAAAGCTGTGGCTGTCACGCAACTTGCATGAAGGGCACACAATACTCCAGTGAATTACAGCGTAAAGCGTTTTGTTTCTGCTCAGCACATTTCGCATGCCCTTCAAGAAAACAAAAAAAAAAGTGCTGCTCAGTCCACCACTGGAAGCCAATGAAAATAAGCAAAAGTTGAATCCTGTCATCCGTGTGGAGATGCATTACAACATGACAAGCATCCACAAGCAATAAATTCGTAATACAGAAAGGAATCATAATTCAAGGTCTGCCCTAGCATATTTCAGGTTAGAGCTTGAAACTGTCAGAAAGCCAACGGTTCAAAATTTTTCAACACAGAAAAAAAATTATTTTGAAATGGGGTCATAGGTATAGACAGGGCTGAGATGATGTGCTGCTTAGCTGAAAGTAGCACTTTTCACCTTAGTTTCAGAGATTTAATGGGCGAGGAAGATGAAGAGTAAGTGCAAGAAGAGGCATCTGTGAATGAAAATAGAAAGAATGAATAAAGGTTAGTTGCGACATTCTTCTCAGGTTAAGGCCTTATTCAAAGACAAAGTAGTGTAGTGTTGAACAACACATTCTGGGCTGAAAGACAGGCAAAATGTTGATTGTGGTTTTCTATGCAAGCATCAAGGAAAAGTTCACCTCAAGTGAAATGACTTTCAAAAGAAAATCACAAAACAAACAGAACACTTCCATAATTACCCTTATAATGCATATGAAAACACTATCATAAAGACATAAAGGACATAAAGAACAATGGTTTTGCAAAGCCATTAACAATTTTCCTGATCAGAAATCAGCACAAGAAAAACTTAACAGTGTAATGGCAACTTTTATAGAAAGGACAGATACAAGCCTCTCCAATATCCAATTAAACACTACCCTAACAGCAAGGTCACTGAGGCATCTCCAAGTGAATGCAGATCGGACACTCACAAAAAGCATCTTTTCTAGAATGATTATTAATTTTAGGAAGTTTCCCATTTTTAGTTCAGATAATATTTCATAATATTGATTATATATAATTATACATACATAATTATATATATGATTCTGTAAAGAGTTCTTGAAGCCAACTCAATGATCATCAGATCACTTTTATTCTGCATGACTAGAAAATTTCCATTGCTAACATCTTTTGAGCAACAGAAAAACAAGATAAACACCTAGGACTATAGTGAGCTGTGATCCCTAAAGTTCAGTATCTCTGAAGAAGCGATTCTAAGAACAATTTTGCAGGTTTCTGCCGAAAATACTGAGTTACGATCCTTCCAACTACACCAATTTGCCACAAATGGGCAATTTAGACCACTTAAAGTACTACTGTCACAGGTATTGGCAAAAGTGGTTTTATTGAAATACGATGTTATAAAAATGCGACTTAACAACCTTCAGTGGCAAGGTTCACTCTATTACTGCACTGCACAAAGGATATACCAATGACTGAAAACTACCAAGACAGAATCAAAGTTACCAAGACAAAAATCAGTGTTACCAAGACAAAATCTTAACACACTATAATAAAAGGTTAAATGCAATACCAGTCAATCATTAAAGATCTGCAGCTGATAAGAGGTTTATCTTCCTCAAGAGGCAAACCTGAGAGCTGTCACAGCTCAAGGGGAGATCACAGCCATGCAGCCAGCTGCTTAGCAGGGAGAGTTCAAAGAAGGCTCACTTAAGTTGTCACGTTTATGGAACAAAGTGGCTAGCTTGTAGTCAAATTACATGCAATGGAAAAGGTATGCATGAGACTCCTCGTACCCACAACTTACGTTGTTCCTTGATAAATGAATCTTGGAAAAGGCACCCGCTATTCACGTGTTAATCACGATTGGTGTTCCAAACTCACATGCATCGATGCTCACTGTCACTCTGTTCCTTTGTGGGTTTTCAGAGAGTAGAATGGAACTAGAGAAGTTCTTGGCTTTGGTCTTCGCCTCCTTTGGATGTGTAACAAACTAGTGGTAGTTGGGTTAAGGAGTCGAGTGCATCCCTATCAGTTTCTAGGCTTATTCTTCTAATACATTCCAGACTAGTTACAAACCTCTCCCTGCTAAGTCATTAGAAATTTCATTATTAAGTTCAGTCATGCAAGATCTTTAATGAAATTATACAGAAAACAGCATTTCCTAATTTTTGTATTTGATTTCTTGATTTTTCAGCCTGCCATCTGATGTAAGTTATTCCTAACATTCAATAAAATGAAGGCTCTACAAGATATATTTCATCACCACTCTGCTGACAATCTCACACAAACTGGAGAGCCATAGTGTAATGTACTAAAAGACTCTGAAAGTGTATGTGGATAGGCAAGGGTAGGTTATGCTAAGAAGGTTCAATTTTGAATGTCCATAAAACTAATCTGTTGGCTAAAAGAAGCAGCTTTTTTCTAATAGATTATAAAAACACTTTTTTTTTTCCCAGAACTCATGTAAACTATTGCTGTATTTGAGCATGGAGAAACATACTACATCTGTTAAAAACAATTTTCATAGCTACATTCAGAAAGAATAATGCTCCTGTCCACTCCTATACGACAATCCCCTGATATTAGCCCCCCCGATATTATTGAAGCAGTGTATAGTAATATACTATATATTTATATAGTATACCTATACTAATATAGTATAGGTATACTAATAATTCCCTACTACAAAACTTTTTTTTCCACAGCTAGAAAAGTGGTTTGTCCATACTAGGTAAGACCACCTTACCTTCCCTTTGCCCCAGCCTACTGTTTCCTTTTTGTAGAGAGCAGTGACAGAGTCAGATCTGCTCTACTGGCACAAGAATCCTCCCCTGATTTCTGATTTTCCTTTAGGCATCCTCCTTTCTCCCCAATGCTTCTCTCCTTTGTTATGTTTTCTGAAGGCTCATAGATCTTAAGGAAGATCCAAGAGTGTAATGGGTGATAAACAAATGTGAAACAACCCTCTGTCCTTTTCTCTGATCCCAGAGAGCTCACAATAGAGCAGAGTTATGAAGGACTCAATTCAAGAAGGCCAGCTGTTACAAAGGAGCGAGCCAGCTGCCTCCTGCCTAGAGGGGAAGATTGAGACCTGCTTGTCTCATGTCAAATGACCGGTCAAAGCCATAAACCTATGGAGGGATAAGGAACTGTGAAGGTGATTCTATCTCATGTGCCTTACCAAAGGCACTCCAGCCTTTTTAATGGCTGCGGTAAAATTGTACCCACAGGGTGACAGGGATAGCAGCACATAATGTTGTTCAGCAAATGGAACTCAGAAACCAAAATAGCAATGCAAGACAGCTGGGAAGGTTGTCTCCTTCAAAAAATGATTCCTTTTGAAGGATATTTTTGGGTGGTGAAGAATGTTTTCCCCAACAGATTTCTGGCAGCCTTCAAAGCAAGGCTATGTAAGTAGGGCACGCGCTGAAGCTTTTCTGTGTTCCAGTAACTCTCAACTGCTAGAAGAGGCGTCTGGGCAATGGGTAGTTGGATCTAACTTCCAAGAGACTGAGCCTTCACTCTTCCCCCGTACTTAGAAGAACCTGACTAAACCACCACTATCTTTTCATTCATTAGTCTATTATTGTCCCCATGAAGGCTTACTCCTTTTTTCCTTTGAAATTATTCCTGCTTATGCCACCATTTGCCCACTTCTTTTTTTGACAGTTTTCTGCAACCATTAGCCAGAGGAGTAAACTTTATTAAATCAGTGCTATCTCAGAAAAATATTGGCAAAACTTCCCTGGGAAAAGCCCATTTATGCAATAATAGCAATATTAAAGCACATGCTTTGTAAGCTATTAATGCACACTATGAATGAACTGAAGCCTCCAAGCTAAAATATGAATGTGCTTATCTGCTGGAGGTAGGTAGGTATCAATTGCATTATAAAACACGTCAAAAAACCTCATGTAACTTTTATTATCTTGTTTTAAACTTTATTTAAGCCTTTTGAAAAACATAATTTCTGCTTCACTGAATCTTTCTATTTCTTTAACTTGTTACAGGAGAAAATAGCAGGGAAAACTGTCTTGTTTAACTAAACACGGATCAGCTCTTCTTCAAGGTGGGAATTACCCAACTTACAAATCTTTACAGTCCATGAATTTCCCTCTCCACTTTGGCACAGGTGGCAAGTTGGTTCTCTTTCTTTTCTCCTGAGCTAGGTATCATACTAAATACTTGAGGTTTCCAAGGCAAGGTCATCCACAGGGGACAGCAGATTTCCTGGTGTGTCCTGGGTTCACTGTATGTCTGAAAATGCCTTGGGGTGTTCAATAAAGTAAAAGCATTGTCATTTTTGCCTTGAATCTTTCCCACTGTGCGGATACTTTCTTCTTCCAAAACTTTCCTTGGAGGAATGGAAACAATTTACAATGAAACAGATCCTACAGCCACCTTGACACAAGACTGCTGGAGTAAAAAGTGCCTTCCAAATAAGTTCTAGGAGTTACGCTGTGTCAGTGGTGCACATCAGTGAAAAGTGTAAAAGTAAATTATAGAGGGATGTATTCTGCAAACTGCCATCCCCTGTTCCTCCTCCAGAGACTCTCCCACACAAGAATGGGAAACTGAACATGGTGGCATAGCAGGCCTTCATGTAGTACCTCAGGTCAGCCAGCTGAAGGAAATAAGTTTTTCCTCTGCTCTTGAAGACAACTTATGCTATGCCTATGCAACTGAAAAGTGTGCAAGGGCACTGAAAGACATTGAGGTTGCTGCTAATTTTACATCAATAAATTTAAATTTTACAACTGTAGTATAGTATGAAGTACAAATCATCACATTACATGAGACAGAAAATAAATGGTAAAAAGACAAGGATGGCAGCAGGAAAAGAAAGAAAACAATTCCACAACAATTAAGCCACACAGAACAATAAATTTTCTGGTACCACTGATACACCTGGATAAGGTCTTTAATCTTTGAGAGCTTGATCCAAGACTTGTGATCTAGTCTAGGACACAGAGGAGGATCTAGGAGGATCCAGTATTAGAGATTCTGTTCCACATTAGCACTGCTGCACACCAGGCCATAATATCAACAAGGGAAAGAATGATCTGTATGGGTCAGTGCAGAAGAATTACAAGGAGACTAGGTGATGGGCATTGTTCAGGCTTCCCACACTGTTGTACCAAAACATGCTGCAAAAATTATTTTTGCTCTAGCCAGCAACTGGAATGTAAACAACACCATGTACCTGGCTTCACTCTTCACCAATCATACGAATACACGACTAGTAGCCAGGCCAATCCACAGTTTGCACGTGCCAATCATGGCCCCATCTAAGACATAAAAGCTAAGATGTGCCAGACCCTATGCCCGTCGCCATGGGTCAAAGCTCAGTGACACCATGAAGAGCTCCTGCTTGCTGTGAACCTCTGCCCCAGGCAGATTGTGAAGTAATAAAGTCCTGTTTTCTGACCTTGTACTGCACCATCTCTGCGTATTCCAATCTGCCTGGGGTTGCAAAGCCCCCGTCCCTCATATGATCCTGCGGCTGAAGACTAGGAGCGGAAAACATTGCAACTTCTCAGCTTTGATGCAAACATAGTAATGTGGTTTTAGGCAGAGGATATAGTCTCCAAGTTCCCACCTTCCACTTCTATCAAAAAGTTATAACATACTTCCTCTCTCTTCAAAGTTATATACACATATAGCTTTATTCACCTGAAGGCTCCATCTGGTCTGTAATGCGCTAGCATTCATAGAATCATAGAATTACTCAAAGGGATCATCGAGTCCAACTCCTATCCCTACCTAGGATACTCCCAACATTCACACCATGTGATTGAGGGCATTGTCCAAATGCTTCTTGAATGCTGGCAGACTCGGTACCATGACTACATCCCTGGGGAGCTGTTCCAGTGCTCCCCCACCCTCTGGGTGAAGAACCTCTTCCTAATATCCAATCTAAACCTCCCCTGGCACATCTTCCTGCCATTATCTCTAGTCCTATCATAGGTCACAAGACAGAAGAGATCAGCACCTGTTTCACCTCCCTCCCTTGTGAGAAGGCAGTAAACAGCTATGAGATCCCCTCTCAGTCTCCTCTTCTCCAGGCTGAACAGACCAAGTGACTTCAGCCATTCCTCATATAATGTTCCCTCTAGACCCTTTGCTAGCCTTGTGGCCTCCTCTGGACACTCTCCAATACTTTTATGTTCTTTTTATACTGTCGTGCCCACCACATTTAAGTAACTCAGAAATGCAGGTTGTCTTCTATATAAATGAACATCATTAACCACAGGTTGATTTTTGTAAGCCGTTTATTTTTTTGCTGCAAAACTTGTGATGTGATTTCTTCCTATTGACATATCCTGGGCTGAATGGATAGAGTGTGACTCTCACAGAACAAGGCAGTGACGGAGCCTATCTCTGACCCACTGAATGTTTACACACATATTTCACACAAAATGCAATGAAGTAAACTCTAGGGAGTGAGAGGGATCCATGTCAATATATCTTACATCATAATGATTACGGGCAGGAAAAGCATCATGCTTTCCACATCAATTTTCACCAAAACAGCACTTAAAAAATATATTTAAGAAGCAAAAGGAAAGGGAATAGAAGGGAAAAAGGAAAATAAAAAGAGTAGCATAGGAGAGGTGTATGAGAAGTTCAATTCTGGAGGAAGATAGGAGGAGTAAAACAGAGAAGTGAATGCAACATGAATTTGCTGTTATGTCACTTCAATTGAAGCTTGGAACACTGAAAAGTCATAAAGATAGTGAACCACAATTAAAAAACCTGCCAGGGTTTCTGGAAGTGCTTAGACCCAAGTGGCTTTTCCATATCCAATTTTTCCCTTCTCCAGTTATCAGCTGGGAAGTTACACTGTGAAGGAAAACAAACAAAGCTCCTGTATAGTACTACTCAAACCAGGGTTTTTTAGGAATAAAAATAACACAGGCACCTAAAGGAACTCACAAACATTGTAACGACCCTAAGATGCAACTCCTTCACCCTTCCACTGACCGTCTTGTACTTGACTAATAAAAAATGCTTTTTCAAATGCTTTTTTTAGCATGTATTTTCACTACCTGCTTGCAATAGTCACGTCTTATCTCCTTCTTGTACTTTCATTGTAAGATCTCCATGGCAGGAACCATTTTAATTCCCTGTCTAGCATAATGGAGTTCTGTCCGTGACAGCTGCAGTAGTCAAGCACTACAGTATATGCAAATAGCAAACAGGTATTTAGGACTGGGCATTATGATCACACTCATGCTCAGAACTGCCATTATGTCTCTGTAGGTGCTACTTCCTCCGTACTACTTAGTGTAAAGCCTTCACTGCAGAGTGTCGTGCAAGCCCTGGCACTGTGTAGCAATGCATCACTTCTGAGAAAGACATATGAGGAAGATGAAGAAGCAAAGAGGTGATTAACTTTCCAGCAGGTAGATATTAATCCACAGAGAACCAACTCACACTAATACAACTGCACATGGCAGCCTGAAAATGTTAAAGAGCTTCAAGCATCAGCCTAGTCTTAGGCTCAAACTTGGCAGCTCCAGAGGGAGATCAAGACATGCCCAGATGGGAAGAGAGGTGAGACAGAGCCAAGAGTCCAGAGAGAGGGGAGCTGGCAGCCAGGAAACAAAACCTTGGTTTAACTACATAAAAATGTAATGTTTCCATCTGTCTTCCTCACTACTTTGTAATTTTTCCACATTAATCATTCCAACGAGAACAGGGCAACACTGTACATCAGAGCTGAAATCCGGCGTTTAACTCTTCTGTGGAGAACTAAAAGAAAAGAGTCGGAGTGTTGGTGACTTGGACATGGCTTAGTAACAGTAGAAAGACCACAGCTAAATTCAGTTGTTGCTTCCCAGAAGAAGGAAAAAAAAAAAGGTAAACACAAAAAATTCACTTCAGGTGTTTACCTCTGCACCCTAATGTTCTGTTGTTTCTTATTTCATATATTGCAGTTTGCTCCCAGGCTTGTTCTGTATTGAGCTTACTAGCCCCCTCTAAGTTGCAGTCCAGTGTTGGTTCACTCTAGTTCTAGGGGCCATTCTGTCTGGACAATATGCATAATATTTTGTAATACTTTGGTTCACCACCAAACACTCATTGAATGCTACATGGCCAAGAAAGCACCAGTATGGGAGTCAGCCATAGCTAACCAGAGACAATTTGAACTGAGGGAAAACATTCTTATGTCCTAAGTCCATCTGGCTCTTGTTTGTTGGCCAGAAGATAGTTCAGCCATGGCCAGCGCTATGAGAAGGGCCCTAGTCAGTCCTAGAAAAACATCTGCCACAATCAATGTGGTTGGAATCTATCCTACTTCCCTGTTTTTTTTCAGTACAGATGTGGCTATGGACACATTAGTTAAGATCCTGCTATCACCTGTCACCTGAAGGAGCCTCCCTCTCCACTGATTATAGAGGGAGTTTAAGGAGACCAGTGTCTTAACTAAATCATCTGAATTAATTTCCTGAAGAACAACACAGTGAATACTTCCTCTGTGTGACTAAACTCATGGAATTTATCCCAATTGAAACAAACATGAGAAATCCAGACAGGATTCTGCACTGGGATGCAACCAGAACATTACTTGCAGAAATAGCTGAAAAAAATAACCAAATATAACCCACAAAGCATAATGTAGAATTGCAGTATCTTTTGTTGTGTTGGACATAATTAACCATAAGCTTCATTGCAGGACTTTTCACTGCAGAATGTACAAGGGTTTAAGGAAATAAACCTATGAAAATTTGATTGCTGAAGATAGTACTATTGTTGTACCTAGCACTTGGCAAGCAAAATTGCACTAAGCACATTTCAGGCTGCATGGAGGAGCACGAGTTCTAGTGATTTCTAAATGTACCATTTGGATGTGAAGCCTAGTTTCTCTCTGATGAGCAAAACCATTGTGGAATGTAAAACTGACAATATAGGCTCTTCTCTCTATTAAAAGATTCATGGGTAAACGAAGAGCCTTTAACACACAGCTTTAAGCAGGAAAAACAAATGTTCTGGTAAATTAAAAATTTTTAAATGTCATATCTTGGCTTATTCAAGGTTATATTAGGAGAATATGTCTAGCAAATTTCAGCAGTCACTTAGGGAGTTCTGAAAATATTTCTGAAGAACAGATTTTTTTTAAAAAAAAAGGCTCTGCATCCTGTAGAAAGGCACTAATTATTTTGGTAATGATCAGACAAAGATGTATTTAGTTAAAGATAGGAGAGCTGGAAAAAAGAAACAGATCGACATTATAGTTCACTGAATACAACAGCACATATAGCTTACTCTTCACCCTAAGAATATCTGTCAGCATATAGGCTTTGCAACGGTCACTTTCACACTAAAACATTATCATCAGTTGTCTCAAGAACAGTGTTGAAGAGTGTTTCTGGGAAAGGAAATGCTAAGTACAGGCAAGACACTGAAAGAGAATTAAGGCACAACAGAACCATGAGAATGTGACATCTTGGAAAGATCCAAATCTGGTAGACAGTCATCATAACTCTAATACCATATACTTTTACAGAGCTTGATGGAAAGATAGGATTAAAACTCTGAAACAAAAGCTAAAAGGAAAAGGGCCATTTCAGAAAAGTGCAAGTATTCTGAAACATATGGTCCTTGGAAAGAGAGATAAGACTAGGAAAAAAAGAGGACGAGCAGATGTTATTGATGCTTCATCTGAATGATTGGTAGTACTAAATTCTACACCAAAACTAGGATTGATGGGAAAAATTACATCACCCCCAAGGAAAGGTATGCATCATTACCAGATCACATTCACATGTCTAGACATGTGCTTAGATATCCAGAGCCAAAGACAAATTTGGAAGTCAGATGGAATGCAGAGGAGTCAAAATAAATGAAGCAGAACCAGTCTCATGAAAGCAGATGGTTCAAGATGCTGCTGGACAGACCTAACTCCTGCCTCAATGTCATTGCAAGAGTAGTGTTGTGGGGATGCAGAAAGGGACTAATTAGAAGACTTTTCTGGAAGAAGACTTTTTTACTTTCCCTAATGTTTCATTTGTGGTGAGCACAGTAAGCCTTAAGTAGTACGTGGTTGAGATTCACTGTAAGGAGTTTTCAAGAAAAAGGAGCTGGTTTAGTCCACTTCACTTCAGACAGCCACACAGAGAGTGGTCTTAGTTCCGTCAAGGACTAGACACTAAGAATTCCCTCCTATTTTATTTTATTTTTCAGAGTCCTTCTCTCCTCAGTTTCCTCCTTTCCAGAGGCTCAACCGCTCTGAAAGCTTTAGCAACTGACTCAGCACTGAATTAGCTATCATTGAAAGTTCAACTGCGAACACATCCAGTGCTCTTGAAGTGACAAACACAAGTGGGACTGTCAGAAAATGTCATGCCTGGAACTCTCCAACTCTTCTTAAGCTTAATGAGCTGCACTATCCCAAAGGAATTACTAAGTGAACTGACCTCAATGCATTATTCTCCTTCTGGTCATGAAAAGCAGCATGTGAAGCACACACAGACTTTCAGTTCAATAATATTCCATAAGAAGAAAAGCCATATTAGCAGAATCAGCCTCCTTTGTCTGGTTTTAGTTCAGGTCACACACAACATTAACAAGCATAGCAATACGTGTGCTCTTGTAATTTCAGTTATTCTCTGTTATCTCTGCATCAAGTCTTCAATTTGTTAAAGCAGAATATATCTTTTCTTCAATTAGTTAGTCCCTGAAATGATCACACTTCCTATAACAATATTTTGTTAATCAAGGAAAAGCATCAATATGACTTCAAAATATACACAATGATAGTTTCCACCCACAGTAGAATTTTTTCACAACATCTGTTCATTCCTTTTTAATTTGAATCCTGTTTACAGAAGGCTAGAATTGCTAGGACCCTTGGGAAATAACAGATAGAGGCACTGGTTGGATTTTTTAGGCTATAACAGTATTCACAGTAAGGTGAAAATCACAGCAAAATCACTATATTAAAGGCAATTTCTGCCAATCACTTCTTTTTTCTCAGAGCCTGATCTCAAGGATCTGTCACCCACAGCAGCTATCTTTACTTGTAAAGATTCTTTGCTGCAGGACCAGGATACCGACCAGGTATCACGTGTATGCAGCACTGGTAAGGCTGTACCTCAAATACTGTGTTCAGTTTTGGATCCTCATCACAAGAAAGGCATTGAGTTGCTGGAGCATGTCCAGAGAAGGGCAACAAAGCTAGTGAAGGGTCTGGAGCACAAGTCTTACAAGGAGCAGCTGAGGAAACTGGCATTGTTTAGTCTGGAGAAAAGGAGGCTGTGGGGAGACTTTACGACTCTCCACAACTACCCAAAAGGAGGTTGTAGTGAGGTCAGTTTCAGTCTCCCAAACCACAAACAACAGGACGAGAGGATATGGCCTCAAGTTGTGCCAGGGGAAGTTTAGGCTAGATATTAGGAAATATTACTTCATTGAAAAGGCTGTCAAACACTACAATAGACTGCCTAAGGAAGTTGTTGATTCACCATCCCTAGAGGTATTTAAAAGACATGTAGATGTGGTGCTGAGTGATCTGGTTTAGTGGTGAACTTGGCAGTGTTAGGTTTATGATAGGACTCGTTGATCTGAAAGGTCTTTTCCAATCTAAATGATTCTGAGATGCTGTGACATCACCTTGTGACTATGCACTATTCAGATCCCTCATCCAAGATCCAACCATTCTAGCAAAAGGACCTGCAAAAAAACAACAGTAGCCCTGTTATGAAAGACCATTATACCAAATCTTATGTCTCATCATATGACTGGTGATAGGCAGATATAAATGAATGTTGATTGTAGAAGGTAGCAAAGGGCCACATACACCTCTGTGCATGTCATTAGCAGGCATATCACTGTTTCAATTGAACTAACATTTTTTTAAGAGACAAATTGCTATTTGACTAGCTATTACTTACAACAGGTTGAAAGGTAGACCAGTGCTCAACAATCACTGTATATAAATGTGGGGTTTATATAGCTCTCTGAGTCTGCTTGTAGTAGGCTGGAGCATAAACACTTGCCTCTGGGATCAAATTGCTCCCAGATCATTTCCTAGTCTTATGAGACTGTGACGTTGTCCTGCTTGAAAACATAAGAAGGAAGAGTAAATGACTCAAAATGCTTGGAGAGATATCAGCTCAGCTAAAAGCAATGGGAGCTTCAGTGGCCTTCAAATAAGGGACGGATGATATCCTGAAAATATTTTCATTCTTTGTTTTGTCTGGGGGAAGAGGAAAATAACAGTCAGCTAAGAAATCTGAATTATCAAAATGTAATAAGTTGCCTGTCTCTGCCATAGGTAATCTTGGGGTTTGTGGTCTGCCTATAGGGAAGCTTTTACTGCTTTAAATGAAAGCCAAGGAACAGAAAAAAAAAACAAACCAAAACAAAAACCAAACAACCCTCAAGCAAATATGGAGGCTTCCAGGGTTTGTTTCCTCAGGTGTAATATCTAAAATGCAAGAGAGCAGAAATTATGTTGAAAACTTTTGCACATTTACTTTTGACAAAAATGATGGTGTGAAACTAACTTTGGATGATAAACACACAGTAAGAAAAAGTAGCCCAGGCAAACAGTTTTAAGAAAGACAAATGCAGCAACTGTAAGAAAACAGATGATGCATCCTCCCCAATGATCTCCCCTCCTTCCCACACAAGCATAGAGAACCTAACTTACAAAAATGTAGCACTGCCATGACAGTACAAATCACAGCCTCTTCTAAAAAGTAGGAGAGTGTAGAAGGAGGAAAACAATAATTATTTCTGAATCAGGGAAGGGGAGGGGAGGGGAGGGAAGGGAAGGGAAGGGAAGGGAAGGGAAGGGAAGGGAAGGGAAGGGAAGGGAAGGGAAGGGAAGGGAAGGGAAGGGAAGGGAAGGGAAGGGAAGGGAAGGGAAGGGAAGGGTAAAACTTAAAGCTGGGCTTTCAGAAAAGGTTAAAAAAATAGTCTTGTCAGTCCACACTGAATTTCAGTGAGAGGTGGCTCCCTAACTATCTTACACTACTGCAAGTCAAATTTGAAGAAAGAAACTCCCAAACACTAATGGTTTCTATTTTTATCTATGTCTAAGAAGGAGTCTTTAAATTTTATAAGGACAGAGATAGGAGTCTTTTCTTTTCCTCATGTTTCCCCAGCTGCATCATGCTGAGAATTTTCATATTAATATTTATGAGACTATTTCACTCACAGTTTGAGAGGACAGCATGAAAAATAGCAGTAGGGGTATTTTCATAGAATCATAGAATGGTTTGAGTTGAAAGGGACAATAAAGATCATCCACCTCAAATGCCCCAGCCATGGGCAGGGACACCTCCCACCAAAGCAGGCTGCTCAAGACCCCATCCAACCTGGCTTTGAACGGTTCCAGAGAGGGGGCATCCACAGCTTCCATGGACCACCTATGTGAGAGCATCATCACCCTCCTGGTGAATAATTTCTTCCTAATATCTAATCTAAAGCTTCCCCCTTCCAATTTAAAGCCATTCCTCCTCATCCTATCACTACTTGCCCTTGTAAAAACACCCTCCTGACTTTCTGGTAGGCCCCCTTCAATTACTGGAGGCCACTTATAATGTGTTCCCAGAACCTTCTCTTCTCCAGGCTGAACAACCCCAACTCTCTCAGCCTGGCCTCATAGCAGAGGGGCTCCAGCCCTCTGATCATCTTCGTAGCCCTCCTCTGGACCTGCTTCAACAGTTCCATATCCTTCTTATGTTGGGGATTCCAGAACTGGACACAGCACTCCAGGTGGGGTCTCACCAGGGCAGAGTAGAGGGGCAGAACCCCCTCCCTCGCCCTGCTGACCACACTTCTTCTGATGCAGCCCAGGATACAGTTGGTGTTCTGAGGTGTGAGCATACAGTGCCGGCTCATGTTGAGCTTCTCATCAATCAGCACCCCCAAGTCTTTCTCCACATGGCTGCTCTCAGTCACATTGTCCCTCATCTTGTATTGAAACCATAGATTGCCCCGACCCAGGTGTAGGACCTGCACTTGGCCTTGTTGAACCTCATGATGTTCACACCTCATGTTTTAAAAAAATTCCTTAATTTTGAATTGTTAACATTTTTAAAATTTTTAATGTTTAGCAAGATCTTTATCTCTTATGCCAGATTGAGGCAACTTTCCTCTGTGTTCTCCTGTGGACCAGCAGCATTATCTGACAGCAAACTAAACAGCTCTTCTGAAAAAATTTACATTTTAAGTATCTTCATGTGACTGTAAATGAAAACTTCAAGTATATCTAAGTTTCTCTGAATTCACAGTCAAAAAAAAGGCTTATAGTCCTGATAGCACAGTAGTCAGCTAAACGGATCTTTGAAAACAAATGCGCATGCTAGACAACAAATAAAACTGGATTTCACTGTAATGTGTAAAACTCTCCCATCTCTGTTCTTGGATGGGAAGCATTAAGATTCATTTGGCTTGAGGTGCTAGACCTAAAGAGCTGACATAACTACAAGTCTCTCCCTCAAAAGTCACAAAGGATGAAAGGCAAAGCCAAGTTTTAAATTTGATGAGAAAAACAAAAAGGGTACAAAGCTAGAGATCTAAAAATAAAAAGACACTATTATATGGTACACTGCCTGAATGACAAATATATTTACCACAACACTGCCAGAAGTACATGCTTTAAAGAAGTGGGACTTCAGAAAGTTACTACTATTAAAGTGACCTGACTTATACTACAGAGAGGCATAAATCCAAAAGAAAATGTTTAACCTTTCAGCATAAATCACTTACACTTCATGTGTAAAAAAAAGATTGGGAAGAGAGACAAATCTAACTGATAATTTATCAGTTGAAAAGTCTGATGACTCATTAAAGATCTAGCTACATAGACCTTCTACAGGGAAGAAGAATAAATTTAATTGGGGAGGGTTGTTTGGTATTTTTTTAAATGAGAAGAGAAAGTCATGCAAGGACAGGACTTTGGTTATGAGTTTCAGCTTGCTTAATTTGTACTGGGAAAGCTTTCAAGGATGAAGCAGAAATAATCCCAAGTGTCAGAATACTGAGTAGGAGGCAAGTAGCAATTTGGAGCTGAAATAACCCATTTTTTAGACACAGTAGGCATATCTCATTGTTGTTCTAAAGAAGTACTATTGTTGAGTATTGACTTTTACTGAGTTGATAGAAGACTTCTTTATCTGAAAGTACAGCATTTGAATGCCATACTGGAGGCCACCGAGTTTCCCTTGTTCAGGAAAAATTGACTTAAAATTAGTGGAACTTGTAATTTTCTGAGAAGAGACACAGCATACAAACATACTTTTTATTTACAAATGGAAAATACATACTTCAGGAATGCAAGAACATATGGAATACAAGAACATATGAAAACACGATAAAGACTTAATTAGTTTCACATCTGAATTTTTATAGAAGCTATTAATGTCCCATCTAAGTATGGGCATGTTTACTCATACTTTAAATCTACAGAGTGGCCAGACTCAGATTGTTTCGCATTGCTACAGGATCTGAATGATAGATTTCAGAATGTCACATTTTATCACAGTAAATGTTGGACACAAGCCATATTTCTGGCCAGTTAGACCTGTTCTCCCTGCCTGTTAGGAAAGCTGGGTAAGTAGATAGAAAGGAAATGGTGTTGCTCCAACATTTATTAAACAACAGAACTGATCATTATGATTCAGGGTCAGGCAATAAACAGGGGCTACTTAAGGTGTCTCAGTATTATATTGTTACAGTGTTGGATATCTAAGACTATGAGGCTGGTTCACAATTCAGGTATCTTTTCCTGTTAAAAATTAGAAAAGGTTCATCATTATAGTTATCCTGACTGGAAAAGGGTCGGAACCAGAAAAACAGATGAGAACACAGGAGATAGCTTGGGAATCCAGCTCCTCCTTCAGAGCCCTGTCCTTTGCAAATCCAGTTGTTAACAAGGTGTAGTATCCATCAAATGGCAGCAACGCCCCACTCAGAATTACTGACATCCCCTTTCCCCCTCCTCAGTGCCTCACCTTGAGAGTTGCTCCAGAACCTGACACCAGTAATAGTTAGAACCTTCTTCCATCCCAATTTATTCAGGGCAAGTTTTGCACCCATTTGTTATTTTGCCAAACTGTCCTCTAGATTAAATCTTTGATTATCTTTGGCGCTATGACATCGCCAGCTGCAGCCGTAAGTAGAACCATCTTGCAGGAAATCTCAGCTGCCATCCTCTAACTCATCCACCTCAGCAAGAAAGCAGTGGATATAACTCCAGCATCTGCTGTGGACTTCCTGTTTCCTACAACTTTTGATGCTGCCCGTCCTGAGCATCTCTAGACTACAATACTATCCTTTCAAGCTGTGGAATTTTTGGTATTATCCTTTCAAACGCTAAGGAGTTTTGGGTTAGATTGCTTACTTCCTTTTTCAGTAAGTACAGCAAAAGAAGTCTGTCATGCCCTCCTCCAATTCCAATATCTTTTGTGCTATCTCTTTATTGCAAAATGACATTCTGCCCTGGGTATCAGAAGACACAGGAATTCAGGGCAAAGTAGGGTAAGAGGAACTTTTGGGTCAAGGCACAGAATGTTTTCGGATTCATTATGCTGAAATTATGCAGTGTGGACAGGAAAGTTCACAATGATAATTGATCATGAAGTAATTGGATAGGTTTTGCACAGTACACTAAAATTTTACGTATGAGCTAAAAAGTGATGCAAATAACACTAAATTGTATTTATTTTGCAACAGAGTATTCTCCTAGGGTTAGGAGCCCACTAGGGAGTTCATGGGGGTAGGGCAGCTGTCTCCAAGCAGGTACTAGCAGTAAAGAGCTCAAAAGGTGGAAAGTGAAACTTGTATGAAGTTAGCTGCTCAGCTGAGGACCTGTGCCCTGAAGAACCTCCCCCTGTCACTCAGCCTTCCCATCTTTCATCCACAGTCGTTTCTACCCCTCCAGCTAAGACTGGGAAAACAGTGCTGCTGATCACCCATGACTTTGCCATTGTGAGGATCTTGAACAAAGGCTTTCTCAAGGCCACTCTAGACTTCTAAAGCTAAGAAGATAGAGTGGAGGAATCCCACTGAACATCCTTGTGACTAATATGCAGAAAAAAGAAGATAAAAGAAAACAGGGAAAACCCCATATCCAATGGCATACAGGCCAATCTTACTGCAATCAGGCTATGCAGAACGTTTCAGAAGGCTCCTTCCTCCTGGTGGTACACCAGGGAGAGAACTGAAAGCCTGAACACAGCAAGGGCAGAGACCATTTGCAAGAACTACAAAATATGAGCTGGTTATTAGGTACCATGCACAATCTCAAATCCCCTGATTTGGACTAAGTTTTTCTGTTAGCTATGGTACGTGTATTGCAAGTGGCTCAATTGTGCACTAAATGTAGGAGTCATCAAGTCTAGCACCATTTCTGTGCTTTCAGTTTCTCATAACCTCTTCCCAAATACATAGACAATAACATTACACCAATAAGTCCTGACTGAGAGCATGATTATTGACATCTTCGTGGATGAAGTGGGAAGTTCGTATGCATTTCAAGTTTACAAAACAAAAATTAAAATCATATTGTCTTTAAAAGTTGTAATTATTATGCCTGGAAGCTTCACGCATGAGCCAAGATTGCTTTGTGCAGGTTACCAAAAAGATACTTCTAAAAGTTACTATAAACTAAGTTGTCCCCTCTTTTCTACTTTATCTTTCTGCCTCTAGACATGGACAGTTGAAGGATATTACAGACAATGGCAAAATAGTCTGATCCACCATGGAAAAATTTATGCTTCAGTCTAGCAGAGTTCATTACTTAAGGTTCACATTTAAAGCAAAATCTCTCTGCCTTTAAAATAAACAATAAATAGAAATTTTATTTACTGGCTCAAAATTAAAAAAAGTGAGCTGCTTAAACCTGTTATGCTTTGAAGAATGTGCACAAGTGTGCCTAAATGTCACTGTGTTCTGGATCGAATGTGCAGCATATTCTGCAATGGGCTGCACTAACCCTCATGATACAGCACCAGGAGACATATGCAGTTTAAAGATAAGAAAGAAGGTGCAAAGAGAGAGTAACACAACAAAAAGTCTTCCAGGTATCTTCCTCAACAGGCCAATTTCCACAACAACGTCAATGCATTGGGATGCTGGATATTTCTTTTTCATATGAGCAACCTTTACACTTGCAGTGCTGTGAACCTGCCTCAGTTTTCTCTTGACATAGATGACTAATCACAGGGAAAAATCTAAAATCAAAAAGACATGAGGAAGGTAAATAATGTTAGTTTAGATTACCAGATGAGCAAAAGGAAACAGACAAGCAGCAAAAGCTCAAGGAAAACTAATGGCAGAAGAAATGCTAGCTGTTTAGAATGCTGTTTCACCAAGAACAGCTGCCATAGCCTTGTGGATTCCTGGTGTTCAGAAGTGATGATGCAATCTATAAAAGTAAATCAACTTTGTTTCCCCACTAATAACACACCAAATTAAAAAATAGCTAGGGAAAAAAGCCCTTGTAGCATATTAGACTGAAGTAGGCAGCAATTTTCTGTGGTTCTTTCCGAACTATTAGCATAAATCCTACTCTACTTCAAAGGAATGAATACCCTTCCACCAAATCAGAGGCCTTGGAAATGATAGTTCAATGTCACAGAAGCTGACAGTTCAGTGGAAAATTATTAGAGGGCTAAGGACAGCCAGAAATGGCTCACAAAAATATCAATTTTCCCACTCCAACTCGCCACTCTGCATTTAGATTTCTACGGTACTTAACAGGAGAAACAAGAATTCTAAAGTTTTACAAATAGTGCTCTTTCTTGTTATAAATTGTACAAAGAGGTCTTTTCCACCATCCATTCATGCGTCCTCTCTCATGGTCAGGCCTAAAAATACATTTTTCCTTCTGGGAGGATATATCATACAAGCCATTTGCAACAGCACAGAGCTGAACAACGTGTTTCTCAGTTGACACTAACCTGAGAAATCACTGCCCATCTTCTGCCACAGTGACTCACTGTATTGTTACAACTGTTCATTTATAACCAAGTAAAAATTAGAGCAGACAATGAACATTCATTCATTCATTTTCTCTCACTGCTTTGTAGAGAAATGCACATTTTTGTTAAGAAAAGAAAGTAATTCCAGTCATTACATAGACCACAGTCTATGTCTCATGGAGCATCTTTGGATCACCAGGTGGGAAGCACTGGTGGAAAAAAGCACAAGCTATTTCGAAACCTGCAGGGCAGCCCGATGGAAGCACTATTCCCACAAAAGCACAGTTTCCTTATGACCACAGCTAGACTGTTTCTGCTGCTCTATCTTAATTAGAGCTAGCTTGGCTGTCTCTCCAGTACAAACACACTGACAGTGACCATTAGCAGTTCTTTTTCCCACTAACACCAGTGAGAGACGCAGAGCTATAAAGTCAGATCAGATGAAGGTCAGAGCACAGAAACCCACTAGCATGCTAGCTGAAAAGAAAATGTTACGCTCGAGTTGAAACTACTACCTGTAAAAACCAACTATCTCTCCCTATCCTCTTCAACTATACATACACACACATTTATGTATTTATTGAGGGAAAATTTTTCTCCTCAATACACTTGCTCAGCCTGGCTTAATAACTCTGACTGAAGCCATAAGCAACAGTTTGTCATCTCTGCTCACACATGTGCTCAGTTCAGTTGAAATACCCTCTTTAATCAAGTCCTAAACATAACGCTACTCCATCAGTTTATTTGAAAGCTAAACATATTTAGCATAGTCTTTACTCATTCCTGCCTGAAATAAAGGTAAGGAATAGAAGTTTGTTGTTTAACATTTGTTAAAGTTTGCCCTACAACGCTTAATACTTAGGAACTTTAGATCATTACTGGATGGAGGGAATCTGGCTAGTTCTTTTTTTTCCTTCGTATGGAGACACAAAAATTTGTTCCCCTGAGGAATTTTCTGGCACAGAAAAGCAATATGAGAGGTTAGTTTAATATTTTCAAGTATAATGGCAGATTGCTGCAGAAAAATTACTAGGCTCAAAGTCTGACCAGAACTTGGTCGGATTTGGTTTAAACTAGAAAATACTTGATATCTCCTCTCCAAAATTCTAGAAAGTAACGTTGAATCCTTCTCCAGCTAGTTTTTCAGTTTAAAAAATCTGCACTAACTACAGGCACACAAATTTGAGTTTAAAATTCTGCATTTATTAGGGAATTATGTAAAGGTACTAGACAAAGCTCTGCCTAAGAAAATCAATACTGGGGCTGGAGTACCATGTAAAACAGGGAAGCAGTACTTCTCACATTGCTATTACCACTACAATTGTGCTGTGCTATTTTTGTAATACATAGAGTGTGAGGAAATGTATCATAGTCGCGTTATCAGCAGAACTGGGCTGTGCCAACCTAACTGTAACTTCTCCAGCATACACAGGATGTGAAAAGGTGCAGTAGTCCCTGGGCCATCAACGCCTTGGCTAACCAATCAGCATGAGCATGAACACTGCGTGAAAGGAGACAAACTATGCAGGCATGCTGCACCTCAACAGGGCCCTTACTTCAAAGATAAGACATTCCCTTGATCTCCCCTCCTGAGCCCTGGCCAGGTTCCAGGAGGAGGGTAAACGTGCAGCTGAAACCAGAGATTCCAAATTTTTAGAATTATGTAAGTTGCTTGTTTAGCAATATAAAAGCTGGACCCTCTTGCAGTGACTTTGGATTCCTGACCTATGAGTGGACACACTGCATAGGACCTCCGAATTGTCAAGGGAAGGCTCTCCAAAATCTTGGCTGCAATAAGGGGCTCCTCAGTGACTGCAGATCTGGATGATGAAAATGGGGCAATTGGTAATGTATCTTTCTTAATTACTACACTTATTCTCTTGTAGTAATGATTAGACATATTGCCTTTAAAGCTGTTAACTTGTTATTCATCACCACTAATCATTTGTTATCTTCCTTGTTTTAATAAATTAAGTAAAATTTGATTTCACGTAGGATTCAAGAGTTTGGGCCTTTTATGCTGATCGCACTCTGTGGTTAGCACTTTGTGGTAAAACAGCATTCTAAATAGAAAGATGGCAGACAAAATCAAATTCACTTTGCTCACAGACTACACAATCTATAGGCCAGTAAACATTTGCTTGAGCACATGCTCATAAAGTTATGCAGGTCCTGGACCACAGCGCTAAGAAAATGCTTAAGACTGTTTCCAACTGCCCAGGAAGATATGTCTCTTGTGATGAAGAGGAGTCAGGATGCAGCCTATTCTCAGTGCTCTGAACTCATCTGTAAAATTTCCTTCTGCAAGGTGGCTTACTGAGACAGACTAAGCATTAAAACTGTGCGTGAGAAAGGCCTTGTAGCCTGCATTTGTTTATTGACAAAAGGATGCAGCTGTAGCCTTGGCAAGAGGTCCCTCCACTACATTACAGAGTTACTGTAAAGCACATCCTGCTGCTTTCACTGCCACAGTTATCCACCCTCTCCCCACTCCATGGCTCTTGCGGCTTTCTACAGGCATTTATAAGCCCTGTTACCAACATCCAGATGAGGCTCCAAAGAAGGGGAAAGGGAGGTCATGACTCTAAGCAGTTAGAAGAGAAGGTGAAGTGCTGGAAAGACAGACACCACCTTCAAGTAATAAAGGCTGTAGAAAGGCATGGGAAAAGAATAGTGGGGCAAAACAAAGCTAGTGATGGGGATATATCCTCATCACCCAAGTCTCTCACTGCAGTTCTGGAAGCAAACACTTAAAAACCTGTTAAAGCCAGCAATGTGAAACAGCACACCTAACATTTTGACAGACAGCTTCACCACCACCTGCAAAAGCTAAGAATGCGATAAAAAACAGAGTAAACGAGCAGTTCCTACACATGTATGGGATCTTCAGTCCCTGCATTCTCCTGTCACACGAACTGCTCCCAGAACCACAAAGGTGGGCAACTCGAGTTCTCCCATACTTCAAAATCCAGGCAGATCCACCAAGAACCTCAGGGCTGTCCATAACTCCCTTATAAATTCAGCAAAAGTTGTCCTGAATGAAACACAATCTTCGTTTCAAAGGAATAATTTTTATTCTTGACCCAACTTCTCCATCTTCAGTACTTTTTTACAGGGTACAGACAAATAGTAACAGTAGTGAGCCATAGTCTTTGAGATGTTGTATTTCATGCTCATTTCTGTTCTCTTCTACATTCTGATTGAGGTTTTCTCTCAAGAATTGAAAACTCTTAACAGAGATGACAAGTCCTGAAGACGTCTGAGTGACCTTTTCCATTGTGTTAGCTCAAATAAACTAGGGCAAATTAGCAGAATCTCCTGTGCACTTTTTACTCCACAAAGTGTGGATCAGCTGGAGCTAAGGCATTCTATATTGTAACTTGGGCATTAAAGAATGTTTCACTATGTCCCGCTCTCTCCCCCGGGCTGCGCCCACTCACAGACCTGCTCAGCTGGAGGGGGACAGGTCCTTTGATGTCTGCACGGCGAATTGGAGATGACAGACCTCCCAGGGTAAATCCAAACAGTGTTTATTTTGAACACAGCCAAAATAACAAATCATTGTCTATTTTGGGCACAGCCAAAAGAGCAAATCAACATTTTGGACATAGTCAATATATTGAATCAGTATTTATTTTGGACACTGCCAAAACAGCAAATCAATATTTTGGGCATGGCCAAAATATCGAATCAGTACTGGGTTTGGACACAGTGAAAACAGCAAACCAATATTTTGGGCACAGCCAAAATATGGAATCAAATACTCGGGTGCACTCCAAGTTACAACTTCGCACAAGTTGCTAAAAAACAGATCCCAATCTGTTCAGATCACAATCTGATACCCTCAAGGCAGCTGGACAAAACAACATAACTCGGATCCAATCCGATGCACAGTAGTGCCATGGAACACAGAAGAGAAAGAACAAGGAGAGAGAGAGAGAGAGAGAGAGAGAGGAATAAGGAGGGAAAGAGAATCCTCTGGGTCCACATGCACAGTCAGGTGGGGGGGGCAGCACCTGCTACTGCACCTCCTGCCCCTCCTCTGCAGCAGCACAGCCAGCCCAGCAGGAGCCACAGCACTCCAGAAAATGTTAAAGACAGCAGTACAAGTACAGTCAGATGATGTAGAATCAGTCAATGTTTAAGATGACAATACAAGTAGAGTCAGTCTCTATACACTATATGAGAAGAATTCTTTGCTGTTGGTAGTTTTACTGACAATTTATATTTTAAACATTATTAAATCGTAAGGCAATGCAATTACTATTTAATAAGTATGTTTAGTAATGACAGCACATCTGTCTGGTTTGAAAAGGATGGCTCTGCTTCAGAAATGCAAGAAAAACATCCATTTTATAAGCATCTTTGACACCACATAAAACATCAGATGGCTAAAAAAGAAACCATAAAGTTGCATGATCACAGCTTACCCGTTCCTCAGCTCACTCTTCATGGCTATCAGAAAGAATGTGTGAAATATGAACTAAGCATGTAAGGTGTAAAAAAAAAAATAAGAAAACTTGGCAATATTTCTCATTTACAACTGGCTTGATTTTGCAGTTCATCAGACAGATTAATGCAGAGGAAGTTTTGCACTTTAGTGATTTTCTTCCTGTGAATGCAATAAGGACTTGCAGTTTAGCAGTCCTCTGGGTTTTGGATGCCAGATCCTCCCATGACATAAAGAAGAACTAAGGGCTGCTATCACCTTGCCCGCAACAGCATCAATGTTTTTTAAAATAAAAGCCACTGGATTTTTTAAGGATCAGTGAGACGCTATTTGCAACGAAGCAACTTATTAATAAGGATGAGGGCCTCAGGAGTGGATTGATCTTTCCCATAACTGAAACATTCTTTGCAGTACATTTAGTTTCAATTTCATATTATTAAGAACAATTACTGACACTAGAATTGATTAATTTCCTGTCCCCTCTGGCTAAAACCTTATATCACAAAAGATTGCAAAGCAGCACAATACCAGCAAGTCAGATTAGCATTTATTTATTTAGTCACTGGAAAATACAATTTATATACAATCTCAGCGAGGACTGCATCTGTTTCCCCCTTTCACTTCTGTTCAAGAACTAATTCTTCCTAATTCTTATGTATGATGGGATCTTTCCTGGGATGTAGTCTTTCTGCATTGCCTTGTCTTTAGACTCCTGAAACTGCCAAAGGACAGAGCACTTGCTCAGGCGCTATGAAAGGACTCTCTGGCCTCAGATCATCATAGAACCTAACTTTTGGTACCTACAATCAGAGTCAGTCACCCAAACTCCTTTTATATTCAATGAAAGAGACAGACACCTCCAAAAGAGTAGTTCAGACGAGCTTACGAAACCTGGCTATTTCTCATAATTAATTACAAAGGAAACCAAAGGAGTCCATAGGTATGTTCTCTACCATTAACCTAGTCTATATTACCAGTCAATGGTCTGCTTCCCAGCTTCCTAGTTTCCAGGGCTACCCAAATGACTTGGTTTTCTCGTGGTGGGTCATGGGCTGACCACACATTGGTCCAGTTCTACTCTTCATCTCCTACTTTATTTTCCATGCCAAGGAAGCCCAGGCAAAAGGTGGGAAGGAGTGAGGCATCATGCTGCATTCCAAGAGGTCCCCAGCACAGTCCTTGGGGAGCACTTGCTTTGTTAAAAGAAAAATCACATAACAGACTTACTTTCACTCAGCTTCTTTCTTTCTTTTCATTTATTCTCCTGTCATGGCATGACATACTCCTGGTACAAATTGTTTGCTCCTGTACTGGAAAAGAGAGATTAGACTGGCTATAGGCACCTGCTTGAAGATTGCAGGTTTCAGCAAGGGTGGAAGACAGCTTTGGACCTAAATCCTGAAGCTTCATTTAAACCCACAACACAAAGCAGGAATGGCATCTCATTTGGTCACAGCCATGACAGCAGTTCCTGGGAATAATCTTGAGTTCTACCCTAGAAAGCTCACTGAGACATGGTCACTATACCATAGTGGTCAATATAGTATTTACCATAACCTCCCCCTCCTGGGAGCTGGCAGCCAACACTCTATGGTATGAGATTAATATTAGCTCAGCTACATCTTCACAAACTGTGTACACAGTGAAGATTACAGTGTACATAGTTCCTAAACAGAACAACCTTTATTCTCTCTCTTTGTCCAAAGAGGAAGCAAAACCAAGTAACTCCTTGAAGCAGTCTGTGCTTTAATTCTGCTCCAGTTTGAAGGAACCAAACCACAGTACTACCAAGCTTGGTCATTATGAGTGCTGAGATGATACTTTTAACAAAAGGAGCTCCCTAAAACTGTATAAAAAGGAAGGGAAAAAATTGCCCTGGAAAACAGTTAAAGATCATGTTACCTTCCCAAAGGCAGAGCTTTAGGAACATTGAATTGATTTTTTTCAAGCATGGAATCCATTCTGAGATACTCTGAGGACAGTTCTTGAACACAATTTTCAAGACAACATATTTAAGTTTAAATGGAGCTTAATTAAACTAAATAGACTTATATAGATAATGATATTCACACACTATTCTAGGGGCTCCAAAGCTAATTTCTAGACTGTTCCTATCAGAAGAAAATAGAACGTATACTCACAGTTACTGAGAAGCATGTTTGCAAATAACAAGAGAGAGGGGAGAAAAACTGGCACACAGTAGATTTTTTTTTTTTATCCAAACTTCAGAAATGTTTCTCGGTTAACAGGACCGAATCAGGGGAAGAAGCAAAGGGTATATAGACCACACAGTTACAGTCAGGGGCAGAGTTATGCAATAACCCTGCACTCTATCTGGCATTTTCAGCAAATATCAGGGTTTTGGGGTCTTTGCACCTTTTTTTTATCCTCCATATTTGTTCTCTTGCAATACTGGATTTTTAATGGGTTTGGAAAGCTATATAATTTACAGATTCCACAGAGGGCAAAAGCATAAAAATAACTCTGCTTTTAAATACAGCCACATAAAACACTTCTCAAAGGATAAAGCCCGAAGCATACATCAACTCAGTCAATCAATATTCTGCAGCAAAGCCTGCATAATTACTTATTTTTGTGCTGTAATAGGGCCATATTGTGCTTTATGACTATCATGAATTATTAAAATAGTTTCCTGCACTAGTGTGCATCCATACACAGCATCTGCTATCAGTCTTGTCAGGTCAGAAACTTCCCCAGTGACTTGTGTCTGTCTCGTGGCTATCTAGGCCCTCCAGTATTTCCCTGGGATTCCAATCTAACACTGTGCAAAGTTTTCCTTGCTCCCTGTTCAACCTGTCTGCAAAGTCCTTCAGTCTTTTGCAACCAAAACCAACCCATCTACACTTCATTATAAAGAAATACTAGAGTCATCCGTGTTTATGAATGAATAGAGTCTTGCCTTCTTCCAGTTATACAAGGATAGCTGCTGGCACAGAGGGAACGTCACCAGAGGGGCACCTCTCAAACCAGTCTGTAGCAGCAGGTGCTCCACAAACAGGTGTTTGTAAGCATGTTTACCTGCTTACCAGGAATATTATTGAGTGGCTTGAGACCTCCAGTTTCTCGTGTTCTTAACACTCAAGACATATAAAAATCAAAGCAGAAAACTCTCCTGAGGTGACCAGTCCTTCCTTCACTGCTTACAAAATTGTAAAACATCAGTTCACTTTCCAAATGATTGTAGAAGTATTTTGGCGTGTGGTTTTGCATAATTTTTTAAATATAAACTCCTGCTTTGTTATTTCCTTGAACTTCTTTATGAATTATATATATAAATTTTATATAAATTAGCTTTCTGTTTGATTTTCTTCTTTTAAGTGCTTTCCCTTTTCAGGTGCAGCCTAGCCTCCTTTTATCCACAAGGAGAACAGCCTCCACTTTTAACATCTGGGTTTTTCTCATATCTAGCTGGTTGCTTCTTATTCATATTAACTTGGTCATGATTCTTCATAGCAGTAAATGCAAGAGGCAATCTAAAGCATTTTTGCATGTTCAATAAATAGCATCTAGATACTAACTTGTACACAGAAGTCATACACACACATTTGAAGCATTTCAACTTGTGTTTATGATTTTCTCAGTGTTCAATGCTACCTATTTTTAAGTGTCAAAATCACATGAGAGAGACCTTCTACAGATTTTGCAATAATTAAAAAAAAATTACACTTTAGGCAGGCATTATTTTCATTATTTCACATGATCATTGTCAGGGTCATCTGTCCATATTAGATCCTAACTCCCCTCCTCTGCAGCTGTGCACTCATCCTACCTAAAGAAAAAGGAAAGGAAGGATATCCTGGTAAGCCATGAATTAGGGAGGGAATGACTTCTCTGGTAGATGATATGCCTTGAACGTATCTAAACCTGCATCATTTGTCCCTATCCCCTTCTGACTCAACAGTTTTTATCCCAGAGGAAGAATTTCTGAAAAAGTAATAAGCTAGCAAAAGCAGGGCTCGTTTCAGAATTACAGTTTTATTATCCACCACCGTTGTTCTACAGTTATCGTTTCCACAATACCCCACTGGGGTGGAACATAACAAGCACTTAAGAGTACCTAGCAACAGTACACAACAGGTTAGGAGAGTGAAGAACAGTAACTGCAAGAGGAATAAAAACAGGTGGTAAATAATTATCTCAGTGATATTTGATCACGATAAAAGAGTTTAACACTTCCACTGATATGCAAAGCTCCCCAAAGACTTTCAGCACCCTAATAAGCCTCTCATTAGGTTTTACTCCCCCTCAGCTCTGACTGACACATTGCTCAGGACAAACTCACTAATCTACTCACAGTTGCCAGGTTTACTTGAGGTCTCCCATCACGAAGCAGTTAGCCATGATTCTGCTTCACAAAATCCTAGTTAGATCTCATTGCAAAGAACATGGAGATTAATTCCTTCACTAGTCCCATCTAAAAAGAAAAATCAAAGTAACTTTTTCAGCTTAAATGCCACAGGGGTTTGAAGTTTAGTTATGCTGTGGCACTGTAGGGGATAGCCTGATTCTTCACTGCATCGCCCCTCATGCACAGTGGTTCACAGCTGTGCAAAAGTGAAGGCAGAACACCTGAATATATCGGTCACTGTGCTTTGGGTGCATTTTTTACTCTGTAATGGACATTCTGAAATTTGTGAGAGCTGAAACCAGTGTAAATGAGGAGCTAGATGACATATCAATATGTTCTCCCTGTCTCTCATTCTCTTTTTTTTTTTTTAGTGTTAGTTTTAATTTAATTAGACTTTGTGATCGCTAGGTTTTCACTTAGGTTACAAAGGCTTCAGCAATTCTCAACTCCTTAAATTCCCAGTAAACGGGCTGGCTGCCTGAAATAGTTATGGGAAAGACCTCCTAAATATTACCCCTTTACTCTAGGAATGCTAATGGCTTGAAGATATCTGCATAGAGGAAATTCCTATACATAGCCAGGTAAATTAAAGAGAGAATATTGAAAAAAAAACCCCACTTGTGTAACAATTTAAATAAGAGTGCAGCATGACCCTCAACTTGGGGTGAAGCATAGTGTGTCAAATGCTTTCGTATGCTGTTTTGTAAGACAACTTACCTTGACTTTCTTATTACTTCATAATCTCATAACTACAGGGAAATGTGAATTTGTCAAAATTCCAGTTAAAGTGTAAACAAATGACAAATGCAATTTGACTGACTTCTCATGCTACTGATGAATGCTGATGCTTTGAAAGAAGTCAATAATTTTCTTCGTGTTTATCACATTTTCTTTTGGGCAAAAAACCACAATGACTGTACTCTGTGAAGCTCTAATCATTGCCGTCTAAACTCTGCTTGCATGGTTCTAAGTACACTTTGAAAGAGTTTGGCTAAAAACTATAGTTATTTTATAAATAAAGATATTTTTCTTTGGCTTAGATAACACCACCTTCGTTACATATTTCCTTCTATGGGTATTACTTGTGCAGCTACACAGCAATCTGTGCTAAAGATCTCCTCTCTCTGAAACCGACTTCAAAATAGGCATCGCCAGCAGGTCAAGGGAGGTGATTCTGACCCTCTACTCCACTCCTGTGAGACCTCACCTGGATTACTGTGTCCAGCTCTAGAGCTCCCAACATATGAAAGACCTGTTGGAGCAGGTCCAGAGGAGGGCAATAAGATGGGCAGAGGGATGGAGCATCTGTCCTATGAAGACAAGATGAGACAGTTGGCATTGTTCAGCCTGGAGATGAGAAGGTTTGGGGGAGATTTTACAGCAGCCTTCCAGTACCTAAAGGGGGCCTGTGAGAAAGCCGGAGAGGAACTTTTTACAAAGGTATGTAGCGATAGGACAAGGGGCAATGACTTTAAACTGAACAAGGGTAGATTTAGATTAGATACAAGGAAGAAATTCTACACTGTGACGATGCTGAGGCACAGGAACAGGTTGCCCAGGAAAGCTGTGGATGCCACATCCCTGGAGGTGTGGCATGAGGCTTTGAGCAACCTGGTCTAGTGGAAGCTGTCCTTGTCCATGGCAGGGAGGTTGGAACTAGATGATCTTCAAAGGTCCCTTCCTTTTATGATTTTATGATTCTGCAATTCTGTGATTCAGATATATTTCTCAAAGGTCACAGATTACTCGTGGGAAATTATTCTAGCTGGCTGCCACAAGGAACTGGGCCATATAATCTCCGTTGTAAATTAATCAAATTCCATCTTAAGACAGAGCAAGTCACTGTAGCAGCTGTTGCTCTGCTCTTTAAAAGGACCTTTCAAAACACAGAAAGATTAATATGTGTACAGCTGTACAGTCCACTATGCTGTACCTAAGATACCTGTTGCATGACATGTGGAGATGGCATCTGGATTGTGAAGGAAACAGATGAAAATACGTGGGGCTGCTTTGGGAGACAATGTCAATAAACGTCCAGTTTCCTGTTGAGGTTGGGGGTTTTTTCAGTGCCATAGTAGAAGGAATGTACTTCATTCTCCTTGTTCTGCACCATCCTGGAACATTAGGTCCTATCCAAATTTAGTAGGAGAACTCCAAGGCAAGGGACTATTTGCATCAGCCCTGCTTCTTGAAGAACATATCTTGAAAGAAACATTGTTGAACAAGTGTTTGATGTGTCAGATACCAGAGGTAAAGGCTTAAACCTGGAGAGAAAGTACAACATTCTTCCTTTTTCCCCTGCAATTTTCCCCATCTCCAGTTAGACAACTGCACTGCCATTAACAATTTAATTGAGTCAATACAGTTCACCGTCTGTGAGTAACCTTCCCAGGAGATCAATCTGCTGCTGAAAAAAAAAAATAAGGCATTTAAAGAGAGCTTATGCTTTTAGAGAAGAATGGAATCACTTTCTAAGACACAATAAGAGGTTTCTGGAAAAAAAAAGAAATAGCTTGTAAGAAATTCTTGTGGTTGCCTATAAAAGGTATGTTTGCAGCTCATAGAAAAGGCCAGCTATTTTGCAAGTGGATTGTGAAGGCTGATGTCCATTAGGAAAAAATATTTATTTTTAACACAAATCACCTCATCACAGACAAAATAAGCATTTAAGAATAGGACAAAGCACATTGTTTTCAACAATGTCAAAGTTGAGCACATAGCACCTATAATTCTCTTTCTTCCTTGAAAATTTCAGAATATGTAAGGTTATTCAGGTCTTCAGAAAAAAAGGCTCCGACCTGATTAGATAAAAAGTCTACTTCTAAAACTACAAGATATTTGAAAGACAGTCTTCTCATTTTTGCAACACAAATAACCTCTCACATCCCTGTTAAAATTAAATATGCACTTGACTAAGTCACTTAAGATGTCATAAGAAGGTGAAACTGACGATGTCAAAGTGCTTCTATAAAAGTCAGACCATATTTATTTAAATATATCTCCACTTATATTCAAAATAAAACTGTGCTTCTGTAAATCATGACATTTAACCTGACACCAAAAACCAACTGGAGAAAGCATTTATTTTTCAAAGATGGACTTGGAAGCTGAAATATTCTTTGAAATTCATCAAATGCAAATGTAAAACAATGGTAAAAAATGCTTCTCATACATCCCTAACATTTTAATCTAAAAATACAGAGAGTTATATCACTTATGTTTGGTTCTTTTTTTGACAAGTAGAAAAGGTAAAAGTTAATACTGGAATCGAATGAAATACAATTATGTTTGAAAAGGAACATCAAATTAATAAATTTGATCATAGTTTCAGCCTGTAAAATGGAGAAGACAACTGATCCAGCATTAATAAATACAGAAGGCTAGAACAATATCAACTATTATCATTAAACTCAATCACTTCACCTATCCCACTGGAAGTCCGTTGTCATCATTCCATCTAACACAACACCTCCAGGGATTTCTGGTTCAGAAAAGAAAACCAATTTCAGCTTCACTTCTGAAACTCCATTTAAAATCTATAGACTATTGGGACACTAGTGGAGGGCAGTTCAGAACTCAAGATATTAAACAAATCATCATTTCTGCAGGGGCAATTTTTTTAGAAAAATTTTTGCCATCTGTATGGGCCAGAATGGAAGAATTGCAAGGAGACTAGGTGATGGGCATTGTTCAGGTTTCCCACACTCTTGTACCATAATATGCTGCAAAAACCTTGATTTTTGCTCTAGCCAGCAACTGGAATGTAAACAACACCATGCACCTGGCTTCACTCTTCACCAATTATATGAATACACAACTAGTAGCCAGGCCAATCCATTGTTTGCACCCACCAATTATGCCCCCATCTAAGACATAAAAGCTAAAATGTGCCAGTCCTTATGCTCCTCGCCATTACTCAAAGCTCAGTGACACCATGAAGATCTCCCGCTTCCTGTAAACCTCCAACCCAGTCATTGTTGGGGAGCCCCAGGCAGACTGTGAGGTAATAAAGTCCTATTTTCTGACCTTGTACTGCATTACCTCTGTGTATTCCACCCTGCCTCGGGGTGCAAAGCCCCTGTCCCTTACACCATCAACTCAGTCGCTTTCCCTTTTCTAGCCTTCCATTGCATATTCCAGTGAATTTTTATGACTTCAGCTGCCCATGACAAACCATATTTCACTACTTGAAGGTACCACTGCTAGAACCTGAGAATATATGTCCCAAGTTTTGAGTTAATGAGAGAATTATGAAACCAAGTATCACCATTAAGCAAGACCTCCAGTGACCTACATTGCTACTAAGTGCCACTGTCAGTTCAGCAATACAAAAACCGCTGAGTGTCATAAATGGAAGAACACAGGTCAGTCCAAGTGGACCAAGACTCATTATATTTTATAGATGAAAACATGGAGCAAATCAGTCCTATAGTCATGGCATCCTATAGCCTCTGTCCCATGGCCTAGGTCAGGCTCACAGTCTTTCTACAGTATCTGTACAGGCTTAGCCACGTGTTATAGTTCAGGTCTTTCAAGGAATTTTTCTCTCCCTTGCCGACACGGGGGGATTCAGCACCCAGGAGAGACGCGAGGGGGCGGGAGAGGGCGTTTCCGGGGTGACCGGGGCAGTTCCGTTGCCGGCCGCTTCCTCTCCCGGCGGCGCGGGAAGCAGGAGGCGGGTAGCGCCGCGTGCTCTTTGCGCTCTCTGGAGGAAGGAGCGATCGTCACCACCTGGATCTGCTGCAGACGTCCTGGGGGCCAGCGCCGTTTGCTGAGGAGTTGCTGCCCTCTGTATCTCCCTCTCTTTCTCTCTCTCTCTTCCTTCCCCCACCCTTTCTCCCACCGCTGGGGGTACCCGGAGCCACCCTCGGGCCTTGCCAGTTTTTTAATTCGAGGAGCGACATCGCGCGTTGCTGCCCTTAAAGAGCAAGGTTTGGGGTACAGGACTCAATTCGTTTTAAGGTTTCAGTGACTATTGTTGTTAATTCTGTTCTGTTTGAGGTTATATATTTATATATATGTGCGTAGCTTAGAGCTGTTCTCCTTTCTATACAGTTTTGTGATTAAACTCCTTAATTCTGATAACGCATCTTAGTTTTCATTTAAACCGAGACACCGCACAATTTCAAAAATAATAAATGTGAGATTATTATCGAGTCACACGAATCTGGAAGGTGAGGAGCCCTAGAAAATACAACAGGATGTTCACAGAAAAGCTGATAACACCAGGCAGGTCCTGTTATAAAAAGCAACACAGGTCCAGGACAGGCGATGTGGGTTAAGTCTTACTTGAAAAGCACTGCTTTCCCTAGCAGAAACTCCTCATGCAGTGAAATTTTCTAGGGACACGCCATCTGCATATACAAAGTGAAGAGATGAAACTATGAAGCTCAGTGTCTCAAGCTTTTAACCTTGCACAACGTTCTCAGACTCTCAGACTGAAGTACCATGTTCAATCCACCCATCAGAGGTTACCTGTTAACTTAAGTCAAATGTGGCATTAGGTGATAGACAACATACAAACCTTCCCTCAAATTTTAGTAGGATCAGTGCACATTCTACAAGTGTTGCACGTAACACGCTTGGTAAGGCTAAATTTGAACTGATCACTTAGATCTTTTCTAGGCAACTTCAACATGCTTGTCAAAGCCCATTACATAAATGCATGGAACTGACACAGCCATCAGTATACTAACCACAAGGAGACCTGAGCAACTTTGGAAAGCAACTGAATTGGCTGTAGATAACAGAGAATAAGACAAAGAATGAACTCATCAAGCCAGGTTTCAGAGTCAGGAGCCAAGGTACTTTCTCCTCCATCTTGCCATTTTATCAATACCTATAAAACATCATTTTAAATTGGGATTTCAGCACTCCAGAGCTCAGCTGTAAATTAGTTGTAATTTTTTTTTTGTTTCCAAGATTTAAAGCATTTCCTTTCATGACTTCTTAAGATTTTGTGCTAAATAAATAAAAAGAAAATATACACTGAACAATGTCTTAATAAATTGTTGATTCATTGCAAAAATACGCCCTATTATATATATTCCTCTTCGTGATACAATTTCCAATAAATGAAGACCCCTATGAATTCCATGCAACTAATTTTCAAAGATGAGACAAAAACTGATGACTAATTTAATACTCATTTAAAGGATCATATTGACTGTTTCCTTATTAATATGAAGGGATTTGTTCAGGCCTATAAATATAAGCCAATCAATAGCAATGTTTACTGTAAGATGAGCAGATCTGAGCTATGCCTAAAGAAATATCCAGAAGAAATTGGTACATTGCATTAGCTGTAGCCTATAATTTATTATTATGTCCTTTTTAATTACTTCCTTAACAAGTATGAACCCTTTTCCATATAATTTGACAATCTGGATGAGAAGTGATATACTTGACTAGTCTTGTTTCATATTTATCACAAAAAAATCTATTATCTAGGGAATTCCAAGCTTGAGGAGCTATTGCAGTTTTTAAAACTTTACATACATTTTGTCACATTTAGATATGGACCATCCACACCTTTAATTAATATTATGACTTAAGCAATATGTATGGATTTACTTAGGTGCCAGCTGTATACTAATAAGGAATACGCAAGATGATAAAATGGCCCAATAGGTTCTCTCCCAGTTGGAGAAAGGAGAAAACCAGAAAATGTTTCTATTCCTTTTCTCCCGACTTCTTTGTTTTACTACTCAGATACAATTAACTAATGCAGCAGGTTTTGTTCTAGTTGTGACACACAGAAAAGCTCTGATTTTATGCAAAATTAGCTTTCTTAATAATAGAAAATTTGAGTTAAAAGCAGCCTATGTGTGAAGAATTAGTGACAGTCACTACACAGCCAGTAGCTACTACTTTGAAGCTCTCTGGTGGGAATTTCTTATAAATATGCCAGACTTTAAACAATTACTTATCCATTCAAAGTCTCATTTTAAGTTTCATTCCTTATTAAAAGCCACATGGTGCACAATCTTAATGCAGATATACAAATAGGAGCAAAAACCTTGGTGCAAATCTGAGAAAATAACCTAATAGGTAACACATGAAGCCATGGAAGAACTCAGCAGTGATATGAATTGCTCTGATAACCCTTAAAGCTTTCTGTACATGCAACACTTCAGATTATACCTCTCAGTCTCTGTCAACTCATTCTCCTCTACTAACATCATTCTCAGATGGTATTAATATCAAGAAAGACAAATAAAATCACCAGTCTACTATTGGAGGCTCCATGGCATCTTCTGCATCTTTGTCTCCTTTGAGGTAGATAAAATAAAACAGAGCCCTGAAAATGGCCCATAGCTTTCATAGAATCATAGAATCACAGAACTTCCTGAGTTGGAAGGGACCCAATAGGATCATCAAGTCCAACTCCTATCCCTACATAGGACAACCCTAACTCACATCATATGTCTGAGGGCATTGTCCAAATGCTTCTTGAATATTGACAGGCTTGGTGTCATGAGTGCTTTACTGGGGAGCTGTTCCAGTGCTCCAGCACCCACTGGGTGAAGAACCTTTTCCTAATATCCAGCCTAAACCTCTCCTGGCACATCTTCCTCTGGTCCTATTGTTGGTCACCAGAGAATAGATCAGCGCCTGCTCCTCCTCCTCGATTTGTGAGGAAGCAGTTAACAGCTATGAGGTCCCCTCCGGGCTGAACAGACCAAGTGACTTCAGCCGTTCCTCATATGACTTCCTCTCTGGACCCTTCACCAGCTTTGTGGCCTCCTCTGGACACTCTACAGTAGTTAGATGTCCTTTTTATACTGTGGTGCCCCAAACTGCACACAATACTCGAGGTGGGGCTGCACCAGTGCAAAGTAGAGCAGGACAATCACCTCCCTCGACCGGTTGGCAATGCTATGCTTGATGCACCCAGGAAACGGTTGGCCCTCTTGGCTGCCAGGGCACACTGTTGGTTCATGTTCATGTCTTTGCTTACCTGTCCTTGCAGACAAAACAAAGTCTGTATGTCCCTAGAGTCAAGAAGGAACACGACTGTCAGTTACTTGTTGATCCCCTCCCCACAAAGCAGCTCCTCATCCTTTTTAGTGCTCCTATCACACAATATAGCTCTGACCACCCATAGGAAATGACCTGTATAAGGCATCAGCTACTCTATCTTAACAGCATCTTTTCACAGCATAGAAAATTGTCTTTTGATCATCATCAAGGATGACTGGCTATGAAGGTGCTGTTAATGAATTCTTAATGAGCAGTGATATCTATTATTTATTATCAAAACTGCTGTGGACTCCACAGCAGGAACTGACCTGAGAGTTATTTTGTATTTATCTCTGTTTCCTGGGAATGCAAAAGAAAAGTCCTTTTGCTCTTCCTCTTATCTGCTGTTGTTTTGCAGTGGGCATTGTTTTTCCTATTTGCTTGCTTGGGGTTTTGGCTGGTTTTATTGTGTTCTTATTTCTAAAATTGTTATTGGTTTCATTACAGCATGAACACTAATAGATTGGTTTTGCAGTACACTGCTTTTTGTACACAAACTAAGCACAGCAGTTGTATAATGGCATGTTATGCATACACAAGAGTTAAAAGTATCTTGCTTTTGTTATATCTTGCTATCTGTCAGGAATTCTTATTGGTATTTTCCTATACACTGTGGATACTATCAGTATGGATGGAAAAAGAACTAAGGTATATTGAATTAATGTGGCAAGGTTTTGGTAGCAGGGAGTTTTAAGGGCTTCTGTGAGAAGTCACCAGAAGCTGCCCTCATTTTGAATGGAGCTAGTTTCAGTTGTCTCCAAGACAGCCCTGCTGCTGGCCAAAGCTGAGTCCATCAGTGATGGTGGTGATGCCTATGTTAACATATTCAAGAAAGGGTAAAAAAGCTGTGCAGCAGCTGGGAGAGAGGAGTGAGAATATGTGAGAAAAACAGCCCTGCAGACATCAAAGTCAGTGAAGAAGGGGGGGGTCAAGGTACTCCAGACACAGGAGCAGATATTTTCCTGCAGCCTGTGGTGAAGACCATGGTGAAGCAGGCCATTCCCCATGGAGGACCATGATGGAGCAGATATCCACCCTGCGACCTGCAAAGCACTCCACACTGGAGCGGGTGGATGTGTCCTGAAGGAAGTCGTGCCCCATGCAGGGCCTGTGCTGGAGTAGGCTCCTGTGGCCCATGCAGAGAAGCCCCTGTAGGAGCAGGTTTTCTGGCAGGACCTGTGACCCCATAGGCAACCCACGCTGGAACAGTCTGTTCCTGAAGGACTGCACTCCATGGAAGAGATCCATGATAGAGCAGTTCTTGAAGAACTGCAGACCACAAGAAGGACCCACGCTGGAGAAATTCATTAAGGACAGTATCCCATGGATTAAGACTCCACACTAGTGCAGGGGAAGAGAATGTGGAGGAAAAAGCAACAGAGACAAAGCATTATGAACTGGTCATAACCCTGTTCCCCATCCTCCTGAGCTACTCAGTGGGGAGAAGACAGAGAAATCAGGAGTAAAGTTGAGCCTGTGAAGAAGGTGTTTGGGGGGGAAAGTGGTTTTAAGTTTATTCTTATTTCTCTTTAACCTACACTGTTATTAATTGGCAATAAATTAAATGAATATCCTGAAGTCAAGTCTGGTTTGCCCCTGATAGTAATTGTTGAGTGATGTCCCTGTCCTTATCTGCTCTACTCTGCAGTGGTGTGGCCCCATCTGGAGTACTGTCTGCAGTTTTGGGCACCACAGGGTAAAAAGGACATTAAACTACCAAAGTGTCCAGAGGAGGCCACAAAGCTGGTGAAGGGTCTAGAGAGGAAGTCATATGAGGAATGGCTGAAGTCTCTTGGTCTGTTCAGCCTGGAGAAGAGGAGACTGAGAGGGGATCTCATAGCTGTTTACTGCCTTCTCACAAGGAAAGGAGGTGAAACAGGTGCTGATCTCTTCTGTCTTGTGACCTATGATAGGACTAGAGGTAATGGCAGGAAGATGTGCCCCGAGAGGTTTAGATTGGATATTAGGAAGAGGTTCTTCACCCAGAGGGTAGTGGAGCACTGGAACAGCTCCCCAGGGATGTAGTCATGGTACCGAGTCTGCCATCATTCAAGAAGCACTTGGACAATGCCCTCAGACATACGGTGTGAATGTTGGGAGTGTCCTAGGAGTTGGACTCGATGATCCTTTTGGGTCCTTTCCAACTTGAGTAATTCTATGACTCCATGATTCTATGATCTAGATCCATGAGCTTTTTGTTGTATTTTCTGCCCCTGTCCCATTGAGGGGGGGAAGTAATAGAGTGGCATGGTGGGCATTTGGCAGCCAGTCAAGGTGAACCTGCCACATAAGGTTAACCACAGGAATAATAAATATAATTTTCCAGAGTGTTCCTATCTCCTGGGTTGTCTAGGTAGATGTCTGGTACAGACATATGACTGAATACCAGATATACAGAATAACACAGGAAGCTGGTCAATGGCTTGTTGAAGATGAACTTCTCAACCAGTTGCTCTGTTCTTCTGATGAAGAGAACTGTAGTTACAATAAGTATATCCTATTGTTAAGTAGAATGAAGAAAATGTACATTTTTGTGTCCAGCTCTACCTGCAGCAGTACAAGAAAATTTCAACCACTTAACAAAAAAAATAAAGAAAATGCATCATGAAGTTCTTCCAAAACCAAATATACCAGGCATGAAATTTCTAGTATCTCCCATTCACATACACTCCAAGTTAAGACTTGGGTTGTTTTTTTTTTCTCTGGATGACATTTTAAGGACAGGCTGCCAAGCCCATCTGTCCCCTCATTTGCAGTTAATTCTTGTTTGCATGAGCTTTCCACATGCTGTTCAATTTTCTGGTAGAGACAGTTAATTTTCTCTCTGCAATGGATTTCCTTTCTGAGAATATGCTGACCTCCCACCACCTGGGGAACAGCAACATTCACAGAAAATTATGAGTGTTCAGTATTTCTGAAAAATAACCAAAATGAATACTCAATGCACTCACTCAAAAACTTGAAAAGTCATGTCTAACATGCCCATTCAACTTGGCATCTTGAAATAAGAGCACCCAAAGTGAAAGAGCAGTTTTGGCCTATGATCTTTCATGTCATTATTACTGGAATTTTGTCAATTAATTTGTCAACAGCCTAATGAATTCCACAATCACATTTGCAAATGACATCTCTACTACATGAGATCTGAAAACAATGTCTCAGTCCCTAAATAGTTAAGTAACAGGTATAGCCACTCAGATAGTTTTGATGGCACTACTAACCGCAAGAGTTGGAGACCTCAGCCTTCCAAATACTTCTTGAGTCATACTGATGCATAATTGCAGCTTTAATGACTTTCTTCTTAAAATCTTCTAGTATAATAAAATTAATATTTTTTACCTATACAAAAATAAAAGAAATGCATACTAATTTTGCTTTTCCACTACCAGAAGAGCTCAGCCATAACTCTTCCAAAAAAACAAAGGAGTAAAAAATCAGACATTATCATATTAGAAAGCCACTCTGACTCCCATAGCAGAAAATTAATCACTCTCTCTCAGAAATAGCAACAGCTGGATAATGTCCTTTAGAATAACAACTAGAATGAGTCTTTGTCATCAGATTTTGTAATATCCCTCATTGTTTTCAGTACAGTGGAATATGCTGCAGTCTTCTTAGGACATGAAATATCTAATCATTAAAGGTTACTAGATTCTCACAATGCATTTCCTTTGATCAGATCTGTTAATAATCTGTTTTGTAGATGGGACAACTCACTGACAGAATTTCAAGAAATAATTCATATATATTATTTTCTTTACCCATCCTTTTCTTCCTTTATGATTTTTCTTTTCATTCTTTTTTTTATCGATTTATATATTGGTATTATACAATAAAAGACAAAGTAGAGTTTTATTATACAAAGATTGTATATGTCACATTCCAACCCAGAAGGAATTGCTACAGGCAAACTATCTGCATGTTCAAGCTTTGAATTTCCAGCACACTTATAGCAGGGCTCTTGGAGGAAGAGAAGTATGTCTATGTCTAAATAACAAGAATATTTATTGAAATAAAAGGGAATTAAGTTTGGCAAGCAATAAATTGCACTACATAGACCTCACCATAGTAGAACCTGCAAACACTTCACATTCATGAACTAACACTGACTAACACACTTGTGGATTAGAGTGTAATTTTCTCCATTATCAGATTTCTACAAGACTTCTGCTTTAATAATTACCAAAGAACACAGAGTACTCTACCCACTAATGGGATTCTTTGTATAGCACAGTAGAGATATGTCTTTACAACCTATGCATTTGTGTCTGGTTTTATAGAGTACCTATTGCACTTTGTCCATCTTCAACTTGATAGTTTCTTGGCAAACCCTTCCACACTTCTTTTTCTCCATCTCCCTCTCATCTAGCATGTCACAGTTAATGATGCTGTTTCCTTGTTGGTATGCACAAAAGCAGAAATTGTATTAGCTGTTTCTTAAGGTTTGCTTGATCCTCTGAAAGTTAAGTTTTTATCTGTCAGACTAAGCTGAGATGTTTGCCTGTTAGTTGCTTGCAAGTCTGCAGCCTTCAATATAGAATCATAGAATCACTAGGTTGGAAGAGACCTCTGAGATCACCGAGTCCAACTGTGCGTGTCTCCTTACTAAACCATGTCCCTAAGAAACTCATCCACCCGTTTTTTAAACACCTCCAGGGATGGTGACTCCAAGCACCATAAAGCCTGAAATAAATTTCATTTGCTTAACTAGAAACTATTTTACTTTGTCTTCTTCAAAGATGCAAGTGACGGCTGCTTTCCCATATCTTAACCACTGAACCCATGGAAAAGACTAGGAGGCATAAATTACATCACATGAGATTTAGGCTGGACCTCCGGAAGAGATTTTCTGATTCCACAAAGAGTGCAACTCTCGAAGATACCACTAAGAAAAAATGAAGTTGTTGCCATTAGGTTGTAACACTTACCTTTAATGGAAGATTTTCAGAGAGAGGTTATATTTCTTTATTAGCCTAAGTGATATAATTGAAAAAAAAAAAATGCACATCTCTTGGGGTACATTAGTCCTTCTTTAGAGATGATAATAGCACAACAAACATCAAACTAAGTGCAGACTGAGACTAATTTAACTGACTAGGTAAATTGAGGGAGTATATTGCATCAATAAAAGAAAGTGTAGCAAAGATAGTATATGAGGGAAATCACATAAGATCATGAAAACAATGTCTCAAGTGAGCTTTCAGGTTTTTTAATCCATATTACAAATTTTAGTCTTCTTTTTTAAGGTTATTTTCTGTAAATCTTCATTAAGGACCAGGATAGAACAGTCAGAGATGGAGAAGCTGTTTGTTGAAAACATATTCATGCTTACAGTTGCTCATTTCTAGTTTTTATCAACTGCCCGTGTGAGTGTATTCTGTTGTCCATTTCCACTTACAGTTTCCAAGTATGTGGTAAGGGAAATACACCACAAAAAAATAGTATTGTGCATGACTCAGACAAGTGCCCTTAAAGCAGAAATTTCATTGCAATTGAAATATCTTTGTCACTCTTATAAGGTCAGTTTCATTTAGTGTTTGTTGGTCTACAGGAATTTCATTTCTAGTGATGTTTTTGTTAGAAGGCTGGAAGGTGGAAGACAGAATCCCAGAAAATGTTTTTCCAGTCTCATTGTCTTCTACATAAATTGCTGATAGCTTCTAATAGAGATTTCAGCATCAAACAGTGTGCAACACTTTCTTATATGTTTTGCAAGACTTTTCTTCTTTCACCCTAGTGACAGGAAGCTGGCTTATTCAAAAATATTATTTATTTGCCCAGAAGAATGGCTTTGATATAAGTCCTCTTTGAGTTCCTGAGGCAGGTAGTAAGATCATTTTTTCATGGGCAAGTGTGGTCAACATCCAGATACAATCAGGGTCTTTGTGGTGTTTTAGAGAGTTCCTGATTTTGTGGAGAAAGCTGTTTGGGTCAAGGGTTTTCTGCATATAGTAGATTCTAAGTCTAAATTTTATGATGCTCGTGTAACTGAAAAAGGTGTTGTGGACTGGTATTCCCAAGACAGTCTCATATCTGTTGGTATTAAAGAGCTATTATGAAAACAATGAAAGTTCCCTATCCAGGTAAGCAAGATGGTAGAGGTGATCAGTGTTACGTACAGTAGTGGTTTAGTGATCCAAGTATCCAGAAAGTCTTCCTAGCGTTATTCCCAAAATCTGCCAGTTAGTTCAAGAAATATCTTGATGTCCCTAACTACACCTAAAATCTAAAAAAAATGGCGGCAGTTTAACCTGGAATTAACAGACAAGAGTAGAAGTAAGAATGGAAAGGGAAATTCTACACAATGTTGAGAAATAACTTTGGATTCACCAACAGGATAGATAATCCAGCAATTCATGTGGCAAGCATACAAAAAAAGACATGGTGCTTTTCACTACTGCGGGGAGTACAGGATGGCTTCTTTCTGAAACGGGAAAAATGCTTACCCAAATACATCTTCCGAAGTGCAAGACAAGTAAAATGAGGATACAGTGATAGATAAGATGGTCAAAACCATTTACATTTTGGTTTGGAAGAAGTATGAATTAAGAACTATTAATAAATTAAGCTTGATATTCTTTCTAAGTAAAAAGGAAGTTATTTATACTTGATCTAATTAGAAGAGGAGCTGAGCAACTTCAGGTGCTTCAGACTTAAAGATGAAAAGAGTCACTATTGTCTATAACCATAAACAGCAGCTGCGCCAATATTCTAGCAAATTTAATCAAATTGTCCTTCCTTATAGAGCTACCTTTTTCAATGGAAGATGGATGAGACTGTAAAAATTAGACTGAAAATCACAGATAAATCTTAGATGATTAGAACTTTTCAACAATATTTTAAAACACTAAACACCATCAGTTGTGTTTTCCAAACCAACAATGCTAACATGGAAAAAGAAATGTGCTAACATTGCAGAGCATTTCACTTTCTACTCCAGATAACAATGAAGTTTGCCTATCTCTAAAATAGTTTTACTTAGTCACCTTTACCCCTTCACTTTCTGGAGTTTGAATTTAGAGATTATACTTACTATCTCCAAATGAAAATTATTCAGCCTTCATTGCACATAAGTGACGCATTGTGCTGATGAGGATCAGTGCTTCCCCCTCTTTTTACCTTTTTTTTTTTTAAATTGAATTTCATCACTATTCAATGGCAAAGATGCACAGTAAAGAACTTGTCTAGTTTTAGGATAAACGCTCTCTGTTAATACCACAAGATCTGACTACTTGGAAGGAAAGAGCATGACAATTCACACTAACAAAAGCAACAGTGCTATTCCACACAGAATGATCAAACAGCATGGAGGAGGAACAATACACCATACAATACACCATACAGCAGTGTGAGGGAAAATTAGTTGGGTTATGAAACTTAAAGCTGTTGTCACATGGTTTTGCCTACATGCCATAAGTATGTTGTATAGTGTGAGGTTCAGGGCACATACATTCCCCTTCTAGGGCACAAATAGCATCCATGGAAACATCTTCTCATTTTGAAAGCACATAATCCTCAGTTAAACAAACATGAAAAATCTTAAGTGGATTTCAGTTCTACTGTGTGAGGTGGTATGTCACGCAGCATAACTGGGCCAAATCTACTGCTTGCAAGTGAGCCAAATACATCTTCTGTCCATAACACGGGCATAAATCCAGTATCAGACACCAAACTATTTGCAAACCAACAGTCATTTACAGGAAAGGTGTCGATCCACAGAGACCAGACTGTTGTGACCAGGACTAGACATCTGTGTCTAAGGGAGTAACCTAGTCTCCTTTGGTCTTACAGAGACAGGAATTTCTGGAATAGAATTCACTTCAGCCCAAGATGGATACCTAATGTACATCAACATGAACCCTGGCCTCAAATTATCTGTACATTTGCAATGACTATGAAAAGAGCTCAGAGTGATCTAGCTCAGGCCAGAGTTTAATATTATAGATGTCTAAGGTTAGGTAAAATGAATCCCACACCATGTGACTTCTGGAAGATGATCTGAAACATGAACTTGTGTTTGGTTATTTATAAAGATATAAAGTCAAAGAAGAAATTCAGTAACAAAAATCACTCAGGAGAATTTTATTCACCTTAGTGACCTCATTTAGGGTAGTTCTTAGGATACTAAATAATCATAATTTAGTAGAAAAAGTGTGTATGGTTCACACTGGCACTTTCTGAGGTAATATGATATACCTATAATTGCATTCAAAGCTGAAGTCAGTAGAGAAGACCCCTTCAAATATTCAAAAAGACGGCATTCATCAAATTTTTAAAACACTTTCTATGGAACTTTCTGACACACATCTTAGGTTAAATCTGAGAGCCTGCAACCCAGAAGATCTTATTCTCAGAAAAGTTGCAAACTATTGTCGCAAATGTGAAAGCCCATATCACTTTTAATCTCTCTGAGTGCCAGTGACATCAACAGACAGTTCTGTCCAGATTAAGGTTAATATACATGGCACTGGTGAATGCAGCTACCATTTCAACTTTACCTTTAGCAATATTATGTTGCTGTGGTTTTTTTTTCTTCACAGCAGGGAGCAAAGCAGAGAAAAGATCTCTAACAAGAGCCAGGGATCTTCAGCCAAGCTCTCTCGTTAGCATGAATTTGAATGCACGAGCCCTTCAGGCAGCAGCTAACTGATACCTGCTGAATCAATCTGGCAGATGCTATCAATTCACTGCACATTTTCAAGGAAAGTGATCCAGTAGTAGGTTCAGGCAAGAGGGAGTCATAAAAAGTCCTGTGTTCTATGGAACAAGGATGAGTTGCTCTCTCTTAAGTAATCCATTCTTGAACACTCCCTTCTCACAGCTCCCCAGCCTAGCCTATGTACGTATGGGCATAAATATATATGTATGTGTACACGTGTACACTAGACTATCTTGGCAAGTATTACTCTGCTCTTCATGTGACCCAGTGATCCATCCCAGCATGTGCTATAGAAAGTAAATAATGCTCTCTGATAATAGGTCAAGTATTAAGTAAAAATAACAATATCACTTCTGTCTAAAGGCTGAAGCACAGGAAAGTTCTCTCCAGAGACAGAAAAGACTCTCTAAGTAAAAGTAAAGCCTGGGGGAACTTGAAGCTTAAAGAACAAAACTGGATGCAGCTGTTATATTTTAGAAGAAAGTTGTAGCTTTTTTGAATATTAGGAACAGAAAAAAAATCTGTTAAGACCAGCACAGAAAGAGAATGAAACTGTTCTGTCAATGATTGTGGAGTGATACAGGTCGTAACAATTTAATTGCTGCATTCCATACCCGGTGGAGTAAACATACAAAAATAAGCATAAATATATCGCTGTGCTTAGTGGTGTGTAATGAGTCTTAGCCACCACATCTCATTTTTTCATGGCACTCATTTCCTTGTTTCCTTGACTGCACAAGAGAAATGTCTGTACCCATAGTTAGGACTGATTCAGAGGTCCTGCTCGATCATCTGCTTCACAGACAACAATATTCAAAAAAACCACCTCACTGCAGTTCCTCATGTAGCTGTAAAACACACTAAATTCCCAAGAACTGGCCACAATGTGGATAAAACTAGTGGGTTCAAAGGATTACAACAAGTGGAGGAAGGATAACCTAAATGATTCAGGCTAATTTAGTCAAACTCTAATCCAAAACATACGTTCATAAACCATAGGAATAGATTGTAGCCCCTGCTACGTAGGTCTACAATACCTCTACAGCAGCATTCCAGCTGTGGCAGCGCAAGGCTCAACCTGGCTCACCTAGCAGCTATTTGGCACATATCCTGTTCTAAGCTATAGTTACACAGCTATCAGTGCCTGAGACACCGCATTCAAAACTAGCACAAGTGTGTTTATACTAGATTTCCACTCACAGCTCTGCCAGCAGTACATCTGTAGGATTAAATCTTTGCCAAAGGAGTGGGGGAATCCTATGACATTTAAACACTGCGCAAAACCATGGAGAATATATAGCAAGGAATAACCCTACAACAGCTGGAGAGATGCTCTCAGGTACTTATTATGATGTGACATCATTTTTCACGGTCCAACGATTTTTATGCCTGATTCAAAAAATAATAATTCTGTGATACCTACTTCCACAACTAAATTACCATTACATGGGTATTCTGTGGAATATGGAAGCACACTTCAAACAATTTTTTAATACTTATAAAACTACTGAAAAAGTGTAGTTTCCAGTCCAAATACATTATTCTGTAATACAGCCCTGGATCTGCATAACAGAATGTTGAAGTATTTTCATTGCTAATCTGACAGGTAATGTACTTTAAATAAATGATCTACCTATACATATCACAAATTATTAGTTGTCAATTAGATATGCTGGTAATACAGATAATTATATGTTTCAAGTAATAGACAGGCATTTACAGACTAATTGGAAGCTTCTGGCAAGCTTCTACAAACAGAGCATTCGAAGTAGCAGTAACAAAGTAGTTTTGATCCAGTTCTTTCTCTTACTCTTCTTTTACCCCATGACTTTTTTATTCAACACCCATTTCTGTTTCACCTTCATGGGGAGTACTTACCTTCTCAGAAATACATATTTTGTTCCTTATGGAGGTTTCTGCAAATCATTTCTTTTGTGTCTTAATAATCATAGAATCATGTTCAGCCGGCTGTCAACCAACACCCCCAGGTCCTTCTCTGCCAGGCAGCTCTCCAGCCACGCTTCCCGAAGCCTGTAACGCTGCATGGGGTTGTTGTGTCCCAAATGGAGGACTCTGTACTTGGCCTTGTTGAACCTCATTCCGTTGGTCTCAGCCCATGGATCCAGCCTGTCCAGATCCCTCTGCAGAGCCTCCCTTCCTTCAAGCAGATCCACACTTGCACCCAGCTTGGTGTCATCCGCAAACTTGCTAAGGGTAGACTCAATGCCTTCACCGAGATCACCGATTAAGATGTTACACAAGACTGGACCCACCACTGAACCACGGGGAACACCGCTCGTGACTGGTATCCAACTGGATTTAACTCCATTTATCACAACCCTTTGAGCCCGGCCATCCAGCCAGTTTTTAACCCAGCGAAGGGTGTGCCTGTCCATGCCAGTAGCAGCCAGTTTCTCCAGCAGGATACTGTGAGAAATTGTGTCAAAGGCTTTACTGAAGTCCAGGTACACCACATCCACAGCCTTTCCCTCATCCGTTAGATGGGTAACCTTGTCATAGAAGGAGATCAGGTTGGTCTGGCAGGACCTGCCTTTGGTGAACCCATGTTGGCTGGGCCTGATCAGCCAGTTGTTCCTCGTGTGCTGTATGATAGCACTCAAGATGATCTGCTCCATGACCTTCCCTGGTACCGAGGTCAAAAAATAAACCAAAACAATTCAATATTTTCTCATCTCCATAAATTTGTTTTTTCAAAATAACAACTTGTTCTTATCCAAGGGCCTGGACTGTAAAGAGCAGAACTATTTCGTAGCCTTGTTGAAAATAAAATGTTTCATAACCATAAGGAAGTGTCATCACAGAAGGAGTTTGAAGCCAGTGCTGACCAAGAGATAGCAACTAGTAGAACATCACACACCTGCCTTCATTAAATGGTTCTGGCTGCAAAACAAAATGTAAAATCATAATTCTGTTTCCAAACAGCACTTGGAAGGTTTTGGTCGTGAACTAACAACATGCATGAAAATGAAAATAAAATGCAAAACCTTGAATGTCACTAAGACCGAATTCTTGCCCTCTGGACAGCTCTATGACAAAGATCAACTTTATTCTATGAGGCCACTGACAAAGGACATAATTTTTAGCTATGATTAAGCACATACAAGAATTGTTTTTTGTCTCTTTTCATAAATTCTAAAGAAAGGCTCTCTCCATGGAGAGATGAGTAGAAGGAATGTTGTTCTATTAAAATCTAAACAAAAGAAGTTTTTATGACTTCTGCTGGTGAAGAAAATCCTAACACTCAATGGTTGTTTAAGACCTACAATACCAGAGAGAACAGAGGTCTACAATGCACAGGAATTTATGATGTCTCTGGTGTCTTAATTTTTTCTACTGCATAAGGAGTGGGATTGACTGAGATTTTTAAAAATCTATTTTTTAAAAATAGAAAACTATTACTAAGAAAATACTTCTTACCAATTGCAGCCTTCATTCCCAATACTGCAGTCTTCACCAACAGCTTCTGATTTTGAAGTTCATGAATCAAGTTACCTATATAAATCTTAATATAATTATTTATGGTTTCCATATTTAATTTGACATGACCTAGCTACCTGAGGGACTATTAAATCAGTGTTGGAACAAAATATAAACCTTTCCAAAACTACAAAGATAACTAAGACAGCTTCCCTCGGCAATGAAAGGCATTGTTACTGTTTAATATTCTGTGCTCTTTATTAAGACCATGCAGAGTTTCATAGTGACATACCAGATACATAAAGACTCGTAAGATACACTCAAGTCATATAACATTGGATTTTTTCTCCTCAGAGGACTTTTCTAGCTGGGATGTATAGAACTTAAACAAGGCTAGCTATTTTGAGCTCCTTTCTACAATGGATGCCCTTCTTCTGCACTGAAATGCCTTTCAGTAGGATAACGCAAGCCAAACTTTATTATGCAATTTGAATTAAATAAGATGTTTGTCACAAGGCATGCCTAATGTACAGTAAGGGCAACTCTTATCTTATTTCTTATCATTTGGCCTGATCTTACTATGTCCTGAGCCAATATTCCATGAAGGCAAGCCAGTAATTTTGCTAACCAGAAATTGCAAAGGAATTCACAATGCTGTGCAAATTAAACTTTCTGTAAAAATATCAGTTTGCTAAATGTTTGTGTAGTTTTTGCGATGCCTTTTAGAGGCCTGATAAGGGCCCTCTGCTTCATTCAAAACTCCTTTAGGAATTTAGTTGACTGTTCAAGAACACACTATGACAGAAAGTGTGAGCATAAATTACAACTTAAGTTCACTCTTGGGCTTCTGCTGTCATTATCAGCAGCATCACCATTACTGCAATGGTGCCTATGATCAAGATGTTTGCTGTGCTGTGCACCATATCAATAAAAAAAAGGGCCCCGCAAAGCTTCTGGTTCTATCTTAAAAGTGTTTTTCTAGTGTTAGTTCCCAGAAGATATTTTCTCTTTTGTTTTCAGAACGGGATTGTGGAACATTCATCACTTACAGAACACCCTGCACACTTCACATGAAGCTGCAGTTTCACAAGATTACAGACAAGAGCTATCCAACAGCAAGTCAAAAATTGGTAGGTGCCAGAGCACCCGGGTGAATACCCTCTGTCCTTTGCTTCCTTGCTTACTGAGAGCCACCATCCTGGACTCTAATGAGGGGAAAGAATTACATGTCTTCAGCCCAAATAACAGCTAGCTTCACATCTAAAATACAGTCAAGAGACAGCAACTGCTATGTCAAAAGCTACTATGCCTTGATACTATGTTAGATTCCCTTACATGATATTAAACAGGGATTTTGTGATCCCTTATCTAATATAACAAAACTTCCATTTAAGACCATGCCAAAACAAACTATGACTCCCCATTATATTTATCACCCTTCCCAAAACAATTCAATTCTCAATTACTTTTTCTTTAGTTTCTAATCCCCTAAGCAGAAATCTCCCAGAGGGAAACTTGCACAATGGATAAGCGTATTTTACAAAACCATTCACTTTTCACATACTTTAATTAACAAACTTGTAAATGCAGCAAATAATCTGTTACTAATTAGCACAGAAGTGCCTACACCACTATCTAAAACCAAGAAAACTGCACTCCTTTGCAAGTTCATCACTTCATATTACTTCCGTAGCGTATCATTATCTCCTGTATTTTAATTTGAGAATTCAGGCCTGCCCTTTGTGACCACTGCACATACAATGAAAGTTTTAATATTATTTCTTTTGCAAGGCACTGTAAATATATACAAATACATATGCAAAGCTTAAAGATGTTAAACTGAAAAAAAAAAATTTATACAATTAAATAACAAATTATGTTCCTTGAGTCTACCCTTTCTCAGTGCACTGCTTGATGCATCATAAATATGGCATTTCCTAACTGCCTACTGCTAGAGTTTGCAAACTTGATATTCCTTTAGCAGTGCATATTTGTTCGCTATCATCTTTTCAGTATTTGTAGCACACCATTTTTACTGCAATATTCAATTAGTCTAGCTACAAAACTTTTCTGGGAATCAAGAAACAATGAGTTTTAAAACAGAAAATTCCTCTGCTGATCATCAAACAGCCATCTTAGAGACCTTTCAAATAAAAGATTGTCTTTATTGTGGAAAGCATAAGCTGACCTAAATACAAGGGAGACCATAAAATTTCACTGTAATTCATATGGGTAAAACAGAGAAATTAACACACACTCACAAGGGAGTTCTGAAAATCTTGCATAAATGTTCTGCAGAATAGAAGTCCATATGTTTTCAGCCATAGTCTCTCCCCTTTTCACCTTCTGCTAGGATACACAACCATGCCCGCTAGCTAAGAATGCTGATCAGACTCTGAGTTACAAAAATTATGAATCACTGAAATTACTTAAAAGACAATTACAGAATTGCTCATATGTCCCTTTCAAGTCTTGCTCTGCTCTTAATAGTAAGCTGGACCTTAAAGACATAGCCAAACAGCAAGATACTCATTTTAACATATATTACAAATGGAATGGTTGCAAAAATAAAACATGGTACACTTAAGGTTTCTCCAACCAACAGCACAGAAGCAGTCTGCTTCTAATCCAATCCTGTTGATTTCAGGAAAGATTCAGTCAAGTCGCAAAAGAGCAAATCATTTTGCAAAATCAGGCCCTAATAGATTTTAGAATTTTGAAAGGAATCATGACTGTGTAAATTTGTGTTTGCTGAGAGGTGATGGCAGCAGGACTTATTGAGAAATGGGAAAGCTAGGACCCCCATGCCCAAGGGACGAAAGGGTTTATTATGCATGGAAAGGACAGGCTGAGGATACAGAGAAAAAGAATTGACAGACATAATCTTAACTTCAGTAAAGGGTCTTGACAAACTCTACCTGCTAACTTCCATTCATTTACTTAAAGCTTCCCCTGGCATCTGTCCCAGTCTCTAACCATCTCACATCATGAAACTCATATTTAAAATCGTCAATAATTCAGCTGTTCAATTAGTCAGTCAATCAATTATTCAGCTATTGATCTGCCCCACAAGGAAAATGAAACTTTGATGGATGGACAGTGTACCCTTCACAAACAGGAGACCCCAAGTTGTTGATTACAGCTTGGATCTGGTCTCTGCCCAAGCACAAATCTCTGGAAAAAGAATTGTCTGCGTTTTTTTTACTTTTGCAGTTCCCAGATTAGCCCTGTTATAGTTTCAGAAAATGAGAAACATCTGAAAGTTTCGAGCTCCTTGCCACCAGGACTAACATTACAGGTGATGTTTATCTACCTCATTTCCTCCTTGCTATAGGAAATGATTAGGAGTAAAATGATGCTTTGTACTGTACTGGAGATAATTAAACACTCTTCTCTAAAAGCTATAATGGAATTTTTAAAACTCAGTTGCATTATTTTGCTTCTTGCTTTTCCTGTGCTAGATGTAATTTCTTCATAAGGCAACCGTCCAAAAGGTTTTTCTTTCCTCTTATGAACTCCTTTCTTCTGATCTACATCTTTCTTTTTAAAGCTGCAACCCAACAGTTCCTCCTCCTGTCTTTCTCAGTGGCCATTAGGCTGAAAGACCATCTCTTTCAGTCTCCTCTCACAAGACCAATGCTGAGCCCTGTATATATCTATAAGGACTTTGCTTGCTTTGGAATAGCTTCTAGTTAGACACGAGTGTCCCAAAGTACTCAGATCCTGTTAAACAACTTGGCCAACCAAGTTTATTCCAGTGCACAGAAATTACTCCTGCAGCACTTCTGTGCTGCTTAAACACCGCCACCATCAGTTTCATACTCTCCTGTCAGCACAAAAAGGGAAAGCCTGCCATGGTCTCTAGTTTTTTATCCTATTCCATTTCAGTAAGGAAGGAAGAAGGAGAAAGCAGAAGTAAAAACAAAGGAGAATACCTTACAAGTTTCCCAAAAATTAAGTCAGCTATTTTCAAAACATTTTCTGACAAACCACAGATATCACAGGGTTGGTATTTTTATGAAAGTAAGACTAGTGAAGAAAAGTGAAAGTGGGTCACAGATTTACTTCAACCAGCAGTCCCTCTGCATAGGGATGGCCACCCCGGTACAGGTGCTAAACTGACTCAAAAGGGGCACAGAGCTTGGACCTTCTCCTAGAACTCTCAGCAGACTTACATGGTTCTAACCATACTTACCAATGCCCATCAGTTGAGCTCACACAATTTTGACCGTTATTGGTTTAGTCTCAGGCAGATGAAGAGTTTAGGAAAGATTTACTTAAGGGAAGGGGGAAGAGTGAAGAGCTCATGCAACACATGCAATGTATAATATACAAACACATACACCTGCAAGGAATTTTAGCTTCATCATAAGGTATTTTTCCCAATTGCAATTATACGAAACATAGCAGCCATTGTTTTGCATGGTTGTAGGAAAGTATTACTTACTCCACAAAACAGACATGCTATTAAATGTATCCATCTCAAAAATGAGCTTTCAATGCAATGGAACATTTCTAATCAATAATTTGTAGCTTCTGATAATTTTCAATTGCAATAGTGCCTAGCCATACCACAAGAATCCAAACAACAGCACTTCAAACACAGGAGAAAAGCACAACTTTTCTAATTTTCAGTTTAATGTGCAACAATTTTATGCAAGCTTGTGCAGATAAATATTTTTTCCTAGTCAAGCACAAATATACAAATAACAAATCAACTTCATCAAATTATTGGAAAATATTCACTGAAGAGGAAAAAAATGGTAGCTTTACATGAATGCCAATAGAACTCAAATCTCAAAACTGTCAAAGATAGCTTATTAGTTACTTTAAATAGGCATTCAATAATTGAGGTACCCTGAGGAATAATTACAGGATATAATAAGATGACAGGCATTTAAATTCATAAAGCTAAGAGTACATGCCATGAAATGCCAAAGACACATTGAATGAGTCCCAGTTTCCTTTGCATCTATCGCTACCCCCACATTTCTCCTCCCTCTTATATATATACAAAGAACAAACAAGCACTTTCATTTTAAATGACATTTTTTTTAGATATTTGGAAAACACAACCACCTAACTCGAGAAAGAAGCATCAGTGAAACCTCCCTGAGAAACACATCACACTTGGACTGATCAACAACTGGGAAGCACCTTCACCAGAGCGAAACTGCCCATAAACACACCCATATGGCAAACAGAAGGCAGATGAATGGAAGACGATTGCTCCTTACACAGCTTCTACTAACAGATCAGTAATATCATGCTATTCGTGCTAAATTTGTGGAATGCTAGTATTTCCTACAACCCATAAAATCTTGAGCACCATCTCTGAAAAATGCATATCTCATCAGGATACAATCTCGCATGCAGTTTTTCTTTCCTTCCTTTCCACAATCTTAGACAAGACAAAGACAACAAAATCTCTGTAGAATAATGGAAAAGAACCAGACATAACAGAGAGTGCTTGGTCTGATTTTGAATATCTCTGCTTTCACTAGTTTCGAGTTTCCTTCCCCTAGATGTCTGTTTTTATTTTTCCCACGGATTGTAAAGTCAACAGTTCCATCACCTTCATACCTCCCAAACATTTCTCACCAACGAGACTGCTTACAGCACTGTCCAGACAGAGTTCACCTTGATGTTCCCAGGATTTTCAGCTATGTCTTTGCAGAGAGGTACAGGCAAACATTCCATCAACTGGAAACTGAACAACCTTACATGACACTTATTGCCACGAAAAAAATACTTCTGAGGAATATCTGAAAATCACAAGCGGAAAAAGAAAATGCAATACATTACCATTGCTATTTAGTGGTAAATCACTAACTCCACAGTTGATTGCTGTGAGAGACCAAAGATCTTTTCTCCCTGCAGTGAAACAGTCCAGACTTTACAGCACTTACCACTGATGGCAAGGGAGCATATGGAAAAAAAAAAATATGGGAACATAGAAATTATTTTAATTTACATAAAAACTAGCTACCACTTTCCATGGCTAAACATTAGCACTAACATATATGAAAATAAAATTATGTAAACAGAGGCTGTGATTCCTCTATTTAGTGACCTATACAAGTAGCTTGAATTCCATGACTAGGAAGCATCTTCAAGTCCACATAACCTTTAAGATAATTTCAGATAACTCTGAAAATCAGATTACTTCTATTTAGGATCTCATGCATATTTTTAGGTAGAAATAAGCCACTCAGACTGAATGGTTTGGCCTATGGATAAATTTGGCGGTTGCGTGCATCTACAAGGGATCTCACAATATCAGCATTTTCCAGATCAGTGTGACTGTAGTCATTTTGATTTATTTGGCTTGAAAGAAGGCAGTGCATCTTTTCAGAGTGATGTGGTTTTTTTTCTAAGGCATTCTTTAATTTATTCTCTCCAAAGATCCATGTTCCAGCTTATGCCAGAAGTTGTGTTCTCAGTGTAATGATTAGTTTTATTAATCAGTTTAACAGTTAGTTCCCACTAAAATGAAATCTCTTGTATACAAGCTATTTTCCCTTAGACATAGAAAAGACAAAACATAAATACAGTACTATTAAAGTAACTACTGGAAAAATAAATTTTATCTGAGTGTAGGGGGAGTGTAGTGATAGGACATGGGGTAGTGGTTTTAAGCTGAAAGAGGGGAGATTTATACTAGATATTAGGAAGAAATTTGTGGGTAGTGAGGCACTGGCACAGGTTGCCCAGAGAAGCTGTGGATGTCCCATCCCTGGAGGTGTTCAAGGCCAGGCTGGATGAGGCTTTCAGCAGCCTCATCCAGTAGAAGGTGTTCCTGCCTATGGCAGGGGGGGTGGAACCAGATGATCTTTAAGGTCCATTCTGTCCCAAACCATTCTATGATTCCGTTGTTCTACAATTCTATGAAATTCGCTTCTTTTCTTAGCTCTTTGCTTTTCCTATCTCATTCTTCTTTACTTGTCCTTTTGAGGAAAACCATGGTTTGCATTTAAAATTAAACACCTCAAGCAAAATCATCAATTCTAAATATTGTAGTACACTACTGTATTCATAGGACATTCATATATAGCTCAGCAACTAGTTGAAATACCAGACATTTTCATCTCCATAATTTCCAAGTGGGGCTGACACACACCTTTATTTGGCCTCCTACTTTAGAGATACACTTAACATTAAGTTGATAGCACTGATAAGCAAATAAAGCAAGATTTTCTCCTCAGAAGTTCAACAGACTGACTATATTGTACCCATACTGTGATTATACTGCTAGTAATCATAATTTCTCATCTTGTGAGGTGCAACTGTAGTTTGCAAACACAGTTACTAGTTTCAGGGAAGGAAATACTTCAATCAAATGCCGGTGTGATTGGATTATTTTTCCCACTGCTGAAAAAAATAAAATCTTTGTCTACAGATTTCTGTATACAGAGTTCTCTATAAATGGTGATTTCTGTATTTTCATATCACTGTTAAATAGGGGGATCCCTGAGCTACTTTGATTAATATACATCAGAAGACAGGCTACATAGAGCATGCTTCGAGTCAGAAAAGCCCTCCTTAACTTACATCTGCTTCTGAAAACTTTGAAACAAGAAAGCTATTTCCTCAAGCCTCCAAGTGAACCAGGCATCAGAGAGAGTATTCTCTCCTGGGAAGCTGCTACTAAACCCAGGCGTTAAAAGTACATCTGTAACTAGTGAATTCAAAAAGCAGTGTTCTACATGTTATCTTTGAAGTTTATCTCAAGGCCCAATGGGTATAAACATAAGTAATCCTTATAACTTCTCCCCCTAAAATTTCACCATCACTACCCCAGGCAACCAATACTTAAGCACACAGGGACTCTCAAAATATCTTATTAATGTCTAAGAATACATGCAAACTGTAAGAAGTATACACTGACAAGCAAAGAAACAGATTAACCCTACAGACCCTGAGGAGGAAAAAAATCACTGTTTGCTTTGGATGAAGACTTAAGCCACTGCTTCTTCAGTGAGTTTAATGTTTTCCTCGCACACTAGGTTTAATTTTTATTTTAATTCTTTCCTATGCAACAGTCTGAAGTGTCTGGCAGCCACTCTTTTCTTGTCCAGCTGCTTTCTCTTCCCATTGACGCTAGGATGCCTTTTCTATCAATGGATAGAATTTACAAACCATTACAAGCAAAATTACAGGCAGTCTTCCTGCTCAACAGGAATAATATTGAATTATGACTTCCAGCAGAGTATCTTCTACAAACAACGTATGCAGTTTCTCATTTCCTCTTGGCAAGAATAGTACATCCAATCTCTGCTTCCTGTAGACACAATTCTAAATAATAATTTGCACCAAAAAAAAAAAATGCTGGTTATTTTAGGCAAATCCTTCTCAGTTTGAACTATCAATAAGCATAGCAGTAGATCCTTAGTGTTATTTCCTTCCAATGAATGCAGTAGGATTTTGCAGATGTTTAATTCATCTCGCTATGATGCCAGGCATAGGTAAAAGTGGTCAGAACAATTTCCTGTTAGATCAACTTTGAAAATTAAACCTGAGCTATGTTTCAAAAACAGCTCGTTTCTTAACCTAGAAGAAGTGAGTAAGTTAAATGTCCTGACAAGACTTAAAGCTGTCCAATGACAGAAATACTAATATGAGAAACTTTTTTCAAGTACATATTTCAGCAATATCCAGCTTGGACTGAAGCTGCAAAATTCAGACTCAGAGTAAACATAAGTAAATGTGCCAGACACGAAAGGGTGACAGGAGAAGTTGATGAAACAGTCCATATTCAAAATGTCCATATTACCTAAATAAGTGGCATCTTGTGGATTAGGCACCTGATAAAAGTCAGGGTATTTAGGATATACTGCTGGCTCTGGCTATAATCTGTTAGATGGTATAGCCTTCTCATACTTCCTATCCCTCCATCTATATCCTCCAGACTTTGTAGAGCACTGTCAGTGTGAGGTTGTGTTTTAAAACATCACATTTTCACATATGTATACCACAGCATACTTGTGAAAACTAAAATTTTACCAGCACGGGTTGTTAAGTGTGTAAAATTGATTTAAAGGTTAACAAAGACACCAACCTTCCTCCTGTCTTCCCACTCCTAAGTCTCCGTAGCCTTTACTTCCCAATATATCCCTTGTCTCTGTATCTAAGTGATACACTTCCAAGCACTACTTCTTTGTAAGGGTGCAAACTGTTTAACCAAACTCTTGCCTGCTGCAGTTGTATATGTTTTTCATGAAGACATGAAGAATGGAACATGTGAAGCCAACAGGGGTGTATTCCATTTTAAGTGCAGTAACATATGAAATACAGTCCAAGTGACTAATGCTTCTCCATATAGGGTGAGATAAAGAGCTCATCCCAACGGTGCATTCTTGCACATGGACTGTATACCACAACCTGCCTTCCAGGGCTGTTCCAGCTTAAAACACTGGTGAAACCATCCTGGCATCCAGTTGTTTTGTAACTACGAGATATACTTTCCCTGCTTGCCCCTTATTTCCCATAACACAAAGTAAACTAGGATTAAATTCAGTCCAGCCTCTTATTGTTTAATGACTGATCTGAATCCAAATGTCAAGACTTTGGCAATGTGTTATCTTGGATAGTTCTGCCTATACAAACGCACACTGAGTATTAGGCCCAAGCTTAATATTACATTAAGTTTATCTTTGTTGGATAACTAGAAGCTGATGGCATGAATCATAAAAATTACTTTTTGATAGGAGGAGTTCTACAAAAAAGATGCAGAAACCTATGTGGCAACAAGCGTCAGAAAACAGGATTAAAAAATTAGAGCAGGTGAAGACAAAAAGAAAGACCAGATACAAAAGGGCTTTTTTTTTTACACCAGAAAGCCACTCAAAGTGAAATACTGTCAATTTAGAGACAGCCTCTGGGAGGTTAACTTCTTTAATTCAATTCTGCTTTAGGCTGATGAGCCCCAGATAAATGCATGGCTGACTGTTAACTGCATAGTGAATTTCACCCCTTGCTTTCTGAGTGCCATTGAGTTAGCTCTGGTTTTCATCCCTAAGTTTGCTGTTCCTGTGGTGGCAGGAATTTTTTAGCGATTGTTATTCGTTTGCTTGAATTCATTACTCCTCTGTCACTCGACAACAGTTAAACGTTCCATTTTTTTCACTGGGAAACACCAGAGAGGTTTAAGATCTCATTTTTGACAGGCAACTTTTTGAAAACTACTATTCATGAGGAGGTGGCTTCTTACATACCAATTACTTGCTTTTATGAAAATAAATTGCACTTTGTTTTTTGTAAGAGAAAAAAATCACACTTTGTTTAGTACTTGCAAATCCAATAAATTTGTATATCTTTATTCATTTCTAGACCCAGTGTATTTACACAACACTTCGACCTCCAAACTCTTGCAGATGTTTGCTGCATGATAAGATATGGGGCCTACATAACCACATATATCACAAGTTAAAAAATACCATACATAGTAACAGCCCAGAATTTCAAAGAATTAAAAATGGCAAAAGCCCAAATCTCCTAATTACTTAGCAATACTTTATTGTTTAACACTGACTGAGGACAATAAGGGTCTGATCTTACTCCCATTAGACACTACAGGAACCTTTGTGCTTATTTTATGAAATTACAAGCAAGCCTTTTATTATTTCTATATTTAAATTCTTATGTTACAAACCAGAGGATATAACAAAATGCCATGTTCAGTGCCTTCAGCTCCATTTGACGTTCATATACTTGAAAATCATCTGTATCTTTTTTTTTCCTTTATGGCCTCATTCAAACACAGCAATCAGTCTGAAGAGACATACCACACACTACACATTAATCAAGGTGCTGTAAAAAGAAACAACCCTCATTACAGAAGATCTGTGGTTAATACCACCCAAAGCACTCCAAACACCCAGCTTTTACAAAGTCATTTAATAAGAAGTGTCTCTACAATACAGAGTGGGCTACCTCTGATTCATTCTAATCATATGAAAGTCACGCACTTTGCTCTCGCATATGGTAAGCAGCCCACAGTAATTGTTCCAGCTCTCAGTGATTAGTTTATTTTGTACTTCGCTTTGCACAAAAATACATAAATCCGTTAGACCAATTCCAGACCACCAAATTTCCAAATCTTATCAGACCACATGCTTGATGATCTGAGGTAAGGTGTGATCAAGTCAACACAGCAAACATTCAAAACCTGACAATTAGGGAAACAGTCACCTGAAAGCGTAATATCATTTTGTCTTGCCTTTTTCTGCTTTATATTGCCAGTTTTCTTAATGTTCAACTATCTTGAAACATCAACATAACAACATGAACTCTCATCCTGCACAGTCTTTCCGTCAGTACATACCAACAATTTCTGTAGATAGGGAAATATTACAAAGGTCTGTACCTCTAGTTTTAGTAAAGGACAGACTTAGATGATTATCTGCATGCCTTTAGCCTTTTTAAAAAAAGCAGCACTATTGAATTTTATTTTAAAAAAGTGTTTTCCACTTCACAAGAAGAAGCAATTTGGTGTTTTCTGGTTTTACATTGATCTAAGCATCTCCTGACTATCCCAAATTACTTAAGACATTAGACAGCAATTAAAATAATTAACATATTTAATGTCAGTGTGATTAGATACATGACACTTAAAAAATTTGAGGAAAAATGGCAGCGGCACTGCTTCAGAGAAGCTTCCTCAATAGAACAAACCACAAACTAAAAGGGAACTGGTACAGACCAAGTCTTTGGATTCCAGTTTCACAGAATCATGTCCAGTCCAGTCCTCTTCTCAAAGCAGGGTCAGTTACAGCAGGGTGTTTGGAGTCATGTCCAGTCAGGTTCTGAGTACCTTCAAGAATGGAGACTCTACAACCTCTCTAGTCAACCTGTACCACAGTTTGACCACCCTCACAGCAAAAAGATTTTTTTCTCATGTTCACATGCAATTCCATGTATTTCAACTAGTGCCTACTGCTTCTCACTTTGCTTCAGGAATAGTCTGATTCCATCTTCTTCATTCATTCGCATCAGTTCTATAGACACATTGATGACATTCGCCCCAGGTTTTCTCTTCAACAAGCTGAACTGTCTCCGCTCTCTCAGCCTCTCCTAGTACAACAGATGCTCCAATTCCTTACTCACCATTGTGGCCTTTTGCTGGACTTCCTCCAATACATGCATGCCTCTCTTGTACCGGGGAGCTAATACAGCCCAGTACTGATACAGCCCTATACCAATAAAGGATGCTATTGCCCTTCTTTGCTTCAAGGACACACTGCTGTCTCATGTACAACTTCCTGACTACTTGGACTATGAGACAGCTGTCCCCGAGCCTTTATTGCCACATAGGGTTATTCCTTCCAAGATAATAGACTCTCTATTTTTTTTTTCTTGGCCTCCATGAAGTTCCTATTAGTCCATTTCTCTAGACTGTCCTGCCTCCTCTGAATAGCAGCCCTGCCTTCAGGGTATTTGCCACTCCACCCAAATTGGTGTCACTAGCAAACTGTTAAGAGTGCTTCTGTCCTGTTATCTAGGTCCTCAATAGAGACAGTAAACAGCGTGGTTCCTAGTAACAGATCCTTGAGGGGAACTAACAGTAAGTGTCCATCAGCTGGACTTTGCATCACTAAACAGGACTTTCTGAGCTGAGCAGTCCAATCAGATTTTACCCATCTTATAGCTCCTTTATGCAGCCCATATGCCAAAAATCTAGTGTTAAAGAGACTCTGTCAAAGGTCTTGTTAAACTTTAAAAAATCCACTACCCTCCCTTATGCTGTAGGGACAGTCACTTCATCATAGAAAGCAATCAAGTTGGTTTACCCTTCCTGTCCTTGCTCCATAACCTTCCCAGGGGCTGAGGCAAGGCTAACCTGGATCTCCTTCCTTGCCCTTTTTTAAAACAGGTGTGATGTATGCTTTTCCAGTCATCTCGATACTCCCCCAACCTCCATGAACTTTCCAAGAGCAACAGCCTTTCCTACAGCAACCCAAACAATCATAAGAATACAATTTTTAATTTTTTTGGCAAAATACCTTTGAGGACATTAGCAAAAGTGTTTCCCACACTTGAAAGATGTTGTCACTGGCCAATGAAGTCAACGCCAATTGCTGTTTTACCTGGCAGTGGATCTTGCAGTCCTCAGGATGGCCCATTTGAAGCCAGCTTCCTCCTTGCACCTCACTGCCTGTCTCCACCTGAGCACAAAAAAAGCACTTTATATGACTCTCTTTTGCTCAGAAACCAACAATTTAATCACCTTTTCCCCTCTCCCAGTGCCTAACAATATTCTGTCTTTTTCCAGTTATCAAGCACCAGTTCACTTATGTGTTTTAACAGATACACATTAACTAACATGCAGTTTTCTCTGAATTTCTACTTAGAGATGGGGCAACCAGCTCCATCCATGTAAACTGATGTGATAAAATGTAATACTTTTATCTTGCCTATGGACTTATCATGGTAATTTCCACCTCATTTTTCACCCTCTGTGCTACTCCTTTCATACCCCCCTGCTATGGGTAGGGACACCTTCCAGTAGATCAGGTTGCTCAAAGCCTCATCCAATCTGGCCTTGAACACCTCCAGGGATGGGGCAGTCACGACTTATTTGGGCACCCTGTGTCAGTGTCTCACCACCCTCACAGTAAAAAATGTCTTCCTAATCTAAATCTATGTGTCTTAACTGTCCTGCATCTTTTATTGTTTTTATATATCACATTAAAAAAATTCATACTAAAAGTAGTAACTATTAGAGATGATTCAAATTACTGGGAAAAAAAGCTAGAGGTGGGCTAGCAATACAAAAATTAAAGACAATGACCTTGGTAAATCTATGTCAATTAGTGCATTATCAGCATAGGTAAGGTAATAAAGAGACTGATTCAGAATACAGCCACAATATAATGATAATCACTGCTTTATGGGAAGCAGGTCTTAAATTTTGATGGTACTATGTATTTGGTTAATTTGTGCTTCAGTTAACAGTATGTATGTTAATTAACTGCTTAGAAACATTGTGATAAACTATTTAGTTGTGTCACATGATAACAGAATGTGCACAATGCATAACTGTACTAAACAGAGTGAAGATTGGTTGATGCATGGCTCTCAACAATAACTATATATGTCAATCAACTGTGCTGTGAGAATCTTTTTGCCAAGACTGGCAGGAATGACTTCTGAATTGACCATGAGTCCTCATGAAAACCCATATCTTTATGAATAACCCAGAAGAAAATGTCCAGCACTTGCAGATGACAAATGGGCAATAGAGTGCAAATGAATTGTAGCAACAGATCAGATTGACCTGAATGGCTCTGTTGAAATAGATTCATCTAAGAAATATCAATTTTAATCCAGCCAAATACAAATCTAGTTAAAAAGAACATATGCCAAAGCACTTAATAGATGGAGGACTCTAATCTCAGTTTTAGAAGGATGCTCAGGATCTCGGTAGATTAGTGACTGAACTGAAGCTCCATATGCAATGCGGACACAAATGCAGGTGTCCACACTGCACGTGAACACAGGAAAAACTGTAAGGAAGACACAAGTTCAGAAAATATGCAACTACGACTAAGCAACCTAATCTATCCAAGAGAGTGTTTAATTAGCCCTCTTGATTAGAGTAGAGAAGGCCCATTGTCAGGAAGACCCTTCTGATAGAACTCTCAGCATCGTCATTATCAGAGAGAAATCTGGACTAGGAACAAGGTATACTATTTCAACTGTAAGGGCAAATAACTTCTGAGGGGAGCTTACTAGAAGTGCATGCTACTATCCACTCTACATAAATCAAGACAACATCATCTTCTATACAGTATGTCATGGGAGAAAAAAAATTACAGGCTCGATGCAGGATTTGAGTGAGGTTTTGCATCCTGGATCATACAGGAGGCCAAGGTATATAATCCCCTCTTCCCTTAAAGATCTGTGAATCTAAAGTCACACTCGAGGTATGTGGCAGAACAAGCATTATGTCACAGTGCAAAGATTTATTCCTAGGCCAATCTTTCTTCTAAGTCAAGAAGCTGTGTGATGTCTTCTGCTCACAGGAGGTGAACTGTTTTGACAGAGGTCATGTTTTCATGTTTGTTTTCTTCTGTTTAATATTTAGCCAACGCTGAAACATCTGAGAGTAAGTTCAGCACAGCCATTAACCTCACATGCACTCTGATTCTGCCTCGCTGCGGTAAGCAGTTCAAATCAGTCACATTCAGGTGTGACTGTGGCATTAGTATAATTGCCTTTAGACACAGAACTTGATACTATACTTATCTCAGCTCTTGGTCTATTTTACATTTTTCTAAAGTGACACCAAACTGTGAAACTGTGAAAATAGAGTTTTAATCAGCCAATGACATTTTCAGTTCTAGATCTCTTTGGCCTTATTACTGAAAATAGATTCTAATACTGTATGTTCTGGGCCAATACTCCAGTCAACTTCTTGCTTATAACTGGCAATGCCAGGTTACTATAACACTTCTGCCGGTACTGATACAAGTCGCTTGCTACCTTACGGACTCTTTAAGCAGTCAAGTGTGTGCAAATATTTCCCTTTTGCATCCATAAGCATCAAAAATATCTTGGATTCATAAGTATCATGAGTAACACGATATGCCAGGCAGTCATTCCTCATGCTCTGAGGAAACTGTGGAATTTTGCCGTTCCACAACACACAGCCATTATTCTGCTGTAAAATTAACAGCTCCTTGGGATTCCCGATTGATATTTTCTACATGAAGGCAGAGTGGCTGCACAGATAACAATTTGAAAGAATCTTTATAATGACAAGTGTAGCCCCCATCTCTTTGTTTTATTGTCTAGTCTGTTTACTGGTAGATTAGGACAGCTGAGATAGTCTGACTAGCAACCAACATCATTATTCACTTGCAAAATTACTGCCAGTAAAATGGCATTTCTTGTGGAACTAGCAAAACAGTGACCATCCAGCAGAGCTGAACAGTGAAACTGTCTAGTGAGCATTTTTTCCCACTATGAGTGGGCAACTTTTGTGCAAAGAGTTTTTAACATTTTACATTAGAAACTGCAGGTTATGATGTGCAATTGGAACCACTGGGCTGTATCCTTCTACTTTATCCTGATGTTTCTTCCTGTCTCAATTCACTTGTAACTATATTACCTACCTTACCCTAATACCCTAGCATCATGTCTTAATATTTGTTCTTCTCCCTCTGTTCTGCACCAACTGTTGGAACAAGAGCCAAGTTTGGAAGCTGTACATAATACCATTAAGTTCTTTGAACACAGACAAGTCAGTAAATTATTCTCCAATAGCACTTTGCATCACAAAAGTGATCTGAAGTCTCGTTTATTACCATGATAAACAGACTTTCAGCCACAGGACTGAGTACAGTCTCTTAATGTTTGTTTCAGTCACTTAATAGGGGATAGAGTGTTTTATAGTTGATCATTCCACTAGAAAGCAAAAAAGCATGGTCTTTGACTGGCATATGAACAGTCATTTAAGATCCTAATATGTGCTCAGTTCTGTACCAATGGAGGACAAATCCTTGTCTCTTGATATAATAGTAAGAAATTGGGAGCAGTTTGGGAACAAGATAATTCCAGGCATAAGAATTAAATAGTTCTTAAACTATCCGAATCTAAGTAATTCCAGGCGAATAACTGGAGAGCAGTACGATGAACACATCAACTCATGTTAAGCTTCTATGTACTATCAATGTAAAAATAATCATTCTAGACTTATTTCTCACACCAAGTCTATTTTAGGCAGCTCTATGAAAAGTCAGCTACCACAAAAATCTCTCCCAGCAAGTCCAGTTTCAATGCAATCAAGGCAAACTCTGAGCGACCAGATTTGCTTCCTTAGCAGAAATTTTATATATCCATAGAATGAGTAAGTGCAAACCTCTATCGATATGCGTTCCCATCATCCACAGTTATGCCCCTGAGTCAGAGAACTGCAAGTACAGTACATTCTGCTGTTTCTTTTGCTGCATCCAGGCTGTTGATTCTCCTACCAGAAAAGTTTTCAAGAGTACCAAGCTGTTGTTATGACTCATAGTAAACACCAACGCAAAGCAAGCAGCCCAATGTTCTTCTTCCCTCATTTCACTCACACATTCAGTTAGAAAGGAGAAGTAAAAAAAGAGAAAGGCGAAAATAAAAAAGATTCAGCTTTTATAAGCTTCCAAGTCCATGGTGAGAAAAGAGAAGGCTGGAGAAGACTAGACAAGAGACGAACAAAAAAATACCATAGCAATTCAACACATGGTGAGGAGGTGGAGTGGGATAACACTACAGAAATGAATGCTTATGACTCTCACATCATCGCCCCCAAAATAATCAGCCAAGAGAGATAATTACCAGGTTTAGCTGAAGTATACATACATGTGTATGTAGAAAGGAACAGAATGAAAGAAGCTAATCAAAACCTCCACCTCAAATAAGAGATGGGTTCAATCTATTACTTAGTAGCCAAACATAAACTCTAGGGGAGATCAAAGTCTATATCTGAGTCACAAGATTTCTGACAGCACTGTCTGTCTTAACTTGAATTGAGCGGGTTATGACACAGTGATAAGATCAAAGCCCACAGCTCTAAAACAGTTTATAAAAATCCTCAAATAGCATTTCTGAATGTAAAGGTTTAAGAAGTTGATCGAAACCCAACCTTCACCCAATTTATGAGCTCTACATACCAATAAGAGAGAACCACAACCCTAGCACCAAAGGTTTTAGTTGGAGAATGTTGATTGTTTCTACCTGAGAAGTGAGGACAATGACCCAGAGCTCTCCACAAGGCCCATCCATACCTGCTACTGCAGCTGCTCCTCCATGGGTCTTAAAACATATGGATGACAAAATGTGTGGCAATAGTACATGCTCATCACCTTTGACAGTCAGATTACCATTTTTTCTGAATCTATATTTAGGAATGTAATTTGAGATTCTTGTACTTGGCTTGAACTTGTGAAACTGAACACTTTTTACATTTTCAACATGCAAGCAAAAGTAAAATAAAAGACACCTTCCAACCCAAATCACTCTATGATTGTCTGAAAGTAAATTAAATAGCCTTAATACCTATAAAAATTGTTTCATTTGTTTTCTGATTTAATAACATAAACTGTTTTGAAAAAGAGTAAGAGATGTAGCTAAAGGAAGCCTGCCAAATGTATTCTGTAAACAAAACAAAAAATAAAAATTCCCTCAAAAGGTTTATCTATTTCAGAGTGATCATTGCTAATTTTAAATAAAGCCATAAGAGAATACAGTCATTTCAAACATTGTGCTTTGTTATATATGAAAAAGTTTCTAAACCATTTTTCACTCTATTGTTCAGTTAAAGATCAACATTCAGGTGCCTGAAATAGTCATCATCATATTTGTCCTTAAGCAAATTTAAGTTGAAAATTATTTTTAGAATGAATGTTCCCTTAAGAAATGTGAAATAAAATGTGGCTCACTTTTGGGTTTTGAATTAAATACAGAAGCCCATACCATGGTCTGCTTTTATAACAAATTTTAATTTGGACATTTTTTAAAAAATTATTTTATTCAAATTAAAACTTGCTTTAAATCTCCAAGTTGACATGATGATTCACTCCATGAGTGGGCCACCACTCTTTACAAGGCAACAAGATCCCCAAGTGCACATCAGTTCCAGGATAGCTTTTAGACAGGTCAACCATCTCTTCCCTGTAAGAAATGGGAAAATAAGAAGCGATCTTGCTTACACTGCCACAAAAATGCTGATGTGTTGAATAAAGAATTCATCTGCAAGTCCAGTCAGGCAATTACTGATCAGCTGGTAAATTTCATTCTGGTTGCTCAAATTCAACCTCAATATTCCCTTTCCAGAACAGAAATTTTAATTTAGGAGAACTCAGAAGCCATATTTGGCAATGCAAATTATTCCTCTAAAGAACAAGATATAAGATTGAATTCACTGCCCCAGAACCACAATTGAAAATTTCTGTGTTCTGAATATCAAGATCAAAGAATAAATTATATTTAATTATATATAATTAATTTTGTTTACAATTATACATTTGAAAAGCATACTCTTTCAGCAACTAATTTTGGTTTACCATTTTGTTCTCTGGAAAAAGCCAATTTAAAAAAGCCCCATTGCAAATGTTCCCATCACCAATAAGTTCCTTCTCAATATAGTTGCAATCAACACCAATACTTTTCTGCACAATCAGCAACAGATTTAGGGACTTAAAACAGCAGTAGATGGGCCACATGCAACTACTTAAAATGTCGCTCTAAGTTAATGTTTGATAGCAAGCATTGAACTACACAGCAGGAATAACTATAACCACAGAGGACAATGGAAAAATGACAGACAACTTCCTCTAGGTTAAGGAGAGCACCAGTAGAAGTTTCAAAGGTTGAAGAAATGAGAATAGAAAAATCATAAAAACACTTCAAAATAGTCCTACTTAGAAAGACTAAGGTTAAAAAACATCTTGCCATAGGGCTTAAGCCAGCCATCTGCCACAGATTTTGGGATCATGGTCTGGAAGAATGCTAAGTTTCTGTGTAGAATGAAGAAGATGTAATGTAGCCATTGGAGCTATCACTAGTCAAGAATGACCTCATTTCATTTCAGAGTGGGTGTTCTTGTAGAATTTAGAGAATTCTGATCCAGGATTAATCAGTTTTAATGTATCTCCACTTATTACCTTCTCTATGCTACTACCTTGTCAACAAACAGTAAGTCAGAGAAAGTTCCAGACCCTACAATGTGCTACAAGAGAAGGGGGTCAGCAAAGAAATGAGCGCCTACCACCCAAGCAAAGAGACTCCTGGGAGAAGCAGGGAGCTGACACTCCAGCCTCTAGAGTAATGGAACAGAAATTTTTCATGGACTGGAGAAGACTTTGCAAAATTTGCTGCAACCCAGGAAGCTACTGAGCTGTCTGAAATCTGAAAGAAGCAGAAGGAGATTTAATTATGGACCTTTATTCCATCTCTAGTCCCCTTCAGCTTTTATTATTTAAGCTAAAAAAACTTCTAACTATTCTAATTCATATTCTCATAAAACCTGACATCTCTTCAATTTAAAATCTTGTGGTCATGTTTGAGAGTTCACTGTAAGGAAAAGTTTTAAGCAAATCCACCTCAAACTTCTGGAGAACCGGTCAATTCCTCCAGTTATGCCAGACATGGTGTTACCAAAATGCTAGGAGAATTTTAGTTCCTTCGCTATAACTGGCAGTTGTACTGCATAACCACAGGGGTGTATCACCTGCTCTACTAGCCATTTAGATCAGGATGGAGCCTGGTTGAACACCAGTCAGGAAATATGAGTGGGAGGACACAACTTACAGTAACTGTATAGGATTTCTATCAGGGCAAAATGTCCTAAGCAGATATTCATTCCTGTCATTTAACTCCAACTAAGAAAAAAACCACTATTTCTGTGACTTTCTCAGTAGCAATGCTATGAGTAGTTGTAGCAGCAACTTCTGGAAGGAAGGAAAGAAATTAGATAAAAGGGAGCCAGCAAGAAGAAAAGTTTAGACTCATACAGTGGTTAACTTGATTTAATCGATTGCCTTACCAGGCTAAGAAAGAGATCTGGCATGTGTCCTGTGCTGCAGAGACTGCAGTGGCATGCATCCAATGATATATATCTGGCACCTAAGTTTTTTTCCTCTCTTCTCATCATGCAACTAAATATGTAATAGATGATGATCCCTCTCTCATATACCATCACAAGCAAGGGACAAGGTCTAATGCACAAGCTGAATGAGCTGGTACTGCTTTGAAAGCGCAGGAAGGTATGCCTTTTGAAAATACTTGGCTGTTAAGACAAAGGTTAACATCCCTCTGCAGCTAATGTCATTACAAGCCAGTGGTATTTCAGAGAAGAAAACATAAAATAAGCATCTCCAAATGATCTTCTCATTTAACAAATAAATTATGACCCAAGAGAAAGAAAAAGAAAAAAAAAAAAAAGTGAGGAATCTGGAAAGAAGACAGATGTATCTGGTACCAACTATGAAAATTAACTCCTATGCATGTAAAATAGGTAGAAACCAAACAGGCTGATGGTCTTGCATTACCCTAAATTCTTCTCAATGCCTTCTTCTGTTACTATTTCAGCTGCTCTAGATATACACATGCATTAGCTGCTTAGCTAAAAGGAGGCACAGAAGGGCGTTATTCCCTAACTGCTGACTCCTTAGATGGCTGCAGCAATTGCTCTTCACACAAGAAACAGTTTGACAGAGCCCCGCATGCAATCACGTCCCACATACTTGTCTCTACTTACTGTCACAAATGTGCAGGCCTAGCATCAGCTCTGGCTGGCTTCTGGCAGTGCCTACACAAAGCAGCACATGAATGCTATTAAAAGATACATGTATTATTCAGTGGGACATTGCCCAAACTTCGCCCACTAAATGGAGCAAAAGGAGTGCAGAAAATGCACAGGTCAGTCAAGAGCATTCTCATGGGTGTTTATATACAGAGAGAACCAAGCACTGTAGTTTATCATTTAAATAACCTTGTACAAAGAGCGAGAAAGAGTCCGTGTAATATACCATGCACTTATGATACTTCGGTAATCCAGTGGCCCACTTAAAAAGGGACCTATGAACTGTCTGATCTGTCACTCTCACTTTTTCCCTCTCAAACGGTTATTTTTCACTTTCTTTCTCCCAGCCTTAGAGTCATAGACACCATTAAGGGCAACAGAACAGGCAGTTCAAACAGATCAGCTAGCTGAGATCTGATGGGAAGCTAAAGGGTCTTGATACCCATTTTCAGTAAACAGTCCAGCAAATACTAGCTGGGGGCTTTCAGCATACTCTTATAGCACAGTATATAACTGTGCCAAGAGAAAAAAACAACATACTGTAGAAACATCCAGCTGCACTCCCTTCCTCAGCCTCAGTTTTAGTATTTCAGTTTGCTGTGGGTTTGAGCCGTTTCACAAGTTTTGAAGCTAACACATCCTTCACAAAACAGGTGTTGGGGACTGATACTGTATACAGCCTGCCGAGGAAAGGAACCGGAAAGGAAAAGGGCACAGAAACTGGCCAGTCCTGTGCCTGAAGTAGGAATCACAAACCTCCTCTTGGCACTCCACATCACTCAGCAAATAATTAATCCACACTGCCTTCCAAGAAAATCAGTGTTAGTGCACAATCGCTTCCAAGCATCTATTGCATATGCATCAAATATTTTTAAGCTATCAAAATATATGCAAAGTTATCCATTTTATCTTTTTACTGAAAGCCAGACAACTCAAAAATACATTTGGTTAAAAGTGGTTTATAAGATGATTTTCAAAGCACAGGTCTGTGCAGCTTTCCATAGACCTTCGATCCATCTCTTCTTCAGTCTCAATGTGTTGAATTCAGCATCAGCATTCATAAACACTGTTCTCAGTCTATATATTTTTCTGATCTCTTTGCTTTTTTGGACACTGCTGAGTATTGGCTATCAGCCATCTATTATAATCTTACTGTTTTCAGAACAAAACTGGTGAAATGGTTTCATTATTGCATTCCCTGAAGCACTGGCTTTTGCTTCTGGTCTTCTACACACTTAGTTATATTATCACTGTGTTATGAAAGACACCAGATGGACAGTGCTGGGAAAACCACACCTTTGTTTTCAACAATAAATGCCTTAGGTCATCACCTCTCTTCCTCCCTATATCAGGAAACCTTATTACATTTCTTAGAAAAAGTCTAAGAGGTGTAGCATGTGGAATTTTCCCCATATTCTACAAGCAGTCTGTTGCATTGGACCACAAAATGGTTTCCACAATAAAGGTATTTCATACTGCAAACTAATACCGGTGGAATGAAGTCATCTGCTGTGAATATGTCAATGCTCATAGGTTTCTTCAGATTTGTGCTCAGCAGCTCTCATTCCACAAACAACACACATCGCTTATGTTTATTATTTGTCATAAGTTGAATGTTGATGTTTACTTCCATAGGAAAGATACAAGTTTCAACATGAAACTGTAAAAGCTTCTTGCTAATTTCCTCTGGATCTTGAAATGAAGGATAAGAATAGGGACCAAACCAAGAGATCAGTGACATTTACAAATAAAATGAGAGCACTATCTCCATATTCACAGAGGAAATTCCCTTTGCTCAGTATTCTGTCCACACTATGTCTTTTGACACCACTATCTTTTTTTCAGGCTGACGTGCTGTAGTTTAAATGCATGAAACAGTGAAAGAGGTCTGATATCTGGCTGACATGACTCCAGTGGGTTTTCCCACTGAAGAAAAGTAAGGGTAGCAAAGTGACAGTACAGGCTGAAAAGGGAAGAAAGAAAAAAAGTCAAGTTAAAATCAGTTGCTGAAAGCTAAATTTCTCTCTCAGGATTTCTTGCAACTGAGAACGGGGGATGTCTCTTTCCACAACTTCAAGCTAAAATATGGTATTTTCTGTTTAATAGTGCCCTCTAACGAAAGGAAAAGAATTTTCAAACAGAAGATGTGAACATTTTTCAACAGGTTAAAAATGAGGAGAAAGAATGTCTTGCAATGATTTGAGTTGATTCGCTAATGATCTTACTGCCACCAAGGGACTTCAGTGCTAATGTATGCCTCTGCTATGCTGCAGGTAAAAAACAGCCTATTGTGGCAGCTGCTCCTGAAATCCTAGCTGAAAATCACAATTTGAGTCTAGGGCACAGCACTGTAAGGCAGTTTCACGCGAACAGGCTACTATGTCTACCATAGTAATGAAATGTTTCTGATTCTGTCAGAAAAAGTAAGGACTGAAACTGCATTGTACCCTAAATTCTTGCATCCTACCTCAGCTAGCCTTAAGGCCTATGTGCAGGTGGGCATCGTCTACACTCCATGGTCAATACTGTAACTCACAATAAACAACATCAGATGAGAAGTCTAAAGTAATTCTATAAAATCTACTTTTAAGCAACCATATTAATTTTATAATGTACCCATAGCAGCTAACTTTTTTTTGTTAATATAGTATTTTTTGAACTGTCACAGGAGGAATAAGTTAAAATACCAAATAGTGATGCAGATTATCATGTGGAGATTTTTATACACAGCTGAAAACATAATTCATTAATCTGGCTTTGCTGAATTCCATATTGGTAAGTCTGGCCATAGTTTTTTGTTTCATGTTTTGTCACGTGTTGGTTTTGTCTCTTTTATGCATATAATTCAAGCACATGGAATAATGCATAGAAATTAAACTCAAGACTCATTTTAAACCAGCTATTTTGTAGACAGTTGTATACAAAAAAGAGGAGACTGCAGAAATTAAGAGCTAATTAAAATGTGACCCTTATTCAAATTCCCTCCTTCCTGATACTTTGGGCTGCTCTGAATGACACATATCTGACTGCTAATACATTTCAGCTGTGGCATAGATAAGAAACTTTATTCTGAAGTTTATTCCTTACAGTGAAAAGTCTCACTATCCTTACCAATCTGGCTGACATAAAGATTTTTAGATATCTTTAATCAGTAACAGATAATTCTGATTTCTCCCTCTTTTAACTAACCCAATTACCCAATTTCAAGTCTGCTGAAACACTATAGAAAATAAGTAGAAATGCCACTAATGCTGTTATAAAAACTCGATGTTCTTTGACATGGACAACCTGGCTGCACTCCAACACTCAGAAGACAGACAGATGGACAGACATCAGCAAAGTGCCTGCTGCAAAGACTGAAGGTGGTAACAACAACTCCTTGCCAGTTTCTCCAGTCACGGACAGTGGCACTGACTGCAGTTCCATCAAGTGGCAGAACTCACCTCCCTTGGACCAGCTTCTAGCTGAGGTCTAAAAATGACAGTGCAAATACATGCCGAGTTCCATTTGGCACACAGCTAGTGCCAGCTGGAAAAATCAACATGAGACACTTGCAAGCCCAGTTGCAGCAAAACATACATTAAGCACCTCCAGCTGAATCAAATCCCTATTGAGGCAGACAGCTGTGTCAGGGATCTTTCCACAGGCTCATCCGCATATTGTATCCACCACACTTTTATGTGAGTCCTAGGTCAATGTGCAAGAACTGGTTTCCTCTTCCTTGGCATTATCAATGTGAATCCCCAACTAAAACCAGTTTTGAAAAGCAGAAATACCCAAAGCTGACAATTAGTCAGCTGGAGGTGTGATTTTTATTAATGCTGTCACCATTTCCACTCTGCATGCTTTGAACTTCAAGTTCCTCAGACTTGTGCAGAGGGGTTTGTTTGCATAGAATTGTAGAATGGTTTGAGTTGGAAAGGACCTTACAGATCATCCACTTCCAACTCCTCTGCCATGGGCCAGGACACCTTCCACTACATAAAGCTGCTCAAAGCATCATCCAACCTTGCCTTGAGCGCCTCCTTGAGCCACAGCTTCCCTGGGCAACCTGCGCCAGTGTCTCATCACCCCCAGTGTAAAATTTCTTCCTTCTAGCTAATCTAAATCTCCCCTCTTTCAGTTTAAAACTGTTCCTCTTCGTCCCAGTGCTGTACTCCCTAATAAAGAGTCCCTCCCCAGCTTTCCTGTAGCCCCTTCAGGTACTGGAGGCCACTATGAGGTCCCCCCAGAGCCTTCTCTCCAGGCTGAACAACCCCAACTCTCCCAGCCTGTCGACGTAGCAGAGGGGCTCCAGCCCTCTGATCATCTTCATGACCCTCCTCTGGACTCACTCCAATAGAACCATCTTTCCCCACATTCTGACTCGCCTTTTCACGTTGTAAGGAATGAAAATAGAGGGTTCATTCGTAGTTTATAGAAAAGAATAAAAGTGAATGCTCAGTATGAAAAACCACCACACTTCCAACACAGCACTGATCCCTTCAGCGAGAGCAGCCCATGCGTGGGCTTCTTGCAAAGTTTCCTGCTCCAAAAGCAAAAGAAGGAATTTTATTTTTTTTTCTGGTTTAGTCTGATTTGCCATCAGCAGCCGGAAAGCTCTGCGGGCCAAGGGCACTCCCGCCGCTGGACTCCGCGCCACGATAAGAACCCGCCCCTCCCAAATGGCGGCCCCCGCGGCGACCGCGCCACCGCGCTCTGGCGCGAGCCGCTGCAGCGCCACCTACTGGTGGCCGCGAGGGCCACCGCTCGACCGGCGCGGGGTGCGGGGGGGCGATAGGGGCGGGGGCGTGGTGGGAGGGGCCAGTGGCGGCGGAGAGGCAGAACCGCAGAATCAGAGAATGACCTGAGTTGGAAGGGGCACGTAAGGCTCATCGAGTCCAGCTCCTGTCCCTGCACAGGACAAACCCAACGTTCACACCGTGCGTCTGAGGGCGTTGCCCAAGTGCTTCTTGAATATTGTCAGGCTTGGCGCCCTGACTGCTTCCCTGGGGAGCTGTTCCCGTGCTCCACCACCCTCTGGGTGAAGAATCTTTTCCTAATATCCAACCTAAACTTCCCCGGCACATCTTCCTGCCATTCCTTCGGGCCCTGACATTGGTTGCCAGAGAGAAGAGTTAAGCCCCTGCTCCTCCTCCTTCCCTTGTGAGGAAGCTGTAGAATGGGATGAGGTTTTGTTTTCATAGAGTCATAGAACGATTTGGGTTGAAAGGGACCTTAAAGATCATCGAATTCCAACCCCCCTGCCATGGGCAGGGACACCTCCCACCAGACCAGGCTGCTCAAGGCCCCATCCAGCCTGGCCTTGAGCACTTCCAGGGAGGGGGCATCCACAGCTTCCCTGGGCAACCTGTGCCAGTGCCTCAATGCCCTCAGCATGAAGGATTTCTTCCTAATGTCTAATCTAAATCTTCCCCCTTCCAATTTAAAGCCATTCTCCCCCGTCCTATCACTACTTGCCCTTGCGAAAAGTCCATCCCCAGCTTTCCTGTAGGCCTTTGAAAGTAACAGGATAAGCATAAGATTTCTGGGAAAAATTATACATATGCGTGTAAGTGGGACATATATTTGCCAGCTCTTGTCTCGTTACACATCATTGATGGAAATCATTCACTCATGCAAACAGCGCTGAAGTAAAGGATGCTTCTTTCTAAACCTGCAAAATAAGCCTTAGAAAGTTTATTTGCTGGCATTTTTGGTATCACTAAAGCCAAGCCTCCTCATTGTTTGCAGCACCGTCCCTGAGCACCCGCAGTGTCCTGACCTCCGCAGGGTGCTCACCAGGGCTTCGCAGCTTCACCCTGGTGCCAGCGCCTGTCCTCTGCAGTGCAGCTGCTGCAGCAGAAGACAGCCCACATCTCCAGCGCCAGCTGCAGGCATTGTTGCTGCCCCATGCCTTTCACTACTCTTTCCTTCCACACACCCCTTTCAGTGGTCAGAAAGAAAAGGAAGCTGAGCTGAGGATGATGTGAAGAATGATGAAGGTAAAAGTGAGCAGGTGCCCGGACAGCTAGGATGAGGAGGGCGCAAGACACTGTGTGTGCAAAGTGAGTGCGACAGCGGAACACAGAGATTGTCAGCCCTACAGGGAAGTAGGCAAGGGGAGAGAAGGAAGAGAAAACTCCACAGCCAGTCCTCTTTTATATCCTATTTCCTTTCATCAATGAAATCTAAACCTTCATCAACCCAAATCAAACCCTTCTAAACCCCCATAGTTCATCTCTACCATCCTAACTCTCTGTCTCATTTTAGAGAGAATTTGCTATTCCTAGGGATCGTTATCCTTCCATCACAACACCAAACTGAACTTTTAGGTCTTCAGTTAAGTTCCTCCCAGTTCTTCCATACATTTTCCACCAGAGACCAGCCTATCTGAGGTGACTTTTCACTCCTCGACTGACTTCTTCACAGAGGACATTGCACAAAGGCTAGGAACATTATCTTGGCTAAGTGTTTTCTAAACCAAAACGACTTTCAGTTTTCCAGTGCTGTCTTCAAGGACTGACGGTTTAATAGTTCTGAGGTGGGAACTCATGTACATTAAGTAATTCAGGTTCTATAATGAACTGGCCCTGTTCAGGTCATGCTGAGTTGTTAGTCTGTGTTTTGTAACCTATGGATTCACTAAATTCCTGAGCATCCTGTTGATGCTATGTTTATCCTACATTCCTCCTTACCACACACATTTCATACAGCCAGGCTACATGTTATCATAATTCATCCAGTTTCTATTTGTGCACTAACCATAGCTATGAGGCTCATTTGAATAACAGAATAGGTTAAGTCAGAGGATATCAAAGTATTCAAATAGAGGTTCCCTTCTTCTCCAGGAATGAAATCCAGCAATTGCCACACATAGCAGATTCCTAATAGCATGATGTCTCACTGTTCTCTTTGGTAGACATTTGCTCAGCAGCATGCACAGAAGGAGACACCTTTCTGTCTTCCACCCATCTGCATCCATTCAATGCAAGTGAACATTCGACACTCGTTGAATTTTTACTTTGCATTAATAACATTGGCTACATACTGTGCAAATATGAGATTCAGAATGTCTAGGATTTGCTGCTACTTCCATTTGAAATGTAGTTACACGATAAAGGATTCAAGATTAATCTGCTTGAAATGCTAGAGATGTTAAGTGACAAGAAGCTGGGAACAATGATTTAGAAATGGCAGCTCAATTATGCAGCTTGGAGGAAAAGAGAGACTGAAATTGAAACTGAAATGCTTGTAATTCATCCTATTTTGAACCAAAATTTGGATACCATTTACTTACTGGTGAGCAGCCAGACTCAGCCGCAAATAGTGCTGTCTGAAGAGCTGTCTGAAGGCAGTTAACAAAGGAGATGAGTACAGACTCACCATGCTTTGGAGACTTTGAGATAGTTGCAGGAGGGAGACAGGAAAGGATGAACACTCTCACTGAGAGGTTTTCCTCGTAACTATGGCCAAATGAGCAAGTCCAAAGGCTCCCATGATGCAGGGGTTAATTTAGACTTTCTTTCTATTTGTACAGGAAAGAGGCCAACATAGCAGCCACAGATGATGAACAGTCATGATGAATGACTGTGTCAGATTAGCTCCCTGTACACACTTGAGAGGACTAGGCTGAGTTTGTAGGCTGTTTTCTGGGTTTGTTTGCTCAGCCTTCAAGGATAAGCTTGAACAGCATTGACTTTTTGAGCTCTGCCAAGGCTGCCCTCAAAACCTCACTCATAGTCCACGCAGGCAGTAAGCATCCGAGCACAGGCCACCTAAGTAGCCTTCCCATATTTTGATAGGACAGTGTGGTATGCTTTCCCGTAAGGAGCAAGGTACCAATGCACCAGTGGGACTGTGCCACCTCCCACCTCATGTCTTAAACACCACCACCACCACATAAACTGTGAGTGGACGCTGCCCCGAGCTCCTGCACGTGTTTTAAATTGTTCTTTGTAAACAAGACAAACATAATATTACAAACTAGTCTTCTTTATAGTTATAATTATTGACAACAGGTATTAAAAAGTCTTGGGGGCTGTTGAGATTTGTTTCTAACCTGCCTCAGTTTAACTATATGCTTTTCAGTCTGTGTGTCTGGCTGTAGGGATAGTTGCTTCCTGAGTAAAAGGAGGTTGAGATTTTTAAATCCACACCAGAGATTTCTCTTCAGGTATCAGGGGCTATAACCTTTTTTTCAAATTTTCATTAATGAAATTTCTTATATATTGATGTGGCCATGAGACACTTAGTTCATCTATAATTTTTATTATTTTGTGGTGTGGCTGTAGCCAGCACTCATTGAACTGAAAGAATAAAGTATACGAGAGAGGTTTCCACTTATGCTGGTTTGGGCTGGGACATAGTTAACTTTCTTCGTAGTAGCTAGTATGAGGCTGTGTTTTGGATTTGTGCTGGAAACAATTTTCATAATGCGGAGATGTTTTGGTTAGTGCTTACACAGTGTCAAGGCCTTTTCTGCTTCTCAAACCGCCCCACCAGTGCACAGGTTGGGGGTGTACCAGCAGCTGGGAAGGGATGCAGCGGACCCTAACTGATCAAAGGGATATACCATACCGTATGATGTCATGCTCAACATAAGCATGGGAAGAAGAAAAAGAAAGGGGGCGCATTTGGAGTGATGGCACTTGTCTTCCCATGTAACCATTCCATGTGATTAGGCTCTGCTTTCCTGGAAATGGCCGAACACCTGCCTGTCAATGGGAAGTGGTGAATGAATTCCTTGTTTTGCTTTCCTTGCATGGGCAGGTTTTGTCATCCTGTCTTTGTCTCAACCCACAAGTTTCCTCACTTTTACTTTTCCAGTTCTCTCCCTGATCCCACCAAGGGGGTGTGCGCAAGCAGCTGTGTGGTGCTTAGTTGCTGGCTGGGGTTAAACCACAACAGTCCTTCAACCAGCAATGTCTTGCAACAATTAAGGTGTAAAAGAGATGTTTTGGGGAGTGCTCCTGCCTTTGAAGGCTAATGGTATCCTGTGCTGTGCTGCACAAGTAAGAGTGTCGCCAGCAGGGGGGTGGGTGATCCTTCCCCTCTACCTAGCATTGGCCAGGCCACGCCTGGAGTGCTGTGTCCATCTCCAGATTCCCCAGTACAAAACAAGCACAGACATAATGGAAAGAGTCCCGTGAAGCACCACTGAGATGATTAAGAGACTGCAGCATCCTTTCATATAAGGACAGGCTGAGAGAGTGAGGACTGTTCAGTGTGGAAAAGAGAAGGCTAAGGGATATCTCATCAGTGTGTAAAAAAACCTGCAGGGAAGGTGCAAAGAGGTCAGAGCCAGGCTCTTTTCAGGAGTACTCAGTGACAGAATCAGAGACAATGGGCACAAACTGAAACACAGGAGGTTCCTTCGGAACATCAGGAACAACTCTTTCACTGTGAGGGGGACTGAGCCCTGGCACAGATTATCCAGGGCTATTGTCTGGGACTATCCATCCTCCAAGATATTCAAAAGCTGTCTGGACAGGATTTTAGGCAACCAGCTGTAGGTGGCTTGAATTGAGTAGGAGGTTTGGACTTCCAGAGGTGCCTTCCAAGCTCAGCCAGTCTGTGATCCTGTGAAGGACTTTCTTAACCCATACCTCATGAGTGAATCCAGTGGCCTATTTCTCCATTGCCTTTGTAATTCTCACAAGTTACTGAAAGCAGTATCAAGACCATGCACATGCATGCACACATACATAAACGCAGGCACAGAAAAAACCACAATAACCATCAAATTACAGTGTGGTAACATTTTACACCTGCTCTTTATAGTGTAAATCACTAGGCCAAGGTATTATAAATGTTGCATAGTTAATCCCATCTACAAACAAGCCAGCCACCTTATCCCCAAGAGAAGTTTACTTGTCTAAATGTTAGGAAGGTATGTTCCCCTTCTTTCAGGATAGCCTAGAATAGCAGCAATATTTGAACACACCAAATTACAGTGCCTCAGAGCATGGAGGAGTAATACCTCAGTGATTTGATTTAAAGAGCTGCCTATAAATAGGAACATAGCAAAGATTAGCTGAGGTGTTTCTAATACTTCTATTACATTGACACAGTGGCAAGTATAAATGTTCCGCATTTTACAGATGGAGAAACTGAAGCACAGAAAAACCCACTAGTGATATGTGATCAATGAGTCAGAGTGAAGGAAAGGAAGGATATAAGGAAAATTTTTATGGCTGAGAAGAGTGAGAGAACAAAGAGCTGTGACTGATTTGGCTGAAAGGCTTATAATGTGTACTTACCCATTAAAAGTTTGGTACATGCAATTTTAACTGTCTAGAGACAAGTGATTTTGTTTTCCTTGAGTCACTCATAAATTACCCTGTTTGGATACAGGGAACAAAAAGAAGAAGAAATAGCTTCAAATCACACAGAATATAAGAATCTTGATATAGCACGGCATCTACAAAAACAACTGCACATAGTTCTCATTTAATTAAATGAGAATGGTCCTGATTTTTGTTCTCATCTTCTCTGTTTCTTCCTTCATAATTTAACTTGCTATAACCGGAATCAGATTTTAAGACTTGGAATTCTACATGTGCTTCAGCAGTAACACAAATCTAAAACCTCTGTTTATACCATTCCAGTGCACTTCAGATAAAGTGTACAAAATCAGTGTCAGGTCATAACTCCCCATCCACAGGTACCAGTAGCAATATCTACCTATCATTTTGCACAGAATTAAATGAGCCAAAGAAAGTCATAGTGACATACATTACATTCAACAAGAAACAAATTGAAAGCGTGAACCAGGAGGCAAAGAGTAGGGAGGAAACTGAACTGATGCCACTTAGAGTCGTTTTTGAAATGGGAAGCATATAGGACATATGGCACAGGAGCACAGGAATATAATGAAGAGAATGTGGAGCTAAAAAAAATTATCAGGAGAGAGACACAATCAGTAAAGCTGCATAAAAAATAGTATTCCCTTCTTGTGAAAATTTCTAAGATTTTGCAGTTTTCCTTGCTAAACCACTGTAGTCAAAATCTCCAAAGTATTCACAAATAAAGCATATACAAAAAGCATGACTAGACAGAGAGGTCACACTACACCTTTTCAAACATTTTGAAAGTCGTACTTGTAGAAGCGGCTTAATTCCCTAAGGGGAAAATTAGTTGGCAAAAATAAACTGGATTTATTATTCAGAAGACTGAAGATGTCAAAATTCATATAAAAAATGAAACTAAACCTTTCCCACAAACAGAATTACTCGGAATAAACCCTAGATTTTTTAATAAGAACAGTAACTGAAAATGCTGAAGCAGCCATAGTAATGTAATAACCTCTTCTACACCTCATACTCTATAGTAAGGAGATATTTTGAAACAGTAGAGATATCTTTTCTTCCGTGAGTGTTCTCTCTTTTTCCTTTTAACCACAACACATTTATTGTATAGTGGGTGGCATGAAGGCATTCATAGACATTCATGCCCATGAAAGAGAGGAAATAAAAGGTGGAATTTACTTTTTTTTCCCTTCCAAATCTGGCAGCAATGAATGTGTAATAAAAAAATCATTGTAATTCCAATAACAACTGCAACTCAGACTGCTATGAACTAGTCATTATGGTGACAAGAAAAGCTGGGACCAAAGAGTGATGTCACAACATCAACTGGCACCATCTAGCACTTGAGAAACACAGACCCTTTGATTGCCAGTTATCTCTTGCTATTTTCAACATGTGAACCATTAATTGCTGGCATTACCCTACAGCTTGAATATATTCTATGTGTAGGTAATAGACTTGTAAATCAGTTCTGTCAGTATCATGACATCTTTGTTCTGGTGTACCCAGAACAAATAGTATTTAGAAGAAAACATTTGATTACTCATTAAACATCTCTCAGTCTATCTCATGCTGTAATAATTCAATTCCTATAAGAAAAACATTTATCTTCATTGAAAGCCTGAAGAGCAGAAAGTAGCTGAAAAGCAACTTACAATAAAAGAATCAAAGTGGTTAATCGGGGTATATATCAACGCCTTAGTAGAATTAATAAAAGACACACAGAACAGTCTAATAACAGATCTGTCGGCTGATGCATGTAACTTCTTGTTACATTTTAAATCTAGACAAGAAAGATGTGGAACTGTAATCAAAATTGTATTAGCAATTCAAGCTCCAGTTACAACTATAGTCCAGCTGTCTACAAGAGGCAGGAAGGATTTCGATTTGAATTGTCTGATGCTATGCAAAGGATAGAATAACATGAAGTGTGACCTTTCTTGGGATCATCAGAAATGGGCAACAATTTAACAGATTGATTATTCTGATCCTTATGAGCAGCAGGCAATCTGAGAATGTAGTAGCAAAATGGCAATTCAAAACCAGCAGGGTAAAGAATAAATTACTCAGGATGACAGAAATGGAATAAAACTTCTCATCTATAGCTTGCCTATTTATGGTCTAAAGCTAAACTGGTGATTTATTTCCAATACAAGCACTTAGAAACAAAGACTAATCAAATATTACTCTATAGGATCATATGACAAAAAGTAACTCTGTTTAGATATTTTAGCTCAGAACCCTTCAATTGCAGCGCATGATGTAATGAATGTTTACTGAAGGCAGCCCAGATCTACCTCTTTACGTGGCCTGCCATAGCTGAAGACAGTAGCAGAAGATCAAAAGTCAGCTGCAAAAAGTCACAAGAAGAAAAGAAGCAAGCACTTTCAGATGAAATTCCTAGATGGCCTTAGGAAGTAAATAACACTCTCCTGTTACCCAGGAAAGCATAAACCATATTCAGCCATCTCTGATCTGACTTGAGGAAAAATTCCTGTACTGATTAATTTAATCCTGACTCTGTAAATGCAGTACAGTACATCAGCCAGATACTTCCCAACATCCTGCCTTGTAACCACAACAGCAAGTTGGGTTATGTTTCCAGGAAAAAGGAGGGGACCCATCTCCATGCCCTGATGTACCAGATGGCTGCAGTGCAAGTGGAATGCAAACAAACAGCATCCTTCCAGAACATCTGAAAAATGCACTTCACCTGCTGCATCCTATAATTAAATTAGCCATTTCTGCAGCTACCTCATACTGGTGGCTCACTGCTTTTGTATGCTTAGGCAAGTCTTTTTGCTACCTCTTACAGTCTTTAGTTTACTGCAGAAGTTCCCCTTTTAAGTCCCTAAGAGCACAGCTTTGAACCTTGCACCATCCCATTTCTATCCTTCGTCATAACATTATGTGGTCTCTATTTTCATTATTTCAGGGGAGAAGGGCATCTGTTTCTATCTCACTACTGATGGAGCCAGCTTTGACTGGCAATAGCAATCAGCTGTATTCTCTGTGACATTCTTATTGCAGAGATGCTACTGTATATTGTGATCCCTAGAGCTTTCACTCATTCAAAGCAATAGCTCCCTGGACACAACAAGCAGCAATAACTGGAGAGAAACCAAAGGAAGCTGAAAATAAATGAGGAACGATGTTTACAGTAACAGCAGGATTAGATTTTTTTTCTTAAAATCATTGTTTTCTGTCTATTCCTCATTACGTTTCTCAACACTAAAAAAGCAGCACATTTCAGCTATGCATGGAAGGGTTAAAATCAGGCAAAATGTAGTCAATTTCTTTCACAGCATGGTGTATTGCCATCTTGTGGCTGTTTTATCGTTACTGTGCTGAAAATGTGAATAAAATAAGTGCATAACCATTTAAGAAATGTGAGAGAGGTCTATTGCAAGTGAATTATAATTATCTGAGCTTTTCTGAAACTTCAGTCTGACTTAGTACCATTCCATCAAACTGTTTCCACTCTCTCTGTGTAGGCTGTTTGTCTGAACTATAACTTTATATTGATTGACTCACTGATGTCATTCCTTCTTATTTTTTTCTTTTCTATTTAGTAAAACGTAATTCAGTGACATTTTTTCTTACAGCATCTGATTTTTACTTTCTAATGTTTTTTTGCATTTGATTCTGAAAAGAAAAACTCCTCTAACTAGAATCTGCAAAATCATTGAAGTAAATTTAGCAGGAACTTTCATGTGACCAAGGAATAAAATAATTAGCTAAAAAAATACCAAGAAAATGTGAAGATAAATGCTACATTGCAGCGAAAGTGTCTTAATTATACATTTATATGTCCTGCTCAATAGAGTAATGTTTTTCTTAGGTGTATCTCTACAGTACACACACATAGTAATCATCTGCACTAAAAATTAATTACAGTGATGTGTTCTTTGTATTAGCATTAACCCAACTTAGTGTCCTACTGTATCAACCATAGAGAATTTCACATCACCTTAATTCAAGATGTTACCTCTATTCAGTAATATACATGACGGCAAGACATATTTTCCTGAACAGGAGTAGACTTGGGCTGGCACTTAAATGTTTTCCTGGATTAATGTCTATAAAGAGATCTGTGCTGATTATGAAACTGTTCTACTTTGGTGACAGTGCGAAGAATAAATCATGAAGTGATTCTTAGTGATTTCATCATTGCTTTGATCTCGTTATCTTTCATAAAGATGTAAACTAGATATAACAAAATCAAGAGAAAAATGAGTGGAAGCAAATGAAATTACACTGGTAGGAGATAAACATAAAGACAAGAAAATCCCTCTCAGTTACTACCTAGCAATCTCTCTTAGAAAAACTTCTGGATATTGAAGGCTTTCACTGTCATTCGTATATTGTCTGGATTTGCATGTTCAATATTTAAGAAACCTGAAGTTTCTTGAGTCTGAAGAAAGTTGTTGCTATTGCCCAGGACAGACATTGACAATGCATTATAGTCTATTATGTTTTGCTTGGACTGTAAGAGAAGAGAAATAAGCCTTCTGGCTATTGAGCATTCCTTAGTCTATAAAAATGAATGGAGGAACTTACCTGCCCATTGTTCCATCACTCTTGTTAATGAGGAAATAAGTACTAGGATTGCACAAAACCAGGCTATTCTGACCTTGTCCATTGCCAAATGAAGGCTGTTATCTGCTTTTTTGTGACATTGTCACCTGACCTACTGCTTTTATAACTTGCTGAAGCGGCTTCCAGGCAAGACAGTTGTGTACAATTGTATACCTTCAGCGTTTGTGTGGGGATTTCTGAAAAAAAACTGGCAGCTCTCCCTTTCCTGTAATCAGCTCCATGGCTGTGGTCAACTGTGTTAGTCCTTCCTTAGCAGGGACAAGAAGGCCTGGTGTTCACAGACTTCCAGATGGGAAAGATGAACAGTCCGTGTGGCAGAACATGACCTTGGCATCAAGTACCGTTTCCCATTGCTAACTGTTAATACCAGCGTGTACTTCCTAGAGCAGCTCTTTGGCAGTCTCACAGCTGCAGCACACACAAAGCTCATACTAAGCAAAAAATCATCCAGAAAAGCACTGCTGATCTTCACAGGAAGCAGAGATGAATCACTTCCTTTTTATAGTCTTCTGTCCCCCATTTTGCTTTTATGTCAGATTGGAGTAGAGAAATAATCACAACTTTCATTTGCTGGGAAGCAGAGAAAAAACGTGTAACAAATTTCCAGCTATGGTTTCTAATTTATCTGTGTTGTTTATAGCAGTTTAAACAATCCTGGACCTGCTTCCTCTCTCCCTCTTTTCCATCTCTGTTGTGCAAATGCAAGTTTTTGTGCCCTGAACTCTAACAAACAACCAGTTTCTCTGAAAAATAACCTGGCAAAATGAATTGGCTGGTTTCAGTCATACCAGGTCCCTGATGCAGTTCACTGCTCACCTACATGAGCAGTAGAAGACAGAATGCTGGAGCAAACCAAGAAACAGTGGAAGAAGTGAGTGGGAAGCAGACAGAACCTGTTTTCTTTCATGTAGGAGTACCTGAAATGTGCATCAAATTTCAGCTGTAGCGTCCTTCTTCCATTTTCAGAAAGCATTAAGCCTTCAGAAAGCTGTATCTTGGATAGATTGGAACCATGTTTGAAGTGCAATTCAGGCAATACAGAGATAGATTTACACAAATAGGAATTTCAAAAGTGCTTTGGCACATGTTTCCGATGGGTTTGAACATCTGTTCTGAAGTGTAACTGTACTTGTGTAACAGTTCCCAAGGTACTAACTGTATTGCCTGAACAGAGCGAATCCAGGTCCTTCTGTGCTAAAAACACTAGTCCCACAGGATTGCTGTCTTCCCCTAGATAAGCAATTAATTCAGCAGATAGCAGTAGCAGACATGTGCCCACGCAGGGGGAGCTCTGTTATACATAACCAACCACTAAATTTCACTTCCAGCACTTTAGATGATGAGAAGGGGAGGTAAAGCAGTTTGGTGGACTGAATGAACTACCCTATATTCCAGGTGCTCCTGTGGTTGCTGGCATCGATAAAATGTGCGACAGAATGTAGCCCTGAAATCCTGATTTCACCTACTTTTTGACAGCTTTCAACGAGGAAATCCCTGACCTAGGAGTGAAGATGACACAGCAGTCTCAAAAATGAGAAGGTGAACTATTCTTCATATTTTTTTCAACTATGCTGTGACATCCAAAACAATTGACAAGCTGGATCAGTCACTGAACAAAGCATGGCTAAGAGCCTGTATCTACATTAAGTTTAGCTAAGGATTGTGCTGGGAAGCATTATGTGTTTAAGGTTCTAGTACAAGATGATGACGTATGGTGTTTCCTAGAAGCTGATAGCCACAGGTAGCTTTGTATTTAGAGCACTCCTCCCTAGATAACTGCAGGTCGGATATCCCATGGCTTTCTCTTAGGAGCTGCAGGAAGCCCAAGTAGAAGTGTCCTGTGACATCAATGACAGAATAACAGAATCACAGAATGGTAGGGGTTAGAAGTAACCTCTGGAGATCATCTAGTCCCAACCCACTGCTAAAGCAAATTTACCTCGAGCAGACTGCACAGGAACACGTCCAGAGAGGGAGATTCCATAGCCTCTCTAGACAGCCTGTTCCAGTCAGTGCTCTGTCACCCTCACAGTAAAGAAAGTTTCCCTCGTGTTCAGGTGGAACTTCCTGTGCTTCAGTTTGTGCCCATTGCCCCTTGTCCTGTCACTGAGCTTCAATGAACGGTCTGGCCCCGTCCTCTTGACATCCTCCATTTAGATATTGATAAGCATTGATAAGTTCACCTTTCAATCTTCTCTCTCCCAGATAAACAGACCCAGGTCTCCAAGCCTTTCCCCCTAAGAGAGATACTCTAACCCCTGAATCTTCTTCGTGGTCCTCCACTGGACTCTCTCCAGTAATTCCTTGTCATTCTTAAGCTGAGGAGCCCAGAAATGGACACAGTAAGGCAGTATTCAAAGAAAAATGTAAACTAGAAGTACATTTCCTTTAAAGATGACTCATTGGATGGAGCGTATCTTCATCTGGATTTACTGATTTCTGTCCAGAAAGTCAAACTTTACATACTATGTCTGGAAAATATTAATGCATTTTTTGATAAATGAAACCCTTGAGCATTGTTTTTCTTGTAGTGGTTTGGTTTGGTTTGGTTTGGTTTGGTTTGGTTTGGGGGGGGGTGGGTTGTTTGGTTTTTTTTTACTTTAAGTAATATTAAAGGAAAAGAGGGTATTGATTGGATCTGGCAGGTAGTAAAGCAATTGATCCAGGCTGCAATCTCTCTTCAAGTCCAGCCAGTTTCAGCTTTCCTATTTTAAAAGTGTTAACCATTCCTGGCAGTCAGGGAGAGACAAACATGGAATGCAATTAAATTACTTTACTTCTTGGGAGGTAGATGGAAGGAGATGAGGGTTTTAATAATGACTTCGAAGTCATTACTAAGTTCTCTATGATGCATATATAAAGTCAAGCACCCTGAAAAATGCTATATCCACAGAAGACAGTGTTGGAAGTGTCTCTAGAAAATTATCCACATTAAAACCACAACCGAACAACAGGCAAACCACATGGACTGGGAGATGAAATGTGTAAGGAAAATAGCAGAAAAAGCACCTAAATATGTAAGAGGCTTAATTCAAAATCATTCTTGAACAGTAAAGATACTGGAAAACAAGGATGAAGATCATAAATTGTAATCTCTAAGTTTTCATTAAAATCGAACTAGAGATCATGGAAAACATTCTTTTGAAATTCATGTTAATAGATAGTGTCTGTGTTAACAGTACTATTAAAAAATTACAAGTGAAAATAATTTAGAATTATGGACATTTGAAACATTGTACTTACATATAGCACTTTGTAGAAATACAGAAACTGATTTCAGGTGCATTAACCTGCGCATCTGAAATGCCCTTGCAGTGACAGCACTGAATCCAGCGGGGGGATTCTGGGCTTACTGAAATGTTAGTCCAGCCATGACAACAAGAAAATCCTAAAAGCAGCAGGAGATTTTGTATATAAAGGTTGTTGAATCATGAAGAGACAGGCATCAAAATGTTAAGGGGATTGTGTTAGGAGTTTTGAACTTAGGTCAGGATGTGGGTGAGACAACAGAAATTCAGTTTCTCAAGATCAAATCCGACAAGACAACTGTAAAACTGTGTTGCTTCTAATGAAGTTCTCTAGCGTCTCTTATTTTCTCAGCACTATCTGGACATAAATGCTGTGCTAAGTCTATACTGCTAAAATGGTTGCATAACAGATGCAGACTTGCTTATGGTACACTGGAAGCCAAGAACTGACAACACGCTAATCCTCACAAAGATTTTGCACCAAAATGTTAATGTGTGTCACTTCCATTCACTTTATGTTCCATCTTCTTCATCCCACCAGTCTTGCCTCGATGATGGATGGGACTCAGTTCCTGCTCCACTGATGTGTGTGATGGCTCTAGCTGCAGTGTAGAAGTAAGACTCCATAAGCACCTGTGACTTTTCTTAGGTTAGGATTGAAAAAGATGTAACCTTACTGCTGAACAAGAAAAAAGTACCGTGTCACATGGGCTTGAGTGTCATTCATTGTGAGCAAAACTCTATTAATCTACCAAAAATGAAACTGCAAACTAAAGGGTAACTTTAAAATATTTGTTTGCTTCTTGAAATGACTGCTGCTGGGATTCCATGTTTATCACATCCCACAGGCTGCCAAGGCAAATCTGGCGTACTTTGAAATAAATTATAAATTCAAATTGGTTTAATCCAGTCCTGAAAACCTCACCAGGAATCTAAAAGTCCAGGTGGCTGACTGCATCACCAGGGAGAGAGGGTTTGAAAGGTTTGGAATAGGAATTGAATGAACAGGGCCATAGGCACTAAGTAATGCAGTAGGACACCCATCCTTCTTCTGCCAAACGCCAATGGATGGAGGCAGGGAAGAACAGCAAGTTGTTGTGGAAGGATGATAATCACTGGAGACTGCAGATGTGATTCTGAACCGATAAAGAGGTTTTGATTAAGTATCAGGATGCTTTTTTTCTCCCTCTTTTTTTTTTTAATCTTACTTTTTGATGTAGAATGACCCTTTAGGTTCAATCCAAAACCCCACTGAAGCCTGTCACCAATTCAGTAGACTCAGTATGACACATTTTAAATTAATGTATTCCCCTCAGAATAACGCAGGCAGTAAGAACACTTTTTGGACACCTTGGCAACGTCATGAGTATTGTTTAGTCACACTCGAATGCAGCTGCCTGAAACCGTATGTCCATTTTGGTTTAGCAAAACAAATTGATTTTCTGAATGCAGTAAGAGGAGGTTAAGGCTTATTTCCAACTCTGCGTGCTAATACGAGGCAAAGAAAAATCCATGGTTGGGTAGACAATGTAAATTGAACAACAATTAAGATGTTTTAATTAATCACATTGTAAGCTGTCCTAATTATATTGTTAAGATATAAGTGACATTTGTGCAATAAGTGACTCAGGACACAGTTGGATTTGCTGCCTTTCCACTGTCTTCCCCCACAATAAGGAAGAAAAATTACAGTTACTGTTTAACGCCCCTTAAGCTACCATAGATCCACATTCCCTATCAAAAACCTGTATTCCTGTTCTCAACTTTCTATCATTTCTTACATTAGTTTTTAACGACCAAATCTCTAGGAAAGAAAGGAGTCTGAGCTTGCTGTTTACTTCAACCCTTAAACATACGGAGCTATACACAGGGACTGTGGGAGGGGAGGAAAGTCCATCTTGCACTCCTTGGGAAACAATCCTCCAGCTACTTTGCATCACACTATGAGCAGTCCATGTTGCTTAGAGTTCTCAGTGCTCGAAGTACAGCCCATTTCAACCAAGTCCAGTGTTTTTATGTGATACTGAAGCAGGGCCACCTTACTTAGAATATAACTCAACTAAATCAAAGATCTCTTCCTTCATAATAATGCTAAACTGAAAAGAAAAACAAATTACACCTGTTGCCTCAAATCTAACAGATTTTCCTAGGACAGAAATTTACATTATCAAATCTTGGTGGCCTCTCAGGGGAGGCCTCTGCCATCCATTATACCAGGCTTCTATCCAAGGGCGTCAACAATGGTGGCCTACTCAGCTCAGACTTCTTCTGTGGTGTTTCTCAAACTCTTTTCATTCCTACGAACACATGAACTGCCACACTGCATAAGGTTAAATGCCAGTTTAGCACTGAACATGGAATAACAGCACTCATTAGCCAGTATTTTAGGAAAGTGTGTAAGAATGAGAGGTATACTGTGACATAACAGAAGTCTGCAGAGATAAATGCTGTTTTCCAACATTTAGTTGTTGAGGACCCGATTATTCAGGAATTTTTACTGGACCACAATGTTAAAAACACATAGCTGGATACATTTTATTTCATCTAATATCTGGGGGGTTTATACATTTGGTCTTCTTTTGCATAGAATGCTTTGATTTAGATTTCAGTTGTATGAGAAAGTGCTTCTTTTGCTTTTTTTTAAGCCCCTTGTTAATGATTTCATTGAATGTACGATCAACGCCAAGGGCAAAGAATTGCATATGATCATTCCATATTCACCCTCTCTAAACCAATTGTAGTTGTATAAGTGTTTTATGATACTACCTTCTCACCCATCTCTTTTCCATACCGAAGAGTTGTAGTCTATCTTACTATTGTATATGTTTGACCACCTTGCAGTCCTTCTCTATCTCATCTCTGGCTTTCTCATCCCTGCCTTAAGGCTACTGGGGAAGAACTGTGTGAAAGCACCGTGAATTTATGTAGTGACATAAAAACATTTTCTAGTTCACCCTTCTTCTCAATAGTTCCTAATGTTTCACATATTCTTTTTTACCTCCTTTGAGCAGTGAGCTGATGTTTACAGAAATCTATCCACAGTAACTCCGAAGTGTATTATTTCCTGAATGGTCATAGCTAATTTAGAGCCTGTTATTATGTATGAATAGTTACAGTTATTTTTATTCCGTTTGCATTACTTTGCACTTATGAGCATTAATTTTCATTTTTCATTTTATTATCCATTTACTCAGTATTATGAGAGTCTGCCAAAGCTCTTTGCAGTCAGCTTCAAATTAGGCTGTTCTAAACAATTTGTTATCAGATGCAATCATCTCAATGCAGTATTTATCCCTTTGTCCAGCTATTTCCAGCTTCATATTTTCCATGCTCTGTCCCTTAATAGATTTCTCTAAAACATGGCCATCACTCCCTTTCCAGTCCTTTTCTAGGCTTCCTCCTCAGAGCACCATGAACAAAAATGCGCCTGAATCTCCCACTCAGTTAGCATCTCTACAACAGTCTGTCTGTGTGGGATTCATTTCACCTAACTTTAGATGGTGACATCTATTTCTACGCCAAGTTCTCTCTGTAATCAAATAGAGAGGAAATAGGCAGTGCCACAGTGGAAGTGATCCAACTCTAATGTAAATGTCTAAAATTCATCAGATGATTCATGTCCTAAAAGTGTTTATTCCTCCTCATTGACTCAAAGGGAGTCCACAGTGAGTTGAGCAGATGCAGATTGTCTACGTCAGAGGCAGAAACATCATGAATTAGGTGAGAAGAATCTTGCTTTTCCCCTGCAGATCTCATTGGGCTGCAACCACATAATTTTCCCAGTGAACTAAAAATCCAAGAACTATATTCTTTAAAGACCTCAAACCTGGAGTAGGGAAGGACTGGGCTTAGCAGAAGTCTACAATAACACTTTTGGTATTTCCCACACAGGGAAAATGCAGCTTCCTTTGCATTGTGTGCTGTACAGCAAGTGAACCAAGTGTAGTCAGGATCTGGTCCAGCTGGATGCAAACTTCCTAGAACAGAGTGGGCATAACTGTGCACAGGCAGTGTTTCACATGTCCTTTCCCTCGTTTCTGCATTAATCTAGCTCCGGAATATTGTAATGCCGTCACAGTTACTACCAGAAAGTTTTGACGGGACTGGTCTTCCCCTGGAAAGATTTAACTGCTCTTGAAATATTTTCCCATTTCCTTGCCTCATTTGTGTAGTATCATGTCTTCCACAGAATGAACAAGCTTATAATGGTTACATGTTCTTCAGCTTCTCTTTCCTATCTTACTCGCCATCCTTTCCATCCCAAATCACCCTTCACTGAATGAAGAGTCATGCCTGGCAGGGGATCCTTATCTTAGAGATTTTAGACCCCTCCCTCCACAAGTTAGTGATAAAAGCTGCATTTCTACAAAAGCCATGCTCTTACAACAATCCACTGAGCTAGCTAATATAGTCTTGAGATACTTGGCAGTAAGGTTACCTCTGAGATGTGTTTTACAGTCAATAATATATAGGAAAAATGCTGCATACAGGACATACCAAAAATCTTCAAAAAAACTCTGATTCATTTTCCTTTATGCAATATTCACCAGGGTACAGATATCCAGGGAGCAGCTTGTTCTAAAGCTTCAAAATGTTACTGCAAATTAATGTGCACTAGTTAGTACCCTTAAGCAACTGAACTATTCTGAAAACATAGCTTATAAATATACTTTTTCTTCTCTCAAGGAAATATTCAGAAAACACAGACTACAAAAAGGTTTTTTTAAAAAAAAATATTTCTTTTAACTCCAATTAGTCTTCAAAGTCTTCTGATCCTAGCTTGTATCAAATACCATCTGAGATAAGAGTCATGAAGCAATAAGATATATATTGTATTATATAGAGAGTATTAGTGCATCCCTTAGGAGAAATGACAGTATTCTGGAGATGGTAATAACAGGAGCTTTTGTTCTGGACCTTTCTAAGGTCCGGACTAGCCCTCTTCACTACAGCTTCACCTGAAAGATCCATGTCGTCTCTAGAGAGAAACCACCTGGAGATGATGTTTGGCTTGGAACTCTTGGCCAGGGACGCCAGCCCAGAAATGGTAAAGGAGTGCAGCTATTCTCCCAAAAGAAAGCTTGAATCAAAAGAAAATACATCAAAGGATTTTTTAAGAATATTCAGTGATGAAAAGGACTGAGCATCATTGATCTAATTATCTTATTATTAGTTGTTATTAATCTAGCACTTAATATAAACATCTTGTACATTTTCCCACCTGAATAATAGGAGAGCCTTAGTCACATCCCTTTTATACTCCCAGAAGCTACCAGTGCTGTGAGATATAAAGCAATAGAATTCAATGTAAAGCCCTGCGAAATGCCTGATAACAAAACCCATAAGAAACCATGACAGGGAGATGGAGGCTAATGTAATGTAATGAGATATATAAAGAAATGCCACATGATTGCAATAACAAACTGTTACAGTATAACGGTAAGATTCATCTGTGCCCGGTGGTACAATGTGGATGTCCCCATCTGAGTGCTCACCTAAGGCTTCTTTTACAGTCAGTGAAGAAAAAACAGATATTTCTGGGGTATAATTCATCTCATCTTAAATTAGACCCTCAAATTAGGACACAGCTGTGGAAACTCTGCTTCCAGAATGCTGTCTTCCGAGCAGGCTCTCATCCCTGGATTCCTGCTGCCCATTTTTACCAAGGAACTTTATAGCTATGGAATACAAATTATCTATCTCAAGAGCACTATTATTTATCTACTCATTCAGAAAGTCTCATTGAGCTGTAACACTGTGTAACTGCACAAGACTTGCACAAAAATTAATGGAGTACTCTTATGCTTGTCTGAAATTGATTCCTCTGTGGTATGTGAGAAGTTGTTCGTAGGGCTTCTTCTTCCCCTGTAATTATTTTTTATCCCAGGAAGTTAACTGACTCGTAGTTAACTGACTTGAATTTTTGCATTGGGTATATTTTATATATCATGAATAGAATAGAATAGAATATATACCTCGACTACTGTGTTCAGTTTTGGGCCCCTCACTACAGAAAGGACATTGAGGGGCTGGAGCGCATCCAGAGAAGGGCAACAAGGCTGGTGAGGGGGCTGGAGAACAAGCCCTGTGAGGAGCGGCTGAGAGAGCTGGGGTTGTTTAGTTTAGAGAAGAGTAGGCTGAGGGGAGACCTCATCACTGCCTACAACTGCCTGAAAGGAGGTTGTGGCGGGGTGGGTGCTGGGCTCTTCTCACAAGTGACAAGTGATAGGACGAGAGGAAATGGCTGCAAGTTGCGCCAGGGGAGGTTTAGACTGGACATTAGGAAGAATTTCTTCACTAAAAGAGCGGTCAGGGATTGGAACAGGCTGCCCAGGGAGGTGGTGGAGTCACCATCCCTAGAGGTGTTTAAAAAACGGGTGGATGGCTTCCTTAGGGACATGATTTAGTAAGGAGACAGGCATGGTTGGACTCGGTGATCTCAGAGGTCTCTTCCAACCTTATGATTTTATGATTCTATGATTCTGTATATGATAAATAATTTCTTTCAGTAGATGACAGTTTCAATAGCATTTGCTTCAGCCTTTTTAGTAGATCATGCATGCCATAAGCCATAGGGGCCAGCCTGTGTGTTACAAATGACTTCATGCCAACAGCATGGCAACTGGTGGGGATACTCAGATTCCAAACGGTGCTGCAGCACAACTCTCTGAATCAGGGAAGCTGCTGTAGCAGTGTTGCTGTCCTCTCCCATCAGTCAGCATGTATATCAAGATTGGAAACAGAAATGTGAGACAACAACCAGATTGGAGGTGACAATGGTAAACAGGGGGAAACCCTGAGCTGGATGCAGCTCCAGTCTATGGGGAGTGGCTGTCCTGGTTTTGCTGTTGCTGTATGTATCACAGTCCTGATCCTGTGCTCAGATCAACAGATGCTAATTAGAGTGAGAGGAAGGCTTCTGACTTTAGAGTCCACCTTGTAAATCTTGCCCAGAGGATTGAGTATTTCTCTTGAAAAAAATCACTTCTGGGTGGATGCAGTATATAGAAAGGAAGTAGGTAACAGTTAATCCACATAAATTCATGCCAAAAATCATATTCAAAATTTTCATGGTGTGAACATGTCCCAAGCCAATGCAGAATTACAGCAGGCACAGAACTTGCAGATCTCTTCTTGTGTCTAATTCATCATCCTCCTCTTTTATTTCTGTAAATACCAATAAAAGAAAAAACTTAATTTTACAACTTCTAACTTTTTTGTTTCAAGGGAGATAACTGAAATCTAAATGAAAGTAGAGGGATGTAAAGAAAGGGTTTGGAAACCTTGTTTTGAGTTTTTGAAGGTTTCACTGATACTGCAAAGAAAATCTGTTTTTTCCTAAACCACCCTGATGCGGCTTTTCACAGATTGTAATACATTTTACGGAAGTGGCTAAATGTTTTCTCCATTTTGCTCACGAGGAAATGCATTTGTCTCATTTTTAGCACTTAATTCCAAGTGCCCAGAATTAGCTACACCATATGAAATCTTGGATAAGTTCCCTTTAAGTACAGCAGGTCCAAGATTTCACTTACAGGCTAGATTTTTTCAGAACTGCTGCTGGCTGCTAGCTGTGAGAGAGATCAGTAGAAACCTCAGGTTCTTAAAGAAGCAAACAATCTGGGTCTAGGTATAGGAATCTCAAGTTCAGCAAAAACAGAGACATCTCAGTTCAGCCTCCACTTTTGAAAATTTGCCTACCTGAACAGGAATTTGTCACTTTCAATGTTTGTATTCATGATCTACCCATGGGGCTGCAGAGCCTAAAACATGGTGTTTTGGTCCTAGCTAGGGTAAAAACTCAAAAGTGTGATTTTTATCAATATGGTTCTTACTGTAATTCAAGTGCCTCAGATTACACAATGCAAATTTACCTCATTCAGGGTAGACATGGAGGAAGGGAGGGGATTTTGACAGAGATCAATAACATAGTTTAGACAAGCCATTATGGGGAGCGTCTGTCTGCTTTGGTATCTCCCTCTAGCTTACCAGTGGGGATAATGGCTTTGACGTCTTGCCAACTCTGCCATCATAGAGAAGGGGTCGTTGATAGTTCACTTCTGAGTGCTCTTGCTAATCCACCACTGTTAACCACAGCACTCTTAGGGAATTTTAGTCATGAAAAGGATATTGAAGTTACCTTACGATGCACAAACCAGTTTTCTTACCTGCACAGCTTTTTGCGATCTCCCAGGAAATAAATGTTGCATTTTTTTCCTCTATGCTTGGGATAAACAAGGAAGCTTTCTACCTGGAAGTTAATTTGTACCAAAAACCCAAGGAGAACTCAGGAAGACCTCAAGCTCAGAAAATTGAGCAGGAATGGAATGCCTTTAATAACACCTCTCAAGAAAAGATGACTGACGTTAAGTTTAAAAAGCAGATAAAATGCTTTATAAAGAGAAATGGTATTTATTCTCAGTACAATGAATTTTTTTCTTTTACATACTCCAAATACATGGTTTTGTTTTATTTTTACAACTCTTGACTGTTATGTATTAAGCAGCAGTCTTCTGAGACAGCTGCTTCCTGGCAAACGGAAATCATAATCCATTGAATAAATACTAGATGAAAAAAAAATGCTGTATTTTCTCTATTGTTTCTTGGAAATGACTTTCAGTGAACTCAACAGCAAAATATTATCGATAAAATTAATAACAGATGAAGGAAAAATAAAGTGGAGGGGTAAAGAAATAAAGAATTTTACAGGTGAGATTTCCAGACAGAAAACTAGGCAGGAAAAAGGAAAATCAGGAAGACTTTCTTATCTCACAGCATGTGCAGAATGAAAGACTCTTGCAGCAGTACTTTAAATGTGATGAGAGGGAAGACAAGGAAGGCAAATCCCACAAGAACAGGAAAAGTAATGAAGAAAACCAGTTAGATTTGGACAGCTAGGTCCAGATGTCCACCCAGACTGTTACCAGTGATAACCTAATTTTCCCTCCCCTCTGCAGTATCCCTCCCCTCCATGCCTCATGACTTTCTGTACCCTCTCACTGTTATACTCCTCAGGTCTCCACAACCTCTTGGTCCTGTTGTGCCATTTTGTCTGTTCCTGACTGCCCTGGAAGGCCTGTGAGCTGGAAATACCTGCCCCAAGCAGGCCTGCTGCCACACCAGCAAGACACACCCACATACCTGCAGCTGCAGCTCCCTTTTTAAAAAGGTTTCTTCCATTCTCCGCCCCATGCTCAGACCATCCTATGCAAGATGATGTGCTGCTCTGCTCAGTCACATTTTTCCTCATTGATCCACTTTTTCTTTTAAAGCCCTCAACAAGATTACCAGGAAAAAAAATACAAGAATCCTGCTTTTGCAGTTTTCCTAAAAACCTTTTATTCTCTATGCCCCCTGCTATGCCAGGCCTTTGCTAAGTAACTAGATGTTCTTCTGAAGATAGCTTTATGCTTTGTCAGTACATATATAACTTTGTCAAAATTAGTGTGTACTTCCTCCCAAAATCTCCTTATTCTATTCTGGTTTGTTACTCATCCTCCTTCACGGCACTGCAATTGAAGTGTTATTTGGGGCAGGGACACAGTGTTTTCCGTTCTGTTACGGAAAGCTTACAAAGACCTCTGTGACTATAAAATAATAATTATCCCAGCGTTTATTGTTGGGGCAATGCTAGGGGACTGCAGAGAGGCTGGTTGCTTTAACTCCTGTAAGCCCTGCTTCTGGTTGTTTTCATCCCACAAAGGATTTGTTCAAAGGAGAGTTTTTGTGGCTTGATGCCACAGAATTATGCAACATCTTTAAAATGTGAGGCACAGGATGGATTTGTATTTTGTGAGCTGAAAATATGGGCTGTTTTCATGTACTGGGGATGAAGGTGGTTCAAAGAAATTGTGAAGCTGCCACAAACACTCTGTTACCATTTGCCTGTTACAAGCTAATGCTGAAATAGCTGTGGCAATGTTGTTGCTGCCCTATGGCTGTGTAGGCAAAGGATTGTTGCAAGAGCCAGGAAAGTGGGACACATGGTGCTGTAATACTCTGAGCCCACTGCAATCCACTTAAACTGGGGAAGTTGTGCAATTAGTTTAATTCAAAGTGATAATTGATCCAACTCATGAGTATTCCTAAAATAAAAAGAGAAGGAAAGATGGTTTGGTGCTAACTCTTTCTCAGCTACTTCAGGCTTTCTGGTTATCTTCTTTATATGTTTAATTAAATACATTTGAAGGACAAATCTAGAGGGTAAGGAGATTTTACAACTCCTATTGAAATTAAATGCAGCTGCACGTGTTCCTGAGGTTTTGAAAGAAATACATTTGTCCATAAAAAATACATTAGATGGCCATTAAAGTTCTAAAACATGACAATAAAAGCAAATACATTTATAATTGGGGCTGCCCCTCATTAATTAGATGAAGGCTGGCATCTCCTTCACTACTTAATCAATGCTTTGCTCTTATTTTCTACTTTTTAAATTTTGTCTTCATGTTTGTGTTCAGAGATCTTATGGATGGAAAGTACTATAAAAAAGCAAGCTGCTATGGCTATTTACCACGGCCTATTGCCGAGTCCTGAAAGCTTCTGTTTTCCTGGGTGTCAGACTGATTTGAAAGGAACTGCTTACATGAGTGAGAAGTTTTTGTCCTCATCCTAGCAAATTTCTCCTGGCATAAACATAGGGATTTGAGCCCGAGATTTCATCAGATCTGTTCAGGAACTCACAAATGCAAAACAATGTCCTGCCAAAGGCACAGAGTTCTGATGGTGCAAGGACAAAGCCCTGTGGTACATTATTTCTTTGGGAGACTTTATTGATATCAAATGGTATATTATAAAAAATGTTGGCAGTTCACACCTAAATATATGTTTCATTTCATGTGACTTGAATTCCAGTAAAATGGGTCATATTAGGGAAATTAAAAGCTGGTGATTAGATTGATAGGGCACAAAAATTAGATAAACTGATTGTTTCAGTAGGCATAAAAATTCATCATCTTCCAGACCTGGAAAAGGTACATAAAATCAGTGATGGCAATATGAGTATTTCTGTATAAACAGAAGGAAGTAATGCTGCAGCGTAGCAGTTACACAAACTAATAAGTCTCTGCAGACCTTGAAGATACTGATAGGATAAACTTGTTCGAACAAGCATAGTCATAAACATTGAGCGTGGAACTTGAGATATGCTTATAGGACGAAGAATGAGACCTTGGAAAGCATGACACTATAAATATTGTAGAGTTTCTGACATATAATCAGCTAAATATGCATTTCCTTTTATCAGCAAAGAGGAACTTCTATTACTATAGCTAAGAGACTGAATATAATCATTATTTAAGATCAAGGAAACTTCAAACTCTTGTATCTGCACATCAAAGAGACATTGACAGATGGGATAGAGCTCAAACGAAAGACTCAAGATGCAGAAAAATGTATTTTTCTTGTCTCTCCCAGTGTAAGTTATATGCTCCAGTTTCACTTGTGAACAGATTTAAGAACTGTCAGCAAGGAACTGAAGACTGAAGGAAATCATTCCTCTGTAGGATTCCCTTATTTCCCATCACAGTTATTTAAGTACTGTTCTTCCTGTTAAAAACAGCGATGCAGGAACATAGCCAAGAGGGCAGATCATTCAGAAGTGGTTCCAGACTGCATGACTTTTTGTCAGTATCTAGTCAGTATTTTAGTCAGCTCCCACAGTGCTGTCACTGAGCTGCACATGAGTTATCTCCTCCTTGAATAAAGAATGAGAAAGCATCAAAACTACCACAGCTGGGCAGCTGTCAGTAAAAAGTATTGTTGCATCCAATGGAGAAAAAGGAGGACATGAAAGTGCACTCACAACACCTTCCTTCCATCCTGCCCTCCTTACACTGAAAATCTTCCAACGGAGCCAAAGCAGTGGGACATAGAAAGAGAGGGGAGACTGCAGAGTGATAACATCATGGACAAATGTGTCAGGGAGAGAAGAAAGGAGGAAGAACAGAGAAGTGAAATCATGAAGGATGCTGAAGGACAGGAATAAGATGAAAGAAAATAAGGAGAAACAGTCTTAACCAAAAAATATCAGGTAGAATACCTCATATTGTAAAAGAGTTGCACTATTATAGTGTTATTAGCATAGGAAGAAGAGAAAATTATCTTAAACTGTTAGAAGTGTGTGACTTTGATGGAGTCCCTCATACCTTCCTGTCTCCTGCTGCTTTCAATTCTAACAAGGGTCAGGAAGCAATGAAGGGCTGAGGATCACAGCAAAAGAATGGATGTTCTTGGCTACCCTCATGCTTCCACTGCTCTCTTGGTCTCAGTTTGTTCTTGTATTTCCTCTGCAAGTCTGAGACCTCAACTTGGTGTCTCTACAGTGTTACACAAGTCACCCATCTGGAAGCAGCCTGTTGTGCAGGCTTCATTTTTTGTGAAGATCTGTAGAATATTTATACTCCTATCTGCTCTTACACCTTTACAATTGCTCTATAGAAATAGGTTTAGCTCTGTCTTTCATGGAGTTTGATCTTTTTGACTGTTTTTTTTTCCCCACTGCCATCTTTCACAGTGATGAGGTTCTATTTACAATACATACCAACATGTTTACTGTATTTATATGCACAGCAGTACAAGTTAGACATGGATGAGAACATATTTTCTGCTTTTGTTTAATGTGTCTTTTCTGTTTATTTCCTCTAATCCTCAAATTTGGTGCTACAGAATCATTTCCTTTACGTGAGAGATGTGGCAAATTCGGCCCTTTTCCACCACAATCACGAGCAGGACATCGATTTCCTTAGCTCCTATTCCTTTGTCTTCTCTTCCAAGCTTGCCTTCTGTCTTAAAACAAGCTCTGCATGGACAAAATCATTTATGCCTCCAGGTGGCTCCCAGTCCAGATTGTTAAGGGAAGCCCAACAACAAATACAGTATCTCTTCTTGTCATCCCTTCTGTTTATTTCAAATACAAAGCACTCGAGGAAAGACAAAGTGTCCATAGCAGGTGCAAAGGAGATTTTCTTCTGAAAGAGTGCTACTGGTTTCCCACCTCCTGCAGTCAACAGCCCCAAAGGAGAGCTAATAAGGGAAGTTAATTAGCAAAAGCAGAGGCAAGTGCTGGGAGAGAGAAGCCAGTGCTAGGGGAGAGAGAACTGAAGTGATTCTCTCTGTGTACATTTAGATGTTACCTATGTTCCTCATCCAGGTACCTCAGGTTCAGTTTCTGAAATTATGTGTTATATATCCTTGGAAAAAGCATCGGTGTCTCTGATTGTCGAGGACTGCGTCATTACTTTGATCTGAATGTCTGCACACTGAGATTGGCATTTCTGGCTTTGAAACTAAATGCACAGTCTAATATTTGGCACAGAGCTTGGAAAAAACTTTTCCAAATGACGGCTACACAATGCAGCTGCCTGTCAGGGAGAAGGTGCAGTCCTAGGGGAATTTCAAATCCTGACAAGCTGAGGATTCAGCTGGCATTGTTCTGGCTTTTTAATGTATTTTAAAAGTTGACTACTACAAGAAAAGGACTTGTCTCCTTGGCATACTGCTTTTGTGGTCACAACACAGTAGTCAAGGTAAGACATAGATACTATCAAGACTACAAAATACAAAAACATTCTCAGGCAAGTTCAGTTTCAGTAACAACGCATTAATGAAAAACAGAAATAGCTCTTAAGGAATCTTTTATGAAGAAAAAATAAAAATATTTGGAATTTAAAGTACTTCTTTCCTGCTTGTCATTAGTGTAAGTCCCATCAAGACTACTGAATTTACTCTGTGCTCTGCTGGTAACTGATCAAATGATCAGGTAACTCAAAATTCTTTCTAGTTCTATTGGCAGGCTAGTAAAACTTCAATTTCAAGAGTCTGGCAGCTGATTTCAAGACAATTCTCCTGGAGATGCCCCCTCACTTCAGGAATTCAACTTTCTATTGGATGTAACTAAGCAAAGAGTGGTGACCTTTCAGAGTCTGTGCATGCTCTGCCCATTTTACAAAAGCTTATTTGAGAAAATGTTTGAAAGGACAAAATAACTCCAGTGTTTTCTTTTTTGCTCCTTTACTAAAGAAGCAAAATGGTACAATATTCTACATTCAGTCATGTGCAAGACCTGTGGATAATGCTGAGATAGGATCATTGAAAATATTAATACATTATGCCAGACACTTTCATCAATGGTTTTTCTCCATTGGTCAAATGAAAACTTTCGTTTTCAACTCTCACATGTGTTACCAAGGCTAGTGTCATTTCAGAACCAGGGATAATTTGTTTCTAGTTCTAGTTCTCCAACATTCAAACACCAAAATCGGGGATAAACTGAGAATGGGCAGCAGTGTTCTTATCTGAAAAGGACTGCTCACAAAGAGCATTTCCAGAGTAGGGGAATGTTCTTTGCTTCACTTTTATATGGGCTTGCTTAATTAGATAGTAGGTCTTCCATCAGGATGTGATTTCTTCCTACATTGCAGACTACAGTCTGAGGAAGATGTGTGCCTCTACTCACAGCCATTCAATATAATCTGTTCAGTAGTCTTCATTCTTATGAATGCAGTTCAGTAGTCTTCATTCTTATGACCATCTGGTCAATATTTCTCTTCCTCCTTTTTAAATACACAGTTTACTGTGAGAGTTCCTGTGTTTGGCACCAAATATTAGTTGACAAATATTGCTCTACTGATGAATTATTCAATATGCTTCAGTATTGATTTCTACTTTATTCCTACTCTAGCATATGCAAGGCCAATTATTTTTGTACCAAACCTGCATCATCATCAAACTTAGGAGACAATACTTTGTCTTCTGTATTGGCTGGCGATTGTTTGCCATGGACCTTAACAGTCAACAGAGAAAGACCATGCTTTTATGAGTCAGTGTAGATAGTAAGAGTGACTTTTATTCAGTTGTACTGAAAAGTGAGATGTGCTATTCTGTAGATAAAAAAATGCTCATGCACTCTCTATTAAAATTCTGACTTCAGTTTTTACTTCAGATAACAGATGCAGCACAATCACACTATGTGTTTTCCTAATAGTTCAGTATATGATCTTCATTATTACTAAAGCTCCTTGCAACTTCTGTCTGAAATAAAGAGGCATCAGTCAGAAGGAAAATGGACAATATGTCCAAAAAAATGCTGAATACTTCGGAGTCTTGAGCAGTTTGGTCTAGTGGGAGGTGTCCCTGCCCATGGCAAGGGATTTGGAAGGTCCCTTCCAACCCAAACTATTCTATCATTCTATGGCAGGAACCAGTATATTCATCATTTTGAATCTAGCTTGTTGACCCTTCTTCTTTCAGCCATCGCTCCTGTCAAGCCGTTCAAAATACGGAAGCGATGAAAGGAAGTCTCCTGAGACTGAAAGTCTGCCATGAAAGACAAAGTGTAGTAAAGGAAATCGTATAGGAATACATACATATATGATGTGATGGCTGCTGTCTTTGGTGAGATGGGCAGAGGTGAGGTGAAATGGGAGGAAGAAGAATTTAAAATGCCTCAGAAAAAATGTACCTGGAATGCAAATGCTTCACTGGAATATATGAGCCGTGCAATTAAAAATATGCAGTCCAAAGGATCGGTCAAATTTACAAGCATACGTCTCTCACATATTCTCTCAAGTGAGGAAATTATAGCTGTAATCAGAGATGCACTATGACAGGTCTCTGATTTCTTGCATATGTATATTGTCTTGACAGTCTACTACCCTGAGCAATTTAAGAGCTTACAAGAGCATGCTTACCCATAAATGAGTTCCTAGACTAATTAACTCTCCCTTCACATGATTAATCGCTTTGCTGTAATTGGTAAAAACAGAAAAGAAAAAAAAAAGTAAAATTATGAGAAGTAAGCCAGTGTCTTTGAGACAGAGATGTCTTGTGAGAAACATACCCTGAGCTTGAGAAACCCACGTAACAGGATAGTCAGAGAGCATCTTTGAAAGCTATTGCCAAGCATAGGCAATGATAGTGTGAAGTGACTGCTCCTAGAAGATGAAACACACTTTTCAAGTGGTTTATTTGGGCAGGAAAGCTGTAATGTGCCTTATGCAATGTTTGTAGTTTCTAAAGTGATGCATATTTAAGCGCATGCCCTCAGTAAATACTGAACAAAGGGGGCTGGAAGCCACATGAGCTCCTAGTATAATGGCATTTTCAATCACATAATGGCATTTTCAATCAAAATGTCACTCTGCTCTTTCAGAGCAGCTATGTTTTCCTTTGATGACTGATAGCATCTATCTGCAAAGATTTGACCTATGTCCAGGAATCTTCCCTAGTGGTCCCCAGCTTACTAAGTAATTTCAGTACTATAATAAGCATTTTTAATGATATTCCCACAGAAATATTTTTTTCTGTTTCAATGTACAATTTCTGTCAGGGCCAGCTTTTTTATATCATTATAAATTGACACAAATTTAAGTTGAGTTTTGTCCTAAATTGAGCCAAAAGTTTTCTGGTTATTTTCTGAGCTGTTATTCACTGACTGAGATAATTTCTCACATAGTCCTTCCATAACTTCTCTACTCCCAAATACTGATGTCACAGTTCAGCAACATGCTTATAGCAAACAACATTTTTTCTGCTGAATTAAAGCAGTGATTTTATCCATATGAAGGTTTGTCTTGAATCCACAAAGAGCAGACATTGGAGCTGCAGTAAGAAGATACTGGGGCTTAAAATTACACACCAAGCAGTCAGTCAAACTGGGCCATCACTGAGCAAAAAGCAGTGATTAAGTCCCTCTGGAAACCGGCTACCAGACTCCTATGCAAAGTCACTGGCACCACTTAAGTGTCTTCTGCAGTCTACTTAATGTTATCAAACATTAAGGAAAATATTGAAAGAGGGAGAAATGACTGCTACCCTGGTTAATGTCAGGAGCCAGACCACTTCCCACCGCCAGTGCTTCAGCAGGTCTTCTGCCTGGAGACAAGTTTCATTCCACATGCAGCACAGACCATTAGTTTACACCTCCTATATGAAGCCCCCGTACACCAGAGTCTGAAAGAAGATTTCAGCAATCTAAAACCTGGATTAAGATCCCTCAGGAAGGCTGTCAGCCCCCTGCATCTGCCTCCTGAAAAGACTGTGTAAGTAAACAGCCCTGGTAGGATGGAAAGCTTTACTCTGGGCAGCAGAGACGTAAGTGCTCCATGAGACGGTGGAGCACCAACAAATCCCACAAGCTGCCTCAGGGCCACAGGAGGTGGTGCAAGGGTCTGGGAAGAACAAGAACAGGCTGTGGGCTGGCCTCATGGAAAGCAGCCAAGGACTACCATCAGCAAGGTCAAGAGTGGCAGAGTGGACACTGATATCTGGGGAAAACATGGCTTGAGGCCCATGGGAATTCCCAGTGAAAGGGCATGAAGGGATGCACAGGCATCAACAGCATCACCCTCCAAATTTTTTTGCTTCGTGCACTCAAATATCAATCTTAATACATAGCAAGAAACACAATTAGGATAAACTGTTTAACCTAGCTCTCACAGTTGTTTTTTCTTGTTGGTTTAGGGGGGATTTTTCCAGCAAGGTGATTTTACAACAAGAAAATTGAAACGGCAGAGTGAGAAATGCAAGAAATGTTACTGACGCCAGATAAAATATTTGAGTTCAGTTCAATTACCTAGATATCTATAACCTCCTTTCTTTTTACTGAGTGGATCATGAGATCTACAGAGAGTGTATAGATTTCAATGAATCAGAAAATAATTGGAATATTCAAGTGCTTCATATGTCTTCAGTTACCAGCATAAGCATCTCATATCTCATGTTGTTCTACAAAATGCAACATCCTTCATTAAAAAAAAAAGCAGCAGGTTTTAAACTTTGATCTCCAAGTTGTTCAGATAATCCAGAAAATCACTCAGGAGTGTGGTATAGTGTCCACTATACTGAAGTACTGATTGCTTCTGTGTTCACTGATGCCTGCTATTTAAAGCATTTTTTGAAAAAGCAAGCTGCTGTCCATTACTAGTGCATGACCAGCTTAAAGAAAAGCAGTCTTAAAACAAAAATTTCTGATTGTACAGATTGTGCAGCTGTTCTAAAAGAAAGTAGGTTTGGCAAATTGTAAACCGCAAGTGTTATGCAGCTAGGAAAAAATGGAGAGAGAAAAAAAACTGATCATGTCTCACTTAGTATTAATTTTGAACAAGACAAGATACTGCAGTGGATGGTAGTTACTGTTAAAAACAACTAATTACTGTTTAAAACAAACAAACAAACACAAAGAAACAAACCCCTAAAACTTCCAGAAAATAAATGTTATGTGATAAAACGAGGGAGGATGAAAATAACCAAGCCAAAATCATATCTTGTTGTGATGACACTTCTTCAATGTTACAGTGAAGGAATGAGGTTTCACCCTGTCCCAGTCAAGTTCTTTTTGGGCTTTCTTCCCCCGCCTCCACCGCAACACCCAAGAGTGATATCCTATGATCCACCCACTTGAAGCTGGAAAACCAGAGCATCACACCCATTTACCATATGTGTCATCTCCAATGGACTCAGCCCTCCTACAATCAAGGCTTCTGGAGTCTGTGCTCAGTATGATGTTGCAGTGGCTACAGGGAAGCCTCTTCAGAACATATCATGTATTTGTCCCTGGCAACATAACACAGAGCAAAGAGATTGAAATAATAAAACCTTTGCACTTACTATACTACCCAACTCCAGATTTTCTTCTAATTCTAACTAGCTGGGTATTTAAAATTACAGACAGACTATACCGTTTTCAAGACAGGCTGAACGTCAGATCTTTTGTTCATGACAGAATTTCTTTGTTCCAATGCGGATACTGTCTGTGGTAAGAATCTGTGTTACCACATGTGAGTAAGTAAATGTATGTGTATCAACATTTCCAATTACACGGCATATCTTACCAATACTCTTCAATAAACATTGAGCGATTGAATTAGAGTTGTTGCCAGATTTTTGGATACACGGTAGGAGCTCCAGGAAGAGATAAAGCTGCAGTTCCACAATAATCACCAAGTCTTTGACCTCCTAGAAGGTTCTAAAAGGTCACACTTTTCAATTAATATTTGCCCATAGAATCAGCATTAACAGAGTATTATTATAAGTGGAAATCTCCAGGGTTTGCATATGTATATGTGATAATGTTCCAGTAAAAAAAAATTATCCTAATGTCATATTTAAATTAATAGATAATGTCACGATTATTTGTAACTATTTTCTCTTTCCTGCCCCCCTCTGCTCACGGATGTTAATGCAGGAAATGACATTCCATTCTCTTAACACTTTGCATTTGTTTGGTGGATTTTGGCAATATCTCAGGAGTTCCGTACATTATACTCCAATTTTTTACAGCTTACATAAAAGATAATACGGTAGCTCCTTGAGGAGAATCTACCTAGTAGATTTCGCATGTACAGTAGAGTTTTCACTGCAAAGCCCCAGTATTTCAAGCAGTTGAAACACCTACAGGTCAGCTGTACTCAATTTAGCAGTAGCATGTATCATCACTAAAATGTGTGCCTCAAGATGTACCAGATCTACAGCCTAAGCAAACCACCCAGTTCTGGACATAAATGTCATTTTTTTGCTCTGATGTCTTTCACACATTATTTACAGAAATATTTTGGCAACAGTCAAAAATGCACATGTGACTTACGACTCCTAAATTATGCTGAATTCCTTGGTGAGCTTTTGCTCACTAAGAATGGGAACTCCTGCACTTTCAGCAGACTACATGAAGAATTAGTTATTTGGTTCCCTGTGAGGATTAATTGTTTATCAGAACTCCTAACAATTTTATTTTTTTTTTCTAGCTAATTATTTTAAAGTTGGCTGAAGGTGTAATCCTGGTATGTTGAGGGGGGTTCATCCTGACGTAAGAACAAAAAAGAAATCATACCCATTGCTGTGGAAGAAGGTTCACTAAGTGATTGAATAAATGGAAAGAGGCAGGAAATGAAGGTGCTATCAAGTCAATACACATGTACCAAAGAATGAGAGGGCATTACTCACATAGGTATGAATAACACAGTTTGATGTCTGTGCCATTTCACATTAGCCCAGGATGTTTCACACACACTCACGATTATGGAAATAGAAACAGATTGTGAGTCAGAGAAAAAGTTGAGTCAGAATGAATATGTGAAGTAAGTAGAAAGGAATGATCACAGCCATTAACTTTGCCTGTGAAAGGTAGTGAGGCAAGACCAGTCAAAGAACTGAAACAAAAGGGGCACCCAAAGGGCAACTGGGTGAAATTGCCAAGATGTGTTGACAGCTAAAGTGACAGGTATTTTTATTATCCATAGCGATTACATCTGCATGTTATAGAAGCTCAAATGACAGTTTAAGTAAATCTTCTGGGCACTTTTTCTTGACATTATTTACCTCTTCCCTTGTGTTCGTTATCTAAGACATGTTTGTACCTTGACTAAACAAGGTAAAATATAAATGTTTCCCCATGACAATATAGGAAGTCATGAGGAGTGCTCTCATGGGCTGTGTATCTGGAAGAGACATAGATATTTGACTTCTTGATATCTGATTTATTTCACAGAGCTTGAAAGAGCTAGCATGCTGCAGTTGTAAACACAACAGGGGAGATGTGCCAGAGAAATTTCCTGTAGGAAAATGAGACCAAAAAAAAATCATAGTTTTGTGTTTTGGCTAGTTCACAGATAACATTAGAGTATCTAGAGTATTCTGTTATTGTTGCTCTGATTTCCTGAAGGCCATGTTAAGAGACACAGGAATGTTAGCAAGATGATAGTTTTATCAAATGATACTTCGTTTAGTGTTTGGGGTTTGGGTAAATGGTTTTGTTAACAAAGATGTTTATTTCTCAACAAGAACTTAAGATCGTGTATTGTGCATACATACTTCTGAGCCTCAATAATTCAGCATGGTAGGAAAAAAAATCACCCTACAATGATCCTATAAAACTCACTTGAGAATTTGTTATGTTATGTATAAGTTTGGATTACATTGCAAAATTCAAAGCAGTTCAGATGAGCTGGTTAAAGGTACTGTCTTGCTCGAAAGACACGATTTGCAAAGACAGACAATCTCTTTATTTTGTCAATTTACTTCTTTGTGAAAACAAACAGGCTTTCGGGCACATAAATACTTGTTCAGTTCTGAAACAGCAGAAGCATTTTGCAAAGTTAAACACAAACAGAGAGCAAAACTCTAAGTTTAACTTTACTGTTGAACAGTAAGGCCTGAGAGAAAATGTTGCAGGCAGCAAAGGAGCACTGGGAGGACATGGTCGTGGATGGAGGTGGAGATTGTCTCCTGTGGGTCAGAAAGCAAAAACAGGTAATCATAATCTAATGGATATGTTCAGCTCATCATGACGATTACTACTTTACAATGGAAGGCATCGGCTTTTTTTCTGATATTTCCATCATTACAAAGAAATGCCATAAATCTTGAACAGAAAGCCTAGGTTCAGCCAGGTTTGCTGACCCAAGCAGGATGATGAACTGAATTTTTTATTATTTTTTTAACCTGACTCAACAAATTAATATATTTTTCAACTTACTGAAGTCAGACCCAGCACACACCTATGCATTGTTCCATAGTTATGACAATACAGAATAAGATCTTGACCTTGCAGACGTGTATATCTCTGAGCATAAGAACAGTCCTATTGATATCACTGGATTAATTATATGTTTAGCATGTGACGTAGTATTGCAAATTTTGAAGACTACATACAAATCTAGATCATTTTTTATTTTAGCAAGTTCAGAAAACTTAAGGGCTAATTTTAAATAAAAGCTCATTAGAAGCTAAAAGGTCATGATTGTCATCAAAATAGTAATAAAAAATACCTTTCAACAACACAGGCTCCCCTACCTCAATTGGCGCTAATTGAAAAGCTTGTTGACAACACCAACAGAAAAGCTGTGGACTGCATGGACAAGAACTCATTGTCTGATCTTGAAACAGCTTCTTTGACTGATTTATTGAAAGTGACAATGGCAGTGTGTGGACAAATTCAGACACTCTCTAGTAAATATACAGTAATTTCAGACTGGGAATCCCTCTGTGGTTTCGGCTATAGGAAATCCAGCAGCCACTCCAAGTCAGGAAGCCCAGGAGAGGTCTGCTCCAGAAGTGTTTCGGGTCTAGCTGCTCTACACTACTGAACATATACTGTGCACACTAATCAGTCCCAGCTGGCTGCCAGAAGAGGCTTTCAAACAGCTCCCCAGCCAAAAACAACAACAATAATAAAACTACATTAAAATTTTTCCAAATGCCAGCCCATGCATTAGTTTACGGTCTTTGCCATAGCATATGAGGCTCCATATGTTGTTTTTTGTAACGTCAACTTTGAATTCATCACTTCTTCCTGCACCAAGTCTCTTTTCTTCTGTGTTTTTCATTTTGTAGTACCAACCACATCTGAGATTTTCTCCGTCTGCTGCCTCACTTCTGAGCAGTGCTGTGCAATGTGACCTTTTGTATAACATAATCCAGGGTTTTAACCATCTTCTCTGAGATCCTTGTAAATATACAGTGTCTATCACCACTAAGTCTTATTCTGGACCAGGTACATTCTTCTGAATGGTAATATATAACATTTATATCTATCAGTAGTTTCCTCTCACATGCTTTGCTCTCAATGCAAACCAAATTTCCCGTTAGGGAACTTTTTTACCATCTGGTATAAACACAACTTGGAGCCCCCAACTCAACTGCAAATCAGACATTCCTGGAATCAGTACAAACACCAAATACACAAGGACCATGTATCATCAGAAACAATGCTACTTTTTTATCTTCTGATATCCCTTGTGGTCTGTTTCTTGTTTCGGGTTGCTCCCTTCCCTTCCCTCCCCTCCCCTTCTCCCAAGCATTCTTCAGAGAATCAAAGCAACCAGAGTTTTACTCTTGTTTTTCTTTTTGTGTTTTTCTTTTTTTAACAACACAGCCACCTGAGGTATAAGAACAAAGCTAATACCATGTGACATTTCTAAGAACACCTGCAAGGTAACTCATCCAAAGGTCGCTTCAACCTCTTCATAAAGAAGGGCCGGGGATGGAGTGTTTCTCTGTTGATCTTACAAAAATTGGTCATGAAATTATCTTTTCAAACTTATGTGAGTTTTTGTCATATTCTAAAATCCAGGAGGGAATAAGCTATTAAACAGGAAATTAAGCTTTTCTTTTTTATCGAAAAAGCAAAAATCTGAAAGTTTTTTAAGCTTTATTATCAAGCAAAAGTACAGTTGGACTTGATGATCTCAAAGGTCTTTCAACCAAATGATTCTATGATTCTATGAAAATGTGAAGTCTAAAACAGAAATTAACTAAAGAACCTTCCAAAATTATTTAGAAGTGGGATGCTCCTTTGTCACCAGCATTGCTAAAGTCTTGTGAGACTATCAGCTAATTCTGCTTATCATCTCTTGTAAATAAAATATCACACAAATGCTTTCTCTTCCTATAGCTGAACCAAGTGATTAATGGAATTCTGCTGTGCTCTTCGCCCTTCACTTTAATGAGTCATGCGGGCTGGATAATGGTGGCCTCTCATCATTTTCAGTTAGGGTTTATTTGAATACTTGTTAATTTTTCAGGGCCACTATAATCAGGATGTTACGTATTAAAGGAGGCGTGCAAGATTACAGCTTTTGACACTCTCTTATCTTAAAAATAAATTTAGTGATTATGATAAGATGAAATCATCTCCTGTTTTTCTCAGAAACATGGAAAATCTTTGTTTTTAAAAAAATAAAGAATAACTAGTCTCAAATTTATTCTATTAGGAGTTTTGGGACTCAATAACCAACAGAAGGATTTCTCATTCAAATGCTAATCTTCTCAGTCCATAAGCTGAGTGCTCTGGATTTCTGTCTGGGGCAAGAAGGAGCATGCACTGAAAAGCAGGCAGCCACTATGATACCCTGAGTGTCAAGGTAGCTCCCCAAGTCTTTCCACACCTGTGATGGAGAGCTGATGCATACAACAGCATGTGTCACCCTTCCCCGGCACAGTACCTGCAGCTATGCATTTGCAAGGGCAACCGCCCCTCCAATCTGACTCACACAGTTACTTCACTGGACTCAGTACTAAGGGTGAAAGGGCTGACAAAGGCATTTGGCACTTTGTATTCCTAGGAAAAATAGCAAACAGAAAACAAAAGCTCATCAGCCACTTCATTCTTTATGCACTTCTGAAAACCTAAGGCGCAGCAGGGAGTCAAGAGCATCTGTAGCCATGAGCTCAACCCTCTGTTGAAATTCATACCCTAGGAGCATCAAGCATCATTCATTGTTTTCTTTTGTAATCTTTGTACTTAATTACTATCAGACACCCTTCAAGCACAGATCTAATCACAAGCAGAATGTGCCTGCTCCTGTATTGGCCCACCTCCCACTTTGTGTCAGTAGCAAAAATGGGACCAAACGAAGTCTTTCTGTGACTTTGGTTTCCATGGTTGTCAAGGTTGGTACTTATCTCACCAAATGCAGATGTCAATATCTGCACAGCCCTGGGTGCTTCTAGAGCGCAATTCCTTTTACCCTGTGCAATGTGAATCACCCAGTGTGTCCATTGCTTGAAAAAGTGCCTTAGCAAGATGTACTTGTCTGAATAGCAGATATCTAATGTTTGAATTTTACTCAAACGGTTCTCTCCTTACCTTGCTTAGGATTTCCACCCTGCCCTCTATCCAGAAATTACGCTGCTTAGTTGGCAAGGTCAGTGACAGTTATAGCATAGCCATCAACAAGCAAACTTAAGTTATTTAAATATGCTTCAAGCAGAGCACTGTTATAAATCTGAAATGGTTCTTTTGATACAAATATTTGAGATGGTCACACCAGAGGCCTTACTTGTAAGGAAACTTTTTATAGAATAAGACAGTATTTTATTCCTTGCAGTATTTCTCCACTTAGAAAGAAACATATTTGCTTTTTCATATCTGCTGAAATGTTAGTTTATATCACTGCAGAATATGTTGCTGAAATTACTATTAATTGTACATTGAGATAAGTGTAAAATCAATGTTTGTAAAGAGGCTGCACAGACTTGTAAAAAGACTGTTACATGTTTTCTCTGTCTCACCCGTCCAATTTAGAAAGAGACTCAGGCCATGGATTGACTATGAGGTTTTGACAGTTATTCAGCTGTTTTGAACGGTTCTCAGAGATTATTTTCAATACACAAGTGAGGAGATTTTTGGCAAATATTTGATCTAGCTACAAAGGTGGTCAAGACAGATACACACTAAAACATCAGTGGGCTGATTCAGAGCAACCAAACACCTAAAGGTAAGCCTAGTAAAACTGCAAAGCATCCATAATAGAAGACTGCATGTGTTGCTCAATAGAAAATCCTTACCCTGCCTATTTACAGCTTCTTTTTATTCTGAATTCTGACTTTCAGCTAAAATGTGAACGTGCTAAAATTCACCAGGAGACAGGCATGGGTGGTTTTAATGAATGCTATCAGAGATACATAAAAGAAATTAGAGGATAGGTCTACATGCTGTAATAAAGCATAACAGACAGATTTAGCCCAAATTAACATAAGCAGATCTAGTTCTGGTAGTGCTGGTTGCCCCTATGTCCTTTTAGAGTTGTGCTTGAGCTGTTCAGCCTTGTGGAGAGCAGAGGTCTTTTCATCCTGACAGAGTACGGTTTAACATGAGCCGGCATCTCCAAGTGACACTGTGCTGCGTGATTCAGATGTAGCTGTCCACTTCAGTGTGACCCAGGTTTCTCAACTTGACCCTCAGCCATGCAGTGACAATATGCTGTGACCCATTTGCTCTCCACTTTCTGAAGCAAACGTGCACTGAGCAGAGCCTTCTCAGACCAGGATCTAGGTGCTCCAGCATATTTTTGCTTTAACTCTTGTTGCTGCCACTGGGAACCTTCAGGTGATTAAATAACACTCTGTATTGGTGTCAGAACCTCCAGCAAGGACTGGGCCATCTGAAAAATAGTAATTGCAGAGGCAAAGATGCACTTCACCTCTCCTCATACACACACAGAAATTAGCTGAAGTGCCTCTGAAGCTGTTGTACACAGCTTTGCGTTTTCTAACACTTGTTTATGGCCTTTATAATTTGGAAACAGAAATCCCATTTCATAAAATAAATGTCTCACAAAGCACATTTTTAGAATTACTTCACACTGCTACCAAAGTCCCCTTAACTGCATTTGGGTCATGGTTTTGCCTTCCTGTCCAAGTGTAGCTACTCCTGCCTGCTGGAAATGGTGGAAAAATGGCTACATCTGACAATCTTAGACAGAATTCAACCTGGCATTTAACTGCCTTCGGAGCTAATGGAGAAAGGGTGATATTAATTTTCACAGATCACATTCAGCAGACTCATCATAGTCCAGACTATGCTTTCATGACTCTACTACTGTTTCAAAGAAACGTTCCTCTTGTCTTTCCCTTCTCTAATTCTTGCAGTCTACCTGCATGTCTGACTATGAGCAAAGGCTGCTGAGAACAGAGGGAATCCATTGGACCAAGAGAGAGAGAAGAATTTTATGGTTATTTTTGTTGAACTGCTAAGATCTCTGTTCACCAGGGAAAAGTGGTTGGAGTCCAGAGATGAAAGAGAAGCTGCAAACAGAGGAGATATGCAAGGAGAGAGGCCTCCAGAGATACTTTTTAATTTCTACTCAGAGAACAAATTCATTCAGAATCTTTCTTCTACTGCTTATACAGAGCTCATGTGCAAAGCCCAGACAACAGAAGGACCCACAAGTCAAGGCACAGTGGCAGGCCACAACAGGACTGGAACAGTGGTGATAAGGTGGAATGCTGCATCCACAATTGGAGCATGGCTCTTGGTGAGTACAGGCTGATCAGGAAAGAAAAGCAAGGAAGAAGAGAGGAAGCAGTCACTCTCTGTGCTAAGGAGGTCTCTAGAATGAAACTGGAAGTCAGCCTCTAGCTCACTTCTTCCCATTCAACGTTTCTGTGACTGCAGTTAGAATCATAGAATCATAGAATGGTTTAGGTTGGAAGAGACCATGAAGGTCACCAAGTCCAACCCCCATGCCGCGAGCAGGGACATTTACAAATAGATCAGGTTCCTCAGAGCCCCATCCAACCTGACCTTGAATGTTTCCAGGAATGGGACATTTACCACCTCTCTGGGCAACCTGTGCCAGTGTTTCAGCACCCTCAGTGCAAAAAATATCTGCCTAATATCTAGTCTATACTTCTCCTCTTTTTGTTTAAAACCATTACCCCTTGTCCTTTTGCTGCAGATCCTGCTTAAAGTTTTTCCATGTCTTTCTTATAAGCCCCTTTTAAGTACTGAAAGGCCACAATTCCTCTCCCCTTAATTGTTTTCCTGTCTGGGAAGCCAAGCTGTTAGGTCAAGTTTAGCCTTTAGGGTGCCTGACAGAGCTCTGACTAAAAATCAGCACCTCTGACAGGGGAGGATAGGTTGTCATTGTCAGTGTTCTTGGGGAAGAGGGAAGAGTAATGGCTCATTTATTTTTCTATAAAAGTATCCACCTGCCTAGCATTACCTTGCACCTCACGTGTTTCTACAGACAGTCAGAACTGTGCTTTAGGAAGGAGCAAACAAACTGTTTAGCACCTGGTTGACAGCCCTCACACATTCTGGTTTTCTCAGGGCCACTGATGATCTCAGAGGTCTTTTCCAGCCAGATGATTCTATGATTCTATGATTCCTAGGCTTCAGCTACAGGTTAAACGTTGCTGTGTTGTGGTCTCTGGATGGGTTGCAGCAAGGTTGTTCAACAAATCCAACTGCAAAGTCCTGCACCTGGGTCAGGGTAATCAGTATCAGTACAGACTGGGGGATGCATGGGTTTAGATCAGTCCTATGGAGAAGAACTTGTGGATACTGCTGGATGAAAAATCAGACATGAGATGGCAGTGTGCAATTATAGCCCAGAAAGCCAACCGTATCCTGGGCTGCATCAAAAGAAGCATGGCCAGCAGGTCAAGGGAAGGAGACTCTCCTCCTCTACTCTGCTCTCATGAGACCCCACCTGGAGTACTGCCTCCAGCTCCCAGGTCCCCAGTACAAGAAAGACATGAACTTGTTAGAGTGGGTCCAGAGAAGGGCCACAAAATGGCCAGAGAGCTGGAACACCTCCTTTGTGGAGAAAGACTTGAAGAAGTTGGGTTTGTTCATCCTGGAGAAGAGAAGGCTCCAGGAAAACCTTATTGTGGTCATTCATGTATAAATGTGGGCTTATAAGAAAAACAGAGACTTTTTACCAAGGCTTGCAGTGGCAGGACAAGGGGCAATGGTTTAAACTAAAAGAGGGTAGATTTATATTAGACATAAGGAGGACATTTTTTATGTTGAAGGTGGTGAGCCAGTGGAACAGGTTGCCCAGTGAAGTTGTGGATGCCCCATTACTGGAAATGACCAAGGATAGATTGGACAGGACTCATCTGGTGGAAAATATTTCTGCCCATGTCAGGGGAATTAGACTAGATGATCTGTAAAGGTCCCTTCCAACCCAAGCCATTCTGTGATTCTATGACTCTGATTTCACAAGTGAGATCACAGTCTTTAATAAGAAAGCCATGTTTTTCAATTGAACCTGTTTACAGCATAGAAATAAATGAAAGGTAAGTAAACAAAGCAATTACTTTGTTGCTTTGAAGAAAAAAAATGCCATCTACTATGACAGAAATAAGAATCTTGAGCTGATAAAAAGAGGATTTATGTCATGGAAAATATTATGTTTTTTTCTTTCAAACTAAATTGAGCTCTAAATCCAGCAGTTATCACAACTGATTCCCTCCTTCAAAAAATACTTTGTAAGACTCCAAATTTTCAGCTCAAGAAACATCATTTTGAATCTTTTTTTTGAAGAAAACAAAGTGTATTTTGAAGTGATAATTTTTTCACTCTAAAACCTTTTTTCTCCAAAAATAACTCCAAGCAGCAATCCATGGAAATCTGTATCAATTTAAGAAATACATTTCACTAACCCACTCTTACTTCTATATACAGCTGTTCAACAAATGTTTTTTAACAGCTCTCATGGAGTCTACGTTGGGAGTTATGAGGAAATGTGTCTCTTCTTTATGTTACAATCCAGACAGTTTAATTGTTAGACAGCTTTAGCCACACGATGTACGTGGTGTCATTCAGAAGACAGAAGCTGAGGTATGCTACCCTCTATGTTTTATGTTCTCACTAAAACGACATAAAGGTGGCCAAATTCAATTAGGGGAGACAGATCTTACACAGTAGGATAAAGATTATGCACAGAACTCTTCTTTCTTTCCCAAAGGTACTCAGAAACTATAGACTAATCTTTTAAAATACATAAATATGTGACTATTAAATGCAGTGGTAACCACTTGCAAGAGTAAATCTTCTTCTTTAATGCTCATCTTCTCCTTGTGTATCAAAATGGGATAGTAAAAGCAGAGTGCATGTCTCCTCAATGAGAGGAATATTTTTAAATAAAGTTCACTAAGACTTTTACAGGGCTATAATAAAATGGTATTTTTAAACAATGTTTATTTTGCACCTTCTGTTCATGATCTATTAGTCCTGTACTGCACTCTGAGATCAAAATGCAACATTAAGTGGAAAGACTTGCCGCACTCCTTTCTACCTCAGTGAAAGATGTCTGTCTTTCTCATTTCCCAGCCATTACCATTTCGGCAGTGTCTTTACAGGATAACAAAAAAAAACCAACCCAGGAAATTTCTGACATAACTCCACTTTTTTTTCCCCTCTCCATCTCAAACAAGGGCCAGATACACACTCTGAAACTGAGTCATAGTCAGGGGCTTTTTGGTTATTTAATTACAGTTTTTAATTAATGTGAGAAAGCTTAACTGTTGACAAATTACAAGAGCACTCCATGCCCACAGAAAAGCTAATGCTGCAAGGAAAGCACAGGCTATCAACACTAGTTTGTAATCAGTTACATTTCAAAGAAATAGTTTTTCCAAATATCTTTGGGGGGGGGGGATTAATATAATCTTTGAAATTTAAATCATTTTTTAAGATCTGGATAGGGGCAAATTAGATAAGAAGGGGTGTGTGCAATTAAGTTAATACTTTGGAAAGCTCATATGGTTATAAGATCCAAATAGTTATCCTGATAAAATGCTGCCAACATTTTAAAGAGATGTACTGACTTATTTTTTACCTATAAATTTTCTTGTTGACAGATTTGGTAGGTGCATATTTCAGTGCTGAGCACTGGTAACATGATTCATCCAGGTTTCTGTACAAGTAACCCTAGATGCAGGCTCCGGTGAAGACTCTTGCACTGTGAATCTACTTTCACAGGACTTGGTCACACTTGCCTTGCTGAGCTGAGGCTTGGTATTGTTTTCCAGTCCATTGAAACAGGGACCAAAAACATCTGCTTGAGGTGGTGCCAGACCTATCAAGTCCCACACATGATCACCAGACTCATTTCTGTACTCCCCTTCACACCCACCAGCCAGGACTTCGGAGCAGCTGTGCCTTGTGCCTGGCTTCCCTGGGCAGTGGAGGCTGCACCACAGCTGGGGACAAGCCTCGCTCAGAAACAGGTGCTCCAGCAACAGCCTCTCCCACAGCACACGGTTTCCCTGTGCCATCTTCATCACATTGTCTGGCGTGCTCATAACATGCCTTCATCACCTAATGAAATGCCTGCCCCCGTCACTGGGCCCACTGCAGGGTTCCTGCACAGGACTTCACTAACTCAAGAGGTCTGCTGTGATGGACTGTCAGATCCTGTCTCTGCATCTCTTTACAGATTATGTGGGTTTGAACCATCAAACACTCTCGCTAACAAAGAAATCAATTCTCTCCATAGAGCCAAGTGGGTTTGTAAAATGCATTCTGAGTTGTATCAACCAGATGTCTTTATAAAGCTCCATGTGGGACCAACACTTGGTAAAAGAAATGGAGTTGCAAACTACCTTTAAACCTCTTGAAAAGTCAGCTAACCGTAAGGCTTAATGGTAGGCAACCAGAAAGGGGGTGTTATTTCATCCTGTGTATACAAATCTTCATTTCAGTGAAAAACGTCAACCAAAGAAATCTCTTTTTTTGGAGGGCCGGGGGGGGAGGGGTGGGCAGAGAAAGTCTCATCTATGTTTGCAAGAAGAAAGAGTCAAAATTCATGCACACTCCTTTCACACAGCCTTCAGGAGATGAGCCCAATGTGTTTAAGCAGGAAGTGTTCAAAGTGAGTCACTGCAATTCACTCCAAGTTAGATACCAGTGTTATTTTGAAAACCCTCCTATGGGATAGTTTGCCTCTTTGGATTCCTAAGTGTTTTTAGAAGTTTGCCTTGGTTTGCCTGTCATGTACACACAGTTAAGGTGAGGAATTATCAACATTTTCTAGACCTGTAAGTAGAAATGCACAGAAGTTGAATTAGTTACCCAGAGAAGCACACAGGAACAGTCCTGCTGAGTTAGAGCAAAAATCTACTCAGCACAGGAGACCACTGTGAACAGCGTCAGACTCAGGACAACTAACATGTCTTGAGTTGTATTTCCCCTGTCTTGCATTCACAGCTCCTAGCAACTTTTAGTGTAAGGATGTTTTGAGACAGAGTTGCCTTCAGTGGACCATGTTCAAGTGCCATCAACAGAATGCTATTGGCTGAGAATGGATCAGATTCAAATTTTAAGCCTCCTGCCTTGTAGGCTGGATCCTTGTAACGGATGTCTAAAGCCTGGAATCAAGTTCACTCTGAGACCGAAAACTCCTGAAGATGAAAGCATGAAACAACTGTTCCCTGAGAAGTCGGAGACAGAATGCAGCCTGGCTTCAGGGACACAAGGTTTTCAGATGGGCTCTCTCATAGAATTTACATTTTCCATCTGGAACCTGGATCTACCAAGGTGAAAAGAAGAGTTACAAAACCCCATAGAACCAGCTGTGCAGTTGAGTTTGGTATCTATGAGACAGAGCAATGTGAATCACTTATTACCATCATTACAGTCAACATGCTCCGTAAGAAGAATCACTGAGGGCTTTCAAGAGCACTTCAAGGTTTGCTTTGCTGCAGTATCTGTTGGAGAGGACTGCATTTTCCATTGTAATGTACTGCCTTCGAATTAATGCCTAGAAGGTAAAAATTTGTTAAGCTATTGTGCTATTATAATTCTAATGAATATTTTCCTTGTTGGTTACAAATTTCCTTACTGCTCTATGCAAGCAAAGAAAGGAAGGAGTTGCTGGGAGCAATGTCAGCTAATGACTAACAATTGAAAGTATCAATGAATTCACCTGCCGGGCATCACTCACTCATCAGATTGGTTCATTGACATAAAACACCCACTAGTGGTTAACAGTACTTTACTGACCCACTAAAAAGAAAAAGCACACTTGTATTAGTATTACGTCTTGCAGGACGTTTGTGGCAGGGGGAGGAGAAGGTTTTGCAATTCATTCCAAGAAAACCAATGCGTTTGCTTAAAGAAAAAAAGTCAGAGGAGCACTGGGTGAGAAACAGAGGACAAGTGGGAATGACACTGCAGCAGCACAGCTCCTTGGAAGCTGGACAACTTTACAGGAACATCTCTAGTTTAGCAAGTCAATGATGCAAAGCGCTAAGCATCTCTTGCTGCTGGAATTAATGGACACCCAAAATCCTAGAGGAGGAGAAATACTTCTAAACTAAAAACTCTTTTACTCAGCTCTTTCTTTTTGCTGAAGCAAAAAATCACCAAGTTCAAAATCAGTGAAAAGCTGATCCAACAGCTTATGCAAGTGAGTTTCTTGCCAAAAGGAGTGCTGGGAAAAATGAATAACTTAAGGAAAAATGGTAATAGAGTGGTAACATCTAAAATGATTTAACAATGTGTCTGAGCCCATTAAAAACATATTTTTTACTAGACTGGAGAGCTGAAACATGTATTTATATTTCAAACTAAAAAGCAAAACCTAAATGTCATCTTGGCAATTATTAAGCAGTTACATTTATTTCAAAAGAAACACAAAATATTAAAGGTTACATTTCTATACCACAACACAGTGTCACATAAAGATGCCCAGACTAGCCCTTAACACTGGATGTTGGAGAAGCATTTTGCCAAGCAAGCAAGGAGACTGTGGATGCAATATAACCTCCTGCTGCTTAGAAAGGGCAGTGAACCAAGGCAGGGTCATGCTGTGATGGCCAGGTCCCTTCTAGAATTAAAATCAGCTTGTAGAGAACTACCGCCAAAAGTTCTGGATGCACTGTCCTTTGTTACGTAATCCTGAAGGAGGCTACGTTCACCTAGGTGTTTTCTTTAAACTTCTTTGTGGTTTATAGAGGGGTTTGAGCAGTCTTCTAGACATTGTATTTTTTTTCCCCTATTTGCCATTATATTCCTCTGTATAGTTTATTCAGCATTGAAAGAGGACAAGCTCATAAAATACAACTGATGTCTGTCCAAGCTAAATAAACTTGCGTATTTCAAAAACAAGCAAACAGAAAAAAGTACCAAGTGAATGCATTTATGTTCTTGTGACAATCCACTACATTCATAAACTGCATATCTGGAGTCCCTGCGGGAGTACTGGCCAGGAAGCCAACTCCATCTAGGCTATGGTCTTCACCTTGACAGACACCCTTTCATCTCCATCTTCAATGTAAACTCCCAAGGGCTGCTAGCACAAACCTAAAAATAGAGACTCACTAAGTGAACTGGCTCCTTCATAAAAACATAAACATCTTGGGCAACAAAAGAGGAGGGAGTTGATTTGACTGATCACTTTGCAGCTCTCCTTGGCAACAAAGTCACCTGGACGGTGGCTCCAGCCTTTGGGGACCTGATCAGGGTCTTGCGTGCTAGATCTGCTGGAAGATGCTTGGATGCAAAAGAAAATTTTGACAAGAGGAAAGACTGTTAAAAGGAAGCTGCTTTAGACAAGGGGAAATACAAGAGTTAGGTGGATAAGCTAAATGAGAACAACAAAAAGCTAAATTTTATACGTATTTTCATACTCATTTTTAATACAATTTTTATATTTCTGCAAAAGACAGCCATTAATTTTCAGTGCACTCCATGACTAGTCTTCACACAGAGGTTTACTCTTTCTGGCCCTTTCATTTCCTCCTGAGATTCTGACAAGAAAACCCACTGTTTGCTATAATCTCATCCTTTTCCCCAGCGTGACTCCTCTTGCCTAAGCCCCAAAAACTAAAATCCCAAGGTAACTTGGTTAGAAGTTGAAGGAGGAGTAATAATCATGGTAAAAGCTAATTCTCCTGATTACACCCATGGATTTCCCCCACTGTTGGTCCTAGGGTCCTCTGAAAGTCAACATCAGATGTAGGAAACCTCACCAACAACCTCCCTGTAGAGAAGACCCACCTCTTTTTCCCAGGCATAACTGCAGGCAAATAGCTAATATCTAGCCACAAATTTTTGCTAGCATCCAACTTCAAAACACTTGAAAAACAGAGACAAGTGATTGAGATAGATTTCATTTCTACAATTAAAAAAAAAACAAGTCCTTTTTCTAGATGTACAGGACTTTCCATGTTCACTCTGACCAAAAAACATCTTGTTCACTGTCTGCAAAGATGTAAGGATGTATTTCCTTTTGGAAGTGGTGTAGCAATGCTGTCCAGCCCCAGCTTCTTCCTTTTCTTGCTTTTCACAGTTAGCTTCATTCATAACTGGCAATATTAGATTCCCTTTGGAGGGGACAGTTAATGTGATTGGAAAAAAAAAAACAAAAACAGCGCTGACAAGTACAGCCCAAGGACCTAACAACATCGAAAGCCAGCGGTATGACAGAAATGTAGGCAGGTCATGCTTTTAGGAGAAAAGTAAAAAAAAAGTAGGTTTTCATGAACTGTGGAAAACAGCAACGTACCTACCAGCTGAGGACATGTTATATAGTAGGGAGTAATCAATAACATGTCAGATATATTTGTCCTCCAAGTCATATTTTCTTTTGTGCACTTTCCTTCTGTTTGTCGCAGCATACAGACTGCTACAGGCTACTTGAATGTTTTCTTGTTGCGTCTTCCTATTTTCACAAGATCATTTCAGCAGAGGCATTTCCACTCTCAGCAAAAGCAAACTGTTCCTGTTTGTATCAGGCAAACCAGATGGAGAAAACAAATCATTAATTTATGACTCAGAAAATACATTCTTAGGACTTTGTATCACTCTATATGTCTTTTTAAATTTATTTTTTCATGACATTTACAAGCAGATAGGAAAATAAAATTAGAAATAGGAGATTCCTCACAGTGCCAGCGTGCTGTCCTCAATCCTCAGGCTGCAATTACAGAGCATCTTCCGCCAGCAGCAGCCTCAGGTAAAGCTCTTCTGCTTGCTCCCTTATACTCCCAGCTCCCTGACACTGGTGGGTGTAAGGGATCAGGACTGCCTGGTGGGGAAGGAGGGGCAGTGACGAGCATTTGAGGACAGCAAGACCTTTACTCAGCCAAGCAGCAACAGACCCACATGCCTGGCCACAGCCTTGGCCAGCAGGGATTGGTCTGGTCCAGAAATCTCATCTCTTTGATTTAGGATGGTATCGGACAGCAGATGACCTTTCCTTCCTTGTGCTTCTCTGCCAGCCTCAATGGAAGACAGGCACTACTTTAATTACCCTGACACAAACATGCCCGGTTGTTTCCAGTGTCTGGCATCGTTTGGGAAGGAAGCCAGGATTTTCACCCTCCTGTGAACTGGCCATGGTTAGTGCTTCACACAGATCCACCAGCAGTGCCCTGCAGGCAAGGGTTTCACCTTCTTGGTGGTAGGGCCCTGGGAGCGAGTTTCTGGTGTGAATGCCAGGCACTGTGGGCTGTGGAAGGGGTCCCGTTAGCCTGTGACAGTTCCACAGGCGTAGGATCACTCCCTTGCAAATAGGATCTTACACTTGCAAGATTTCCCAACAGCTTCAGGAGGAAAGGACTGATCAGAAATATTGCTTGTCAGGCTTTAACAAGGCGGAAAGCCTCTCCACCTCCACTGCTGAGTAATTCCCACAGCAAAAGTGTGCTCTTTCTCTCTGCTCCCAGAACTCCTCTAACAGCGTCACACAGCATTTGTGTATCTCCTAGTGCTTTGGATAGCCCTTCTTGGTTTTTTAATGGATCTCTGTGCATCACGGTTTTTAATCACCCGATTCATTGATAACGCTGACACAGATATGAGGTTATGAAGGTACTTACTTGGGAAACTGGATCTGATTACTTGTTTTGTTTGTAAAACTGCTCAAATTATGGGAACAGTGACAGGGTCTAAGAGGGCAATTTAATTTTTTTAAGTCAGATGAAGCAGTTGTTGCTTTTAGTTAATTGTCAACTCTATTTTTTCAACACTAAACAGAAAATAAACTCTATTCTATTCCCCATGATGAGCCAATTCCAATTAGGGTAATTACCATGGAATGATTGTAGACTACCTATGGTTAATTAGGGCTCCACTGTGTGTTTAGAACACTCCAGCAGTGTAAATATTTTATGATAACCACAGCTTCATACACTGTTACCACTTAATTTAATATATTACATCATTGTTATTGTGAAGCTGGGAATGAAAAGGAGGCAAAACCTTGAAACATGGTGGCAAAGGCTGCACTGGGCTCTTTCCCCAGAATTTAGCCACCCTGACAGATAATGTCATTATGCTGAAAGATTCCCCTTTTTCAGGTCATCTTATCACAGTAACACAAGGCTGGAAAAGACTTTTGAGATCATCAAGTCCAGCCTATGACCCAACAGCAACACTTTCTCAACCATCTAAACCATGGCACTAAGTGCCTCATCCAATTTCCCTTTAAACACCTCCAGGGACAGTGACTCCACCACCTCCCCAGGCAGCACATTCTAATGACCAATCACCCGTTCAGTGAGGAATTTTTTCCTAATATCAAGTCTAAACCTCCCCTGACAAATCTTGAGATCAAGTCCTGTTGTTCTGTCACCTGAGAGAAGAGACCAACCCCTGCCTGACTACAACCTCCTTTTAGGTAGTTGTAGAGAGCAATAAGGTCTCCCCTGAGCCGCCTCTTCTCCAGGCTAAACAACCCCAGCTCCCTCAGTCGCTTCTCATAGGGCTTGTGCTCCAACCCCTTCACCATCCTCGTCGCTCTCCTCATGTTCACTTATGTTCACTGAATCTTATGTTCACTCAGCAGGAAAAATAATTGCACCATCATCAGCACTGGGATTTGAATTTCTGAGCTTGACAGTGAGAAGAAAAGCAAAGGGAGCCAGGAAATAGTGCTGGGCCCAGTCCACCTCTTGTAGCCTTGTCTCTACAGGGCAGAATGCTGCTGAGTCAGTAGGCACCTGTGTCCCTACTCCACTAAAAAGCACATTGTCAAACACAAATAATCTTACCAGGATGAACCAGAGAAAGAATGACAATTTTTTTTATTTTCTTTTACAAGTTTTACTTGGTATGAATTGTTGCCTGCTCTCCTTGGAAATGTGATTGGTTTTCATTTAGTCATTATTTCATCAAAAGTATGACATCATGATTAGGAAAAGAGAGTGAAAACAAAGGTTCAACTTCTGGAGAAATGCACAGGAAATTCCACCTGCAATCAGAGCTGAGATCAGGAACATAAAACCCACAGAAACCACTCAGTTTGCAAATTGGCCATTCAAAAAATTGTCCTGTGTGCAGAAATTAGCATTTAATAGAACAAAGAAGGTTCATTAAAGCATGTCCATGTGTGGGGTGTGAGCAAGCGATTTAGTTTGCCAGTAGTATAGCGTGATCTCTCGACCTATTAAAGCCTTTCACTAAACATAATGAAGTTCAGAATCTCCACTCCAGATAACAGCAAAATTTTTAAAAAAATCTTCCTTCCTCTTCACTATTCAAGAAAATACCCGTGTTTAATATGGGTTTGGTGTGGGTGTTCATTGTAGTCTCTGGCTTTATTATTATTTTATGATAAAATACTCTCATTCATCTGTAAAGAAAAATTATAGTCAAAATCTTAGTGGATAACCTTTCTAACAAAACAGCCCTAACTGCAGCAGCTGAGTTAATAACTCTCATAGCCAGTCTCCTTTAAGATAACCTCTCATTCAAGACACAGTTGAGACAACCACTTATTTCCTTCTCCACCTAAATTCTTCTGTTTTCTGAATAATACTACAACTCTTTTGGAAACATTCTGCTTGAATCCCTCTGGTGTTCTTCAGAAGAGAAAACTAGTTTTGCAGCACAACAGGTGAAATCTTCTTTGTATGCTAATACATCTTCCCCCACTCATCATCTTCCATTGACTTCAAGCCAGGACAATAAATCAGATATGTATTATTATTAAATTCCTGAAAATAACTCAGCAGTTAGATGATAAGAATTATAGACATCCATGAGAACAATAATGTTTTATCATGCTATGCATCTATCTGCTGGACTGTAGAAACAGGGAAACCAAACGTGCTTCATCTGCCTCATTTTCTGTGGAAGCAGGAAAAGGCTGGGAGCACTGTCAGAAATTCACATGTCGTCTTGAGACAGCCCCAGTAAATTTCCTGACCCAGAAGTGAGGAAGCGATTCCAAGTTCCCTATTTAGACATAGCCTCCAGGTCTATCCCCAACATGAATTACTGTTGGTGACAAAAGCACAAGTCTGTGTGCATTCCCTGGCACCCTCCCGGTGAACCATTTCTTTCTAATGTCTATGAGGTCTGACACAAAAAAGCCCCAGACTCACCAGGAGTGGGAGGGGAGAGTCAAAGAGAGGATTATAGAACATGTTCTAACCTGTCACGGGGAGAAAAGACGCAACTCGACTCCTTCACTCAGTACGTGTGAATGTGTGTTCAAAAAGAGATGTTTTCTTATCCTTGGTCAGAAAATGTTGGTGTGCACCAGCCCACAATGCTTTGTGAATTTTGAGCTCATAACAACATCGCTGTGCTTGAACACATATATGTACTTGAAGATCTAAGTGATGGTGACCTGAGCATGACGTAAATGCTCTGGAATAAGGGGTGGAATAGGCTGTTTTCGACTATTATGGAATAGCATTAAAAGACTTGAAATCATGAACTGTATTGTATTGTTAAATTACTGTATGCTTTCAGTATTCGAACCATGACAGAGTATCCACTGTGCAAGTTCTAGTATTCCTCTGGTTTGTACTTCATTTAAGAAAAAAATGTTTTCAAAAATCCAGTTAGCGTTGCTGCCAGCTTGTATTGCTCTTAATCCAGAGATCTCGCAGGTAATTACAATCTCATTTCTTCAGGACTTGACTGAAGGCCAGCTGAGACACTGGCATTCTTAGCTACTTGCTTATTGCCAAGAGGCAACGGCAAAAAAATTGCAGTCATTTAAGAAGCTGTGCCAAAGGTGAACAGGAGAGGAGCTAAGGTTAAACGGCTGTCCTTTTCAGAAAAAACATATTGCAGGAGAGGCGTGCTGCAGGAAGGCAGAGCTTGAGCAGAGGGGGTCATGGCTGAGGCATCTCAGAAACTGACTGGTAAGTGAGATGGAGCCCCAAAGCAAACACCTGCGGTTGACCCTGAATTGACCATCATCACCCAAGCCTGCCAAATTACCGGGAACACGCTGTTCTGCTGCAAAGTCCAGCAGCTCAGGAAGCAGCTTGCTCTTTTTTTCTCTTTCCTTCAGGGCTCACACCTTGCATAAATGTGGATCTAAACTTCAGCTTCTGAAGGTATTTTATTAAATTGGTATTTCTTGCCTGTGAACTGTAGCAACTGAGTGAAATATGTTTTATTTTCAATGCCAAAGAAAATGAACAGCTGCATTAAACACTTGCAGCTCCATCTTGATTAAGACTAACTAAAGTTACCTGACAGTCACGTTTCTCATTTCCACTCCCCAGCAGAACTTCAACATTAGTTGTTTGCCAAGAGTGAAGTCTTATTTAAATAAGCAAGTGATAAGTGATTTATTTCAAATCTAACATTAAGAATTCTTACAAGAAAGGTGGAAGCTCATGGAATAAAGATAAATCCACCTGATCTAATTGCATTTCCCTTTCTTGAACTCATTCTACTTTTTAAAAGCTTAAATCACCTCTGAAGGAGAAAAATAATCAATCCACACACGTCTTTGAGGCAAGGCAGAATTATTTTTAGATTTCACTTTGTGGCTAAAGCTAAAACATATTGTTCTACTCTGAGAAAGCATTCCCCAAAAATGGCTTCGCACAGGTCTGCTTCAGTGAATTTATCAGCTGTTCATCTCTGAAAAGGCAGGAACAATAACAGTGAATTAAATTTTGAAGACTATACCTCCTTTAAAAATTATTTTATGGCTACACCATAGATAAGGTCCAGTAGACAACTGAAAAGTTAGTTATAATCTCAGAAGAATAACTGCTGCATCCCGTTCTCTTAAAAATCAGGAGGAAGTAGATAATGGAATAACAGCCATATGGATATACTTTTGAAGGACCTGAAAAATACAGCAAAAGATCTCAGAAAGGAAATATTTATACATGGTAAAGAAATGCTACACAAGAGATTTGGAAAACAGCCAGCTGTCATTACTAAGAAACTATCAGATCCTATTCCTAGGCAAATTCCTCGCTAAAAGTGAGTCACAGATGAAGGGATTACACTTATTTGAGATCTATAAAGGAGCAAGGGAGACAAAAAGAACAAAAATATGAGCCTGATCCTGTTTCATTTCATTTTGGTGCTCAGAGCAATACTAGAATATAAATGCAGGGGGCAATATGACTTTAAGGTACTTGCTAATTCTATTAAAAGTAACTTTGAAAAGAACAGAAAATGAAAGTGCTAGAGAAAATAGAAACTCAGCAAAACACAAGTCCCATATTCTGTATTTTCCCGGTCCGTGTATGCCAAGTGAGTGACTGTACCAATTCATCAGCACTCTCCACCATGCACTAACTATTCACTCTATCTCAAAAAATACCCTGGTCACACTATAGTTCCTTCAGAGATGCACCCAGGAGTAACCAGTTCTTCACCAAAGGTTTCCATTTCATATCTGATGCTCTTTAGCTCCATTTTCAGCCACCTTTGACATCCATGCTCTGGAGGCACTAAACCTCTTCCAATCTCTTCTCTTAAGGGAAGTCAAGTCCACAAAATGCATCTTTCTCCCCCAGAAAAAGCTATGGCCAACACTATTGAGCACAGAAAAACAAGGCAATTACATACGAAGTTGGAGATACGGCCTGTAGTGGACTTTATATACAAGCTCTGCCAACCCATTCTAATGAAAAGGGGAGATAGTTGATGACTTACATAATGTCTGCACCTCCAACTGCCTGCGTGGCTTATCTTGCCAAGTACTTGGAGCTGTTGAGCTATTGTTTTCAGAAGAAACGATGTGGGTGAGCTTTATACTTCTCCATGTCAAGTGAAACATTTCCTTCACTCTCCTCTAAGTCATAATATGCTCTGGCTATATGGTCAGACAAAGTGAATGGTTTTTGTCTTCCAAGGATCTTTCTATTTATGTGTCTTTCTGAACTTTGCAAATGCTCTATTGCATTTCAGAGCAGATGCCAGTGTAGACCTCTACAAGCATCACATCATTATTTCTCAATTACACAAACCATATTACTGAAATTGCTTGCTTAACTTTATTATATCCATAATTTTTTAAAGGGTTTTTAATTATATCCCCTGCTGTCTTAGGTATCCAACCTTTTATTAGGAAACAAATTTATAAAATTAATTTCACATCAGGCTATAGCAGTAGTTGTATTTCTCAAAAGACCAAAAAGAACAGGATAATTTTGTCTGTACAGTAAGACATCAATACATCAAAATACAACCTCAGTAAGCACTGCAATCATTCTTTCATTTTAAGAGAGCGAAACTCTTAAAATAGGGTTTTAAAAAATCAATGTAGTTTCTTGGTATTTTAATGACTGTTCCATATAGAAGAAAGATTCCGTAAACACTAGAGTAACTCAAATGAAAAAGTGTATTCATATGGTCTAAACAACTACCAGAGAAGAAAGGTTTTTCTAAGGCAAAGGCTCAGGAAGATGCAATTTCCATGAAATATGATCACATCAAGGAGCTACAGCAGAGCCACAGTAGACTTTATTATGAATAACCTCACTTAGACAGACCTTATAAAAAGAGAAAAAAAAATAAATTAAATGCTTTTTCTATCGTATTGAAGATTGACAGCACAAGAGTAAATAATCCTCCTCAAAAGTTAAAGGTGAACTGATTTCAAATCTAATATGCCTGCAGCAAAATAGCTTTGTTGATTATTTGCTACTGATGCACTTTTCTTGAGCTAAAGACCATATTTTGCTAGTCATAGAATCATGGAAGAGTTTGGGTTGGAAGTGACCAGTAAAGGTCATCTAGTCCAATCCACCTGCAATAAGCAGAGACATCTTCAAATAGATCACATTGCTCAGAGTTCCATGCAACCTGGACCTTGAATGTTTCCAGGGATGGGGCTTCTGCCACCTCTCTGGGCAATCTCTTCCTGCACTTCGCCACCCTCATTGTAAAAAAATTCTTCTTTATATCTAATCTAAATCTATCCTTTTTTTGTCCTGTCACAACAGGCCCAGCTAAAACTTTTGTCTAAACCGTTGCCAAGAAAACTCAACACACCATCTTTCTTATAAGCTCCCTTTAAGCAGTGAAAGCCTGCAATAAGATCTACCCAGAGCCTTCTCCAGATTGAACAAGCCAACCCTCTTTGCCTTTCCTCACAGGGGAGATATTCCATCCCTCTGATCATTTCTGTTGCCCTCATATGGACCTGCTCCAACATGTCCATGTAATTCCTTTGCTGAGGGCTCCAGAGCTGGATGCAGCACTCCAGGTGGGGTCTCACTGGAGTTGAGTAGAGGGGCAGAATCACCTCCCTTGCCCTGCTGGCCACACTTCCTTTGATGCAGCCCAGGAGACATCTGGCCTGCTTGGCTACAAGCACACATCATCGGTTCATGTCCAAATTCTCATTGAGTACCCTGAAGTCCTTCTCAGCAGGGCTGCTCTTAATCTCTTCATCCCCCAGCCTGTATTGATACAAAGGGTTGCCCCAACTCAGGTGCAGGATCTTGCACTTGGCCTTGTTGAACCTCATGAGGTTCACACGGGCCCACTTCTCCAGCTTATCCAGGTCCCCTTGGGTGGCATCCCATCTTTCAGGCATGTAACCTCACCACTCATCTTGGCGTTTGTCTGCAAACTTGCTGAGGGTGCACTTGATCCCACCGTCTGCGTCATTGATCGAGATATTAAACAATACTGGTCCCAGTACAGACCCCTGAGGGACACCATTTGTCACCAGTCTCCATCGGTACACTGAGCCAATGACCACTGCCCTCTGGATGCGACCATCGAACCAATTCCTCATCCACCAAACAGCCCACCCATCAAATCTATATCTCTCCAATTTAGAGAGAAGGATGTTGTGGAGGAAGGTGTAAAAGGCCTTACAGAAGTCCTGATAGATGATATCCATAGCTCTTCCCTTGTCCACTGATGCAGTCACTCCATCATAGAAGACCACTATGTTGGTCAGGCAAGACTTGCCTTTGGTGAAGCCATGCTGGCTGTATTGAATCACCTCTCAGACTTCCCTGTGCCTTAGCTTCTAGGATGATCTGTTCCATGATCTTACCAGCCAGAGAGCTGAGGCTGCATCTCATCAGGTCCCATAGACTATGTATGTTCAGTTTCCTCAGGTCACAGACCTGATCTTCTCTTAAAGTGGGAGGGTCTTTGGTCCCACAGTCCCTGTCTTGCAGTCCATCTACTAGAGAAGTGTGGCAAGAGAGGTTGCCAGAAAAGACTGAGGCAAAAAACTTGTTGAGTACCTCAGCCTTCTCCTCGCCTATTGTTAGCAGTTTGCTAGTCTTGCTCATCAGGGTGAGCTGTGCTTTATTTGGCATTCCTTTTCTGGCCAGCATACCTGTAGAAGCCATTATTATTCTTTGCATCCCTTGTCGAGTTCTGCTCCTACCACACCTTGGCCTTCTTGACCCTATCCTTACCCAACCGTGCAGCATCCCTACACTCTTCCCAGGACCTATCCCTACTTCCACTGCCTGTGTATTTTCTTCTTGCCCTTCAGTTTGACCAGCAGGCCTCAACTCAGCCACATCAGTCCCTTGCCTTCCTTTCCTGAGGGATCAAGAGCTCTTTGTGCTCCATGGAAACCGTCCTTAAAGATGTGTCAGCTCTGTTCTACTCCCTTGTCCCTGAGTGCATCCTAGGGTTTCCCAGGGGATACTACTAAGTGCTTGAAGAGCTGGAAGTTTACTTTCCTAAAATTCAAGGTCCTGAACCTGCTCTTGTCTTGACCCATACCCCTCAAAGCTATGAACTCCACCAGTGCATGATCACTTCAGCCTAGGCTGCTTCCAATCTTGATGTCACTATGACTTAGTTTTGATAAAACATTAGAATATTAATCAGATATTAAAAATATTTAATTTAAAAAATTGTATAGAAAAAGACAACAGTTCTCAGGTACGAATATATGTATAAACTGAGCAGAATTAACAGTAACCACCACCAAAACCGTACAACCTTTAAATGGATTGAGTCCTGTATCCCAAATTCTGCGACGCAGGTCTCTTTGAGGGTGCGGGGGGGGGGCGGTCGCCGCTGCCGCAGCCCCGAGCCGAGAAGGGAACGAGGGAAAAAAAGAGGCGTGCGAGTTCTGCGGGAGCTGTGTAAGATCAGATGACCGATGCTGCTTCCTCCAGAGACTGTAGAACCCCACGGGGCACACCTCAACTCCTGGCCGCTCCTAAGCTGCTGCTCGCCAGTAGCTGCTCCACGCCGCCTCTCCGCTCCTCCCCCGAGGAAAGCGCGCGAAACCGAACAAAGAAAAACCAGCTCCCCTCCCCAGAGGCGGGAAAGAAAGAAAAACAAACCGATGTCCGGCACCGTTTCCCCGGAAACGGCCTCTCCCCGGCCCCCTCGTGTTCCCTTTGTTGACAATAGGAAGGAAAATTCCTCGGACAAATTCAAACCCACAACACACTAAATAGCTCACTTGCATTGGTAATCATCAGATTCAGGATTGTGTCCCCTCTTGTAGGGCTCTCTATTACCTGGGTTAAGAAATTATCCTCAGTGCACTGCAGGAACCTTCTGGATTGCCCACAGCTCGCTGTGCTACTTTTTCAGCAGATGTTGTGATGGTTGAAGTCCCCCAGTAGGATGAGAGCCTGTGGGCACTAATGCCTCCTGTAGCTGGAGTAAGAAGGCTTTGTCAAAAGGCTGCCCTTGATTGGGTGGCCTGTAGCAGACACCGGCCACAAGGTTCCCGTTGTTGCCTCGATCTCCGACTCTTACCCATAAGCTTTCAACCTGCTCATGGCTATTCTAGAGACACCTCTTAACACTGTGCATTGCTTGATGTAGAGGACAATCCCTTCATGCCTTCTTCCTCACCTGTCCCTTCTGAACAGCCTGTAGTCATCAATAGCTGCATCATGGGATTAGTCCCACCAAGTTTCAGTAATGGCAACCAAGACACAGCTCTCCAGTAGCACAGTGGTTTCCAGAACTGGCAAGATTTTCCCATAAAAGAGAACACTTACATAAACTCAGTTTGATTACTCGGAAGAGTCACACAATAATATCAGTATCTTCACCCATAGTTTTAAGGGAAAGAGAGACTTTCTTCCAGTTATATTTAAATTCAAGCTCTATATGATGCAATTTTAAAAGTTTTAGGTAGTTTCAAAGTAGCTGGGATATTTTAGAAAGGAAAGAAATCAGTGAAGAAGCCAAATAAGATATATTAGGCAATCTTGGTTTATTGCATTTCGTCTTTGATAATCCAGTAATATATATATGTCTTGTCATTACTATAAAAAGATTTCAACACTATCAATTTGCTACAGATCCCCTCTTGGAGTGATGTTTTATTGCCAACACACTCAGCTGATTGATCAGCTGACAGCTAACAAATTCAGGTTTCTCCAAATGAAGGAATAGAAGGTAAATCAGGGGATTAGCTTTAAATGATTCTTCTGGAGTTCCTGTATATATGAGTATTTCTCAAGTGTATATTTGTGCTGCTGAGGCTTAGTTACCTGAATCACATTAATCTTCTACTGTTCTTTCTGTGTTACTGCAAGGACAAGTGCAGACGACTGCTCCAACATGAAATATGTAAGAAAAACTCTCTGATCCCAGTAGTGAGAACCATGGGATTGACAGAAAGAAGTGAGCTGAACTACCTGAGCTCTAGCATAATTCCCAGGGAGGCTGTGAGTAACGAACTGGACAGTCAAGCTGAAGGTCATCTGGTGTGGGCTATTTCACTTTTCTGCAGCTCCTAACTCCTCCCCTGCAAAGTAACAAGCTAGATTGGAAGACACAACTAAATTAGATGAAACTTCATTTTATCTATATCCGTACAGTTGAAATTGTTGTAGCAACAGCGCAGCCTACGTGTCCTACTGATCCCTGTCCTCAATAAACAGAATAAAATTTGAGCCTCCCAGCACAAAAAAAAAGGCATCAGTAACAGAACGGCCTGATGTGTGTTAGCAAAAGTGATAAGATGTCTCAGAGTGCACAACCTGAAAACAGTAAAGCAGACAGACTTACTCTCTCTGTGTTACTCTCTGGGTAGGCAACAGCAGCTCTACAGGTCTTGCCAAACTATCCTGTAAAATGACAATCAATTCTAGGTACCTTGTTGCACAGATTAGCAGAATCTAATGCAATGAAAGACAGACATGTAGACAGACTGACAGAAAAACAAGAGGAAAAATAAGCAATAAAAATAAACTTGTGGAGAGCATGGAGAGCTGAGATAAAATAGAATAACCAGAGCTATACTCCAGGGAGGTAATGTAGGCATGCTAAACAGTACATAGAAATATGCTTAAAATGCGCAGAAAACAATACTCAGATTTTAAATTACTCTAGTTTCTAACAATCATTTTTTTTATTCCTGTAAATCAATGTCCAAAAAAAAAGTGCTAAGCACATTTTTAAAAACTTTTTAAATGAAACTTATTTTAGTGACCCTGAAAAAATGTTTGGAGTAGAGTTTCATCAACATGCAAGTAAAAATGATGACCCAACAGGATTAGTCATTGCTAATTCATCCAGTTCTGCTATATATTCCTGAAGTAGTTAAAATCCCTTAGTTAAAATCCCTGTAGTTAAAATCCCTTACATTTTGTATGAGTCTGACATCATGTGATGAATGCTACTGCAAATAAAATTAATGGATCAATTAGACATCCATAGCTCCTTATTATCTATGTGCATTTTCAGCTTTTTATAAAAACATGAAAGTCATAAAAATGACAAGGCCTGTTTTATAGATATTTATGTGTAGATGGTCCACCAAGAGAAAGAACTTCTCCCTGCCCTCTGGGATAATACAGCTTACATTCAGCAAAACCTACAGTTTACACTTTTCGTAGAAATACTATGCACATAGCATGCATCATCAACTCTAAGGACTTTTTTTATAACTGTAATAGCCTTATAATGAAGTGTATATTTTTATACCTCCTGTATACATGTCTGTATATATATTTAAATGTACGCCTGTACAAATTTTATTTGATTTCTTCCCAAGAAAGGAACTATTTACAGTTTCTGGAGCAGAGTTCAAGCATGTCAGACTATTTCTGAGCTTCGTGTAAAATTTATTTCATAATGGTTAAATAAAGTAATCATCCTTTAATCTGCCTGAGTCATTATTTAAACAGTATCCCACTGTGGACAGTTGATTTGTTGTGGTTTTTTTATTGTTGTGAATTTGATTGATTAGAGATTGGGGGAGAGGGAGCAGGGGGAATGTGGTGGGGGGACAGTTAAGGAACAGTAATCGTGTGTTGATCCCAACAGACTTGCATTAATTCTGGGTTCCTCACTCACACAGAGTTGTTGATACCTGAAAAGTAGCAAGCAAAAGGTAAGTTATTTTATCAGTATTCTACAGTTTGAGTAACACTCATAAAAATTAATAGAAAATGTAAACAAGGAAAATCAACTCTTGAAATGCAGAGGGAAAGGGGCGGAGTGGGCAAGTCTCCTTCAGACAGGCCTCAGAACACCCCTCAGTGGTTACTGAATCTATGGCAAAAGAAGTAGTTTGTTGGCCAGGAAGAATAGTCTTTTTGACATCTTTCTTGTATTTACAAAATCAAAACACAGCCAAGCAGCTTTAGTTTGATCCATTATATCTCCCAATTCCATCAATAATCTATTTGCGATTAGTATAACTTCTCAATTAGACTTTCCTACATACATTCTTACTACACACACAGCTTTGGGGAGAACAATTGAAGGGCCAAGGAAAAAAGTGACTGAAAAAGTCCCCAGATTAGTATTAATACAATGTAAAACTGCAGCAGCATCTGCCTTCTTGAGCTGTTCCTCAACTTCTGTTAGAGTTGAGCAGTCCTAAGGACTTAAGCAAGCGGACTTGCCTCCTCTGGCTTCCTTGGCAGCTGATTATTTTGCAGTCGTTGCAACAGCTGATTTTTTGAAAACTGGCAGGTTGCATTAAAGAAGCAGGTGGGTATTCTGTGCCTCTAGTTTGCTTTCACTACAATGCAATTCACTGTATTATTTTCCAAACTAGAAATTATCATTGATTATGGCCAGGGAAGGAAAGACTTCGAAGGTCTCCGAAGTGCAGTGTGTTCAGCAGAAAAAAACAGTGAGCAATTTAAAAAGATAATAGACATAAATGATCGTGAAATATCAGTTGCATGATTGCCATCTCTCAGAGGAACCCTGATAAGGAAAACTGCTTAGATAGCACTTTGAAATGTTCCAGTGGTAGCGCAAACTATTATTCCTATTCTAATTTCCCTCCCTCACACAAGTTGGATGGCTTAGTCACTGAAAGTGAAAATGACTCACCCAACAAGCACGTGTTGAGCCTGATCACAAGCATGGAGAAACCTCAGAAGATCCCTGGCTTTTGTGAGGAAGCTGAGGAAGGAATTGGTGTGCCAATGCTGCCGTATAGACCCCTGGAGCAAAGCGCAGGGGCTTAGAAACTGCTCCAGCAAAGCTCAGTGGTTTTATTTCAACCATTGCATGCTCCTGAGGGCTGAAACAAAGCTCTGAGAAGAGATCCAGAGCGGGGCCTCTCCCAGGAGGGTATTTGGGCATTAAGACCACGTTGAGCTGCTCATATCCAAGTGGTCTCATTTTAGATGCAGGCTTTGGACTCAGCCTAGAGAACTGTCAGAGAATGGCTCGGCCAGCTTGTGACAAATGGACATTAGAAACCGGCTCAAATAATCCTTCCCATGGCTCACGCAACCCTTGCATTGTCATTTTTCCTGTATAATAGGCACCCTGCACTAGTGTTCCTTCTCTGCCATCCCCATACCAGCTTGGGCACAGTTCTCATTCAAAGGGAGCATCGCTCCCACTGGAAAAAGCAGGTTAGAATGTGCTAGCTAAAGGCCAAAGGTGGCCTGAAGGAATTCAATGACTAGGAGATATTTTGGAAGCCAATGAAGGAACTTGTGCTGAGAGGTAATTTGGGTCCAACATCTGTACCCAGGCAGGCAAACAAATGAGACTTTATTTGGCAACCACAAGTATAACTTTTGGCAGCTGTTAGACAGAGCTGGCCAATACCCTGGTGCATGCATTAATAAAATATGCCCTGGTATTGCTAGCAACTATGTCAGCAAGCTATTGTTCTTTAAATGCTACAATAACATTCAAGCATGAGAAGCGTAACATTGAACAGAGGTTTCACCCTTGGCCAAGCTTGTCCTTGCTCTTACTTCCCTGATAAAAGAGGACATACAGAAGGCATTAATTGTACCTGGTATGTCCAAGTGCTTTGGACATGAACGCAATTGCTTTCTTTGATGGGAGGAGGAATGGGACTTACGTAAGAACAAGAAAACAACATACCCTCTTGCAAACTAATAAGTACATTGTGTGCCGGGACAAAGGCTGTAGAAAGAGGAGGCAGCAGGCATAGCCGGGATCTTCAGACAGTGTCCTTGGCCATGCTTCCAAGATGTCCTTGACCATGTTTTTACATGCCTGTATAAGCTAAACACTTCTAAAGAAACCTGCAGCTGCAAGGAGGAGTGAAGCACAACAATGTCAGAGGAGCTGTCCTAAGCTGTACAGCGCTGTCCTGAGGGCACCCTACAGGGTACATTAGAGGAGCCTGTGTCCTGGTTCACTCTGTGGACCATCTGTGTGTGTGGACCACATTGGAGTTTAAGCCAGCCTTCAGCAGTGCATATGGCTTACTCACAGGCGAGCTCTGCTCCTATCCCCATAAGCAGATAGAGATTGGGAGGAAAAGGAAATATCAAAACTCCTCTGCAGGGGAGAAGGGGAAGACACAAAGTCCCATGGGTGCAAATGGGCTTTTCTGCAGGATTCTCACATCTTCTCATAGACTCATGAAAGTGATTATCATCTGCATTTTTTCACATGAGAGCATTAATCCCAACAAGGGAATAAGCAGGGTACACATTACTTTGCATTTTTCTAAGTAGGAATGACATGCCAAGAATATTCGCTTGAATAATTATTCAAGAAAAAGTATAGGAAGCTTTGCCAAGTGCTACACATCAGGAAGCACTTTAATCCACATAACCAAAAAGCATTGCATTCATCAATGCTTTCATCATAACAGGCTTTCCTATGCTTGAGCAGTTAAAACACATTGTTACATCTACAAAAGGATTGGTGACAGTTGTTTTGCACTGTATTTCCTACACTTTTTCTGACAGATCATTTCTCACAAAGGTGCTTGAGCTGATCCAGGCATTTGTACAAACATATGAGAAGATAATAATTCAGTACTGCAAAATTAATTCTGCCTCCCATGATTACCTATATCACTTGAAAATTAAAAGGGTCTGAGGATGAGAAATGTAAATCATACAGCATTATGGTTCTTCAAACACAAATCTGATGTAAATCTTCATCAGCTTTCCTTTATGCAACAAAAGAACATAAAACTGCCACCCAGAAGCAGTGCCTGTCTTTTTCCTCACTTGATCGGCAAGCTGTTGGGAGAAAATAAAATTAATCAGAAATTAAAATAGTAAACATTTAAAAGATTAAAAGGATAAAAGGATATGAAAAGGAATCCTTGCAAACACCTTTCAAAAGCAAATGCACACTTAGTGTCTTGTGTCATGTTTTCAATGAAGTTTGCAATGTAGGTTACTTGTAGGTCACATCTGTATCAACCAAAGGGGTTAACTAAAATCCTTTCCAATCTAAAAGGCCATATGTTTGGGACGTCAGCGTTCTCATGAAGAAGACATGGCATCCTGGGAAGGACTCATGAAGGGGACTACCTGACAGAAACCTCTCTCCATCTTTGGTTACTCAGGTTTTGCAAAAAGAGAGGCAGAGAGCAATTCAGCAGCCATGATCACTGCCCTGTTTCCACCAAGCCCAGAAAATGGTCATAGCACAGTGGGTTTGCATGTGGTGCCACTGGCTACGCAGTAACTCTGCCTCCCAGACAGGTTGCACAAGGTATCATTTCCTTTTTGATTACCAGAGGCAGGGAGTCCTCAAGAAGGGTCCATATGTCACTATGGGACTCAGGGGACTTTAAGGCACATTTCTGGCAAATGCCATCACCACCATTGCCAACATGGTGACACCTGCAGAAGAAGCCTGGGAGGTCTGCCCTGGTGAAAAGGAGCCTTGGAAGAGACCTGTGGTGGATCTGATGGGACCTGAGAGAAGCAGCTGCCCATCCGTCACTCTTCTGAAATATCCTTACAAGGGGAATTAATGGAATACAGCTTTAAAATTGTCATCACAGACCATCAGAAGATTGCACAGGCATTTCTACATTGGTATGGGAAGGGTAAATAATAAACAACAGTGACTTCCTTCCTCTTTCAGCCTTTGCCATTATAATGAATCTACAAAAAACACCTGTCCTATTGAAGAGCTTGTTACGTAGAGTGATTTAATGTCATTGCATAAGGCACTTGGAGATAGTAATTAGAGCCCAAATGCTGCTATACAACTTCTATGCTCTCTTCAAGGCCATAATTAAACAAATTAACCAAGTTCTTATTCGAGGGAATGGGGGGAGGCTTTTCATGACACTGCCATGATTTTGCAGTGAGTGTGGTGGTCGCCAGCAGCGATTTATTGGCTTCACCATCAGACGTGATGGAGGGGTGAGGAAGGACTGCCAGCAGTGAACAACGGGAAGCTCAATTCCTGTTGTTTGCCAGATTTGTCAAGTCTGAATGCAGGCCTGCTCACGCAGGGGCACTCGGCCAGGGCTAGAAAGGCACACAAAAGAGAGGCAGAGTGGGAGGGTGGCAGGAATCAGAACAATAAGAAGTGTCCCGTCCCCCTGCGGTGCTGGCAGGGGACCAGCTCTGCCAAGGGCAAGGGGTCAGGGTACGGGTCCTCAGAGCTCAGGGAGGGGGTTGCACCAGCCGCAAGCAGACAGCTCTATGGGTTGTTCTTGCCTGCCCTGTGCCCAGGAGGCTTTGCTGGAGACTAGAAAAAATGCCACTTTCCTACTGAGGAGGAAGAGAGTGTGTGTGGTCTCCTGGCTTATGAAGGGCTCAGCATTTTATTGCTCCTTAACTTTAGTGTAACTGAATTGCAGCAGTCTGTCTGCTGTCCAGGCTAAGCATGCCTTAACTTGCATAAAAGGAAATTAACACTGAGGGCTTCAAGCTAAGACCATTTCTATATTAGGTTAAAACTGAAGCATTTTGACACATTCAGCTAATCTGTGCTGTAATCTAAACAGTGGGAAAGAACTCCCTCATGTTAACCCAGGGGCAGCTGGTATCCACTACAACTACGATTTCTTCCTCCATACGAAGGATTGAAACCTTTCTCATTAAAATTTTGCCACTGTCACCAAGAGGCCAGGGATCCCTGAGGATTTCAGGACACATTCATTCCTGCTCATGAACCATCACCTCTCCGTAGTGAGGACAGGCCCTTAGCTAGGCTGAAAGATTCATGAAAGGTAAGTCTGGAGAGAACATGAAGAGCTTTGATTTGATAAACTAGTGCAGCTAGACTGCCTGAGCTGTGCTAAGCCTTAGCCAGCTTTATTTAATTTATTTCTTTATTTTAGGAAGGGCTAACAGTGTTCACCTATGGTAAAAACTATAGCAGTGAGCTATCTTAACTAAGCAAATCCATTAAGCATTCAGAGGAATTTAAAGGTATGAAATTATAATATCACTAACAGAATATAACCCAATAGGGCAGTTTTCATCTTTAAGTGATTGATTGTGGCTGTTACTGTTCTTAGAGAAACAGTCAGATGCCAGTAAAAAGCCAAAATGCATTACAGTTTTACAAAGGAATTACCAAAATGAGCTTAAAACATGATCTTACTATTTACCAATAAAACATCAATAGTTAAAAGTAACAATAAGCTAATTGCCTTGCAAAAAATGTCACAAACAAATCTAAACCTACCCATTTCAGGGAACCACATTTGAACAGTGAGGGAAAGGTCATACAATCATATACAATCTGTTCCTGTGAAAATGTATATGAGCTGGAAAAAAAACTACACTCACACGTCACTGTGCGGGATGGGGAAAGACTCTTCAGCTGCTCCATCAAGGGTGAATAAGCTTCTGCTCTCTGTAAATCTCTGAGGTCCATCTTAAGCACAGTACTAGCAGGAGTCTGAGTTTTCTGTGGAGCATGTCTACATCTATCTTGTGGTTCCTGAAGGTTTCAGGAGCAAGTCAGAAGCTCACGCTGTCAGCGTTCTTCTGGGAAAGGAAAAGTTTAAACCACAGAGGAAGAGTGAAGAGCCTGGAGCCTAGATCCTGTGGCTAGCCCTCTGAGATGGCGAGATCCTGCACAGAGGGGCCTGTCTCCTGATAAGTAGCTATATGGTATTTTTACAGCTACAGAGCCGGAGCTTCCTGAGTGATCCAGTAGTTTTTTTCAACAATTATAATCTGCTAACGTATCGGCAAGGTCTTTCAGCCAGACACGTCTCAATTCTTAGCAGTAGCATTTGGACTAATATCCCCATGGCATTTAAGCTATGATTGACTACCAGAAAGACATATTGAATGCTTAGAGGAAAGGAATTATTTCTGCTAACCAATAGAGATGCCACTGTGTTGGGTTAAGGTCTGCCTGAAGCTGCAAAGTGTCTTTCTAATACCCACTCCTTGCTATTTAGAAATTCCTTCCCAGCAGATCAGTGCTAGTGTTTGGACATCTCTACTAAAGACACCTCTGGGAGCAAGTGCAGGCTGGCTGATCTGGCTTTATTGCCTCCAGAAAGAGAGTACAAATCAAATCTACTGGCTTTACTCTGAACTCACTTCTTTACAGGTGACAATGGAAGGGACTATTCTGGAAGATACAAAAGCTGATGTCCTCATTGCAAAACTGGAGATGAAGGTTCCCGGAGGCGGAGTAGAGCAATGAAGCCTAGTTTAAGCCTAGCTCAGTCTGCTTCCCAACAGATTGCTTCAAGGAAGTTTTCGTGTCTTTCATCCACAACCCCTAAATCAGGCCTTGATCAGTAAAAGTGCAGCATCAACTCCAGCAGCAGTCCAAGAGCTGAATGCTGATCTCTCTTAGCTTTATCAATACAGCTATTTCAGTTTTCTTTCCTTAGTGCCAAGAAGGTATACCTGGAAACTCTTGCCTTGAACAATCAAGGCTGCTTTTGATATTGATCTTCTTTGAGCTACTGGCTCCTTCTACTACTTCCCTAATTCAGATGGGAAATTGCTCATGCATTTTATGATCAGCTCCTAGAAACCTGTCCAGATACAGGTGAAGTATTCATGGCTTATCTTGGGTTGAGGGGTTATCTCAACTATTCAAAGCACTTCAGTGTTGTTACAACATTCATAAGTCTGATCCTGCATGCTACTAATTATATTTCAGTTGTACATACTCTTACTATGTGTCATTAAACAATATCATTACTTTGGCTTTTCATAGAGATTACATGCTACATAGATATTAGAGGTGACAGACATTGCAAAGTGTGAGTAGCTGCCACTCCACACCACGAGGACACTGCAGTGCCATGCTGATTGTTTCAGAGATCAGGAGAGCCACAAGTCTGACATCTGCGAACACTGATCTTCTGCTTTGATAACTGCTCTGCGGTTGCTGAGATGGTGTTGTCTGAATGATTTCAAAACAGAAAGGAATTACTTCTTCTGTGTTTAAAACTTAAAGAAAACTCAGCTTATAATAGATTTTCAGCAGAATGAAATGTTAATCTTAAATAGAGGCCTGATTACACAAGCCTAATTATTGTACAGGGTTGTTCTCCAAGTTTGTGAAATGCAAAAAGTATTCACCCTGCTTGGTTCCAATTCTAAGATAAATTGCTCCAGCAAATACTGCTTCATGATCCTGAATCTGCTGACATATTTATATTGTTTACTGTGTTATTTCCTATGTTCTTTTAAACAAATTGAGAAAACTGACACACATAGAGCTGGAATTAAAAAGACTTTTATATTTTACATTCAAAATGTGAGAATACTGAGAGGATAAAGAAGAGTCCAAGTTTGTGAGACTTTTATTGTTGGATTACTTTCAAAACTTTAGGCATGAAACCTTGGCTTCCTGAAGTGAAACTCTTCAAGGCTGCTGGGAAGGCATGTGGGACAGGGACAGCATCCTGGAGCCAAAGGAACGAGGACAGTTATGCTGCTTGACTGTACTGCTGCATCCCAAGCAGTACGAGCACTCTGCATGCCATACCAACTCAAATACCAGTGTTGGGTCCCTTCAGTTATGCTTGACCAGCAAGTGTAACTTGTGTCAAGTCACTTCCTTTGGCATTTTAGGCCATCTCCATGATGGCTGGAGATCAAGGCTGGCTTCAGGACAGATGCAGCCAGCATCCATGTGCTGGGGCACCAAATCCACCAGCACCCAAATGCCAGTCCTACTCCAGGCTCTCCAGACCGTGGGCACAGCTTACACAGAATTAACCTGTTATGCCTTTAATACTAACAGCCATGGCAATATGCATTATCTTTGGGGTCCAAGAGGTGCAAGGACCATTGGTCTTGGAAGGCCATAGGCTAGGATGCCACTTCTTCACTGGTCCTCTAATATGTCTATTAATATTAACTTTCTTTAATGTCTGCAGCTATGGTTCATACAATCTATTGATGACTGTATATTTTGTGAACTCAATCCAAAACTACACTCTTCCTTTACTTGGCATTTATTGTTATCATTCTTATTTCCTTTTTCCATGTATGTGACTACACCATGTCCCTGGTGGTGAATACTTCCAAAAAAGTGTGGTATATACCCTAGGAACTCTGACAAGGGGAGCTCCATTGATCTGATGCATATCCAGTAGGTGAACGCACAAGAGGAAGAAGTATTTGGCTCCTGAAGACTCTAGCTTTTTAGGTATTGTAAGATCTGCTCTTCCAACCTGCCAATCCCAGGTCGTAGGCAGAGTGGTCAGGAACATGCGTGACGTAGTTATAAGCCAGAGCCGCCAGGCAGAACAGCAGTACTTTCAGCACTGTAGCCACAAAAAAAGATAACCCCCTCCAACTAAAAGGAACCAACACTATTTATCTGCAACTTCATGTAGTAATAATAATGCAGTGCTACCATATAAGACTGTTTCCAGTTTTAAAACTTATTAAATAAATTTCACAGACTGTAGAATTTTCAGCACTTCAGAAAGATCCTAGATCATCTTCATTTTGCTCATCTTCAGCAGCTGGCTGAGTCACTGAGGTGGCAATCTGAAGGGAAATTGCCATTTCTCTGAGCCTCTTCATCCAATGCAAGTGTGTAAATGTGACTTTTTGAGGGTTCTCAGAAGGAAAAAGGACAAGGATGACCACTGAATCGTAGAATCATAGTATGGTTTGGATTGGAAGCGGCCTTAAAGATCACCCAGTTTCTAACCTCCTGCTGTGGGCAGGGACACCTTCCACTGGATGAGGTCACTCAAAGCCTCATCCAATCTGGCCTTGAACACCTTCAGGGATGTGGTAGCCACAGCTTCTCTGGGCAACCTCTTCCAGTGCACCACCACCTTTACAGTAAAAAATATCTTTCTAATATCTAACCTAAATATCCTCTCTTTCAGCCTAAAACCATTGCCTCTTGTCCTATCACTGCACTTCCTGATAAAGAGCCCGTCCCCAGCTTTCCTGTAGGCCTCTGAATACTGGAAGGGTGCTACAAGGTCTCCCCAGAGCCTTCTCTTTTCTAGGCTAAACAAACCCAGCTCTCTCAGCCTGTCCTCATATGGGAGGTGCTCCAGCCCTCTGACCATCTTTGTGGCCCTTCTCTGGACTCGCTCTAACAGATCTGTGTTCTTCCTGTGCCGAGGAATCCAAAATTGAATAATGTTCCAGATATAAAAAAATTGGGGAGCATCTCTAAAGTACTTCAAGCACATGCAAAGAAGGTAAGGACTGTTAAAGCCCAGATGAAGAAAATGCTGGCATTATGGTGAAAAAGCAAAATAAACAGAGACAAAATCTAGAAGCCAGAACAAAAAAGACAAAACAATGCTTGCATGCATTAAAAAAAGAAAAAGAAAGAAAAAAAAGCAGACACTTGAGATCAACACTATAATCAAAACTGTTTGAAGAGTGTGAGATTTGCTGCCTACTGACACTGCCCCTTTTATGAATCATAATTTGCGAAAGTTGAGAATTGTTTTAAAAATGAGCTGAAAACCATTTTTTCCCCCTCTACTTTCCTGCTGGGACACTTGCTTATTTTTTAATATGATACTATACCAGGTAAACTGAAAAATTCCCTTACACAGTGACTGGGTTTTATATGTATTAGTTACTTTAAAAATATTTTCCTGTCAACTTAAGAATTATGTGTGCAGATTAAAAACCAAAATTCATTCATGAATTGTTTCTCTCACTCACTTATCCGGAACTTCCCAAAGACATTATCCATGAAAACAAAAAGAGTGTAGATTTGTGCCAAGTTACACCTTATTTCCATAGCAACTCTGTGCTAAAAAAAGGTAAGTATTCTTAATATGTAAGACTTTTTAAAAAGTTAGAGTCATCATAAAGAGACAGTGAAAGCAGCAACATTGCTTGTTATGATAGCTGAAGTCTCCTAATGAGACATCTCCTACTTCATAGGATCGCTAGATTCATAGAATCATATAATCATCTGGTTGAAAAAGACCTTTGAGATCACCGAGTCCAACCGTACCTGTCCACTACTAAACCATGTCCTTAAGAAGCTCACCAGCCTCACTGCCCTTCTCTACACATGCTCCAGCACCTCAGTGTCCTTCTTGCAGTGAGGGGCCTAAAACTGAACACAGCACTCGAGGTGCGGTCTCACCAGCGCTGAGTACAGGGGCACAATCGCCTCCCTGCTCCTGCTGGCCACGCTGTGTCTGATACAGGCCAAGATGCCACTGGCCCTCTTGGCCACCTGGGCACACTGCTGGCTCATGTTCAGCCGGCTGTCAACCAACACCCCCAGGTCCTTCTCTGCCAGGCAGCTCTCCAGCCACGCTTCCCCAAGCCTGTAACGCTGCATGGGGTTGTTGTGACTCAGCACTTGGCCTTGTTGAACCTCATCCCGCTGGTCTCAGCCCATGGATCTAGCCTGTCCAGATCTCTCTGCAGAGACTCCCTTCCTTCAAGCAGACCGATCCTTCTGCCCAGATTAGTGTCATCCACGAACTTGCTAAGAGTACGCACAATCCCTTCATCCAGATCATTGATAAAGATATTGAACAGGACTGGACCCAGCACTGAACCCTGGGGAACACCGCTCGTGACTGGTTTCCAACTGGATTTAATTCCATTTACTATCATTCTTTGGGCCCGGCCATCCAGCCAGTTCTTTACCCAGCAGAGGCTGTGCCTGCCCAGGCCAATGGCACCCAGTTTATGGTGTCAAAGGCTTTACCAAAGTCCAGGTACACCACATCCACAGCCTTTCCCTCATCCATTAAATGGATAATCTTTTCAAAGAAAGAGATCAGGTTGGTCTGGCAGAACCTGCCTTTCATAAATCCATGCTGACTGGGCCTGATCACCCGATTGTCCCGCGTGTGTTGTATGATAGCGCTCAAGATGATCTATTCCATAATCTTCCCTGTTACTGATCATAATAATAATCATTCAGAACTGGAACAAACCCATCCACTTAAGTGTCTGACGATGAACAACAGCAGATATAGGAAAGGTTATATAAACAGACAAGCATAAGCTACTCTCCCAGAATACTTGCCCGTCCCAGGCAACATTGTCTAGACAATCATTTCCTGAGCCAGAAATGCATGTTTAACCTCATCATCAAACAGGACTTGATGTTTCAGGTTTTTGTTTGTGGTTTTGTAGGGGTTTGGGGTTTGGAGGTTTTTTTATTATTTTATTTTGTTTTAATGAATTTGTATAATCACTTTTTGAATCAATGTAAATTTTTAATACCTAAAATATCGCTGGTCCCATGTTCCACAGCTGAGCTGCTGCCTGGTGATTTCCTTGGACGATCCCTTTTATTTTTTAAAAGCAAAATGGTCTAAAATATACACAGCATTCAAGATATTGTATCCTTATATTGTATTAGGAGTTGTTCTCCCTCCTTTCCCTAATAATATTCTTCATAATTGACTGCCATTCACCACTGTGCTGACGTTACTACAGAACTTCCTACTGTAATTTCAGAATCTTTGTACTCCTTGATAATAGCTTTTTCAGAGCCCATAATTGGGTACATTAAATTAGGATTTCACTTGTGAACACTTAGATATTTTCAAATATTCTCCTGCTTCGTCATATTACTCAGTATCACAAGACACTATAGCAGCTCCTCACACTTTGCTAGTTTTTGCTTTTTACACCAGGAACAGTTCAGAACAGTCGCTGAACTTTTTCACTTCATTTTTTCACCCATTTTCCACTAATTTGTGAACGTAATGAAGAGTAGGGCTCCTCAGATCAGTCCCTGTGGGACCACAGCAGTAAGCTCCCTCTGGTGAGAAAAGCAATCACTTTTTCCTTTAATAGGTTGCATATTCATGTCAGCACTGTTCATGTCATCCCAATATATTGCCTTTCAGGAATCCAAGGAGACCGTATCAGCTGTATCTCCCATATCTGCTTGTTCATTCCTTCATACAACTCTGATTGATAGTTTTATTGATGAACAAATCCCTTTTACAAAACCATGAAAAGTCTTGCCCAATGTACCATATTTGCCTACATATCCAATAATTCTGCGCTTTCATTAATGTTCATCACCAGTCTGTAATCTTCTAAAATCCTTGCAACACCTTTCAACAACACACAGCATGATTTGCTACATTTTCATTCCTCTGGTGGGAATGGGACAACTCTCCATGTCCAGCTCTGTGGCCAACTTTTTGCGGGCCAACTCTCCGCAGGACAACACACAGACGATTCGCTGTGGGGACAATTCTGCACAGGGAGTTCTGAGTGCCAGGTTGGACTTTTGTTCTCTTTGGGGTTTTTTTTTTAATTTGGTGAGGATGGTTGCTGGTTTTTTAAACTGATGGACTTACAGGCACAGCTTTCCACCAGCCCAGCCTCCTCATCAGTCCTGGGCAACCAGAAATGCAGGGAACCAGCAGTCCCAGCTGCCACTTAGAGTTGTCCCCACAGAAAGTCAGCTATGTAGAGATGTCCTGTTGAGAGCTGGCCTTGGAGATTTGGCATGGAGAGTTGGCCTTGACCTTCTACTGGTATTCAGCTTATTGGTTGTAGGTGAAAAATAAGTGTCTGTACACTAGAAAGAGTAGTTCTGCTATTTCACCTTTGTGCATCTTTAGAGCTTTCAGGTGAAAAATGTGGTCCTTCTGGTAACTCTTTGTTAACTCTCCATGTGGTACCTACTTACAGCAACCTGTCTTTTCATATGTTTACCATTGCCAAGGCTCAGTTCTAAAAAATGTTTCAGATTCGGGACATTCCCAAGTCATTCTTTATTCCTATGAAAGTAACTGAAATGGGAGTTCTGAAAAGGTCAGGAGAATAAAAAACATAACTTGTCTCTGGAAAACCAGATCAGAATGTTCCTGTCAAAGGATGGACATTTAAAACCTTCTTACTGAACTTCCCATGGCATTCCTTGAAAAGCTCTGTAGATCAGCAGAAGAGAAAAGCAAGAGCTTATGGTCACAGCAACCTCTTTTTCCATTCAGTTGTGCTTCTTTTTCTGCCTACATTGTCCTGGTTCAAAAGGAGAGAACAAACAAAAGATTGTAGTGCATAGGCTTGCTTCTTTTAAGTAGGATGAGCCTTCATGAAATAAAAGTTGCTGTAACAAAGGCTTTTAGACACTGAAGCTTTTTAAACATTGCTCACATATAATTTAGTAATGAGTAGTTACCGATGTGGCTAGGCAGCTGTGGACCCAATTATCCAATTACTGCAACTGACTGCACAAACAGAGTAATTGTATAGCGAACGTGCTCATGTACTTTGCATTCATGCTTTTGTAAACCTGGTATCACCCTTTTAGTGCTACTCCAGACCCTGTTTATCACCTCCGTCCTTGGGGAAGGAATTCTTAGTGCATATTTTGGGAGAAAATTTTCTGGGTTTTCACAAAAGGCAGATAACAGTAGAAGCATCATGAGATATCTGGCAAGCAGGAAAATTAATTGTCTCAAACTCAGATGACATTGAGGTTATATTTTCTGGCTTCTCTGAGCTCCCTCTTCTCAAAGTTCTCTTTTGTGATAAAATAATTCTATTCCATATAGGCGCTGAAAAAGCACGGCAGCCTCATCATCCAGAAATTTGCATGCAACTGAAATAAATCCACACTGAAAACTGAATTTTCTCTTTTGTCTTAATGGAATATTAGAGTTTAGTGTGCGCCACAAAATACAAACCCAGATCTAGCTCAGAATAAATTTCAGTATTCTTTATGTTATTCCTCTTGATACTTGGGTTTGGCTTGAGAAGAGAGAGGTGCATCTGTCAAGTCTGTGCCTGTGAAACAGCAGTATAAAGAATTAGGCAAATTGTTCTTCAAGACTCAAGTTCCTGTGGAAACCTAAATAGTAAGAGCAGATTGTATGGGCAGTTGCAAATAAATCAAATCAAAATTTCATGCCAAGCAGGAGTGGTGTATATATTCTCACACAAACTGAAGCAATGTATTTCCCTTCACGTATTTCTGACGGTGATTTGTTGTGTAGGAAGTATAATGGTTTGGGACAATTACTTAACTAAAAGGCACTGTAGGAAAGGAGATATTCTTTGTGGGATGTAGCAAAGGTAAAATCACAGATTGTTCTAAATTGCTTGCATAGATCGTACCTTACAAGCATAAAATATGCATTTTTGCCTTGATACAGCAATATTCTTACAGTGTTTATCTTTTTCCTATTAATCTCTTGGATTCCCACAGTGCATAGCTCTCTTCTATTTGTCCTTTATCTTAAAAACTAGTTGATCAAACTCCAAGACCATGTTTATCTTGCTGGAGGCAATTAGTTAGGACCAACTGTCAACACCACAGCCAGTTCCTAGCACACGCGTGTGTAGCTTGTCAGCATGCACAAGTAACAGCCTATGCCTTCCAGAAAATAAGGATTCTGATCTTAAACTGGAATTCAGTTTTGTTTGGTAGAATAACACATGGAGAACCAGATCACACTACAACCAAATACTACAATATTTCAATAAATAATTCATCTTCAGGCCTATTTTTGGGTTTGTAGACTGTTAGCACAGCAGCTGCTTTTAATATAAGCTCCAGTCTATCTGCACCCTCCCAGTACTTAGAGGTTTGAACACTCATTTTGAATTTACCCCCATCTCTATTCTTAAAAGCTCATTTATCAGGTAAGCACACTGAAAGACCAAGAAACCTCTAGGCTTTGAATGGACACATTAGATCAAAGTGTTGAGCATAAGAAGTAAAGATTTTAATCAAATATACAACTTCCCCTGCACATCAGTATTTTCAATATTTTGTCATATTTAGAATCTGTTTAGCTGCAATATGATTAGAAACATGAGTTAAGTGCTAATTATGAAAGAAAAACAAATAATGTTGCCAATTTGTGAGCCAGAAGTGTCTAACTCCTATTGAATGAGAAATGTTAAATGTTAAATGTTAAATAATAAATAATAAATAATAAAAAACTCCTATCGCTAAGTATGTCCTACATCAAAACTCTGTAGTTCTCAAGAAATTTGAACTGTAAAACTGATAAAGAAAAAATAAAGATTAAGTTTATAGCAATTGCTAAGTACAGGTCAAACATGGAAATATTTCATTCCTGCATCATCAGGATTGAGAAACTGTGTATTTGGGTTAAGATACATTTCTACAGATGAGCTTTATTACCTTGCACTCCCAAACACACTGCCTTTCCCTGAGAGGCTGTGATGGACCCAGAAGAGAATCACAAAGGCCAGAGGCTTTTCTGTGCCAGTGCCTTTAGGAAGAGAAAGTGTTATCAGGCCTGACAAGGCTGGAGTAGCTTATTGGGAAATTGAGACAAACATCTGCTGGAAGGGAAGTTCAAACCCAATGCAGTGATCTCTTCTGAAACTGAGAAGTAGAAAAAGAGCAGCCACAAACTGCTGAAGCTTGAGCCATGGGTAACCACTCTGCCTTGCAATAAACAGGGAGCCTATTAAAAGCAGGCAAATTAAGATCTTGGAAAGAAGCAAGACAAGGAAGGTTTTCCCTTTTCTGAAGCACAGCTGTCTCAAGTTGGATTTGGATGTGTGGATTTGGTCTCTGCTTGTGCTTGATTTTGACTGTTAACTTTGATGTTTGAGCAGATGCACAACTCCTGAGCAGCAGAATAGTTTGGAATTTTTTACTTGCTTTTGAACTGCTGAGTTCTAAAATATTGAGGTGATGACCTCTTTATTAAAGGCTATCCCTTTCTTTAGAGAGGGAAATGGAGCTGGAAGCCCACAAGAGAGGTAATTTTGAAACTCACTATCCGCACACTAAATCTTCAAAACTGTTGCAGGAATAGAGGCAAGATCATAGCAACCTCTCTCCTTTTTGGACAGCACTCTGTGAAGTAAAAACCAGAGGACAATATGGGCAAAATAAGAAATGGGAGACAGGAAAAGAAAATGTTTAGTGGATTTTGAAAATTATCCAAGTAATGTCTCAAATGGAAGTAATCCTTGACTATGAATGCAGAGGCTGCAACTAGATGGGCCTTTTGGGTAGAGAATTCTTCTTGCTAATCAAAAGAGAAACTCTGTGCAAGCAATTTAAAAGGAGAACAACAGTATTAGTCACTCTTCATCCTCTCAGATTGTCCTTTCAAAACACTGATTACAGCTCTAAGTACAGCCCAAACCTGGAATTCACAAATAAGATTAGAAAGTGGGAACGTAGCTGTTCAGTTTCAGATCTTAGCCATTCTCTTTCTACGTAATCAAAAGCAGCTTTTATAAGCTCATGAAGTTCCACTGTACATAGTTACTCATCCTATAGAGTGAATTTCCCCTATAAATCATATTATGCTTCAGCCAATTTGACTGCATAGGACTGCAAATTGTGCAGTGTATGGTAGCCCAACAAACAGCCCCAGCCGCCACAGGCCTCTGTGAGATGTCTGTTTGGCTTTTGAAACTCATCAGGTATCTGCATATAGAGGTCAGGTTGAAAACATTATTTTGAGTGTGGGTCTCCTTTGCCTTCTCTGCAGTGTTTGGCCTCCCAGTTGACACAAGATCAATGAGAGGAGACAAGGACAGTTTTTACATTGAGCACAAGGTGCACTGAACAATGAAGTCTGACCGTCCACTTTCACATATCACTCTTGGACACTCTTAGCTATTATCCAGGGCACGCCAGTTTTCAGCCCTCAATAACCTGAAGTCAGTGGCAACTAAGCAAGAAATTGTGTTGTAAGAAGATGCTGAGCCCCTCTCAAAGACACCTGAAAAAAATAACACAGAAGACCCATTTGGGGAAAAGGACAGGAGGAAGAAAGAAGCAGGAGCAAACAAGGTTGTCAGGAAGTAGACAGTCTTCTGTCAGAGGATGCCTAGTTTGTTTTTTTAAAAAATTATGGCCTGTGAATTTAAGAACACTAGCCATGAATTTCCACGGATTCTTATTTAACAAGCCTGTGTTCTCTAGCTCCTCAAGAAATGAAGGTACAGAGTTGGTTCCTGCCTGATTTTCACCTCCAGACATTTGGAGGTTGCACATAGCAGGTGCCCAGAGCCATCTGCAAGCTCCCAGGGAGATGAGTTTGTCTGAAAAAAGCTTCTCCCATTCTCTCTTTGCCTTTTCTCCCTTGTGCCTGAATATGTGTGGTGAATCAAGCCAACCCTAGGCACGACTCGGAGAAGGCACCTTTTTGTCCAGCAGACTTCACATAACTTCAAACAGATACTTTAGCTCTCTCCCAAATGAAATCTTTAACCACTTCTTAGCTCACATCCTGCCAAATGAAGTCCATAAGAACTAATAACACCGGTGTTCAATGATTATGGAACTGTGTGGTCAGACTGACAAAGCAAGTGCTCATCCTGCACTGAGTCTGAGGGAAGCAGGTTGAAAGTATGTTAACATGGATGATGTTGCTAGAAAAGATCCTAATACAGTTTTAGGCTTAAATAATTAGGAGACCAAAACTCTGTAATAACTGCATTTCATTATAGGCATTCAGAATATACTGATAACCCAAATGAAAGTGAATTGATCTCAATATATACATTGACACTATATCAACTGTATGCTCATTAAAAGCACATATATTTAAAGACCATACAAATTGCCTAAGCACAGCAAGACAGAAAATAGTAATGCTGAGGTTATGCACTCAGTCTTAAACAAGTCCTTTTCACTGTTTCTTAACTGATAATATAACATTTCTGTCTGTTTCTTTCAAAGTATCAAGACATTTATTTTATACCTTCACCTAGCCCCAAAGCCAGTCATTTTTCCTTTAATTATTCATCAAAGTGGTTATTAGTGTCAATAGATATCCAAATATTAACATATAACAGAAAGTTTAAAATCTAAAAAAATCATTTCTTCTTTTATAATGTCTCCTTTTTCATCTTTTTAAAATATATCTTCACTATTCCCTTCCTAAATTAAATGCTTCTTTGAAATATACATAGCTGAATTAAGGTCTAGTTCAGTTTCCATTCAAACAAATCAGCAGAATTCCCAATGACGCAAATGAAAGGGAAAATTAGACTAAGTTGTTATCTCTCACTTCCAGCCTTAGCTTCCTTTTTTCTCTTCCTTCTTAGATTCACTGTATGTTTAGCTTAGTTTCTGAATGAGATCGAACTTATCTGACCACATTGTCTATCTGCCCACCTTCCCTTTTGAACCCTCTGGCTAAACCTGCCCTAAACTGAGGGAGCTGCTGATCTCCAAAAGATTCTTCTTCTTCTACAAATTTGTGTAAAACAGCAGAGAAGAGACAGCCGAATCAGTTACCCCTCTAGGAGAAACGTGAGAGTATGAGATGGGTTGTTACTCCCCCTGTTTTGCCAGTCTGCGCTCCGTCTTGCTGATGCAGTACTCAGGAAGCACAGGTAGCAAGATTGGTAATGGATATTAAAGAAAACAGAGGAAGATGAGTTAGGATGAACATAATCTTAGGCAGATTGGTTGCCAGACTGCGGAAATGAAGATTCACAAGTGACAACTCACAAACTGAATGGTCTGTAATTTGCTGGGGGAAGGGAGAGTGGGAAAGTGGTCAGTTTGATGATGACTTGCAGTCCTTGTGCAGATTCAAGTTCTGAAGAGAAATCCAACTGAGTCAGATGAGCATTTGGCTGAGTTAAGACAAAGCAGAAACTTTGGGACTCAGCCCACTGGTGGTAAGAATTCACTTCCTCCCAGCATTTCCTCCCCAGATGTCAAATGAGTATTCCACCAGAGTACCAGCTTATCACCCAGGGCAGATTTGAAAGCTTGTACGAAGTCCAGCTTCTAAAAGTACCGTTTCATCTGGTGTTGTAGTTTTCCCTCTTCCCTCAGTGACAAATTCACCAAAATGTTCATTTTTGTTTCAGAAACAGAAGAAATCAAACCCTAGGTCTTAAAAATGAAAGGTGCTGTATGTAATGTCTTATAAACATAAAAGCAGGACAAGAAATATGAAAATCAAATCCTATGGCTCACTCAGTTGTGGGAATTACTTTCATTTTGATAACCAGTGCAGCTAATGTAGCTCAGCTAAAACTGTTCACATGCATGTTCAACTTTCTTCACAGCTCCCTTGCTATTTAAAAAATCTTAATCTAAAAATGTTTTCCCCATATATTGATCTGATAATTACATTGCCCAGCTCCTCCAGCATCTTCAGGTAAATCCTACCCAATCCCATGTTTTTTAGTACATCCAACTTCTTTCAAGTCTCTAACTTGTTTATCCCCGTCCCACTGAGGGAGGTCTACCCCTCTCCATCCTAAATCTTGTCAGTATCAGAGCAGACTTTGCTTGTGAAGACTGAGGTGAAAAAAACCCTCATTAAATACTTCATCATCGTAACCCATTTCTTCACTCACTGATGGGCCTGTACTTTTCCTGAGCTTGCTTTGAAATTAGCATTCCCACAGCATCTGTCTGGTTCCTGTCAGCGTACCTGGGCAGTCTCAGATCCAGCTGAGCTTTGTTCTTCCAATTTTGACACTAAGTACCTACCACTACTTTATACTGTCTGTCCTTGTTTCTGCCTCTTCTCCAGTCCCTTCTTAGGTGCTAGTTCAATGAGAAGCTCCCCATCTAGCCATGCAGTCCTTCTTCTGAAATTCGCGGTCTTCCCACATGGCAAAATAGTTTGTTCCTGAGCTCCCAGTAGGTTGCTCTCTAGGGCACCCTTCCCCTTTACAGCAGCTTCCCAGAGTATCACACCAGGCCATCCCTAAACAAGTATCTGTACACTCCCCCAAACCCAGGGTCCTCTGCTCATCTTCCAGCCTTCCTCTGGACCCCAGCCTCCGGTGTCTTATGGTTGTGGCAGCAAGGGCTGCCCTGTGTTACCAGAGCTGCCATCAGTTCTTCACTGTTTGTGACCAACAGACCAAACCAATCCTTGACCTTGTTCAGCTCATCTGGCATTTCCATGAGGACCCACCACCTATGCAGACCAGGTGCCTCCTGTGATTCCTGCCAGATGCTGTGATGCCCTCCCGGCAGGTGTCTGGGTGCTTGAACCCCTCTGTGAGGGCCCGCTCCTGGCTCCAGGTCCCCTTCCCTGTCCTACTCAGTCAAAGAAGAAAGGTTCCTTTGATGTTTGATCAACAAACTTCCCAGGATAAATTCAAACTGCTTATTCTGGACACAGCCAAAATAACAAATCAATATTTGGGGCACGACGAAAAATATCAAATCAAATACTTGGGTGCACTCTGAGTTGCAGCTTCACAAAAGTTGCAAAACCAGGTCCCAGTCTGTTCAGATCACAGTCTGATACCTTCAAGGTAGCTGGACAGAAACAGCACAACTCGGACCTGATCCAACGCACAGTAGTGCCATGGAAAAAAAGAAGAAAGGAAAGAAGAGGGAGAGAGGAATAAGAGTAGAAAGGGGAAGAGGAAAATAGTCACCCCTCCATAGGCCTCTGGAAAACATGGTCTCCAGGAGCATGTAGTCCCGCAGTTCTTCTGCAGCACATCTTCAGGCAGGCTCCATGTGGTGGTGGGCACGCACACCTACCTTCTTGGCAGGCTTCTATTTATAGGACAAGTCCATGCCCCCTCCTCTAACATGAGGGCTGGTTTGCTACAAAAGTTCTCAAATTGGGAAGGTTCTGGAATTGGGGCTGGGTGCTCCAGGGTCACTCTTGCCAGAATCACCTCTGCCTGAACCCTCTGGGTCCGCCCGCGCAGTCAGGTGGGGGGGGGGGGGGGCAGCATATGCTTCTGCGCCTCCTGCCCCTCCTCTGCAGCAGCACAGCCAGCCCAGCAGGAGCCACAGCACTCCAGAAGACGTTAAAGACGGCAGTACAAGTACAGTCAGACAGTTGTTCAAGATAATACAAGTAGAATCAGTCGATGTTTAAGATGACAATAGAAGTAGAGTCAGTCTCTACACCTGCTGCTTTTCTTCCTGCACTACTCCTCTGAAACACAAGTATTGCCTGGATCTCTCAGACAGCTGAGAAGGCTCCTCCTGATACAGTCAACACAGAGTCTGTCAGCAAAGCTGGAGGCCCCTCTGGGAACGTGCATTTGAGGAAGAGTAAAAGGCTGCACAGCAGAGTGAGAAACAAGGAAAGAAGTATGAGGAACAGTGCTGTGAATACCAAAGGGAGAGGAGGATGAGGAGGGGAGGGGGTGCTCCAGGTGCAGGAGGAGACATTCCCCTGCTGCACTTTGGAAGGACTCAAGTGGAGAAGGCATTTCCCAGCAGCCCTTGGAAAGGACCACACGAGAGCAGGTATCCACACTGCAGGCCATGGAGGACCCCATACCAGAGCATGTGGCTATTTCCTGAAGAAACTGTGGCCTATGCAGAGCCCATGTGGCAGCAGGTTTATCCTGAAGCACTGCAGCCCTTGGCAGGGCCCCCACACCAGAGCAGGGGAAAAGTGTGACGAGGATGGAACAGCAGAGAGGAGTGAGTATGGATGGAGCACAGTCCTCATTGCCCACCTTCCATTCTCCCTGCACCCTTCAGGTAAGTGCGAAGAGGAACTGGGAACAGAGGAGTGAGATTGAGCCTGGGAAAACAGGGTTGGATTGGGAGAAGGGTTTTCAGATTTGCTTTTGTTGCTCACTTCCCTAAATTTTTAATTGGCAACAAATTAAGCCCTGCTTTCCCCAGGTCAGGTGAGGAGCCAGGCCCTCCAGCCAGGGTCCCTGCAAGGCACTGGCTGCTCCCTGGGCAGCTCTCCAACAATAAGGGCAAAGTGACCAAAGGAGCTGTTGCCTGGGGCTGAGCTGGATACGGTCCTGCAGAGGGAAGGAGGGACAGCAGGAAGTGTCCCAGCCATGATGGGACCCTCTTGTCCTCTCCTTTTTCTCCTCATGAACCCTGTGCAACATGCTCCCGCAAGGCTCCTCTCTGGTGCTGCTGATGCTGCCGTGGAGGGAGCCTGATCCTGTGTCTCAGCTGAGCATGGAGCTCCTTGTGCAAGCCAGGGAGCCCCTTCTGGTGCCCCTGCTAGTTTTTCTGAGGAAGTTTCAGGGCCCTGGGAACTTTGTCCTGCCAAGGGCGTTTGTGCTTTGTATGTTGCCAGTGACGATGGCTGCATCTGGCGGAGCTCGGTGTCGTCATGGGGCTCTGGTGACTATGACAGAGATGACAAGTCACAAAGAGTTGACAACAGAAATGCCAGACAGCAGTGCTCCACTGCATTACACCTCAGGCCAGTGGCGAGAATGGTATGTGGGTCAAAGGCTGGGCTGGACAAGGGACCAGGGAAAAAGCATCAGCAGCTGAGGAAGTTTCTAAGGTTGAGGGAAGAGCAAAGCCACTGCGAGGAGGGCTTGGGCCAAGGCAGGTGCCATCCTCGGGGCTTGGTGCAGAGGAGCCCGGGGGACTGCAGGGAAGTGCCCCCATCCTCGCAGTGCTCATAAACCTCCTCCTTGGTACCTGCAAGCTTCCTCGGCCCATCTCCTGCCCGTCCCCAAGCCCCTTCATCTTCTGTCCCCACCGTCCCAGCTGCCATCTCCCTCCCACCCAGCCCTGCTGAGCTCCTTCTCTCTCTCTTTCTTCAGGTCATGGCTGTGGGCACCAAAGGGATCCTGACCCTCCTGAGCATCACACTGTGCATACAGAAGATGGATCAGGGGCCCTCTACAGATCTTGAAGTCCCCCAGTGGAAGTATCAGGACTGGATGATGGCTTGGCTGGAGGAGACAGAGTCGAGGAGCCAGGAGCCAGACGAAACCACCCAGCAATGCACGCTTCTCACTGAGTGGCATTGCTTGTGGTTTGGGGTGTGTGCCGCAAGCCCGCTCATGCTCTATGGGCTCCACAAGCTACTTAGGAAGAGAAGCAGAGAGTCTGACAGTGGCAGCCATCAGGGAAGCTCCAGCCGTGAGGAAAAGACAGAGGATGGTGTCTGGAACAAGCAACCAAACCTTCAGGACATTCTGGGTTAACGGTGTGCATAAGGTGGGGACCTCTGCTGCATCTGCCAAGCCCTTCCAAAGAAAAACTTCCGGATGGGCTGCATCCCACCATGCAAAAAGATGTCGCTCCTGGTGATCTGAAAGCACACAGGGAAAGCGTCAGTGACCGTCTGCTCATGCCTCTCAGACCAACCATCGGGCACTTGTTTGTCTAGAACTGAGCAGCATGGGAAAGATGGCTGGGAGGCACTGCCGCACCTCTTTGGAGCTGGTATGAACGTGCAACACGAAGCAGCTTTGATTCCTCCTACAACTTGAGGATGAGCTGTAAAAAGACACGGCTGCAAGGAGGCTTGCCAAAGAGACTTCTGTTACCACCATGAGAGCGACCGTAAAGATGCCAATAAATTAGGTTGTTTAAACAAACGCTCCGTCTATGTATGCCTCAGGAAGGCTTTGTCAAGGAATGCAGGCCCCTCTGAGACACTTTTGGGCTCAGCTGCCAACCAATCAGGCCAGTGTTTTCTGGAGAAGCAGGTTCAGGGGTCTCTGTTTTCACCCACACTGTAACCCAGGTTATCTTCTCACCCTCACTCTTCTTCCAGGGGGAATGGTGGGTGGAAAAGTCTGGTGCTGGCACATCCTTGGAACTGGCAGCGCTTGTCCCTAGGAGGCAGCGTGTGAGCCTACTCGCCTGTCAGGACTCTGCGGGCATTGTTGGCTTAGGAGAGCCTTCTCCCCTCCCGGACCTGGTGCTCCCTCTGCCCTGCTTCCCCTCCTTGAGTCTTCCTTGCTGCCAAGAGCTTCATCTCAGAGGAACAAAGAGCCGTGGGTAGGTACGCACTCCCTTTCTCTCCCATGGCCTTGCAGGGTACCAAACACCCTACAGGTTTTTCAGAGCTCTGCTTCCATCTCTCTCTGATGGGACTGCATGCTTCGAGTAGCCTCCACTCATCCTACATGACTATACTCATCCTTCACATCTCCTTAGGATCTTTGGCCATTTCCACCTCCATAAATGGCTTTTACACGGAATGAGAAGAGCTTAAGTTCTGCAAAAGGGCTGCCGTGCCAGGCCGAACCCGGAAGCAGCAGCAGCTGCAGCAGGGCCGCGATCAATCGCTGCTCTTAAAAGAGACCAGCATCGCAAGATTTTGGGTACAGGGCTCAATCCATTTTAAGGTTTTAATTACAATTAGTGTTAATTCTGTTCTGTACATACATATATTTGTAGTTGAGAACTGTTAACTTTTCTATACAATTTTTTTTTTCCCTATTAAAGATTTTTTAATATCTGATACTATATCTTAAATTTTCATCTAAACTAAGACATGTGGTTCTGTTTATGCACAGACATTGGACTCCTCCTTTTCTCCTATCTGTTCCGACCTTCTTGATAACCCCTCTGTACTTGAACCCTTGCTTCTACGGGTGTCACTGAAACCAGCAGTTCCATCATGGGGTCTTGCTGCTTCACCTCAAGGTGTTCCTTTTAAGAGGATGGGCCTGTAAAGCAATGCCTATGGAGGCCATAGGTTTACACTGTTTCTGGCCACCAGATCTTCAACCCCATCTGAAGGCTCAACCAACTCTTCATAAGACCTTCTGCAATAGTTCGCCATTTAAAAGGTGAGGTAGTCTTCTATTTTCAGATCAGTAAGAGCCTTTCTGTCAACTACAGTGAGATTTAATACAATGAAAATGATACTTCTTATAAAAATCTGGACCTTTGTGCTCCTTTCTGAAAATAACTGGAACATTATCCCCAATTACTGCTTATCAGTTGTCGATGTAATTGGAAGATGGTTTATATGCAATCCAGCTTTCCAGTTCGTTTTGATTTTTAATTCTTTTCTGGCATGACACCCATATGTCTTACCCTACCCCAGTCAAAGACTTGGTTTTTTAATTTCGATACAGGATCTGGGTCTTGGGAGGGAATGCTGATGGTTAAAAAGAAATTAATAGTATTGTAGAGAGATGGGGTTTTTAGAGTTAAATGAGAAAATGACCATGTCTGTAATATGACACTTCTATTAAGCTCAACTACACTTTGTTCGATCTGTGATGAGGAAACCACTGTTTAGTAAAAGCTAAGATTCATTTAACTGTATGGTGGGGACGAGGAAAAGTTTTCAGCATAGTGGTAATAGAGTCTGATGTCCCTGACAACAATAGTGTGTCTAAGAAATCACACTAAGGGATAAAATGGCAAAATTATAGGGGGAAAATAATATATTGGCTTGGCATTGGCAGCAGTTTTTCAGGCTGAGTGACTAAACCAGTACAGTTTGCATCAGTGAGAAATAGCCTTAATACTACGTTGTGCTACATTAATATTTTTATAGCACCTGGAATCTTCAGTGCTTAAATTCGGATCCAAAAATGTGGAACTTGATGAAAATATTGTTACCTTTGAGGCTCTTTTCATCTAAATTTCCTAAATACCTGAATACTTCCAGCAGGAACTTGATTCTGGTATCTACAGTGGCATATTATCTTCTAAGTAATTATCCACCCTCTCACAGCAAGCCACTAATATTTCAATTTTAGTTTAGCTTTAGTTTCATCTGTTATTGACACTAGATATGTCTGCCCAAGTAGAAAGGTTAGAGACTGACCCAGGAGTAATGGAATGGATGGAATTTCCCAGTGTATCAGGTTCTACCTATCTGCTGTTACAGGCAAACAACCTGTATCTTTCTTTTTATAATCCTTCAGGTTCTGGTTTTCATTTTATGTAGATTCTGTCCTCTCTTATTTCTGTTGTTTTGAAATAACCTAAACTTTATTGCTCTGATGGTGATAAGCCATGCACTTATTCATGGCCAACTTATTAATTCCCGTGCCAGTATTGTTCTTTAGTATAAGTGGTTCCCTCCCTTCCAGGTGTTCTACCTGTTTTACATTCACAGAGAGTAACCACGACCTCTTTCAGCTTTTGCTTTTCTAAGCTGAGCAAGCTGTCTTCTCTAAAACACTTTTCATTACCATCATCGCTTCTCTGCACCTGTTACAGTCTGAATGCCCTTTCCCTCAGTCACTGATGCTCAGAAGTGCACACAATACTCCGGATAAGATTTTGGCAAAGTCACACACACCTCTATGATTATGTCTCATTTTTTCTAAAATTGCTTCAATTGACATATCTAAGCTCTGCAGTTCAAGGAAGCTTCTCATTAGTGGCTCACTGTCAGATTCTGATCAGTTAATGCACCCCAAAGCACTTTATTCCCTTCATCATTTCCACCTGGCACTCCCAGGATATTTCTGCAGGGAACGGTTCCATTCGCACAAACTTAGCCATCGAAATGTTAGTGGCTAGGCTCATCAACTTTAAAGTAAGCTGTCCAAGGCAATTTAAGTAGATAAATCCCACTCTGATTCATCTGTCCTGAGAAAGCTTTAAAGTTTGGTGGACTGCTCTGGGGAATCTCTGAGAGCACAAACTACAGGACAGCTTGGGCTGTGGCTGTGGGTGGAGTAAGAGGAGCTGCTAAGGAAAATACTTTCTCCTAGATAAAAAAAAACAATAAACACTCACTACCATGGCTTTTCTCACTCAGAAACTTTAAAGAGGAGAAATTTTATAGGCATTTCTTTATGATCTGAGCACAGGCTTTTCTGCTAAGTTCATTTCTCAGATCATTCCTGAGTATATGCCAAATAGGTTAAATAGGGCTAGAGCAATGATGGGGAAAAGGCCTTTGTCTACACATCTGTTCTTTCTCATTGTTCAAAATGGGCAAAGCCAGGACAGACGTAGGACAATCTCACACTGTCTATGGAAAAGCTGTTGGCACTCTCTATAAGATCATAGTTAAAGGTTAACTGAATGTTTTCCTGCGTGAAAACCCCAGGCTTAGGAGCCCAGAATTGACTGCCTGATTTGACAAGGCAGGTGAACAAGACCAGTCCAGGTCCATCTATCCATTCTGGCATCAGGAAGGCAGACACTATGACTTTCTCTGAACCTGTTTATCTGAGCAGTTTCAGGTTGTTGTTGTTGTTGTTTGCCCAGCTGGCCCTCCTCTGAGTTTTGTTCTCAGGCCCACCCCCAGCCATTGCTCTGACCACAACCTTTCTGCTTTTACAACTGCAGGTATTTTGGCACTTTGAGGCACTTTAGTTTGCTTGGTTTTGGAGTTGTTTGGTTTGGTTTTTAGAGGCGGGGGGAGGTTATCATTTCAGGCCAAGGAGAGACGGTTCATCAGCACCCTGCTGACTGTCCACTACTGTCAGCCAGCATATAGACGCTTCCCATGCAATACTACAAAGGACACATACTATTTACGTGCAGCCACCAATCTCCTTGTGAGGGTCAGCTTTCACCCAACTTGGTCGGATCCCTCTTGCACTCCTTAGATTTGAGGCTGCAGTGAAGTTTGTCCAGACACCCAAGGCTATCTGTGAGATGTGGTGGGGGCTGGAGGACAGGTGGGTGTCTCCTGCCATGCCATTTGATGCGTGTCTGAGGATGGAAAGAAGGCGTGCTCTTTCCTTCTGGGCAAGAAGTATTCAAAATCATGGCTAGAGCAGTGTGGCACTCTGCCAAGGGATTCCCACCAGGTCCTTTAAGTGACTGGATAATTGTTTTGTACAACACTGACCTCAAGATCTTCTCTGCAAAAGAAGAGACTTCTGCCAGCTATGTTCTCTCTTCCTTACGTCTACATTCCCCTAGAGACAGAGAATTTGGGGTGGTGAGAAAGGTCAGTGTGTGAGAGCAGCCTGAGACACAGGCCCTGCCAGTGGCTGCCTGGGTAGTTGAGAAGCTTGGTAGAGGCTTGTCTGCAAGAAACGATAAATTGTTGTCCTGCTTGAGAAAGTACTGTCTGAGTGCAGAAAACCTTTTCCAGATACAATGATAAGCTTGATTTCAAAAGACTCACATTTTTTCCTCACATGTTCAAGTTTATCTTCAGGCAGTGACCCCAATATACAACCACACATAAGCTACATATATATCCACCTTTCTATTGTTTGCAGGTTTTAAAGGTCATTAAAAATCAGCAGCACATATCTCAATACAGAAAATTGTCAATTATAATTGCCACATTCTATTTTGCAATTTTCAGGCAGTGATGTTTAGCTGCATTATCACCAAAATGTGCTACAGATATGCTGGAAGAACCAGCACTTTCCAGCCTTAATTAACCCTGTTTCTCTATCCTAGAGAAAGTTTTTAGAAAGTATTTTGTCTTAATGCCTTTAAAAAAAAGGGCATTAGATGCCTTTTACAAAACAATACAAACTCATAAAACTGCAATAGCTCTGCATTTTTTATTCTGTCCATGCATGCACCTGGCACATATTACATCATAAGTGCTATAATAAGCATGTCAGTGCACGCATCTATTTAATTTTGGTAAGTCCTTGATTGCAGCCTTTTGTCTGGAGGCAGTTCTACTGCTTAAGAATTGCAGCTAGGAGTTGTGATAGACAGTAAATCTAACTGATTTTGAATTGGGAACAATAGTTGTAATGAAGATTTGCATTTTTAAAGGCATGTAATTAACACCAGTATTAGCTTCTTTCTTCAGCTAAAAAGTCAAACTGAACTACTTTTTGCTGAACTTGTATTGGGGTTTGTATTTCTTTTGCTTTGCTGACAAGCATAAAGCATACAGGCCAGTGGCTGCCCAGGTACTATTTTGAATATTTCTCATACAAACAATTAACCCATGACAGAGATGCAGCAGGACAAATCAGTAAATGTGCCAAGAACCAATGGCTGAAACAAATACAGAGCTTATTTCAGGGTCTGATCTGAGACATTACCAGTAGAAAACTTTGGTCTTACTCTGTTTTGTAAGGCAAAATTACACAGTGCATAAGGCAAGAAAAAAATCCCTTCCGTAATTTCTTTGCTTTTGTTGTATTTTTAATGCATATTTAGCTAGTGCACACAGTATCAAACACAGAAATAGCTTAGGTGGCCTTTACGATCCTCCAGCCTTTAGATGTAGAAATTCAGTGAGTATGAACATACCTCTATGAAGGCATGAGACTCAATCCACTTATTACAATTTTTTAAACATTACCAAATACAAAATAGAACAACATTATGGTAGAAAAAATACTAACGCTTGTGGTTTTGAACAACTTAAAAACCATCTATCCATCAAGAAGGCTGAGCTCCTAATTCTTGTAATGCTGTTTAATTATTATTTGTACTATTTTTTATTTTCCAGATATTGTTTCTTTAGCTGAAATCCCCTTCAGTTTACCAAGCTCAGCAACTGCCAGTAGGAACAGTGAAGAACGATTTACTTAAGATTTCTCTAGGCCAAATTCTGAGATTTCTACTTAAAGTTTACTTGGTTTTTTTGTCAGAAAAACATGCCCATGAGTCTTTGCGTTTGGAAAGCCATGAGTATAAGCTATTTTATAGGATGCAGATTAGCTTATTATGAACAGTTCACCAAAATGTATGCAAAGCTAAAATGCAAGGCTAAGGCTGAACCTTTTAGTTGCCACTGTGGGATGTAAGATGAAGTGTCCCCTAGTCTTGTTTACGACACAGAGTCCTTGAAGCATGGAAGTTTTGGTTGCCTAAGTTCAAGTACTTTACCAGTCCATGAGCAAAAGGAAGCATTCATTAGACTTCATTAATCATTACAAGCTGGAAAAGAAATACTTGGATGTTTTCACAAAAACTGTGTATATTAGTGTAGTCCATTTAAGCCAGAGATACAAATATCTAAGCCATTTACTATAAACTTTCCTCATCCTGCATTCATCTTATCCTGAACCTAGGGAGATTCCTAAAGCAGGATTAAATTAGCCTTTCATGGTCTGCAGCATTAGGATGAAAGTCTTCTCCACACCATCTGCCCACAGATCTAGCACCTGTTACTGACTACAAAGACAATGTCTTTTAAATGCACAGTATTAGACCAGACAGCTGTTTTGACAGCTCCTAAGTTGAAGGATGCTAGGCAGAGATTCTTTACATCTGGATGAACTTTGCTATTTTAAAAATGAAAGTTTAAAAGTTAGATGGAGTTTTTCTCCCGTGGTCTCTTCCAGCCTTATGATTCTATGATTCTATGCCTGTGGTTTCAATGGGAAAAGAATTGTATTCATTGTTTCAATGTACTAGTACATTACCTTTTCATGTACCTCACATTTAAATGAAATGTTGCTATGAGTTTTCACAGCTTGTTTGTAAGAAGATATATTCTACAACTGAAATTAATCCCTGGGGGAAGAATTACAGAAGAGTATTGTTAATGTTTCTGTGAATTCCTTGTTTTTTCCTAAATAAATACATAGTTCTCTCCTTAAAATGTATGCACATGATGGAAAGTGTGAAAAATGAAAAAAATATTGAGTTCATGAGAATTTAGAAATATGCCAGCATGTTTTTCTCCTGCATCCTAAAACCAGAGTAAAAAATCCCAGCAAGGAGCAGCTCCCAACATAAACTCTAGAAGAATGAACTAAAACCAAACAAGCTAAAGGCAGAAAAAATTAGATCTGATATTAAATAACTTCTAAGGATTACGGAAAAATAAGTTGAAACTAAGGCAACACTACTCAAACATCCTGAGGAAAACCACACAACTGGAAGAATCTGTATCTTTTTTATTCTTATTATTTCTTGTGTGTGTATTCTTCCTTGCTTTAAATATTTAGAGACATTCGCTGCATTCAAATATGCCTTATCTTTTGATTATGGACACCACTCCATTTTGCTTAGGTTGAGACAGCGGCAATCAAAGCTTTAAATTCCCAGAAGATGCAAAGTGGTTAAAAAAGCCAGAGCCCTTCTCATCTTATGCCAGCAGAGGATCTGGCCTCTGGGTACTCAATTTTAGAAGGAGAGCCAAAAAAGTATGCTGTCAGGAAAAGTCTCCATTTGCAGCTACTTTGCCAGTCCAAACTAAACTGCAACTTTTTTTTTTTTCCAAATGTGTGTAAAATATGTCATGTAGACATCAAAAATACTCTTTGTGGCAAGAGAATTTCTGCCCAACCTCACAGGTATGTGGAAAACAAAGGATAATGAAATGGACAAAAGTGAGTCATCTGCACAATGATTTTCCACAAGACTTCTTCACTTCAGCTTGCAGAGTCATTAGGGGGCAGGCCAAGAAAGAAAAATAAAAGTATCTGAACAACGGATCTGCAGCCAAGCCACCACTTGCTGACACCACCAGTACTGTGTCAGCTGCTGAGGTTAAGGTAACAACTCAACGACCCCAGACAACCAAGTAGGCCACTACTGTGGCTTAGTATGAAATAACTATTTAGTGGAGCAGCTCTGCAAAAATCTTATATGTTCCTGCTTTAGACAACATTTTCTCTGTCATAACAAAGTGCAGAGTTATTTCACACTTCATTGCCTCTTTTTCTTCATGAATAGGAGTACCTGTACCTGCTACAAAGGAGGTAGATATTTAAAGCCCCAAACTCATAGCCAAATAGGTGAAATAAACGTTAACTACTTTACTTCAGACCTAACAAGTGAGTCAGCAGTCAGATTCTATTTCCCCTGCTGGAGTCAGAAAACAAATTAAGCTGACAGCGTGCCTCTAATGGTGATGACATCACTGAGAGTGGAGTTATTTTCAGTCTCCACAGCACTGGTAAAGGAGAAGCATAAAAGAGAGAAAGAGCAGCTTCGCTTTTTCTCATGCCTACTCCTAATATATTTGCTTTGTACCTACTCCCTCAAATTAGGTATTTTGTGCAATTGTCATTCCGTGTTTAAAAGTACATATGCATTTTTCAAAGGCTTGTAACTGAATAAAATCTTTTTTTTCTTTCTTTAGGGAAGACCAATACCTAAGGTTCACAGCAATTTTAGCCTTAGTATTAAGTGGGAACAAGTCCTTCAATACTTTAGAATTGCACCTAAATAAACCACAGAAAAGTTCAAACCCTTGGCCAAAATGTTCAAAAGTAGCCTTACATGGAGACTCTCGGTCTTTAGATGCCCAACCTGTGGTCCCCAGAGGACAGTACAGAATGTGGCTCTACATCTGCAAAAATATCTCCCTCTCAAGTGCACTCCTTACTTTTAAAGTGGAAGTGGAAAGGCTTCTGCTTTTTGACAGTAAAAAAGCTGCACTTTGAAAAGTTTTATAACTTGGAAAAAATACACTTTCTGGGACAGCGGCTGAGAGACACTATTAAGGTAGATATAAGAAACCTCAAGGGAATTTGGAGAAGAGTAGGGCTTTCTATGTGAGAAGCCTGAAGCACAAAGTGACATAAAAAATGCATAAGGCTGAGAAACAGTAGGAAAGAAGATGCAGGAGGATACAGAACCATGAACAAGGATAAAACGTGAAAAGCGAAATAGGCCAGGACAGAGTTCTGCTGAGCCACAAAGCTGAACTTGAGTAAGCAGAAAGAAGCAAAGGTGCGGAAATGTCAAGGGAGATGGGAGCAGTCTGACTTTGTCGGTGAGTGATGAGACGCAAGGTGATGAGAACGTTACAGCAACAGGACTGCAACTCCTGGCAGTGGCAACAGTCACAAAATGCTGAATTGCAAATACGCAGCTCCCGAAGGTACACGATTTAGTAGAAGTTGATGACTTGATAAGAAGGATTAGAGAGGCTTCTTTTGTGGCAAGTAGGATGGTATTAAGAAAAAGGGTTTAGGTGTGAAAAGAGGAAGCAAAGTTTTGGATGCACAGTAAGTCATGCAAAAATTGTTAAAAATAAAGATGTCTGCGCAGGAAAGAGGAGATGTGGTAAGCGAGGAAGTAGATGTACACAAGGTGGGTGATCACCTCAGATCTGCTGATTGTATTGTGGGTAGAGCAGGTAACCTGCTTCTTCTGCCAAGTGCCAACTTGGAGCTGTGCGAGAATGATGAAGAATACCTTGAAGGAAACACAAGAACAAAGTTAAGAGAACTATATCTGTCTTCAGAAGACAAAATAGAAAAGAAATGTACAGAGGGTTAAGAGGACTGAGAAAAGGCAGTCAGAGCTGACTGGAAGGAAATTAGTGACAGATTTCCTGCTTGTCTCCAAGGAAAAATAAATCCAGTGTGGAATGTAACCCTTTAAACAAGAGCATTGATGTGTCACTAGTGTAAAAGGGGTTTCTGTGGACTAACGTGGACAAATTTTGTTATATAGATGAGTGGTGCTTTAAGGAGCTCATAAAGGATCTCTTTGTCCTGAGAAACTATTAAACCAAAAAAAATCCATAGCAAAGAAATTAATAATTAAGGAATCCTTGCAACAGACCAATTCAGCACTCTCTGGAGATGGCTATCTTATTGTAATTTACACTCTCTCTCAACCACCGTCATTAGTAGTGGTTCTAGAAAGCACAAAGGAATGAAACACTGAAATAGTGCAGGAACACTGTCAACACTGATCAAAGCCCTCATCATAGCTTTTGTTCAACTAGGGCAAGCAGCTCATTTGTGTGCAGCAGAGGAGCATTCATTCTGGTGAAGCAGGCAAAATAACGTCATTCCTTCCTGAAAATTGTGATTTTTAAAATAGCTTCAGACAAAGTTTCAGTTTTGCTTAAAGTTAATCAGTAGAGAAGGAATATAATCCGGGCAACTCATTTAATCCTTTCTACTGTCTGTGGTGATATAATACCAAAGACACTATTAACTTGTAGGCCCATTCACAAGCTGAACTTTTTCTCCTAACTGCAAACATTTAGCTGAAGCCATTGGAAATTTTATCTGATTGTAATTGATTTAATGAGACACTGAATGGTTGGTTGTTTCATTAACCTCGTATCAAATGACTGTAAAAAAAAGAAAATATTGGCAGATTTCTACAACTGGTTAGAGCACCTCTACAGCTTATCACTGTTTACACATCAGCCTTTCCAATTTCCTGTGTTCCCTAAATATTGATACAAAAATTCTTTATATAGAGAGTTAACTGGCTATTCATCTCCAAGACACAACTGCTCATTATATGTTCTTTAGAATTGTTTTGCTCTTATGCCCCTTCCCTGTGTAAAGAGCCATCTCCTATTTTCTGCCCCCTTTTTCCATTTCCTCCGACATCTTACATCACCTTCCTTTTCACTTACTGGAGAACGATCAACAAGTCAAAAATCTTCCATGATCTCCCCACCTCCACATACAGCATTGTGCCTGATCTAGCAGTAGGTCAAGTCTGTACCACTTCTTAGTTAAAGCACACGATAGCCCAGAACCTAAATGGCTCAGACAGCACAACTTTACAATGCCTGACTCACCTGTCACATAAGGTTTTGCAACACCAGAACTCCAAATATCTTAACACTGCCTTCAGCTGTTCTGCATTACGGGATAAATGCTACTGCTTCCTCATTTTGCTACTCCTTTTGGCAAGGTTGTGACTCTGGAGCAAGGCCTTGAGGATATCTTTCCTCCATCAAATAGGGTAAAGTGGGTCAATACAGCAGGGGCAGAGTGCAGTACCCAAAAGTGGAACAGGGTTTTCCGAGCAAACACATTTCTCTTCATGGCTACCAGATAATGAGGTGGCTTTCATCACGTTTATGCCTCCCCTTTAGTAAGCGCTGGCTTTGGGTGATGAAAATGAGCATTCCTTGTGGCTCTGTGTTATCTCATGGCCCTGGAATGATTGCTGAAGATCTAAAATATACATATTCAGAGCAGGTATCTGCCCTTTGACCAGTAAATCACCCACGGGACCCAAAGGAGGATACCAGTATGCTTTGGGGTTTGTCAATCCTCAGCTCATACTGAGTAGTGAAGGAATACTTCTGGGCAAGCCAACCATCAGCGAAACTTCTTTTTCACAGAAGTCATATATCAACAATGTATGGGAGTACAAATCCCTTGAATTACAAGAGAGCCAGGGCTCATGGCAGGAATTCCCCAGCTACAATGGAACAAGCAGCATCATGTAGGAAAACAGGGAAAATGCTAAGTACTGCCTGTTGTATGCTATGCACAACTGTGATCTCTTGTGATTTAGTCGATGATGCTACAGTTTTCACAAAAAAAAAAATTCATTAAATTTATGGACATGGTGGCTGGACGCAAAGCTGGGTTCCCCTCTGAAAGGCACTCCTTGGTTCTTCACAGGGGAAAGGCAAGGAACAAATGTGAGATACTGGGGAAGAGTGAGTGAACCATCCTGAGAGAACACATGGATCTTTTAAACCAGTAGAGGTAGCAAACTACATTTTTAGGTCTGATCACTTCAACAGCAAGTATTCCAGAGAAGATCAGCAGACAGCTGAGAAGAAGGATCAGCTGTTATCAAACAGGATAAAGGACAGATCAGCCAGGAAAATCCTGTTGAGTGTAAATAAGGATCAGGAAAGAGAAAGTAAAGCTTTCTAGATTTAAAAGGGATTCTTGGTTAAAAGATACTAAGTAATCTATAAAAGGAAGTGAAGAGTAAAACTGTTAGAGCAGATGATGAGGTGGGTAGCTTTTAAAAAGACCAAAGGACTGGGAAGGACATTACAAGTATTTAATTGGGTAAGCATAAAATCAGGAAATTGAGGTAGTAAGGTTAGATGCAAAAAAACTAGTTAAACTGAGCTTTGCTCATCAGCAGACTCTTTAAAACAGACCTAATTTGGTAACATTAATAGAAAGGTATGTGACCCTTAAAGTTCTAGGTCTGGGGGAGGAGACAGGTAATGTATGTATAATGCTGTGTTCTCCTCTAGGTCTGGTGTGTTTTAGAGCAGTGACTTATCAAGCTGACGAGATTGTTATTACTATACTATCTAATATAATATAATCTTACATACTATCTCTATCACCTTTTTCTTTATGAACGGCTAGCTTGTGTCATATGCAACCCAGGAGAACATGGACCCTTGAAGACTGAGACTGATCCTTGTTCATCCTCTACTGTTCCCTTTTTGTCTCAAAACACACAATCTGAAATTCGGGTCTGCTTCTCAGTGTTGCACTGTAACAGGGTGACAACTTGTATTTAATATTTGATAGCATGTTTTATGTAAGATTTCAAAGTTCAGCAAAGTTTTCTCAAACCCTGCAGTGAACAGGATAAGCTTTATCATTCAGAAGATAAAACTGAGCTATCTGTATGTACAGAAACACTAAAACAAGAACATATGTTGGAGACAGGTATACAGTAATGAGACTTTATTTTATTGAATTCCACATTTCCACTCAGGATGTAGAAACCACAGGCACAATATTTCCTGCTAGTATAGTGACCACAGATAAAACTCAGAGCAGTTATACCATCAAGCCTAATCCATTATGCTTTTCTCTTTCACTGCAATTTTGTGTAAACATACAAACATCCAGAAAAGCTAGAATTTTGAGTGGTGAGTCAGACAACATATCTCTAATACATGCAGGATTTAGAAGTATTCCTATTGTCATTATCGTCTCCTACTAAACTTGCGGGATCAGAACTTCAAAGAAGAGCCTGCCAGCGGAAATTGTAGGAAATGTTTGCATTCCTGTATGATTCCATCATCCAGGGGCCTGTAATGGTGAAAGAACTCTTCAGCAGATGTTGTTTGAAAGGTCATGTTAAGTCTTAATACATGATAAACATTCATTTTAGCTCTTCCTTTTTTAATTATTGATTAAATCTCTAACTCAAGTTCGTGTAGCCCATCTGTCTGCTGTCTCCACTGACAACTCACATCAGCTGGAAACTTCTTGCAGCACTTTGTCTCTCTACTTTTGGTCTTTGTCAGCTTTCAAAATATCAACGAAAGCATCCTTTCAATGTCCCAATGAAGTTAAGGAGATGTTCTTTATATTTGCAACTAAAGCATGGAGCAACCAGTTCTAATTAGCTCTGAATTAGCTCTAATTAGCTTTCCACTTCTCCAACCAAGGCTTCTTCACACTTTGAAAATATAATTAATAAAAACTAAGTCTCCTAAACATAATCTCATCTGTATTACACAATTGTCCCTTGTGATCTGCTAGGAATTCAATGCAGGTGTCTTGACACTAAGAGACTATGCATCCACTAGCTAAACAAAGAAATTGTATTGAATTTTTTTAGCCCCCTGAAGGTGTTTCCCATGTAAACTTGGACAGCAATTTCTGTATATTTCCTTGTGCATTAAATTCAAATTATATACCTCAGTACTATGGCTATAATGCTTAAAACTGAATTTCACACTTTTGGAATGCATTTACTTTTTGATATCCTATTCATTTTAATCCAAAAGACACGGCATTATAATTCACACCTAATACACTACTAAACCTTCTAGATGAGTGTCGGATTGTGGGTTTTGTTGCCATAGTTCTGTTTGGTTTTTCCCCCTTTTTATTTTTAACAAAGCAAGTTGAAACTCTCAAGTATTATTCTGATAGTAATATCAGCAAATTAATCCTGGTTTATACTCATTATTTTGGGGGGTGATTTACTATGGTGATTTACTAACTGTGTCACTAATTCTGCCTTAATTGCAAACAGGAGCTAGTTCTTCAAAACTAAGCAAAGCATTAGATACCACTGACCATAAATAAACTCCCCCATATTCTGCTACTTGTACATCAAGACACCTTCTGTGGAGGAAGGCAGGTAAGTCCTATTAAGCTAATGTGTCCTTTTCAAAAGAGAGAGATCAAAAAATGGTGCAGCTTGGGAAGCCCACCTAATTCATATGATGATAGGTAAAGAGGATTTTATACAGCACTGTCATTTCAGTGCCATATGCTACCCTTTTCCTAATGAATGCGATCAAATTTTCTGGTACAATGCATGTAAAACATCTGTGTTCGTGTAATATGACTGCAAGCGCTCATGCAAGGATGAAATCAACCTCCACAACCGGGTCTGGTGACCGTTATTAGTGGTGGCTACAGTCAAGCAGTGATGGCTGTGCCTAGAGGGAAACAGGGTATAAGGAAAGGTCTGCTGGCACAGGTGAAAGCACGATCTTGCCTTGGCCTCAGACAAAAGGAATGAAAAACAGGAACTGCTGTCTTGAGGCAAAATATCTTCAGCTTCCTACTTCTCATTGGGAGGACAATCCTACTCTGAGCTTAGCAGGAGCTGAAAGTCAGAATCCCCCGCATCTCCCAGAGATTAACTGATACAGTTCTCTTCCCCATAGAGACAATTTCCAGATGATTTTCTTGCCTTGAAGCCTATTCCTGCATAGTAGCTCCTATTAAAATCCTGATGCAGCTTTCTCCTTTATAAAATTTAAATGTGTGGTGTGATAATACTCAAGCCCCTTAACAATGAAAGGGCATACGTCTGCCTACGCTCTACTTCAGTGCCAGAAATAAGGTCACATTTCTACTATCTGCAGCTCTCTTATATGCTGGTGCATAGGATCTTTGCCCTTGTTTTTTTCTGGACTCGCAGGACGCATACAGGACAAGACGCATACAGGGAAGGACAACACGCATGCAAATTTCAGAAATGCTAACTAAAATGTGACACCCACTCTCCTTCTAGAAAGAGGTTTCTAATTCAAACAAGTCATTTGGAATAGGTACCTATGGCAGGAAAGGACTAGACAACTGCAAAAAGAAAAAGAGAAATCATGGAATTTTTTATTTAGAGGAAGGAAGCCTTACCACATCAACAGGGATTCTTTGAACTATGTTAAATGCAAGCTTAGGTTTAGGGTTTTTTTTCCTGTGGTGGCTGCCACCTTTCAGCTGCTCAGGTTCTTCACTCTAATGGCACATCTCAGATGTATCTACCTGACTGTGGAGTTAATGAAGGTACAAATGCATGAGCTTTGATAACGTGAATTGACTTATCCTTGTGAGCGAATAGAAACTGATGTTTCCAGAGGGATTTAAAGACACATTTTTTCATCATTGATTTTCATATGAACTCAAGGATTTTCTAAAAAATCCTGATTTGTGGAACAAACTCATAATGTATGACTGCTGTGAATATGAATTTTCTATTCCAGCAACCAATCTGAGACTGAAAAGATCTGGTATTGATCAGACTACAAAAAAAATATTCCTTGTTATTAACCTTATGCTATTAAGCATAAAGGCTGCCACACACTACTAAAATTATCTGTTTTCTACTACCTTGTTCTAAATTTCATACCAATAACTGGCTACAGTTTTGAAAATTGCCACTGTTTTTGAAGGAAGCAGTCCTTCTTAGCTTTTAACTTAAAATTTGATAGGGTTGGTTAGTGGGGGTTTTTTTGAGAATAACAGTAAAAAGGGTAGGGTTAGTTCTGGCGTAAATCTGTTCCCCAGTCTAACTCACCACATGGCAGCACAAGCAATTGCACCACTTCAAAAGACAGGCTGATACAAGGGCCAAACTGAACAGCAATGAGCAAGGGAGGGCACAGATGCTTCTCCAGGCAGTGGTGATGGCTTTGAGGGATCATTCAACTATGACCTTTTACTCCAGATACGGAAGTGTCTAGTACCAGCTGAAGTCTGATTCATTATGAGCAACTGCCTATCCACACCTTTGTACCTCTTTGTAGATAGGTATTTATGCTTACATGAATATAAAGTGGGAGCAAAAATGCTACCAAGCAGAAACAGAAGTAGCCTGTGTTCACCACAGTGGTGCATGCCCACATTTTTAATTACCAGCACTCTTACCATTCCTCCCACTCCCCCAAAAAACTCCAAATATTTAAAGAATGTTAACTTTCCTCGAGGATGGAACAAAGCATGTGATCTGTCAAAATCTAGAAATGCTTCAGGACAGCGGGGGCTGTTGAAAACAAAGTGGTTGTCAGAGACTACTTCTGCAGTGGAACCAGTGTGTTTTCTCAGACACAGTTCTGAAAGACCTGGCTTTGACAGCAAGACATCTGACACCAGTACCCATTCCCAGTTGCTGGTCTAATGTTTCAAGATTCTTCTGCATCAGCCAAGTCATCTGACGTTGCAAAAGGCCGGGTGTTCATTGCAGTGCTTAACATTTCAAGAGAATCATGTAAGACCGCACACATCCGTGGATCTCAGTATGTGTTTAAGTCAGCTGTCTGTGTACCAGCTGAGGATAAAAAGTAAAATAAGGGCTGTTTTCCAGAACCTGTGGGGTTTTTTTGACAGCTTTATTTTCATGTCTCTTGGCCTGCAGAAGTATGACTTTCCCACTTCAAGGCAACTCTTACTCATGCAGTCCAACCACTACTTAAGTACTATTGCTATAAAAACAAATTCCTGCATCTTAATTCCTTTCCCTTGCTTAATGATATTCCACACAATGCTACATCTTCCTCCTCATCCCCACTCACCTCTCAGCTTCTCCATCCGCTCCTCCGCTCATGATAGAATCACAGAATGGTTTGGGTTGAAACGGACCTTAAAGATCATCCAGTTCCACCTCCTACCAGATCAGGCTGCCCAACGCCCCATCCAACCTGGCCTTGAACACTTCCAGGGAGGGGGCATCTACAGCTTCCCTGGGCAACCTGTGCCAGTGCCTCACCACCCTCGTCGTGAAGAATTTCTTCCCAATGTCTACGTGATAACAAACTCCTCGTCCCTCCCGCTCCCCAAAGCCCCAGCTGGGATTCCCAATGCGCCTCCCATAGCCCCTTCTCCTCGGGACCGGCCTGACCGAACCCGGCAGCGGTTCGGAAACCTCACACGGGCACTTCCAGCCCCGCCGCCCCCCCGCACAGCGCTGGGCAAACCCGGCCGGGGAGTAGTGAGAGGCGAGAGGCTCACCCAGCGCCGGCGGGGGGTGGTGGCACCGTCCTGGCGGAGCGGCCGGGAGCGCTGTGCTCCAGCCTCTCGCCCGCGGCTCCGCTCGGCTCTGCCATGTGCAGCCGCCGCCTCCCGCGGAGCCGAGCACACCCTGCTGCACCCATCCCACTCTGTTCGGCTTAGCTCTGCTCGACTCAGCTCGGCTCCGCCGTGCGCAGTCACCACCTGCCGCGGAGCCGAGCGCATCTCGCTGCGCTCCTACCCCCGTGGCTCGGCTCTGCCCGGCTCGGCTTACCCTGGCTCTCCCACGCGCGGCCGCCGAAGCCCACGGAGCCGAGGGCACTCCGGAACCCCCATCCACCGCGTCTCAGCTCAGCTTAGCTCCGCCATGCACAGCCCCCATCCCCTACGGCTCGGTTCAGTTCCTCTCCGCCGTGCGCGGCCACAACCTCCCTCAGAGTCCAGCGCACCCCACTACCCCCATGTCCTGCAGCTCAGCTCGGCTCAGCTCGGCTGCTCCAGCCCACGGAGCTGAGCGCATCCCGCGGCCGCGGCCCCGTTCCCCTCAGCTCAGCCCAGCTCCCCCGCGACCCACGGAGCCGCGCCTGCCCCTCACTGCCGCTCCCTACTCGGGCCGTACCGGTAGGTGCGGCCCCCTCCGGCGGCAGAGCGCGCACGCGCGGGGCGGACGCCATGTTGTGAGCGGAAACGGGGCCCGGGCGGCGGCGGAGCCGAAGAGGGGGGAGCGGAGAGGGCGGGAGGGAGCGCGGCCCCGCCTGGCAGCGGGGAGGGACTGGACGGGCCGGGCAGAGGGACGGACGGACGGACGGCGCCAGCAGGCAGCAGTCGCCGCCGGAGCCGCCGCCAGAGCCAGCTGGGGTGCCCCGGGACTCGCCGCCTGCCTGGCTGCCGGGGAGCGGAGCGCGGAGGCGCGAGAGGCGGGCGGGGAAGATGCCGCTGGCGCAGCTGGCGGACCCCTGGCAGAAGATGGCTGTGGAGAGCGCGGCCGAAAGCGGCGCCGAGGTGCGGGGCGAGCGCGGGGGGGTGCGATCAAAGTTATGAGGAGGGAGCTGGGACCGCACCGGCGCTCCCGATGCCGGTGAGGGGGCGGGGCAGAGCTGCCCCTCGCGTGCACTCGGGGCGGGCAGCGCCGCGGGTGCGGGACTGGGGGCGGCAGCGTCCCGAGAGAAGGGGACGGGACGGGAGGAGAGAAGGATAGGGGAACGGGTACTTGTGGGGGGCAGCGACCGGGGAGAGGGAACCTGGGGGCTGCGAGGGGGCAGCGGCACAAGCGGCGAGGGAGGATGTGGGAACGGGGACTGCGGGAGTAGGGCAGAAATGACCGGGGAGGGGAGCGGGGAGACGGGACAAGAGCTGGAGGTGGCGACAGCGACCTGGGGGAGGTGGGAAGGGGACAGAGGATGGAGAGACGGGGACTTGGGGGAGAGTAGCAGGGCAACGGGACGGGAGAGGAAGGAGCGGGGTGGCAGCGACCCAGGGGGATGGGGACTGGGGGAGACCAGCGGAACAGAGACCTGGGTGGGGTGGGAGGAATGACGACGGGCACGGGACGGGGATGGGTCGAATGCGGGGGGGTGAAGGGAGGGGGAGGGTGGAGGGACGGGGAGACAGCGGCCCGGGGCGGGAAGCGGTAATGGGAGAAGGGGGATTCGGGGTGGGTATGGGGAATCAGCGGGCTGGGGTGGGGAGGATGGGGAGACGGGACCGGAACAGGGGGTCAGCGACCCGGGGTAGGGGGGAGGGAGGCGGGAGGGTCTGGGAGTGAGGGTTTAGCGGCCTGGGGGGGAGACCGGAACAGGGGGCTACGAGGGGGGGATCCGGGAGAGGGGAGGGGGGCAGCGACATCGTGGAGGGTGAGGATGGGGGGACGAGAGCTAGAGAGGGGAAGGATGGAGGGATGGGACAGGAGCAAGGGGGGCAGTGACCCTGGCGGGACGGAGACTTGAGTGGGAAGGGTGGAAAGCGAGCCGGGGAGGAGGGAGGGATAGGGACCAGGGACTGGGATGGTCATGGCGGGCAGCGACCTGAGGGGGACAGGGATGGGGGAAGTGGGACAGGAGCGTGGGGGTGTGCGGTGCGCTGCGCCCCCGTGCCGGGCAGCGGTGGGGCGAGCCTTGGCTCCTGCCTGCCGGCCGGTCCCTACGCGCCGCTTCCTCGGCCGGGACACTGACTCAGGGCCGGGACGGCCCCGCGTCGGGACTTGGGGCGTGTTTCGCGGCACCGGGCTGCTCCCGGCTTGCTCCCTCCCCTTCCGCCCCGCTCTGCGGGAGGGAGGAACCTGCTCCTTGCGGCCGCCGGCTCGGACGCTTTTGTTGCAGCGCGGTGTCTGGTTACTGTCACGGCGAGGTGCCCTGCGGGGGCACGGGCTCTGCCCTCGCCTTGCCCAGAGCCACCCCCCCACCCCCCCCGCGGCCACCACGGGCCATCCCCGCCCCGGTGCCGCTGCCCCTTTATCTGAGCAGGATGGGGCTGTCTTTTGCAGTTTCGCAAGCGTTTGGGAAACCGCAGGGACGTTTCGCCTGGGTGAAGCTTTGTGCTTGGCGGCGTTTCTGGGAACATCCCGGAGGTGCAGCGCGGTGGCTGTTTCCTGCTCGTTGGTAGCAGGGAGCCCGGGTTGTGCTCCTCCTGCCTTCGGCTGGACAGGACGCGTGTCAGCTTTCCTAGGCTGGGATGGCGAGAGCGGCTGGAAATTAGATTCACTCGCTTCCAAGGCCAGAGATGCCTTCAGTTGTTTTGATTTTTTCCTACAGTGTACTACTGTGTTGGTTTCGATCTGTGTAAACACTACACCTACACAGTCGGGATGTGCTTGCTCCGTGATTCCCTAGTAGCGCACAATTCACGTGGATTAGACATTAGGAAGAAATTCTTCACAGTAAGTGTAGTGAGGCACTGGCACAGATTGCCCAGGGAAGCTGTGGATGCCCCCTCCCTGGAAGTGTTCAAGGCCAGGTTGGATGGGGTTTTGAGTAGTCTGGTCTGGTGGGAGGTGTCCCTGTGTTGGCACGGTGTTTGGAACTTGGGTGAGCTTTAAGGTCCCTTCCAACCCAAACCATTCTATGATTGTGTGCTAGTTTGTGACCAGACTCCCATCTGAAAAGAAATAGCTTCCTCTGACAGTGCAGCTTCCACCTGAATCTGCTCCAGCTGATAGGCAGCCAGGCTGCTTCAAGTGATGCTGATCCTGAACAGCATGGACTCAGGCCAGCTCACAGTTAGTCGCAAGGTTAGGGCTTCTTCCTTAGCAGACCAAAGAGAGACCAATGCAAAGTTTCTGCAGTATCAGAAGTATTATGATCTTTGTCTTGTCCTCCTTCTGTGTTTCTGGGAGTCAGAAGAATTTGCAGTTCTGATCTGCCAGGCAGATATGTCTCTTAAATTCTTGTCAGTAGTAACTGTAGTAACTTTTAAATTCTTATCATTTTTTCACTGACTTCTGAAGTGGTTGGCGATCTTAGATGATGGGCTTTTTAGTGGGGAGTAACTACAGTAGTAGTGGGATGCTGAGGGCAGGGGAGGGGGTGGAGGGGGTGATTTTTCTACAAAACCACTTACACTAAAGATTTAGAGAAAAGATCTTAACTGTTACAGAAGTCTTCCGTGCTCACTGCCTGTAGTCTGTATGTGACTTTAATAATATATATGCTGGAAAGGTAGCATAGATGGTTATTTGAAATGTGAGTATATGCATGATTAATTATACTTTGTTACTCTTTTTGGTTTTATTTCAGACATGATTTGTTTTTAAACTACTATTCTAATCTTCTTGGACCAAATGTACTTTACCTCTTCCTAGAAAAAAAAGTTAAACACTTACATTGACCTGAGCAGCTGAGCACTGAAACACTTTGTAGCACCACTAACAAAACATGGAACAGCAACTGAACTGACAGAGGCCCTAGTCTAGAATAAACATGCAGTTCTTGAAAAGACCAGACTGCACTTGGAAAAGCTTCTCAGGTTAACCTCAAATTAAATAAAGGTAGACTTAAAAAGGTTGCTTACCTGAAATGAGTTTTTAATGAAAGATGGTACGGTGAAAATGGATAAGTTTAAGTCAAATACGTAAACAAATGACCTAAGTACATAACTTACATTTTCAGTTTGCATGAGTTGTGTTTATTTGTAGCATAGCAGTATCCTAATTACAGACCCTATCCTGCAAGAGTATCCTTTGGCAAAAACATTTTTTACATCCACCTGGAAACTCATTGTGATTTCAGTCAGTTTAACAGTAATAATGCCTTTAGCTGTAATTCTGAGTGAGGTAAAGAGTTTCGCTAACCTCTCAAATTTCCCGACAGTTCTTGTAACACTAGTGTCCACGTGAACTTACAAGTTATCGAGCTTCCAGACTCAGCTCAGACACTTTCTTTGTCTTAACACTGTGAGTTTCTATATCAAATTATTTTTTTGTTTGTTCCCCAGTCCATTCCCATATTTGGGTTTATAGCAGTAGCATCGAGGAGATGATTTGCTGTGGTGCGAGAGCAAATCTAGTAGGAGGACTAGAACACCTTTAGTAACTTTGGAAGACAGTTTAGTTATTATAGTTAACCATCACCAGCTGATGTAACTTAAGTGTGCAGGACAACACATCTGTAGAGTGTGGTCCTTCTTAAGGAATAATGCAAACAGTTTTTTAGGTAAAATATGTATTTATAGTTTTCAGACGTTGGTTGCAGGACTTCAGTTTCTACAGGTGCAAATAGGTCAGTGATTCACACTGCTTCTCTGTCAACTTTTTCAATGCGTAAACCCATTACACTATTTTTTAAATAATTTGTCTAAATAGTATAATCTTGTTAGGTTTTATTTTTAAAGTTTCATGTTTTAAATCACAACACCTTTAAAGCCTGTGGAATGAGATGCTGTCTTTTATTAACTCAGAGTTAACTCAAGATTTATAACAAGCATAGATTTGGTTTTTGTAGTGAGAATGTGCCTGTTATTTCAAGTCATCTGCTTTCAAGCAAATTAAGTATTGATGATTTGACTTTGTATCTGCATGCCTGACTAACTAATGTGATCCTTTGATCTGTACATCCAGCTATGCATATTAATGTCAACTGGAGGAGAATGAAAACAGTTACAGCAGCCAAATTTTGGACATCTGTACATTGAAAGAGCTGGCCATCATTTGCTAGACTTTCTGAGAAGCATTTGTGCCATCTATCTTTAGGAATTTTAATTTAGGTGCTCTACTCTGACTGCAGAGAAAGTTCAGTTTTTTCCACTGTTCTTGACAGTCACCTGTTTAGATGTCTAAATAGATAGTAGGAAACGCCTTTCACAAAATTCCTTGTTTTATCTTCTGTATCCAGAATTATTTGAATGTCGAACGAAACAAGAGGTGCTAGCATTTAACGGATGTAGTGATGCTTTAAGGAATCAGATATAATGTAATTTTGCATTTGCACTTCAGTGTGACACTTTCCATGTCAATATATACTTCTGGCATGAAATCTGAAGTTTATCAAATGTCTTGCCACCGGAAGACATGAGGCTATGGCTATGATTGCTTCTTTACATTCTGTACTAGTTTGTGTAGTCAGTGTTGTACTTATGTTCCACAGGAACAAAGGCTATGTTTACAGGCTGTTGTCATCTTATATAGCCAACACAGGTAAACAGGTCAAAGCCAAAGTGGAATCACCTAAATGAACTTGTCTGTGTGGGTTTTGAAGACTCTGTCATTTCTCCATTATAGGAGAAATCATCTGCAGCACTCTATTGCTTCTCATACACCTGCTGTCGGTGCAGTGTGCTCTGGAGTCTAGGTGTTTCTCGGATTTGTGGAGTGATATTTCCCAATGCTGAGTTAAAAATGGCTGTTGGCAATCTAATTCTCATCTAAATAAGTAGCATACCCTGTATCCCACAAACTACTGTGCTAGACAGATAACAGATCTTATATATATGTAGATAGTGTCTTGAGAAACATTATCTGCATGAAAGATGTTTCGGTGTGTGGGGCTTTTTTCTTCAGCTTTTTCAGATCCTTAATGGTACAGTTTTACTTCTACTGTTTTTTAATTAACATATTCCTACTATGTGACAAAGTACTGATGTCCTGCTGTCAGCTAAGTGGGGTAGGAGGGAGCAGGTGCATTACTCTGCTAAATTCAGTATCCTTATGCGGTATTGTGTGTGCTCCGCAGCTCTTAGTTTCCTTGTAGAAGGTTTGGAGTTTGACTTATCATTCTGTTAGGGTTTTTCACAACATTGGAAATTTTTAGCTTGTAATTGTTTTGTTCATTATAGCGTATTTGATATTTCTCACCGCAGCTGGGATATCTAACACAAAGTAGATGTAAGGAGACTGACATGTTTAAAGGCCTATCGTATTTCAATTGTTATCTGTTATCTGTCACACTAACGGTAGTTGTTCGTAATTTGAAATGCTCAGTTTGGATTCAGAATGGTACGTAGACTAAGGTGGGTGTTTATTTCTGCACATCAAAAATACTAGCTTTATGAGCTGATTGATCTTGGCAGCTGGCAGATGTATCAACTTGAAGAACTCATGCAAGATAGTGGGTTTGGGTTGTATTGTTTTCTCGGCTTTGGTTTGGTTTTGGGGGGTTTGTGTTTTGGGTGGTTTTTTTCCTTTCAGATAAAAAAGCTGTTTTTCAGTAGTGAAACTGTTAAGTTTTTCAGGCAAGAGACAAACCTAGTTGTTTTTTTTCAATCTTGGTGACTTTCAAGAAGGGAATAATTTAATCAGGAAAACTGGGTAAGTTAAAATCTCTTCAGGGAATTTTTACATTTCATCAGACTAAAGTGGTTGATTACTGCAAGTATTATGCTTATATATATGATACTGTGCTACTTATTCTCTCCTTATTCCCTGAAATAAGATTATATTCCTCACCCATTGGAAATGGTGGGGGGAGGAATTCTGTGTAACAGATGGGAAAATGAGGCTTAACAGCTTGGTGATTCCATCTAGCGTAATTCATGGGGTCTGTTCTAGAGCTGGGAGATGAACTCCAATTTCCAGGGACCTACTCCAGTGGCTCAACCAGGAAGTTGCTGCTAGCTCATTCTTACCAGTAACAGTTACCATATGTTCTCTTTGATGTGAGGAACCCCCTGTGGTATACTTAATGCTCCCATTAACTCTTTTTGGAGGAAATGTGCTGCCTTGTTTTCTTATTATTTATTTATTGAGTGAAACAATTCAATTGTGTAAAAAGTAGCACATCTTCTAAATACATTATTATTTTATAGATCTATTTTCTGACACAGGTTCTAATGTTCCATTTAAATTTAATTTAATTTCCATTTAACATTTAATTTCAAGCATTAATTTATTGGAATATACTTAAGGATATACTGAAGATGTGAAGAAATGCTATTTTATTGTGATTTAAAATATCCAGTAAAACATAGGTTTGAAAAATAAACTACTGTATGTCCTGCAGTCTCAAAAAGTGATTGTTTCAGGATGTAATCAGACCATGATGAATATTATTTGTATTATTCCTTGCATAACTTCATTGCCAAAATCAGTTAATGTTAGAACTTAGACTTGCACGTTAAACATTTTTTTCACCTAATGGGGCGTCTTTCTCCTCCTGTCTTCTGTCAGTCGGCAGTTGTATAGTCATCTTGGAAATTCTGAATTTTAGGGAACAGTGAAGTCACTCCATAGCTTAGTCTCTCTTCTTAGCAGAATTTATTATAATAGCTAAATGACATAATGAGCATAAATGAGTAAGGCTTTAGTTGACTTCAATATTAAATTTCTACCTTTGTCATTTATCATGCAAAGAGATTCTCAGAACCCAACTCATGTCTGCATTGCAAGGAATTGGAGAACACAGCCTTGCTGTGCCTGTTCCTGCCCCTCAGCTCGTGGGGTAAGGACCTGGCATGTACGCCCAGTTGCCTTTGAAAGGATCCCAGGCAAGCACAGGGCATCTCAGTGGGCCTGGGACTGCAAGTAGGCAGTGAAGGTGAAGCATTACCTGCCTTCTCATGCAAATACAGTCCTGATAATAAGATTTGTGTACTGTCAGGTGCTAGAGTCACTCAGGATAATGTGTGTGAGCAGAGAAGGGATTTCTTTTGTTTTCGTGTGTGCCACAATGGTTGGAAATACTGAAGTGATTTCTGCATATGTATTTCTTCTTCCTCTTTGGAGCACAGGAACAGAGAAGAGGTGGTGTGGGCTTTGTTTTTGATGGGGGTTTTTTTGTTGGTGTCGTTCATTAGTTTTGGTTGTTTTGTTGTTTGTTTGGTTGTTTGTTGTTTTTTTTTTTTTAACTAAGGCTGCTGAGTTGATGTTAAATGTAATAATTTACCACCTGTACAGGTAGCGAACTAAATGAAAATTTCACTTCTTTGTCTTTCTTTTTTTCCCTGAACAAATGGACATAGACAACTTGGAACTTGTTTTTCCATCAGAAAGTGATTGGCCTGGACGAAGGTTTTTAGAATACTATATGTCCAGCATCTTGAATAATGCCAGAGCACTTGTCTGACTTCACACTGAGTTAATTCAGAGATTTAAACTCACTGAGAGCTGCAAACTTTTTAGTTTTTATTTTCTGACCTGACTTGGCACAGGACTCAACAAATGCCAGTGCCAAGGAAGGCATCACGATGGAGGAAAAGGGGACTCCTTTGCTATATGTTACACTGTACTCTTGAGTCATATTAGATAAGGAAAGTGGTAGTGTAAACTAGATAGGGTTTAAGAAATCACATAGTTAAAGTATCCTAATTTAAGGATGTTTGGCTTTCCACCTAAATGGTTTGCATGTTAATGGCTTATATCCGAGATCAGTTGTCTACGGAGGGGCAAGTTTTGATGTCCTACTGTTTCTTTGAAGAAGAAATCAGTCATCTTGGACAATAAAGTCTACAATAAATTATGTGGAATTAATGGAACTTGAAGTAACGAAGTTTTATAGAGAAGAAATACTTGCAGTGATGTTTCATAAAAATAAAGACTTGTATCTAGGATTTTGGTTGATTTTGTCAAAAGAACTAAGGAGTTTTTAATACTTGCATGTACTGTTTTTATCATAGTATATGCAAAAGGTATTGAATATATGCTATGAGAGAACAGCTAAATAAGTCTAAGATAATAGTTCACTTCTGCTACTTACATTTAGTAAGTTTTAATCAGGTCATGATTTAGGTAAGTGCTTTGTATCTGTGTGGCTTCACAGCTCAGGACTTAGCGCACAAGTCAGTAATTCAGATCCTATTAAAGCCTTATATTTTAGTTAAGCACTGCAATATATTGTGAAAACTCCACTACTGAAGATTTAAGAAGGAGTTAGACAGAAACATGTTGTGAGCAACATTGTAAGGATAGTTGATCATGCCTTGGTGCACTGAGATAGATTGGGTGACCTCTCAAGGTCCTCAGTCTATTTTCAACTCTTTTTCTGTAGACCTATGAATTTTTTCTCAGGGTAGGTCATTGCTGCTTACAATTGCATGTTTGAGCATGTGCAGTTACAGAGTTTTTTTGCTGAATGTAGATCTGCGCAGTGCCTTGGGTTGCTAACAGAAAACTTGTTATCAGTGTTTCAGTGGGATTACTGTATTCTCTGCTGCCTTGATACAAGCCAGAAGCATTGTTAACGGCTTGACGCAATTCAAAGTTCTTGAGCTTTATCTGTCAGTTGAGAGTCCGTTGAAAATGCCGGAGTGTAAGTGCTTGCATCTATATATGGCTAGTGATTTAATGACTAAAAAATAGATAATACCGAAAGTTCTTGTATGTTTTGAAATATTTATTTTTGGTATCCTAAACTTTATTTTAGAACGTTTAAGGAGTGGGGAGAAGGCGTTTTTATTAAATCACATGACTGTGTTTAGAAGTTGTTGGGGAAGTCTGGAAGTTTTGGTAGCTGAAAACTAGGAATTACCTGAGAGAAACTTCAGACTTACCTAGGTAATTTATTTAAATTATAATTCCAAAGCATAGTTAAATCATCATCTGTGTTGCTCATTAGCATGTTAAAACTTCCAGATAATTATTTTTAAATTGGGATTCAGGTGTCTTATCTGGTCTGCTTATTTGTGTGCTCAGAACATCATCCTGCACTGATATACAGTTCGTATTTCTTGATTTGTCCAATTGTTGTCTTAAGAGTAAAACACTTGTAAAATTATGTCTTAATTGGGGGATACGATTCTGCTAAAAAGCACAAATTACACGGAAAAATCAATAGCTATATAATATACTGAACTCCTTTAATAGTATAAGAACTGATTACTGACTTATGTGCTCAAACTCAATAATTAGGAAATGTTGAGACTAATAGCAGAACTATAGCAAAAGCTATAAGCAGTATCAAATTAATAAGGACTTTTAAAATAACTGACAAACATATTTGGGTTAAATAGTTAAAATATTTGGCACAGAGGCTATTTAAATATCCCCAAATAGTCTAGCAATAGTCTAAATGCAAAGCAGAGATGTTTTGAGGGTGGAAGAAGGTATTTAGTGTTGTCTGATATCAAAGAAGACAAACTTATGTCCTTCAGAAAAAAAACCCTAACTATTAAACTGTAGTAAAGAATATAAAATTCAGCAAAATCAGTCCAAATTAGCAGGTTTTCAAACAGAGTATGAGAGTGGAGATATAAACTAAATCTGAAAAATTCAAGTGTATACTATCTGTAATACTGGTGAAACTAATAGGAAAAATTGGAAAAAAATAATACAGGAACCGTAATAAATTTTTCACTTTTCAATTAATAGGGTTTAGATACTTATAAAAAAACCTGTTTCATGGGAATGGTGGATATCTGACATTATTATTTGAATAAGATTTTCTGAACTGAATTGCTGTTATGGTTGCTAGAAGGTGTATTTTACATACCTGTGTGGATCCAGTGCTTATCGGAAGGATAGGTGGAAATAGCATTAGGTTTTTGTGCAGGTGCCCAAGATAGTACAGTTTTGACAGGCTTCTGAGATCAGTTGGATCTCTTGCAGTAAATGTTGGAAGCATAATTTTTTTAAAAAAAAACCCAACCAACTTGTAGTGTGTATAGTGCAGGATATTCCCTGCTTCATAAGAAGTGGTTAATTGATTGTGGGTGGGATGTGGGCTACATTTCTTGATGTACTCCTCTCTTAGAAAGGATTTAGTATGCTTATATTCTCTTAATACCAATGCCCTAAACGTGTGCTGCTACTTGCTGCCTCTTGGTCCCTTCCTGTGCAGTTATTTATAGGCATGCATTACTGGTCAAGAAGTGAAATAATCTGACTTTTTTTAAAAAAAAAAAAAAAAAAGCCTCCTTTGAACTGTCCTTTTGCCAGGAAAAATCAAGTACTTGATTATATCCTAAGAGTTTAGTGGGTTTAAACATGTAATTTTTGATTTCTAAAAATATTGATGGTTGATTTCCTGGTTTTTAGTTGATGGACTTTTCTGTCAGATTTTCTGTCAGTTAATGTGGAGGACATCCATGTACCAGCTGCCTCATGCAGATTCCCTTATGTTGGTCCATTTAGGAACTAGTTAGGGAACCTGTAGGACCTCTTGCATTCATGTCCATGTACCTTCAGGAAAACAACTGGAACCCAACTGGGTTTACATATTTATTTCTACCAGTTTAGTGAAATGTGGTAACAGGTTTAAAAGCCTTTGGGAGCAAGATTTGTAGCTAACTTAACATGACTGCTTCTACTGGAAAACAGCGTAGGAAATGGAGTTTGAGTGAATTGGAAGAGCATTTTGTAGGTTACCTTTATAGAGATGTACGTCCACCTTTTATGGCATAAATTGCTGTGATGCTGTGATACCGTGAAATTGATGGCTGATGTGTTTAGGTGTAAGTAGGAACTTCCTGTGGACCTTTTCTGTTACTTTTCTTATAGTTTGCTTGTGCTGTTATCTGAAATATGTTCTACTTTGCGAGCTGTAGTACTGGAAATAAACAGATACTTGATCTACTCTGCTCGCTTAGCATCCTACTACAGGAGGAGTGCAGCTGAAGACTAATCAAGGTCTAGAGCCTCTTGTCTTTTGAATTAGACCAATCTGTACTTGTGAAAGATAGATTCAGCCTTCTCCGATTCTGTATTCATCGGACTGTTATGTCTAGTCCCAATCTGTTATGTTGCTGAGACGCCCTTTTTTCTAGTTAAACACTACAGCGAGTCTACGCACAGCAAGGTTGAACCTGTTTCATTCGCTTACCTCTTAAGCATGCTGTTGACCTCCTCGCTCCACAGTGGCTTAAATATTGCCCCTTTCGATAGGAACTTTTTGGTTTTACATTTTAACTCAGAAGGAGGGCACTACACTTTGTAGACTTTCTGAATACACAGCTGCTTTCCATTTAATAGTATCCTGTACCATCAAACCATAAATCTTATATACATATTCTTCTTTCCCTTACATGGTGCAGACTGTTCTGAGAAAAACTGGTTCTGCCATCCAGCGATTCCTTTAGCATAATCATTGCTTGGGTAGATCTATTTAAAAAGATCTTGCTAATCCAGTGATCTGGCTCAGACATGACCACATGGCACACATGCTGATTTCTTAAGTTTGTTCCTAGTTCCAGTAAATGTATTTGGAATGCAGTGCTTCAATTTGACTGAAAAGTAATTGAAAGCAATGCAGGATTAAACAGAAGAAAACAGATTGTACAAAACAGGTTATTTGTGTTGAAAAAGTTTGCTGTGTTTTTTCTAATAGACTGATAAAATGTCGAGAAAGTCAGTGAGGTTAAAGATTGTTTAAAACCTATAATTGCTGTTATTGATTTAAAAATATTAGAGCCTTTTTAAACCTATAACATGTGAAGCTGATTTTTTTTTTTAGTAGTCTTCTCTGTCGCAGTTTAGCTTTTAGCTGGCAGCTTAACAGTACGCAGGTCTCACATCCCTCCCACTTGGTGGGATAGGGAGAAGAATTGTAAAAAGAAAATGAAAACTTGTGGGTTGAGATAAAAACTGTTTTAATAAAACAATAAAAGAAGAGATGATGATAATAATAATAATATAATATATAAAAGAATATATTCATATACAGCCGCTCACCACCCGATGATTAGCCTGTCCTGAGCAGAGATTGCTGCAGGTGCAGTAATAGCAGCAGACACAGAGATCACAGTCAGTGACGTGGAATTCGGATCACTTGCCTGCCCCCTAACTAAATTACCATTTTTATACTGAACATGATGTTATGGTATGGAATATTCCATTGGTTGGTTTGGGTGAGCTGTCCTGGTTCTGCACCTGTACATTGGCAAAACTTGGGAAACTGAAAAATCCTGGATTACTTAGCAACAACTAAAAACATCAGTGTATCATCAGCACTCTTCTCATACTAAATCTGAAAAACAGCAGCTGCTTGGATGAAAATTAACGCTGTCCCAGCCAGGCATAAACATTACCTGGCAACAACTAGAACAATATATTGTCAACGTTATACTAAATCTGCAATGCAGCAGCTATTGGGAACCAAACTATCCCAGCCAAAACCAGGACACTCCCTCATGGGAAGAAGACTTCTGGAGTAGTCTAGAATTGTACTACAAGTCTCTAGTATATTTCTGAAGCCAGTTAAGATGAGAAAATGGCAGTTACCATGTGCCAGAACTCTGCATTGGAGACACAATCAGAAGCCAAACCTTCCCCTACTCATACCCTTTAAAAAGAAAAAGCCTGTGTCATATTTAGGCAATCTGTAATTCTATAGCTTTATCCACCTGCATCTTTTAGAAAAATGCTCAGGAGAGAACTCTCTATAGAGTTGATAATCATCCAAGATTGAACATTCAAGGTATTTGCAATATTTGAAAATTAGAATTTGCAAGTTGTTAGAATTTGATCTGTTACATAAAAGATTCTCCTCCAGTCATGTGCAAGCTGGAAGATTATATTAATCAGCAGTTGTTAGAGAAAAATGTTAGGAAGGTTCCACAGAAGCAGTCTGCTGAAAAAGTGAACTGTGGGAAAGAAGGTGTAGAATGTAGCTAAAATCTGTGAATCTCTGAGCAGCTTTTATTACCTTTCCAACATCTAGAAAATAAATATCCATACAAGCATCTAACTTTATTTTAAGCAAATTCAGGTCTGAAAAAATAGATTAATTAGGCCTTCTGCTCTCTAGGAAAACAATGCACAAATGAACTTAAATTCTGCCCCCAGTGGTAACAGAAAATGTAACCATTTTTATTATTTTTTCACTTGTTTCTAAAATCATATTGAATTGCTATTAAACTGTAGTAGCGAACTAAGAGTTAGTGCTGCAGGTTATAGCCATAACTTGGGAAATACATGTGTTTCCGAACAACTTGCTAATATTCATGCTTTTTGTGTAAGCAAGGTCCTTCTAAGTCTTTTTGGGAAAAACCTTTCTTAGATATTCTCCAAGTATATTATCACAGGCAAGAAAAAGAAAGCATTTGTTGACCAACAAGTTATTTAGGCTTTATTTAAAAATCTGTGTAGCTGAATTTTGAATTCGGAAGCCTAATCCTGTATGGCTTTTTAGAATGGTCCTTAAAAAGTGCTGAAAGGAGTAAATCCCGGCTAATAAAATTAGCATTGCGTTTATAGTTTTCAAAAGGCTGTACTGTAATTGTAAATGTTATCGAAGTAGGCTTCGTAGAGTAAGGACTGAATGTTGCTATGTAAGATCTTGCTCTTGGAAAGAACCTTTTTATCTGTTCTTTGCTGTGGTTTGTTGCTGTTCCGACTTCATGAGGTTTAACTCTTCCACAGAACTTGTAGTAGTGGAAATAATGTCTAGCTGTGTAGTAGTAAGACTTTAAATGCCAGATTGTTTTCTATGTTTCTTACTGTAACTTCATTCAGTTTGACAATACATGAGAATCAAAGCAGTAGTGACATTGCGTGCCAGCAATACACAGTCTTCTGTGTTTACTTTCAATAGGCTTTTTTTATAGAATGTGGAGAAGGGAACACTTGAGCCTGTAGACTAGCATGCCATAAAAGCACATCTGCAATATATTTATTTATGTACTTGGATTCAGCGTTTGTAGTAACTTGCTGTATCTGTTTTTTACAGAACGGACAGCAAATTGTGGATGAACCTATGGGAGAAGATGATATCAACCCACAAACCGTGAGTAAAAGATGGTTGTAATAAAGGCAGTAAAATATTGAAACACACTGATACCACTCAATTTACAGGCAGTTTTCTGCTAATGTTGTGGTGTTTGAGTTTACTTGACATGAAATATAATCTAGGATCCTGATATTTTTTGAGAGAGGTTCTTGTCTGGTTCTGTATCCTACTGTTCGTTCTGATGAACTTCTATGCTTTCCCTAGTATTTTTGTGTGATATAGACTCTTCCTAGTATTTCTAGTACAAAGTGGGCTTTTCTTTGGAAAGCACAAAGCTGAATATGGTAGAAATTCTAATTGAGTTGAGAAGTGAGGAGATTTGATAGTAAGATGTAGCTAGTCGGAGAATTTCTAAATAGGAAGGGAGGTTGATCTCCTCTTTTCTTATCTTAGCAATTCTTAAAAACATTTGGTTTTTTTTTATGTCCACTTTTCTTATTGCCAGGAAACAAAGTGCTTCCATTGACTTCTGTTAGTCTCATCATTACATAGGTGAAGTATTTTACATGTATGATTCCCAGACTTTGCTTTATTGATAGTTACGGTTTCAGTTGTGGTTGTGTCACAGCAAAGGATTCTCTTATGGTTAAATTCCGCACAGATTCCATTGTGGACGTGCATGAAACATGATTATATCAGAGTGGCAGTGTATACTGTAGCTTTTCTCCTTCTAGTTTGATTTCCAAGGTGTAACAGCAGCTGTCAAAACCTTTGGTTTTCCATACTGTCATAAGGTTTCTTGGTAATGTCTATCTATGCCCTTTTGTTATTAGCATTAGTCATTTCATATTTTCCTTAATGACCTCTGTAAAACTAGATTATTTGCATAATAACTCTTCATTAGCCGGGAATATTCTTTCAATTCCCTTTCTCTGTTGAACCAAGAAACCAGGATACAAAATTTTGAGTCTTTTTCCTGGGTTTCCAGTTGAAAAGTTTAGAAGCATCACATTGGAGCACGTTCAAGAATACTAAAGCTAGTCCACTGAGGCCCAAGGGTTTGCTAATCCTTTTCTCTGTTGATGTGGAATCCAGCATTCTTCTTGCATTGCTAATTTGGCTAAGTTGGAATGGAAGAGAACTCCCTCCATTTGTTTGGAGCTGACAAAGCTAAGGGCTCCAGAAATGTTTGCATGGAGATACTCAAAGATGCACTGTATGTATCACTTTAGATCTCTTCCCTGCCTTGGATAAGATGTTCAGTACTGGAACATGCTTAGTGAAACTTTCATAGTGACGGACTAGCCAAAGGGAGAGGCTGAACAATAGTGTAACTCTTGAGTGTTTACTGTAAATCAGATCTAGACAGTAAGCATTAGAGAGTTCTGAACTTGTATTTTGTGAAGCACACATAGGCGTAGAGTGGTTACTATGAGCTTGAACTAGAAAGTGAACACAAAAAGATAGGTATCTGTTCTTTTTTTCTTCCTTCTCAATAATGTTTTTGGGGTTTTATTTCAGCTATCTGTGAAAACTCATACTTCATATTCCTTTCTGCTTTCAGCTTTCAATAGTCTTTCAGGGGAAGACCAAGGGTGAGGAGGTACTGTGAAACGAGTTTCCATTGCCTTTGTAACTGAGACGCATTAAGCAAAGGAATTCCTTGCCCAGGCTTCTTGAAAATAGAGGTGGCTGCTAAAGAGAAGATCACAGAAGTTTCATTAATAATTTTAAGTTCCTTATCTTCATGTCAGACTTGCAGTTTAGAAAATTTGATAATATGAAGATACCAGTGAGTTCAGGTTTCTTATTGTGATGCCTGTGACTTTTTCTCAGATGAATAGTCAACATTAGCGTTTGCCTGTAGTTTTGTATCAGAGAGTACTACCTGACTGTTAAGCCTGGTGATAAATGGCCTTACCAGTAAAACACAGTTTTTGGATTTGCTTGCAGTTCAGGGTTCATATGCTGATATTGCATGTTGTGCAGACTTTAGCTTGTGATTAGATGGTCAAAGCTGTTTCCTTCTGTGTGGAGTGGATGTAATTTCTGCTGAATTTATGCACAGAGCCAGTTTAGATAATGCATGGAGTTGCCTTTTCCATGCTTGTCTTCAGACATACCAGTAGTAGGTGTAGCTCTAATTTCCTAATTTTCATATCTATTTAAGGCCTCTGTTCTATAACTGCTTTTCATTCATCTTCATACCATGCAGGGCTCTGTTGCCTTTAACATAGGATGGAGAAAGAAGGCAGGTGCTAACTGATTAATCTAAAGTAGTGCAGTGTTAAAGAGTGTGAAAGGAAGAGTATTTGTGTGGTTAGAAGACAACACTAGAAGGAGATCATTTGTTTTAATATTCAGCATGACATAGACTACAGTACTTATTTGAGTTCTTGTTTGAAATGGAACATTTGTTTTTTGTGAATTTTTATTTGGTTGTTTAATTTATTCTGACTAGTGCCATCATTTGATAATTTCCTTGGTTTGAATATCTAACTTTGCCTTCTTCCTATGAGCTTTTTTTTGGTTTGTGTTTATCTGCTAAACTCATATTATTTATCTATTCTATTGCATTTACATGACAAGGTTTTGGTAGCAGCCTTTGTGAGAAGAGGTAGTAGTCTACTCCACCCTGTAGGACAGGGCAAATTCTTGCTGGTTCTGAAATGGACCCACCACTGGCCAAATAGTGCCCATCAAAAAGGAGGCAGTGAGAGTGGCTCGTTGGGTTAACTTAGTCAAGGTTAACTCGCCACAACTATCAAATTTCTATTTCAAGATTTTGTAACTGCAGGATTTCTTATAAGAGGTTGCCTGTAATTTGCTCAGACATTTCCAAATTCTGCTTTTTGAAGGGAGCAACCTATTTTAACACAATATTGTGGAGATAGAAAGTGGAAACTTGGAATTCTACACCTTTCTGCTGTGTGAAGTGCTTGGATGTTATTCTGATAATGCAAATCGGATAGAAAAAACTGTTAGACTTTTAATATTTATTTAAAATTTCTCTCGTATTCTGTGTGTCAAAAGATAAGTTTCATATTGCTTCATTCCTGTTCTATTGGTCAAAAGTAAAGTTAATTGACATGACGAAGTTGTATAGCTTCAGTTTGTTTTAAGAAAAGCAGGAGCTGTAACGGTACATAACTCTGAGGAGTCCAAGGTGTTGTGTGGTTCCAAGTCTTGCTCCTCTTAAAAGAGGAATCATTCAGTGTTCTAATTTTAAAAACAGTGAATATACTGGTTATATTTGACTTCATAGCTTGCTGTCAGCATTTTTATCTGATGTATGTCAAGTGATCAAGGTCCAGCAGGAAATAAATGTAAGAACAAGTAAACAACCAGCTGAAGCGTGACCTAATGTGAAAGCTTAACTGAACGTTACTGAAAGAGGGGAAACTATTTAAAGCCTTTTATTTGCTACCTTTCTAACTCTTGTGCTGTCTACTATTGCTTTCTGTATCTTTGTGTCTGTAGAGATTGAGTAAATTATCTGAGCAAATTAATTGTTGTGAGCTCTTGCAGTCATGATACATGCTTTTCTACTAGCTGAAGCTAACCAGAAACTACAGTTGGTCCAGCAAGTAGCTTCCCATTTTGTATGTGTGTGAAGAGCACATTGTGTGTGCTGTGTTCTTTGTTCCGTTCTGTTATCTGGGTTCAATTTAGCTGTTAAAACACTTACTACAACTGATGCATTACCACTGCACTCTACTAGCTGAAGCATAAACATGCAAAAATATAACTTTCCAAGCATTTGTGAAAAGTTGTTTTCAGCAATACTTTGTAAGCTGCAGAAAAACTCATTTATATTTCTTTTTGGTAGCCTGCAAGGCCTGAAAACTTTTTTCCAGTACAGGCTCAATCTACTGGGATGAAAAAGTAAACCCTCTCTCCATAGAGTCATAGAATCACTAGGTTGGAAGAGGCCTCTGAGATCGCCGAGTCCAACCATGCCTGTCTCCTTACTAAAGCATGTCCCTAAGAAACTCATCCACCAGTTTTTTAAATATCTCCAGGCATGGTGACTCCACCACCTCCCTGGGCAGCCTGTTCCAATCCCTGACCACTCTTTCAGTAAAGAAATTCTTCCTAATGTCCAGTCTAAACTTCCCCTGGCATTGTGCTGTGCTGCAACTTGGATGTACTTGAACGTAGAATCTTAGTTAGGTGCATGCATCTCACCTGTGTCAGAATGAACTTTATGGCCCTCATGTAAGAAGTTACACCATCCTTACAGACAGTGCAAAGTTTTTAGTCTGAAATGTTAACTGTTAGATAAATCCATATAAAGAAGGCGAACCTTGGAGTATTTTTTTCTCCTTACCATGTCATCACGTGTTAAGGAAAGATTACAGCAAAATTCTTTAATTGATGTCTTCTAATGGATTTTCTGAGTGGCTTATTTTGCACTTAATGTCTTAGGTGCAGCATACTTTCTGGATCTTGGTCAGCAAATTGAATACTTTGAGAGTGTAAGCAATATTAGAAGTCAAACTGCCTACTTGTTACATGAAAAGAAAACAGATGGTAGCCCTGAAAAGCCTGTGAAGTAGCAGATGGAAACTGCCACCCCCCCGATCATAGTCGAAACAGCTATATCCCGTTACAAACATTTATTATGAAAAGAGGTGTATTTTTCAGCTTAGAAAAACTCCCAAAAGGAGCTCTCTGTACCTCAACTGTTGACCCTCATCAAATAAGGGCTTTTAATTCCTTATGTGTATTCTATCTTTGTTTTTTTAATTGAAGGCAATCCATACTACAGAGCCTTGCTTGTCTAGCAGCATAAAGACTTACTTTGCATTATTACACTTCTCAGACTGACAGTATAGGAAAATTGTCAACGTTCCTAATGGACTTCACTTAGATGAAATGCTTTGACTTTTTCTAGTTATGTGTAAAAGTGAGCATCCCACTGTGGTGTGCACATATTGTTCAATCAAACTTATGGATTCCCACATGTTGTGAGCTGCTTTGAGAGTTCCTCCAGCATCTTCTGTTCTCACACTCCCTGTGGATGCTGTGAGCCCCATTCTCTTGAATGTCTGGACAGCAAATCTGATTACATTTTTTCTCTTCATTTTTGTAAATTTGGAGCATCCCATTTAAAGTAAGAGGAATGGAAGATGAGAGATTAAATTACTTTGTTTCTGTACTGGAGGACAAAATGCATTGTGCAAGTGGAGTTCTGCAGTTGACAGAACTGTCACTGACAGGCATAGCAAATGTCTTTTGTTTCGGAGACAGTTGTGTTTCGTGATAAACCTGTGTAAGGCAAACCATTATCAAAGACTTCAAGGTAAGGGGAGCAATTTGTCCTTGTTATCACAGACTTCACTGTTGAGGACTGCTGCCCTCTAACCTGTTTCCTTCTCATATGAAGGAATATTTAAAAGGGCAAGCTCTCTTCTCAGATTCTCAAAATCAATTATGTAGCATATATCTTAATGTTTCTGGTTGGCTGGTAGTGCTCTTTGGGAACCGTGCCGGCTTTATTCTCCCAGAACACAAGAAATTTCTTCCACCTGCTGCAGACCGATGCCGGTTATAGGAGAACTATTGTTGTGAAGTAACCCCGCTGACCTCTGAGCACTGTGCTTTGTACTTCACTTAAGAGGTCACATAAAAGGTTTGGGAGAGCAGTAGTCAGTAATTGTACAAATGCTGCAGTTGAAATGCCTTACTCCTGTCACCCTTGGCAGATACAGCTTATCTGCAACAGAATACGCTCATACCCTTACAAGAAAAAGAGCAGAAAATGGTTATTTAACCGCAGTATCTTTTCAGCTTTAAAGAACATTATAGTTATTGTAGGTTCTTACCACTTGCTCTCTGTTCCTGCTTTTAGCTCTCCTTGCTACCATAGACTGTAATTTAGTGATTTGCAGATTCCTGATCACTCTGCTTTTAATGTGTTCATACATGTTCTTGACAAGGTAAGGCTGAGAGTTTGAATGGTCTTGTTTATTTATTCATATTTTTTTGAGTCCTCAAAGCCTAAAGAGCTGTATTGCTGTTAAACTGGAGTTCTTGAGATATTTCAGTTTCGAGGAGGAAGTAGCTGGAAGTCTAAAGCAGTTGAATGAGAGGAAAGCTTCAAGTAGTTTTTGTGCCATTTATAAGATACTTGAAATCCTTGTGTTGCAGTAAGTACCCTGCTTGTGTTCTGGTACTGTGGACAGCCAGGATGTGGAATAGAGATAGAAGCAACATGTTCTGCAACATAAAATGCCACTGGCTTTGTCTTCTGAAAAGGAATTTTTTAAAAAATGCAGTAATCCAGATATTTGTTAGAACCCCGTCAGGGGGAGGCAGTTTGGAGGGTTTATTTGTTTTAATATCTTGTGCAGGAAGAGGTACGGTATTTTGCCGTATATTTCCATTGTACGGGGTCACTAAATGGAATCACCTAGATCCGTTTATACCTGAGTACTTGTATATGTCTTTGACTAATTGTTGTTACTTGCCATGATTGAGTGAAGAAAAGCAGTCTTGCTCTGTATTCTAATGGAGCTTGCACTGTGTATTTCAGTGTTTTTAATAAATATAATTTATTAAGTAAATTATTATTTAATAAAATATCATTTATTAAATGATTTATTATAACAATAACCTGTACTAAATCTAGAGAGAGATCAAATTAAAAACTTCATCTCTAGCTGTTTGAGGTAATTAGATTGAATTCTAATTTTTAGAAACATTGGAAAGAAAGCTTAGATATTTTTCTTCCTTTAAGAAATTTTTCAGTCTCTGCAAAGCAATATAATATTCATGCGTAAGTCAGACATTCAAGCTGGCTGATCCAATTCAAATAACTTCTGCCGTCTGCCTTGGCCGAACCTCTAACATCTGTGTAGCATTTTCTATATGCAGCCTTTCAAAGGGTTACACACAGGGTCCATTTGGTCCTCTAACAACTCTAGTAAAAAAAGACATTAAGCACAAGCATACCACATTCTCTGCATCAAAGTCTAAAAAGTAGTGATGTGTAACTTAATTTTGTAAAATATTTGAAGATAAAATTCATAAAAATACCATTATCGCATGTAGGACTTGTTGCTATTCTACTTAAGCAGTGAGAAGTTGCATGGGAGTATGATTTCTGAAATAGGTGTTATCATCTTTGTTCTTTTCTGGGAACCAGGAGTAAATAACATCTACAATAGCATGTTGCTATCAGGCAATCTGTTTAAGTTTCCTGTGATGATCTCTACAGCATGAGCAACCTGAGTACCACTGCTGCCCAGCTTTTCTTTACCACACAGGGAGGGTAATAATTTAAAGGGGAAAAAAAAGTGTCTTTTTTTTTTTTTTTTTTTTTTTTTTCTTCTTTTGGACCTTTCTTCTCCCCTTATCTCTCCCCTCCCCCCAACTGTGTCTGACTTGCCTGACAGGAAATTTTCTAATTGCCGGAACAGCTGGTCACAGCAAAACCGCCAGGGTTGGTCTTCCCTGCAAGACTTATGATCGCTCAGTCAGAAAACCTAAACATCATGGCTTCTTAGTCATGTTTAAGTTTCTGGCTCTACGTGTTCGTTCTATTTGGGTGAGCTTAGTTTCTTATTTATAAGAGTAAGTGGGGAAAAGGGGAAATTTTTAGTCTCTCACTGTTTCAGGATCAGTACTGTATGTATACAAAGTCTTTTGTGTTTTCATAAAAAAAAAAAAAAAAAAAAAGCTGTCTGTGGTGTGCTTATGTTTTGTAGAAGTTGCAAAGGTACTTTTTCATAACTTAGCATTGTTGGGAGATTTTTACCTGGATGTAAATACTGTAAAACTTACTTTTTTTTTCTCCAGAAATGTATGAGCTTAGCCATATATTGTTTTCTCACTGAGAGTTGAGTTTTATTAGAAATGTTTGTCTTTTTAAAGTTGCTTAGTGGTTATTTCAGTAGTTATATTTTCATGTAGTACTTTAAATATGGTATGTGTGAAATAACTCAAGCTTATTATCTTGAATTTACTTCTGAAAACTGTATTAAGAGTAGTGACATTCTTGCTTACATTATAGTTAATCTTATGGTTATTTCAGCTTTTAAATGGTAATTTATTCATTGCAGACATTTAATCTGTATTATGTCTTATTGTTCAGCATACATATACATAGAAAACATTTTTTAAGTTGAGAAAAATCCCTAGTGTATTATCCCAAGCACTGTTTCTGAACTATTTAACGATACATGTAAACGTGCAATGTGATAGAGCATTTTATTGCTGAAACTCGAATCACTTCTCATGTTTCCCCTCCTTGTAAGTCTGCAAATGCTTTTCAAGGAGGAAAAAAAAACCAAACCACCAAACCACACCATCTTGTGTACTGGCTTGTATTAAGTGAAGCAGGTCTACTAGCTCCTAAATAAGAAGGGGTAGTCATTTAACACCTACTACCCTCTATACTGGTTTAAACTTTGCAATATGTGTTAGAAAATGAAATTGAATTTGCTTGCCATAACTTAAACAATACAACAAGACATGCATGTAAAGCAATGGAATATAGACTGACTTGTATACAGTTTTTTAAATTTAAACCTTGTATAGTCAATATTTATCAACACAGTCCTGAATTATAGTTCTTTTCTGCAAGCAACATAGAAGATGTTTCTTAGAAGCCTCTGATCAAAAAAAAGACATTATTTTGTCTACTTATGGCACCTTGATTATATTGCTTTAACATTCTGTTGACTTTAAAATGCTAAATGGTGCAGCATATATAAATTTTAAAGTGTATTTAGGATATTATCGCAATAAAACATGAATTATAGCTTTCAAAGATTAGTGCTGAATATGCCTGTTAATTTTTTTTTTAATCATGGCTTTTTTTTAAAGTTTCAGCTACTTTTTTTTACTTGTGAAGTTCTGAAATGTTAATGCTTACAAAGTAGGAACAAAAATTGCATCAAAGTTACTGGGAAATGAAAGTTCCACCCAATTAGTACTTTTTTCCAAGGCTAATATGCACGATATAGTTCGTAAGATAATTTCAAGGTTTTTGATCAAAAGAGAATTGTATTACAAATTGCTTTTGGTTACCAACATTGAGCTTTTAAGATGCTTACAAGAATTCCTCAGCTTTACCTGCTAAACAACCTATGGCTTACAGTTCCTTTGGGGAAGGGGGAGTAGAGTGCTGCTTCTGTCTTGGCCTCTGTAGTTTCATTCTGGGGGACAGTATCTTCAGAGTTACCCTCTCAGCCTGGTCAGTCACATTTATTCAAAGGGCCTCATCTGTCCTGTGACTTGTTAATTTACATCAGGACTCATTCTCCAAACTGTGTCTTGCTTCATCTGTAACACCAGAAGTATGGAAGGAGTTTGGTCTCAGTAACTGGGTCTGCAGTCTTCATTGTGTGGGCAAGTCGGCTGCCTAGAACAAACGTGGGACACAGACATCCTTCTAGACCTCAAAACTGTTGTAGTAGAAAACCTGGAATGGAATATAGTAGAAAGTGCAGAGGGTAAGGAATAAATGCATAAACACAGTGATTTCTTTTTCCTTGTTATCTCTGTGCATGGTTTTTATCTTTAGAGATTTAACAATTTACGACTTAAAAAAAAAAAAAAAAAAAAAAGCAAACCTGAAACTGAACATTTGCAACTAGTTTGCTTTTAGGAAATACTGCTTTCTGTCAGGTAAAACAATAGATGCTGTCTGCAACAAGTAATTTGATGTCAGTTGAAAATGTAAACTTTTTCATCTTTTAAAAGGAAGCAAAGACATAAATTGTGAAAACCTGTATTTCTGGCTTCAGATGTCCACATTAATTAGAACTTATTTCTGCTCCATTCTTGCTTTTCTTTGGTACTGGTATAAAACAGACAACATGCATAGAGTGTCTTTAAGTCAGCTTGACTTAATTTTATGCATGCCACTGCTTTGCTTTTTGTTGAGTTAGAATAGTCATTACTTCAAAAGCTGCATTTTTAATCAGTTTTTCAGAACAATTGTTAGTCTACAAGCATTTAAGTAATCATTAGTCCTGTTAAGCTACTCAAATTGAATATTAGTCACAAGTATAAGGAACGTTTTTTGTTCCATGATTTAGCTCACTAACATTGCTTAGTGAAGTAATGGGAGATTGTGAAATGCTTGGTGGACAAGGAATTTTGTTTTTAAAGGCAGTTTTTGAATTTAAAGGTAGTATACTGAGCATAGAATGCATGAATTTATATAGAACGTGTTTGAGACTTTAAAAATATCTAGACTGATACACTCCATGTTTTTAACTCCTCTTTTTAACTTAATAAAGATCTCCATAAACTCTAATACAAAAGGTAAAAGTGATTGGTTTTCAGTTTGGCTCTCTTGTACTTCAAAAAGCGTAGCTCATGTGGGGTTTATTTCTTCAGGTAAAACTGAAAGTTCATCCTATATTCATAACAAGCCAGGAGAGCAAGAATGTATCTAGGAGACGTCCTGAGTCTAGGGAGGGGAGGTGAAGGAAATTATGTATGTCAGCAGTGTAACTGTGCCAACTTTGAGTCATCCTTTTACAATCACTTGATATGCAATAGTCTTACTGTCCTTAGAGGACATAACTGCTTTATGTAACTTCAGCAGTAGGTTTTAATATCATAGTCAATATTTCAGAAATGGTCTCTATTTCATTTGATGACAGGATTCAACATTATTCAACATTATGGCAGACAAAAATATTTTTCCAAACACAGTAATGTCCGCCTGAGCTCTGACAGGTACAACGAAGGCTAAGAAGGTGGTAAAAGAAAGCGTGCAATCATGGTTGGAGCAGTGTTAAGTAGCTTGCTGGGGAATCCCTTTTTCTGTTCTCAGCCTTATCTTCATTTGTACTGGGTGTACTTGTGCTTCAAGAACATGCATTTATCGAGAGGCAGCAAAACATTCCTGGAAAAGAGATTGAGGGGAATGAAAACAAAGCTGCTACCTCTGTAAAGAAAATGGAAAGATCTATGTAGCTACATATCTAATACTAACAATGAAAACTGATTAGAACAGCATTTTTGCTGCAGTTGAACTTTCAAGTGGAAGATTGCAATTAGCTCGTTATTCATTGGATTTGCTTTTTTAAAAATTGTATGGTTTATAGTATAAACTGATGCAGCAGTGGGTTTGTCAGATAAGTTAAAAGTCATTAAGTTCATCTGAACAGTATTACAGGAAAGTAGGCTCTGTGTGTGTGAACTGTCCTTTACAGTGGTAGAAATTACTGTTACCTGGCTTATAGGAAATTTAATACTGTTGAAATATTTGTGTCATTAGTTCAGAAACTTAGTACTAAAATTTATTTTAGGGCTATCATCTTATCTTGAAAGATGCCTAAAATTTGAGGGAGTGTTCACCAATACTGGCAATATAGATTTGACTTAGTTGTGATGAAAACTAGCAGAAAGATTGTTGTTATTGTTATTATCTTCATCATCATCTCATTCTAGATCCTGACTGTTTATAAGTTGAAATTCCAGAATTGTGAACTTCCCCAATTCTGGCTTTTACTCGTGTAAATTATCACTATACAAAATAAGTATATAAAACAGATTTTAATCAATTTAAAAATGTTACTTTAAACAGAAAATATTCATGAAACTGTTAGTGGAAGAGTTTTTGGTGGAATCTTACCAACGTTTCTTTATATATTAATAGTGTCTGTTTAGCAAGAGTGTTAAAAATACCAGTATCACCGCAGTTGAGTGCTAACGTGTGCATTAGGAACAAAGAATCTTGCACAATTTGTGGGAGTGACTTTACTTTGGCAGCCAGTGGCTCTGAGACGACCAGCAATACCACTGACTACCTAGTTGCACACAGCCTCATGGTTGGTGCTGTAGCAATTGCAGTCTCTGCAAGTTGAAGGAGGAAGATTGTGACTAGGAGTGGCATGGGGCTGTTGTTCTTGATGCAGCATAAAATCAGTCCATCGTTACTGTGTGTAGCAGGGACACAAGGGCTTCCAAAATAACATTAAAAAACAAATATTAAAAATTTTAAAAATATTCAGAGAAGAGTTTACATGAGCTGAAAGTTGCTTTACAGCGAAAAAGCTGAATAAACTCTTACTTATATCTTAAGGGGCAAATTAAGTCATAACTAAGTCTGTAAGTAACTATGTAGAAAATGCTTCTGATTGTGTCTGCTTAACTCTTAAGAAGAGCAGTACAGAATGAACAGATAAAAGTGGAGCCTGGGTAATGTTGCAACCAGGAATATCAGTATTGAAGCTAATTTCTCCAATAGTTACTTAACCTGGCTTAGATATTAGAACAGATTTTGATTATTCATTGAAATTAAAATTTGTTGATCTGTTTATCTAATGCTTACCCTAAGTCAAAGTCTTAAGCCCGTTTTTACAGTTTTTGGTCAGCATGTCAACCATGTTCGCTGTTCCGGAAGAATTTGCTTTGAATTCAAGACCCATCTAAGGATTTTTTTGCATATGCCAGTTTTTCCTCCCACTGGGTTTTGAAGAGCTCAAGTAGGTATAGTCATGTCTGTCCTAGTCATCTGTACCTCTTATTAGAAGAACAGTTTATTTGAAAGCCCTACTGAAGGGCAGGTTGCTCCTTAGTTTCAAAAGCAAGCATACTATGGCATTGTTTTTTGTCCAGAAATCATGTGGTAAAATTCAGAGGTGATGTTTTATTTAAAATGAATGTGAAGGTTAATGTTTTATCCTTGTTCTGTTTTAATGTCAGTCATATCACAACTTCCACTCCTGTTAGATGCAGAAGGGGTTGGTGGCCTTTTGCTTCTCTCACCGTGAAACCTGTTACTCAGATGTTACGGGTTTAGTGTTATGTTTCTTGATATTTCATATAGCCAGTAACCATATAGAGGGAGAGTTCTTTTGAGTGCGATTTTCAACTACATCTACAGAGTATTCATTTTGTGGGGAAATGAACATGCAACCTTGTTTTGCAGCACTTCTGTCCCTCTTGGTAACGGAATACGGATGTTGTTTTATCTTCAATATCCCCTTCCTGATGTAAAGGACTCGAGACAGGATATAGTTATTCATCACATATCTTGTGCAATAGGAACTTCTGGGGTTTCCTAAATCCACAAATGAACTTCTTTAGAAAAAAACTTTCTCAGAAATCTGTTTTTTTGAGTTTGTTGATTTGGGGGTTTTTCCTGGTGAAATTCTGGTGTGGTGAAGGAGCCGTTTATTTTGTTTAGCCTTTAACTGCTGTTACTCCCTTTTTTATCATGCAATAAGAACACCCGGTTTCTACAATAACAGGCATCAGTGTCATCAAAAATGTATCACCAAGACTTTTGAAGTGTTCTAGCATGTTAAAAATAAACTGAATGTTCTTTCAAAGAGCCTTAATCTATAGGTAGTCATAGCATATACCGCACATACTTACTTGTTTTTGCTCTTGATAATATAAAAAATAAACTGCCAGTTGTTATTCTGTGCACTGTTGACCACGAATATATTTTTTTAAAACCCATGCGCTTATAATCAAGTAATTGTTAGAGGTCTTGCCTTTGGATATCTTTGTTTTGCTTAACTTTCTATATTTCATCTGATTTCTGTTAAATTTCACTGAAGCAGACAGCAGAGATGATGCAGTCAGTCTTTCTGTTCTGGATAAGGTCTAGTTTACTTTCAGTGTCACGTTTTTTGACCTGCATGCTTTGGATGTCTGAAGCTGTAAATGTTTCCCTGTATTTTTTTTTGTTACCTTTCCAATTTTATGTCACCTCATGACTTTACACCTACTGTCACTTTTGTGTAGAAACAATTTAAATATACCATTCCATTGTGGTTACTGCTGTAAAGCTTTGCGTTTTTTAGATAGCTTCTTCTTTTTCCCTTTAGTGTAATCTGTACATATCATAATTTTAACTTGCTCTTTTAATAACTGTTATCTAAAATATAAATAGTTAAGTCTTTAAAATATTTCTACTCATATTCATATAACTTAGAGTACCCAGAAAAAAGACTAATCTGGCTTTTGGGGATAGCTTTTTTAAGTAAGAATTCCATTCGAGACACACCAGCTTATTCTTTTATATTCTGTTTAAGTTAATTCACATTTAATTCTCGCACATCTTTGAGAGTAAAGTAACATTCTGACTGAATTCATGTTTGTGTCCCAGTGTTTTGTGATTTCTTTGTCAAGCACTTGTCATTGTGTGTGTGTTTGCTCAGTGCTTATGCATTTATTCAAGAATCTGGAACTGAAAATTTTAAGTGCAGCAGGAACCCTGTGGTGTTTGAATGTGCTCATGTTCCTTACTGCAGATAGCCTTCCTCTTTCTGTTACAAATAAGAGCATAAACCTGTGCCATCTATTGAGATGGTTCAGAACTTTTTCTTTATGGATGATTTTCTTGGTGTCACAGTATACACTTATATTTTTTAAATTATTATTTAATCTTAGTTGTTTGTTTCTCTGTCCTTTTTATATAAAAAAATAGGAATTAAGGATACTTCTATTTTTTTGAAGTGCTATTTAAGTTCTAGTAAGTGATTTTTGTATTTTCTAAATTTCTCACATTTATGTTGTGTCATAAGAATATATCTTACATGGCACTCAAAATCCTTGGTTATTGTGAGTGCATGTCTGGCAATCTTGATTTATAGTATAATCATAAGGTTGGAAGAGACCTCTGAGATCGAGTCCAACTGTACCTGTCTCCTTACTAAACCATGTCCCTAAGGAACTCATCTACCTATCTTTTAAACACCTCCAGGGATGGTGACTCCACCACCTCCCTGACCACCCTTTCAGTGAAGAAATTCTTCCTAATGTCCAGTCTAAACCTCCCTTGTGCAACTTGTGGCCATTTCCTTTTGTCCAATCGCTTGTCACTTGTGAGAAGAGCCCGGCACCCACCCCATCACAACCTCCTTTCAGGCAGTTGTTGACAGTGATGAGGTCTCCCCTCAGCCTCCTCTTCTCCAAGCTAAACAACCCCAACTTCCTAAGCTGCTCCTCGTAGGGCTTATTCTCCAGCCCCCTCACCAGCCTCATTGCCCTTCTCTGCACGTGCTCCAGCCCCTCAATGTCCTTCTTGCAGTGAGGGGCCCAAAACTGAACCCAGCACTCGAGGTCTGGCCTCACCAGCGCTGAGTACAGGGGCACAATCACCTCCCTGCTCCTGCTGGCCACACTGTTTCTGATACAGACCAAGATGCCATTGGCCCTCTTGGCAATCTGGGCACACTGCTGGCTCATCTACAGATGGTTTGAGTTCAGATTCCAGAATTCTCTCACAGACCCCTTTTACTTGTTTTTCCTTTCATACCACTGTCATGTTGTCTTCAGGAATTGGAAGTTAGAGGTAAGAGGGCTATGTACTCTTCTTTGCTGCTATATTCATTATAAGAAAATAAAATCAATCTCTAAAAAGATAGGAATTACTAGAAGTAATAAAATAAGTGGAAATTGGAAGCCTGTGAAAGCAGTAGGAGTGGGTATTGTGGGTGATAAGGGCAGCTCTCCTAGCAGGTCAGAGCCCGGTTTACTAACTGTAGACCAGCTTTTCAGTTGTCCCTAGAACATATTGCTCAGAAAAAGGTCAGCAGATAAACTCATCTGTGTAAAGCAAGCAGTGTGTTAGGCCATCCAGCTCTGTATGGCCGCTTCTTTACACACAGAACGGTTTTCAGATCTCCTACTGAAAATTCAGATATCTGAAGGGTAAATTACAGAAGGTTGTATTTATAGATGAAACCACATTTTTGTCTTGTTGTTCTGGGCTTTTTCGTTACTACTGAGAAATACTTACCTAGTAACCCTCTTCTGCTTCCTCTAGGGTTTGAAGTCCAGTTTCCTTTTAATACATTAGATAATCTTTGTTCCTGTAATAAGATCTCAGAAACAAATACAAGTATTTTATGTTACAGCACAGTTAATTTAGTCTTGAATTAAAAAGTGAACATAAAACACATGCACATAAATTCAATTAGTAGAACAAAAGTGACTATTCAATGTTCATTAAGTACCTAAAATATGGATTTTTTTTCCAGCAACATGATTAAGCTATTATTTTTATAGCCTAATAGCAGTTACATAGTTTTTCACTGCTTGCCCAGAAGGTGTGTATCCTTCCCTCCTCCCCACCCCCCACCCCCCGACAAGCGTGTTTCCTATTCTAATCTGCAGCTGATTCTTAAAGAGAAAAATGAGTCACCCTTGATGCTGCTGAATCTGGTTTTTGTTGTTTATTTGGGGGGGGTAAGCTTTTATCTTTTAGAATTGATTCATCTGTGGAATATAGTCCATTTTTCTTTCCTATGTAGGTATTCGTTCCTGTGCATAGACATTGATTGTGAGGTCCTCTGCTAAGAGCTTATTTATACTGGGATACTTAATAGCCAGAATAGTTCTGACTTGCAAACTCTATCAGCACAGGAAGTTATTCTGGAATAGTGGTGTTTTAAATTCTTACCCATACTTGTTTGTCACTCACTTCCCTTTTCAGCCAGTGTTGATTTAACGCTATTATACTGCTAAGGAAATGTTCAGGAAACTCAGAGTAATGTTACCTTCTTGTTGATTTCCTTGTATTCTATATTTAGTCTCACGAGAGCGGAAGCCAGTAGCAACCACTTTAAGTTGACTAACATAGGTTTGGGGTTTGGTTGGTTGGTTGTTTTTTCAGATGTGGCTTTCTGTAACTGTTCTCCTTCTTAGTGTGAAGAAGGCCTTGAGAGAGAACTATGTGACAAGAAAAAAAAATTCTGTGTTGAGACTTTTATTTAGACATTGCTGCATTATAAGGCTTGAGAAAAGGGAGCTTTCCAAGCTTATAAATAGCAGAAATAAAATATAGGCAGTGGACTGTTGTCATAACTGGGAAGAAAATCCCACCATTGCAATGGCCAGATCACTGGTGAGTGATTGAGTGTCTGTAGCGGTGTGAAAGTTGTCAGGGAATGGAAGAAAAGGGAGGAGAAGTAATCTTTTAGCACCCTATTCATAATCTCATTTAATTCTAATTAGTCACGTGAGATAAATGTTTCTTGCAAATATCAGGGAATGATCAAAGGTGGAGCCAAAGACAAATTCAGAACCAGATTGAACGGCTAGTTTCTCTTCCAGCTTACTGTAAGACAGCTTCTATCAACTAATGCAATTAGTGCAGTTGGCTGAGAAAGAGATCTCTTTTTACAATGTGAAAGGCTTATATTTTTAGTTCAAGTAAATAGTGGATACAGTGAGGGTTAATTACTTCTGCGTATAATTTGCGTTTCTATAAAAGGCTTAGCTTTTGTATTTTTAACTAGATTGCAAAATACTGTTTAGATTAAAATAACAAATGTTCAGCAATTATGTCAGAAAAGGAAACTGCAAATTTATGGGTAACTATTCATCATAAATCCTGCTCCAAAACACGTTATGGACAAGCTGCTAAAGTAGGGCATGATCTGAGTTCCATTTAATTTAAAATACTTATACTAGGTCTGCCTTTATGGACTGAAGAGCATCTGAACTGGGAACTTGGTTGCATAATAATTGCATTGCATTTAAAAAGTAGGTTTTGTGTATATAGAGCAAGGTAATGTCTCTTGTTAATATTATTTCTTGGTTTTGTTATGTTTTGTGATGCTTTTAAAGCAATGTGTCCACTCAATCTGTGTGTCCCTGAATCTAAGTAGGTAACAAAGATTTGAGGAAGTTCTGTTTCATACATTATTTACTTTCGCAAGATTGCCGGGTAGCTGATAGGTAAAACAGCTAAGCAGAAATGGATCAAAGTATCCAAAGTAACGTGTGCTCGGCAATCTGTTCTTCTGTGCTCTTCCTCCACTGGGACTGTCTGAGATTGCAGTGGTTGGTGCAAGTGTGTAGTTCAGCTGATCATGTACTAATTTAAAAGATCAAAATACAAATGTCCACCAACAGACAATTTCATTGACAAGTAGAAGGAATCAATATTTTTCTTTCAAATTCTGTAAAGACTCAGCCTTGGGTTAATGGTGGTAGCATTTTCCCTTGAGGAAAAATGAGTTTAGGATTATTTGTAGTACACAGAAGGCATACATGCACATGCATGCAAAATTTTGCCTGTCTTGTAATGAATTGGCACCTATCCTTATTGGTCATCTTAATTTTAGAACACCCAAGGTAAATCCAAGTCCTCTACAGTAAAATATCTTTCACTTTCTGTTTTTAAAAGTCGCCAAGATATTCTGTGCATTATTCCAAAATGTACATTGGATTTTTTTTATATATGTGCTTAGGATTTGTTACATGCAGTTTGTTTCCATCTCTGGTTGGAATCTTCTTAAAGATAAATGTTTGTCTAGGAGAAGCATGTGTTTGAGCAGAAAGACATGTATGGACAGTTACTGTGCACTTACACGCAGCTCTGAAATGGCCAGATATGAAAGGATACTTTCAGCAATAATTCATGTTTATAAATTTTTCTGGAAAAAATACATAAATTATTGTTGCAGAAGTACTTTAAAATGCTGCCTCTGCTCCCCCTCAACTAAAACAAATTAGTGCACAATTTGGTGTGTATAGATAAGGGGAAGGTCTGGAGCAAGGCAGACATACCCTTGCTGAAAAGGGTCAGGTTAGAAAATGCTTAAGCAAACTGCATGTACCTAAGTCCATGGACCCTCTGACAGGATGCACACGAGTGCTGAGGGACCCGGCAGATGTCACTGCAAGACCACACTTGATTAGCTTCCCAAAGATCATGGTGACTGGGAGAGGTGCTTAAGGACTGAAGGAAAGCAAATGTTACTCCTATCTTGAAAAAGGACATGAAAGAGGACCCAGGGAACTAGAGGATGGTCAGCCACACCTTGATCCCTGGGAAGGTGGTGGAACAACTAGTCCTGGAAACCCTTTACATACATGAAGGATTAAGAGGTAACTGGAGTTAGCGTGGATTCACCAAGGCGAAATCATGTTTGACCAGCTTGCAGGGATGGTGCAAAGAGAACAGAGCCACTCCACTGTTTTCAGCAGTGCTGAGTGGAGTAGGACCAGAGGCTGTGGGCACAAGCTGAAACACAGGAGATTTCCTCTGGACATTGGGAACCACTCTTTCACTGTGAGGTGATCGAGCCCTGGTGCAGGTTGCCCAGGAAGATTGTGGAGTCACCATCCCTGAAGATACTCAAAAGCTGTCTGGACATGGTTCTGGGCCACCAGCTGTAGGTGGCCCTGCCTGAGCAGAGGGGTGATAGAATCAGATCACCTTCACAGGTCCCTTCCAACCTTAGTCCCAGATCCTGTGAAATAGATCTGGGACTTTCTCATTAAACAGAGAAAAGTATTCTCAGATTTATTTTATTCTCGATATCCCATAGAAGGAATAGGGAGAGAATGCACAAAAAAGTTGAAGTTGTAGTTAAGTGTGTTTGTGTTATGCAAGTAAGCTTGCAGTCAGTGCTGCTTGGGTTGGATTGCGTGTAATGTTTAGGTAGTTCTTCAGATGACATGGATACAAATGCAGATTTTTTACTTTTGGAGAGCTGCTGGTAAGTTCTGGAGTGCTTTCCTTGTGTGTCAAGGAGTGTTACTTTTCCAAGTGTTTTCAAATTCTGTGCAGGAAATACTGAATTAAGTACAGAGCACAGAAAGACTATAAGATCCACCTGCCTTTAGAGCTTTCTGGTGACTAGTTTCTCATGGAAGCAGAGATGCTGAAGGCTGGCAACTTTTATAGAATATGCTCTCCTTAAGAAGATAGGGAATGGGATTCTTTTCCTCACCAGAATTTTTGCTGCAGAAGTGGGAGCAGAGAGTGTGCTGCTTTGCAAGGAAATGTCTTACGTCTTGCACTGTATAAAGGTATGCTTCATAAGAGGACTAAATTCTTAGGAAGGTTGGTTTCCCTTAATTGATTTGTGACTCTGGAATGGAGATTATGAACAAAACAGTATGGGCCTAAGACCAAAAGGTTGAGAATCACTGACTCATTATTGTCAACTCTGTTGTTGTCTGGATTCTGATACATCCCTAAAAGTTTAAGCCACGTGGTTACTGAACTAATACTGCATTTTGTAACAGGTATTACTTAATTATTTTTTTTTCTTAATTATGCAAATAGTATTGCTTAGCGTTTCTTAACTATATTTGGGAGTGTGTAGTTCATTGGATTTAGTGGCATTGATATTTTTCAACATATTGTGAATTTATAAACATTTTAGGAAGATGCAACACTAACAAACTTATTCTGCTCTTTTCCTCTGTCAGGAAGAAGGAAATATCAAAGAAATTGCAATAACTCACCATGTGAAGGAAGGACATGAAAAAGCAGACCCTTCACAGTTTGAACTTCTGAAAGTACTAGGACAAGGATCTTTTGGAAAGGTCGGTAACTGAACTCTTACGGAGCCAATTATTCAGGAATATAGCATTGAATAATATTAGGAATGATATATTTAGAACAGCCACAATCTTACATTAAGGCAATATTGCAAGAGAAACCTGCTTTTTAAATTAGTGCTAAATAGCCACTGTAAATAGGGGAGATCTTTTTAAAGCAGTACATTTTTTCCAGTTAGTATGAAATGTAGATCTCAAAGATCCATAGAAAAATTGACTTGATGTGAAATAATTGGGTATTCATTGTTAAAATTGAATGTCATTTTTCCATAACCTGCTTTTCTTCTGTGTTTGAGGAGGCAAGACTTGAAAAGGATTTTTATAAGTATTCCTAGTTGCTAACCTGCTGTTGGTAGGTTATCAGCAGTACAGAAGCTACAGGCAGATTTTTGTAGCAGATGGTAATTGTAGACAACAATAATGGCTGCTAAACTAAGCATGATACACCCCAGTCGTGTTCATGCTAGGCATTATCTGTCATAATTTGGTTAAGACACAGTGTACCTTGATATTAATTTGATGTTCTGTTGAAGACAGTTTTTCTGGCATTTAGCGAGTAGTGTCCGCACTGAGATCTTACCAGGTATACATGATTTGTACTTCTAGTTGTCCAAATCCAACTTGGAAGCAAAACATTAACTTCACGTGGCAAGATCAATCATTGAAACAGAATGGAATATGGAGTGTAAGATGACAGAAGCTTTACATCCATTTTTCAGCCTTAATTGCAGTTCTGAATGTGATATTAAGCTCTAGCATATAATGCCAAATCAATCTTGGATATTGGGAAAATGAGAATAATTGGCTCAATTCTCTCTTGAGGTAGGAAGTTACTGTTAGTCATGTTATTGGAGTAGCAGTTCCAGTTAAGCTTGGAAATCTAGATGTTTAGAAACTAGAAAATTTTGTACTCACACTAGTGTAAGAATTCACTAAGAAATCTGATTCCCAAGGTGGTGTCTTACGTTGTTTAATTTAACCCCAAATCATAACTGAGTTTTTATTTGAGAATCTTGAAGTCAGGAGAAGTAAATCATTCAGGGGCAAGGAAATGTAAGCCCATACATAATAATTTCAACAATCTATTTTATTGATATTGCTAAGTGCAAAAATAATTAACAGTCTAGCTGACTCAATGTATTGCAAAAATGCCAATCTTGTCCTCAATTGTTTTAGTCTTTATGCAAAAAGGATTAATACTTAAAACCCACAGTTCCTTTTTTCTTATAATTTGGGAGGATGTCACTACTTTCCATTCAGTTTAAAACGCCTTAAAGTGCATGTTTCGCAAGGTCTCCTGATGATGTTCTGGTAATCCCTGGATAATTCAAAGTGACGTTAACTTAAGTGGGAACTGGATACAAAAAAAGACATAAAGCTGATTTTATATAACACATTTAAGGTTTCCATGTTATACCACAGCACATCTCTAGACTTTTTCTTAAAAACAAACAAACCAAAAAAATAAAACCCATGGCAAGTCTATTTTTAATTCATTTCTAAATATAAAATTTGGCTCTACTGGAATTCATTTTCTGTTAAGGATATTTAAAAACTATCACACTCAAGAAATCCGATTACACTAGAGAAGGAAATGAAACAAACTTTAGTTGAGGCTGATTGTAGTTCAGTGGTACGTGCAGAACTTAACTGAAATGTATAATAAAAAAATACAGTTTTGTTACATGAGGTTGGTTCTTATAATTTTACAGGTTATTTTTTAAAAAACTTTTGTTATGTGTTGATTCATATAATTTTCTGGATCAACTTTGTATACATGTTTATTTCCATATCTGGTAATTATTTTATTAGCACTTTTGCTGTGCTATTTTACAAATTTTAAGAAGACAAAAATTGTTTTGAGATAAACAGTAAAAAGCTAAATTTTCTTTCAAATTTGTCTCAACTGAGAGAATCCAAATTCATCCTTTCTTTTATTCACTATAAACAATTATGTTAAACCAAAATTAATTTGGAAGACTGTCTTGAATGAACCTTTTAGATCATGAAATAAAGGAATAGTAGGAAAAACTGTAAGGAAATTTTTGTTTGCCTTTGCAGGATCCAAAACTGTTCAAGAAGTTAATAATAGTTTTGGGAGGAATAATAAGGTTGAAATAATACTGACTGCTTGAATTTCATAGCAAAATATATTGACCTGACTTACCTTTACTTTCTTTGAAAAAAATTTTAAAATTTTCAATACAGGTCTTTCTTGTCAAAAAAATCTCAGGATCAGATGCTAGACAGCTTTATGCAATGAAGGTATTGAAAAAGGCCACCCTGAAAGGTAAGCATTGTTTAGCAAGAAAACTAAACAAGAGAAATCAGGCAGATTATACCAAAACTTAATCTTTACACACGTGCTGTTCTATAAGTTGTATTTTAGAACTTCTGTCAAACGACAAATAGCAGGATTCACTGTCTTGTATTGTAAACCCAGAAGAATTAAGTAAACAACAGTCTTATATTGGTAGTTATAGGGGAAAGTAGGTTACTTTCCATGCTAAGCTGGTTGGGGTGGTTGTGTTGCATCTGCCACCTGACTTGCTTCTGAACTGTTATTTGAAACTTAATAGCCTTCCTTTTTTCATTTGCTGTGTGTCACCAAGGATACAGTTAATGCCTTTTACTCACTTTATATTTAGGTCATGATATTTAAAAGTGTATTATATCAGCTGTTTTATTCTAAAAGTTCTAAGCACAGGAGTTTGTCTCTTTTTAAAACGGAAATATACGGTACGTTTTCCTGAACTTTTCGTACTTATTCTGGATGTAGGATATATTTAATAAAATCTTAAGTTAATCATCTGAGTTTCTTGAGCAAAAATGAGTTTAAAAATGTGTTTTCCCTTGGGTGGTTTGGGTCTTGAATGGTATCAATAACAAAATAAGTTCATACTTGAACAATCCGAATTCTGTCCTGGAGAATTCCATAAGTAAAAAGAAAGAATGTATTTTTTACTGTAAATTAAAATGAAAATGATCTTTCACACTAATCCTTTAACCAGAATGTGTATTTGTTGCTTTATGACCATTGTTTAATACTTCTAACTCATGACTGCACTGAAATTGCAATTATAATTTTGGGATAGTTCCAACAACTTGTAATATTTCACCTGTGTTATTGATTATTATATTGATTTGCGATTTTAACATAGGTTTCATCTGAAAATATTCATAGAATGATGGAGGGAACAAAAACGCACAATGAATTATGAACTTCTGCTGAACTGTTAAACCTGAAATTTTTCTGCTTAAGATCTTGTGCCGAATATCTTTCTCACAATCTCATTGCGTATCACTTTCACTTAAAACTCTTATAGAGAGCGTGGTTTTGAACAATTCCCTACATTTTCATTTCTCTGTGTTTTGTAACACATGTTATTCTCATTATTTACTTTCTATTTTTCTGAAATTGGTTTCCACTCATTTAAGGTGCTTTTATATCCTCAATAGCGTTTCATTCTCCAGCCTGTGAATAGCTCAGAATTGGAGTCAAAGGTCATTCAGCCATTGCTTTTTTAAGACATTTCAGGGCTTCTCTCCATCAACCTTTGATTGTGATTTAACCTTATGTATAAAAATTACAGTCCAAGCTGTGGATCCAATTTTGCCTACAGACGGCTGGGGCTGATAAATACTGAAATTGGTAGCTTGACTTTTGGTTAGTAAAGGAGACTCATGAGCACTAAAAATTCAAGAAAGGAAAAGAGCAGAAAGGTGACACTAGCAGGAGGATGCCACCCTTTTCTATCCTTTGGATCTGAATTTTCAAATGCTTTTGAGTGTCTTTTGGTTACGAGTCATGTTTTACAAAGAGTGGAGTTGGAAGCAAGTGAAGGTTACTATTGAAATGCTAATATTAAATTAACTTAAATTTATTATTTTTCCATAATTGCAACATTTGTGAGATCTAATATTGTAATTTTAACTAATACCCTATATTACTTGATTTGGCTACTGTTCTTTAGCTCTTTCAAATCTATTTCATAGTTATTTTTGTGTTCTAAAATTAAAGATAGAAATGCCCTTTAAGATGGCTGCTTAATTGAAAGCAATATGCATGATTCACAAATCAAATGTAGAGAGAATATTTTCATAGGAATTAAACTATATTAGCCAGAACAGGTTGATGTATCTACGCAGTCCAACCTTCCACTGTTTAAAGGATATCCAAGAATATATACATAAAATTTGTTCAGTGCAGGGACTAGTTTATTAATACACTCTGATAGACGGTATCATCTTACAGTGTCTCTTTATAATGGGGAGAGAAACAGGGCCAAATTGCTAGTGTCTGGCATCAAATATATTAAGAAAATTCATTGCTTCCAGCAGTACACATTGAAACTGTAGTCAACAAGTGTCAGATTTTTAATGGCTAATACTAATGTATTAAATGAGCTCAGTTCCTTATACTTTTTTGGTTGAGATTTTGTAAATCTGGACTTTCTCTGGCTTTTCAGAAATCAGGCTTGTTACCCATATAACTGTTGCATAGCTATAGGTAGTTAAGTTTTGGGGGTTTTTTTCTCAACTGAATTTGCCTAAAAAAAAGAATATTCTGATTTTCAGTTTGGTAATTCACATGAACCCTTGAAACACTGAAATTGCACAGCTGTCTTGTGACATTTTCATGCCTTTAGATTTAAAGTTCAAAATTCAAATGTGATGTTCACTCTGTGTCTGGTGAGCACTTAGTTCATGTGCTTCCGTTTTTTGGAATTTGCCCTGCAGGGAGATGGAAACCTGGTAGCTTTATTCATTCATGAAAATATATCTGTTTAACTTTATCTCACAAGTACCTGTGTTACTTTTAGTGCCAGTTTCAGGGCAAAGATAGATAAACTTCTAAAAGACTCTTTTGCTTCTCGCCTTTTTTCTCTGCTGTCTTATATTTTATATACCTTAGAACTCTGGCCTGTTAACTGTACAAGGAGTGCCAGAAACTTAACGTTGGACTGGACTTCATTGCTTTGGGGTGCTTGCTTCAAGAAGTTGTAACATTTGGGAAAGGAATAGTAAGAAAATGTAGAATAAGCGAAAGAAAGAGAAATGCAACATCTTAAACCACTGTAGCAAACTTTGCTAGCTATCATCTGTGGGAGTTGTGATTTTTTCATGTGTCCTGGCAGATTTGGACCTTTGGATGGAAACCAGACACTGACTGGAGTGGCAGGGGAGTTGCCTGGGACAGCTGAAGCAGGTGTCATGCTCAGCTGACCATCCTGCCTCTTTATGGATTGACAGTGTCTGCACATGTTCCTCAGTTTAATCTTCAATGGCATTGGAGCGGACACATGTTCCATTCTGAGCCACCACAGTGGGACAGCACGGTCAGCTTGAGCACTGACTGCTTCTGATGTCTGATATACTCCTCCATGCACACGTGTACTCTCAGCAAACATCTTTAAAATAAAAAAGATTGACTGAAATACACACTAGATTGGGTGAATATTCTTTTAATCGTAATTTCATAATAAAGAAAGGAAGTTATAAAAAAAATCTCGTTCAAATTGTAAAGGTACTTAATATATTAATAGCGCAAGTTACTTGAATGAGTTAAACCAATATAAGCATTTTTATGATAGTGTAATTGTATTTAAGCTTATTTTGCTATAACTTCAATTCTTCCTGCTTTTCAACAGTAGGGAAAATGACTGTTTTCTATACATAGCTGTGGCAGTTTTGCTTTAATGTTTAAAAGGTTAGCCAAGTATAGGGCAGACTGAAAGCTGTTTGTGTTTTCTCCTGTGCTTTTGTTAAATATATTTACCCACTGTCAGATTTTGCCAACAGCAGAAACTGAAACAAATTGAAATGTATAGAGACATTTATCAGACAATTCTGCACTGTGAAACAAATTCTTTCTCAAGTCTCTTACCTTGAAGTATAGTGACCTGCAGACAGTTGTAATACTAAAGGATAAAATGTGATGTACATCAGGGAACATAGGAGAAATACTGATTCGCAATGTAAATTCTTGCTCATGTTCTTTTGTAGTTCGAGATCGGGTTCGGACAAAAATGGAACGTGATATCCTAGTGGAAGTTAACCATCCTTTCATTGTCAAGTTACATTATGGTGAGTTGCAGAAAAAAATCATTTTTATGTCATGAAATTAGATAATTCTCAATATAGAACCTAATATTTGCTTTGTGGTTCAGAGAATCATAGAAAATTAGTGTGCTGTATAAACCATGATCATGCGAAGACTTGCTGTGTAATAATTCTTGTGGAAAGTAAGCAAATTTCATGCACAGTGTTATATCTTTATAGGACTGAGTTTTGTAGCCCTTTGCTGTCTATCTTTTTTGCAGTTATCTATGTCTAGGCATTCTTTTCCAAAACTTTTAATCTTTTTTTCTATACTTTGTTATACTTCTTATAACTTCTTCCATATATGTCATTTTGAATTATTTCTTATCCTTGTTTTACTTACTTTACAGAAAACATACTTTTAGTTGCATCAAAATTGGTGGGAATATGCCTTTTAATTTTAATAGTATGGACAGCCATAAAAAGTTATTCGTGTAGAGGGGGAGAGGATGTCCGTACTCTTAACGTGTCATGCAGAAAGTAAACTGAAAAAAGACAGAGAATAGTTTTTTCAGTTTGTTTTGCTGCTAGGATTCAACTTTTCCTATAGTTCAAACTTTGGATCTCCACAAGCTCTGATGTGGTTCAAAAAGCTTTTACTATTTTACTTGTCATTCTCCCTGTTAAGCGGAGTTTCCAGAGGTTTTAGAATATATGCATTAATTACTAATTTGCCCTTTTAAATCTAGGCTTTTTATTTCCAGAATTTGGAATGAAATTATGAATAACCTTAAGAGTATTCTTTCTTTTTAGAATTCTATTGGTGACTTTCTTTACTTTCACATGGCATAAGAGTTAATGTTGTCTGTGATACAGCAAAAGTTACTTAATTTAGGGGTTTTTTTAAAGGAAAAAAAAAAAAGAATAATTCATTTTGGTAATGAAAATAAGGGTGAATTATTGGGTATGTTATTCTGATTGTGGGTAAAATTAGATTGTTTATTTTTTGTAATTGATCTTTTCAGCTTTTCAAACAGAAGGGAAGCTATATCTTATTTTGGATTTTCTCAGGGGAGGAGACTTGTTTACACGTTTATCTAAAGAGGTAAACTTTTTTAATTTGAAAATTATCTCTTGATTAAAATTTGACTATAAATTGCCTGTATTAGAGATTACTTTTTAAATTCAATTTGCATTAAATAAAATTCTGATTTTTTTTTTTAACAAGCTAGTGCTTTCTATTTGCTTGGGGTTTTGCACAAGGTAGTTACTTCACAAAAATGCTGCTGGTAATTTACTTTGTTTCTGAAAAAGGCTTCGACAAGCGGTCTTTCTGTGCTACTTTTAGCACCTTGCAAAATTTTCTTCTCCTATTGCTATGATATTTAAAGATGAGTCTCAGAGCATGGATTTATATAACGGAGTTGTATTCAAATTAACAGATTTGTGTCTGGATTTAATATCCAAAACTTAGTGTCACATTATTTTTTTATGGATTACATATAAAGACAAAATTATGTTACTTATAAATATAAAAAAGCAAGAATTATATTCCACTTATTTTAGTAATTTTCCAATATGAACACTTTACCTTTGTCATGCTGGTGGAATCTCAGTGTAGATATGTGAAATAAAGATGTTGAAAAATTTGTTTATACCTCCTAAAATAAATATTAATGTTTCATATATCAGACTTTTTTTTTTTTTATCACTCGTGCAAAAACTTCCAACAAATTCATTTAAAGAGATATCCAACGCATATATGTTAGTCAGAACTTGTAATTGCAGCTGCCTTGCATTTTCCCTTGCTACAGAGTATCTGGCGCAGTGGTGTCACAACTAACATGCTATGTAGTTATTTACAAGGGGAGTGGAATACGATGCATTTTGTGTATACGTAAATAATAATTTCTGTCCTGACCACACGAATTATTACATTTAATTCAATGAAGCCATCTATATCAAGTTGCTTCTTTTAGTTTGTTTTGCTGCAGATAAGTACAAAATTTTCAGTACTCTAAAACTGAGATACTTTTTTTTCTAAAACACATAGTTCTTTCTTGATTCCAAATGTATTTCACTTTTCTGCTAGTAGCTTTTTCATCCTAAGCCCCTGAAATTTTAGAAGATTTAATATGGTTAGATGAGAAATACTCACTGTAAATACCTGAATTGTTCCTAACCGATGGAGTGAAATGAGCATGCTGGAAGCAATTAATGTCATCCTCATATCAATTCATGTGATTTTTAAAATAGATCAGATGATCTGCAGCCTTAAAGTTCCTGCTTGTTCCCTATTGACTAGAAAGTGAAAATGGTTTAAATCAGAGCAAGGTGTCTACACTGCAGATGTTTAAGGTTAGGAGAGCTGAATTCCATGCAGTATTTTAAAGAACATAGTGTGGGTGTGTTATCATCCTCATGGGATCCTTCAATCCTTCATTATTTGAGCTTTCAAATATTTCTTACAGAGGTTTCTCTTCTTGATTGTGCCTGTGCTAAATATTTGCTCTTTTGTAGAAGTAACATCAGCAACAGCCTTTTGTACAAATGTTTGATTTCACTTTCTTCCATTAAACAACTGAGGGGAAAATATATGGTATTCTCCATTCTCAAATGTTGCATACAATAATGTTCCTCTGTGCTCACCATTGCCCTTTTTTTTTTTTTTTTTTTTTCCTGGCCCATATGCTGCATCTGAAGTCTTAAATTTGGTGAGGGGAAATCAGATTAGTAACTGAGGTAGAAACAAATTTTATGCATTTTTTTATTATTATTATTTTTAGCTTTTTCTGAATTCCCAGGAAAGTTTAATTATAATGTTTTCTGTCAGTGGATCACAACAGTAGTTGATATAATTGGGACAACATGATCATTTTATTGAACGTAAACAGGGATTAGTTTATCTTCCTAACAGAAAATGTGAGATTGCCATCCAAGATCTTCCCTGTGCTCTTACATAGGCTGTTTCCTTAGTTTGATTTTTGTTCTACCTTTTCTGCAGTTAGATGTCAGGTTGCCTCTTGGGGTTTTTACCATCACTGTAACATCTTTCTCCTAGTAATTAGAGCCAGTCTTCTCAAGGACAAGGTGCATATGTTTTTCTTGTATCTCTCACTTTGTAGATGAATTTCAGGCATTTGGACTTTTCAGTTCATTTGTTTTCTGGAAATTAAATGGTCACATCTAATAAAGAGAGAGTCACATTCTTTAAATGCTTCCCAGAATTTTCCAATCCTAGTCTGTTCTCTTCAACAATGAGAAGCTAACAACCTCAGTTTTGCAGAAGGAATTATATGGTACAATTACAATATGATATGATATATGATATTACGGTTGGTCTCAATCTCAGAGGTCTTTTCCAACCAGATGATCCTATGGTATTGCCTTCAGAAGTTCTTTTTTTAAGTATATACTATCAAATAGTATTGAATATAAAATCCTAGGTTTTGTCTAACCAAGAAATGTGAATTTTTAGAGCCTTGTATAGAAATTAATTCAAGTGTTGGGTGTAAGCTTTACGGATTTTACATGTAAAATACATTGCTTTTACTTTTGCAGGTGATGTTCACGGAAGATGATGTTAAATTTTACCTGGCAGAATTAGCACTTGCTTTAGACCATCTGCATAGTCTTGGAATAATATATCGGGACCTAAAACCGGAAAAGTAAGACTCCTCAACAGCAAATGCAGTGTAATAGTTCGATTTGCATAGCATTTCTACCTAGGCACTTCTCTTTCCAGCTGTTAAACTTCAGTAATTTACTGTATAAACTGAACAGGGAGGGAGCCTGGGGAAGGCTGTGGGCTATTTTAAAAGAATTGTTGGATTTCATTTGCACTCGAACATGAGCATCTATTTTGAGTGTTATGCGAAGTACTATATTTGATGTTCCTTTACTTAAAGAGTTTACTTGAAATATTCCTTCCTTACATTTTCCAGGTAGTTTGGGGTATGCAATGGAGAAGAGATCTTCTTGGCCTTTTAGTTTTGTCATTATTGTAGAATTTCTGGACTAGAAATTTAGTGTATTTATTGTGCATTTAGAACAAATGCTTGTGCATACAAAGTTTCAGTTCAGTGTGGCAGTCATCTTTTCCAACCCTGATTTTTGAAATCCAGTGCAGTGAGAGAATGGAGTTTAAATTTTAAAGCAAACTATGAAAATAGTAAGTCAAAGGCTTTATTTAACGTATTGATGATCACATAATTACGCTGAAAATTTAAAATAACCTTGAAGTTACAATTCCAGTACAGTGTTGTGTCTCACTATGTTAGTCATCCATACTTCATTCAAATGACTGAATTCTGTCTCCTGTTTATGTCTTTCCTCCAGTAATTTTTAGTTTTAGAAGATGTAAAAAGAAAATGTCAGTGCTATCATCTGGAACATTTGAACCTTTCAGATATAAATCTGTGCTGTAGTGTCACCCTCTATCTAGAGGAATCTAAGTGACAATATAATGCATCCATCTCCTCTGTTGTGGTTAATCAGACAGTTGATACTCTCTGCCTCATTGCAAGGAAATCTATAACTCTGAAGTTGTGATGTCCTTGGTGATCCTGCTTCACTGTTATGGCTATACAGAGAATCTGAAAGGTGTGCAAGATAACTGTCTCGTGTAAAGTATTAGTGGAAAAGAGTATGAATAACCAGTATCGCAGAACCTGCCTGCTACATGCACCTTCTTGTTAGGGTAGCTTGTTCTTTTGTGCATCTCATGAGAAAAAACCAAATTTTTAAATGTTTAGCTCTGCCTGATGAGAAGGGAAGGATTCCTACTCAAATTTGAAATTTGGAGACCATAGGCACAGAATTGCCCTCATAAGTGAACAAGGAATTAATTATGTTTAAACTTCGAGTGTTCTGTTAAGTAATTCAGAAGTGAGAAAAAACAAGCTTATCAAGTGGAAAAAGATCTTTAAAAAGCAAAGCAAGAGAACTTTAGTTATTTTGCCAACGTTTACTTCCAAGAGGAAACACAAAACAAAATAGTAACTGTCAGAAGACTAAAGAGATACTGCCTCAATCTTAGTATTTAAAATAAAATTTTAAAAATGCATCTGTCTACTCATTGAAAACCCTTCGGTGTAAGTCTTGGGTGTATCTGGTTAACAAACCTATCAGAGGTTGAAATTACTTGCAAGTTGTGGATGAGATAGTAACTCCCACAGGCTGTGTCTGTACTGTGGGGCTTTTTCCCACTGTGGAAACTGCAAGGAGGAAAATGTAAGGATGGGGGAAATGGACAAGTAGCGTGTGCCTGGGTCATGTGTTCTACCCAGGATGAAATGCATCTCCCCACAGGAGAAGCTGGAGACCTGTGTCTGCTGTGTAGGTGGTGTTAGAGAGTCCAGGACCTGAATACTTTGCATGCTTTGAATTGTAGTTATATTCAGTGGTTAAGAATAGTTGGCATCTCAGAGAAGTGTGGCCTTTTCTGTTAATGAAATAAACAGGCAGAAGCACAAGGCCTGCTCCAACTATAGGGCCTGTGGGTCCTGTCCTTTGGTATGACATAAGAATATTTATTACTGGACGTTATTTGAAGTGGCCAGCAACCTTTGATATGCTAATTACAAATTAATACCCATTTCATATACATATGCAAACATACATTTCATTAACATGTCTTGCTCAGTGTAAGAGAAATGGAAATAGAATATATTTTTAACAATCGTGATAATGATGGCCTAAACTGAAAGTTTAAAACATACTGTGCTGAATTTAACCAAATAGTTAAGTAAACCAGTGCTATGCTGATTATCTTCCACAATCTTTGAAAAGAAAGAATTGAAGGGAAAGAAAATGTGTGTTTTCAAGGTATGTCCTCCTAATGGTTCATTTTTTTACATGTTCGATTCTGCTTGTCTTTGTGTAGGCTGTTCTGTTTATTCCTAAATGTTGTCAGTACATTTTCTGAAACAACAGTTTAATGTAACATTATTTATTTAACGTAGTTTGTTTCATTCTTTTTATTGTTGTTTAGCATCCTGCTTGATGAGGAAGGACACATCAAACTAACAGGTGAATAAAGGGAAAATGCAACACCTGGATCATTTCTGTCCATAAAAAACTTTCATTTTCCTTTTCTTAATAAAGCAGTATGGTAAAATAAGTAATTTTGACTGGTAGGTAATTTTGCTGTGGAGCAAATAGTGTCATTATTTTGAAATAAATGAAATATGCTAATATTAAGTAAGGTTTATAAGTACACCTTATGTGATGGACCTGGGATAATGTGGGGAGAGGGGGAGAATTCTGTAATTCCTGTATCTTTATTTGAATGTGTATATGAATGATATAATCACATTTCACTTTTTGGTGAAACTATTAACCATGAGTGATTTTTTTCAAAAAATGCACACATTTAGAATTATTCTTTTTTCTTCCAGATTTTGGCTTAAGTAAGGAATCAATTGATCATGAAAAAAAAGCCTACTCTTTCTGTGGAACAGTGGAATATATGGCACCAGAAGTTGTTAATAGACGAGGCCATACACAGAGTGCAGACTGGTGGTCTTTTGGTGTTTTAATGGTAGGTTTCTGGTAAATGTAAATAATAGCAAAACTGTGCTTTGCAAGGTTTGGTGAAACAAATCAAACATTAATCGGTATGATGAGCTTTAAATTAGTTGTAACTACCAAAAAAAAGTCTAAACATTAAATTAAGAACAATACCAGAGTCTGGATCAAGAACACAAACTTGATCTTGTATCAACACCAACAATATGCCATATTTTTGTTATTGTTGCATTGAAATATTATGCATCTCTTGTAGCTTGAATATCATGGAGATTAATAGGAATACTAAAATATGTAGGAAAAATACTGTGTCTTCCACAACAGGGAAGAAATTTAACCAAATTTCAATTTATTTGCAAGTGGAAAAAAAATTAGTGGCAATTTATTAATTAGTGTCCAATTTATTCCACTAAACTGTAATTAATAACAGCTGTTGCTCTCACACATCAAAATAATCTAAAGACACTGAGCTGGTATGAGAAATAGTTGCTCAGTTGCTTATGGTGTTTCTGCAAGGAGTTAACTTCTGTGAAGTTGCAGGTCGAGGAAAATACTGTGTATGTCAAATATAGCTTTGGAAAAGAAAAATAAGTATTTGCTATGTTAGGGACACTGAATGGCTTTTAATATTTATAATTTTTTGTGTGCATTTTTGACATAAAGATTAAATGATTGTGGTTTTCAAAGGAAATGTTTTTGTTTGTTACTGCTTCTGCCTACATATGACTAACAGTACAACTAATGTGTGCGTTTTGTAGTATGAGGACTCTTGTGTCTGAAAATAAGTCATCCTGTCACCTTTAAATCATCTGGAATGCTGTTGTGATCTGAAAACTGACTATGTAAAAGTAGCACGTTAACTAAGCTCTCTGCATAGAGGCACACACACACACACGCCTTAACTGCACATTTTATGAGTCAGAACACAGTCAATAATAAGGTAATTATAATGTAGTTGCAGAGTGTTTGTAATTGATAACGCAAGCATAGTTAAACTTCAACTTTGCTTTATAAAGTTGGAAAACATAATTTTGTGCTTATAAAGTGCATATGTTAAAGTTGAAAATTGCTGAAAGATGTTAGACGTGATTCACGTAGCTTTCACCGTCTAAGTGCACTGCATTTTAAACACTTTGGCTTCTTTGTTGAATGCAAAAATATGACCTTAAAAAGCAAATTATCTTAATTAGAGTACATGGCTGTTTTGCCTAAGAAATATTTTTGTTTCTGTATTCCTAATTTGCATGGTTATTTTCATAGACAATCTGTGTATCCACTTTTAAATCACTCTTAATTAGAATCCATGTTGATTGACAATTCAAGTGGTTGTTGATGTGGTATGAGTACACAATATCTAGATGGAACGGAAGTTACAGCGTAGAAGTGGAGACTAGAAAGATAAATCATTTGGCAGCTTTTCTCCTACTGCTAGACATTAAGTATGCTTAAACCATCCTTGAGAAGTATATTTTAATTTGTCCTTTATAACAAGAACTGTTTTAAGGGATGCTAGACACCTAAAAACTTCCATTTCAAGTTTTCAGAAGCGTTATGTATTTGTTGAGGTACTCTCTTGCTAAAATGAGATGATAGCTAGCGGAGGCCAGCGTTGGCTTATTCTTAAATACTATTGGCCTGTCGGTATTGGAATATAGTACTAGGGGGACACGACACAAAGAATACATATGCTGAGTTGTTCGTACAAGTGTGTGTGCTTGTGCTAAATAGAAGCTTGCTAAAAGAACTTGTTTTTTCAAGCAAGTGTAAGCAAAACAGGTGGCACTACAAATTTACCTTTAAAAAAGTTTTTTTGCAAGTGCAATTCGTGAAGATTGTTCTGAACTATAAACTAAGAAAGGTAATTTTTTTGTAATAGTTTTGGATTATGCCTCCCATCTTCCTGACAATTGTCTTGTTTTTTACATTAGTGTTATATTAAATTTTAAATTTATATGTAAAAAAAAATAGTATTTACAGTAAAAAATATCTAGTAGTAGTGAAGAGTCGGCAGCTTTTATTCTGTGAATACTTTATAGGGTAAGAAGAGAATTTTAACTTTATTTTAATGAAAAGAGGTTTTAAAGAACACTATTAGCGCCACTTCATGCTTTTATTGTAGATCTAAGAATACTGCAGTCACGTATTATTCACTGAAGTTATCCACATACATTTTTAATGCTTAGAAGGCTGAATGTTTCGGCCATACCTGAAAAGAGTGTTAACAGAGGATACGTTGTATTCAGGATGACTTATGTTTGCATGAGCTGTTCAGAGGGTTCCTTTACAATTACTTTAATTTTGCTGGCTTTAAGTTTATGCCATGAAATTTCATTTAACAAAATTGTATTGCAATTGTTAAACCAAAAAAATGAGGATTTCTGCCTCATTGCTGGCTGCTGAGACTGCTGCCAGACTGCTTTGACTGCCTTACTTAGATCTGATGTCGCTGTAGTGTAGTGCAGCCTAATGGAAGTCCCTTTATCTATTTTTACTCAGTCACTTTCAGAACAAATCAGTATTTTAACAGAGTCTGTTGCCTAGTACCAGACACTGTAGAATGTGCATGCACGTACTGTGTAGCTCTTACGTGTTTCTTCAGGCTTTTTCTGCTGTATGCATACAGTAACCACTTTTCATCATGCATGTCTTTGTCAATCAACTAACCTTTTTCCCCTTTCCGGTGAAGGCTATGTACATGCCAATTTTAAAACTTTGACCTTTTTAAATATCTCTGCATGAGGAGAAATATTCACTAACTTTTGAAAGGGAAATCTTTTTCCTTACCCCTCACCCTCCTGAAAAGTAAAATATAGTTGTATAGATAACGTCTTCCAAGAATCAACTTTTTAGGCAGACATGAAACACAGAGCATTATAGTCTAAATTGTTCAAATAAAAGCATGTAAAGCAAGGTATCAATATAAGAAAATACTTTGCAGCTTGAAAAATGGCAAAGGCTGCTTCAATGTTCATAGTAATTTAAATTGTACAATGAGAAGTTGTTTTGCACAGACTTGGTTCTTAACATGCATGAATTTTGGAAGGTTAAGATGCTAAGTAGTTTTGTCAAAAATTAGATTTTGTCCAGGTAATGTAATTGATGAAAGTTTTACTCTATACAGTTTGAAATGCTCACTGGTACTCTACCTTTCCAAGGGAAAGACAGAAAAGAAACCATGACTATGATTCTCAAGTGAGTACACTCTTATTTATATATCTCATCAGGTATTCTACAGGGATGCCCTCCGGGCTGCAATATCTAATTTCTACTCTTCCCTCATTTCCAAAGGTACTGGTAAATCCTCACTCCCTATTCCATACTATTAATTCTCTTTGCCGCCTATCTAATTTGCCTTTCTATTTCTCCTCCATACCAGGTACAAAGAATTTCATAGCGGCTCTTTAATGTGTAATAACAGCTTCTTCAACCGTATTATTTTTCCCATCTTATTTCCATAATATTTTTTAACTTTCTTCTCCTTTTTTGATAACCTGTGCATTTTTTCCTTGTTCTTTTTGTTTCTTTTTTTTTTTTTTTTGAGAAAGTATTTTCTCTCCTTATCCTTCTCTATCTTACCAGCTCCTCACTCCACTTATTTAAATAACTGCCAACAACGTGCTTCCCTGATACTTTCCCCTTATGCACCCTCCTATAACTCACCGAAGCTCCAATTTTCTCCTTCGCTATTTCCAGTAGAGGTTTTGCTTTAGCTATATTGTGGAAATTGCTTTCCTTCATGCAGTTAACATTCTTGGTTTTGCTAATGAAGGCCTGCCTTTTTTTTTTCTTGCTGATCCCCTATGTATTCTCTGAACTAATAAAACCTGTGACATAGTTGTCCCACTTCTGGGACTGTAGCCTAACACTGTGCAAACAATTGTTTCCTCATGTCATAGTTTCACTTCTCTGTTTCCAGCCATTTTTAACTAATGCTATTTTTTTCCATGGAAGCTAAGACAGTTTTTTCTCATTTGCTTTCTGCTTCACTGTTTATCGTTGTTCTTAGGCCCATTACCACTTGTCTATATATTGAAGCCAACATTTCTTTTACATTAGCAGCCTGCTTTGAAAACTAAATACATGAAATTCTTTCATATTTTTTCGGAGTAATTAGAATGTGAAAACTGCTAGAAACAAACCTTGTTTTCCTTGCTTTTGCTTTCATAATGCATACATTCTTTGCCCGTTTTTTTTCTACATCTTATATTTGCAAATGTATTTAGTAGTGCTTATTTCTTCTGCTGCCTCAACACCATGCCAATTCAAATCTTCATGTTGTGATTATTGAATGTCTTTAACTGAAAGATTCTGTCTATTCACAGTAAGCATAAACTCCTTCTGACCACCTCCTACTTACAAGAAGCTACTCTGAGATAGTTCTGCTGCACTGTCACTTCTTTCAGGACCATGCATTTTTTTCTGTTCATATCTCACGAGTCACATCTTTCTCATCTCTGCCTGCATGTGACTCTACTCTGTTCCTCAGCAGTCTTTCCACTTGATATAAAACCCTTCTGTTAGCTGCTGTGTAAAGTATCCTCTTTGCATCTCCCCAGTTAACTGACATTCATAATTACTTTCAGATTTCATATGAGCATGTATCTCTAATTTCCTTTCAAGCCTCTTTCCTTTCTCACCTTCTAGTCTTTGTAATTGTTATTAGTTTCAGAGCTGCACAAAAAATGTGGTATGAAGTAAAGAAATACTACCTCTCTTTCCATGTTCTGTACTCTCATGATTATTACATACATATAAATTTATTTTGCTGTTGGTAATATGAACAGCTGAAAAACAGAAGATATATTGCAGTCTTTCCTGATAAGTTCACATTTTTTGTCTGGCCCCATAAGCGTGGCAGTATGTTTTCATTTTGTTTTCTGCATACTAGTAAATGTACTATATTTCTCCTTAATTTTTTCTTAAAAGTGTTTAAAATGGACAGGTGCGCATATGAATTCATGTGTTTTTGTGGTGTATCATTTAAGATTTATTGCTTTTCTTATGTTCGGTTCCTGAAAATCTACAGAAAATGTATTCTTACAATATATTTTCCTGGGCTCTTTATTTCTCACAACATTACCAAAACAAGCTTTTGTTCGTTCTTGTGTGTTTTACCTAAAAGTGAGAAGCTCTGCAATTTGAAGAAATCATAGTTTGCAGGAATAAAGTTAACTTTTTAAAGCACCTTTTCTCCTTTACCAAAGAGGTATGCCTTCATATAAAATATTGCCTTCGTCCATCAGGAATGTCAGAAAAAAATTGCTGTCACTCGTAGCTGTATAACCTAGGACCTCTTAGGACCTGGTGATTATCTTTTTTTCTGTTGCTCACATGGCCAGTAAAGGATGTTATGGAAGGTGCACCTTCATAGTGGAAAGGGAGCAATGACAGTCTTAGCTTGTGTGGTTTGCACAAGGGTCTCCAGTTCACGCCACTGTGAACTGCAGTACATTAGTACTCTTAATTTCTTCTGCATATTGTGTTTCTGTTCACTGAATCACTTCTCCAAAGACTAATTGTAGTTATGTTTTCGGCCTGGTTTTAAATTTTTCTAAGCAGTTGACCTCTCATGCTGGATCTCCAGGGCTCCATCCTACTGTTGAAGCTGTTTGAGTTATAATAGGACAAAGATTTCCACCCACTCCAGCACGGTCCTGTTGTACTTAGTTGTCCCTGCTTTGTCCTTCAATAACGTTGTAAACGATACCGTTGTGCCTCAGGAGACAGTGTGTTCCCTTGCATCTTTCTTACAATGTGGCTCTCACATCTTGCTGTGAGCAGAAATTACATCAATGAAATCTCATATAAAACGTATAAGGTAGAATTCAGCAGCTGGAGATGCATGGCAATCAGGAAGCGTTGGATGGTCCACTGCCCATTGCTACGCTCAGTTGGTGGTCTTGATCTGCCCATAGTATGTTACGAAAATCCCAAAGAAGGCAAAAATTTTCAGGCGTCCCCCTCTTCCCCCACCTTCTTTAATGCAGAAATGAATGGAAAATTTAGTAAATTCCAGTTTTAAAATAATGAGTAGTGAATCAATGGCAACATGTATGCACCTGCCTAAGTGACAGAGAGGTAGATATCTACAAATGCAGGGAACACAAGGCAGATGGTGTCTTCTGCTTGAAACACAGGGAAGAGTTCCATCACGGATTGTTACGCAAATGTTCAAGCTACAGGCTGAATGAGAGATGGAAAGGAGGAAATTATATCCATCTCTACCATTATCATGGTCATAAAAAGAAATGAGAACTACTCACAGTGAGAGGATAGAGGGGAGAAAAATATGGTGAGGATTACAAAACAAAATTAAATAACAACTACGAAAACTTAAATCTGAAAATTCAAGACTGGCAAGTTGTAAAGTAATATTTGAAATGGACTGAGGGGAAGCAGAAAGAAAGGTGATACTTTTTTTTCTTTTTTTTTTTTACCTGCTAATCTTGCAAGATCTGTCCTACCTTAACTAGAGTTCTGTCTTCTAGTTTAGGTTTCCTGTTGTTTTGCTTGGGTGTTCTTGGTGTACGAGTATGTCATGCTGTGGTAGTTTTCTTACCCTTTCTAAAATGTCTTTTATCTTACTATCAGAATGGATTTGCTGATGTTGTTTGGTAAAAACTGAACTTAAAAAGTGGATCGAACATATTATTAAATTTTACAACTTTGTTATCCTATAACTATTCTTTTGTACTTTTTTTTAATCACCTCTTCCTTTGCTTAAGTTCTTTGGTCATGACAGAAAATATACTATTCAAAACTAAAAAAAAAAATAAATTATGAGCTTACATGACTGACAGCACTTTTGCTCCATTTCTGATGTCTGAAGGCAATTTCTTAGTGATGCTATATTGTTTTATATGGATTTGTTGAATGAAAAAGCACAGGGGCAATGCAGAGTTAATTCTTACCTAAATATGTTTGTATGCTATTAATTATTTTTGTTCTGTAGGGCCAAACTTGGAATGCCCCAGTTCTTGAGTCCTGAAGCACAGAGTCTTCTGCGAATGCTCTTCAAAAGAAACCCAGCGAACAGATTAGGTAAAGTGTTTAGAAGAATATTTTGAGTTTGATCATAATATTGATAGCATCAGTGATCACTAAACTGACTACATATATGTACAGTTTCTTATGTAAAATAGGCTTTGAAGTAAGAACATAGTTTAACTGTTTAGTCTTACAATGATCAGCAAAATATTACAATTTCTGCTATTCATATATCTAAAGTTAATGCCGAAGAAATAAGAAATGTAATTTTCCTAGTCATTCTTTTGACCAAGAAGAAAATAATTCATAGGCATTTTTCTTCCTTATAAAAGGAGCAGGTCCAGATGGAGTTGAAGAAATTAAGAGGCATGCATTCTTTTCCAAAATAGATTGGAATGTGAGTATCTAAATCAAAATTAATCCAGTAAATTTTGAGTGGTGTGGTATAACTTTTTAATTCACTCTGATCTGTGCCTTCTCTTCAGAAATTGTACAGGAGAGAAATTCATCCCCCTTTTAAACCTGCAACTGGCAGACCTGAAGATACATTTTATTTTGACCCTGAGTTTACAGCGAAAACTCCAAAAGGTAAAAAGAGAAGAATTAAGTAATTTACGTACTTAAAAACCAGAAATTTCATTCCTCTAAAACATCTTGTTCTTCCAGGTGTTTCTGGGCTAAATGAATGCTTACAGACAACTATTCCATACATTGTCAAAGTTTTTGTTATCTTTGGTGTAAATATATCATGAGGGACAACTGAGTTGTCCTGTGTTAAAAGTAAAGTAAACCTCATCAATAAAGCATATACATAAGTTCAATTTTACTTTTAACTAATTTCTTTTTTTTATTATTTAAAAAGATTATCCATGTCTGTATTTCTTTGGAGCCATAGAATAGTCTTTATTTAATTCATGATGGTGACTGTACATACTATTTGTATGTAGAAACTTAGTCATTTCAGACTGCGAGTCACAAGGTTGCTGTTTCACTGCAGTCTGTCTCTGCACAGTTTTACACTGATTCATTCAAAATATGATAGAAATTGTCTTTACAAATTTAGAGTTACTAATGTGAGCACTTCTCCATAAATATAACATAAATATGCTACTATGTGTAAATACTTTCTGCAAAGTACTGCTTTTTGTGTAATTAAATATTGTCTGACGGTAGTATGATCTTTGTAGTCATTGGTTATCAGTTGTGTTTCTAGATGGTATATGCAAAACAATTCAGTAATTATTTGTATTTTGAGCCTCAGGAACACTTTCTGCAAATTCCAGTTTCTATGTACTTTATAGAATAAAGCTGTAGTTTGTTCTTCAGAGTAGATATAATCTCATATCTGTGTTTTAAAAACTCTGCTTTGAAGTGGATTATGTGTTTTTTAGATTCACCTGGTATCCCACCTAGTGCTAATGCACATCAGCTTTTTCGGGGATTTAGTTTTGTTGCAATTGCATCAGATGATGAAAGCCAAGCAATGCAGACAGTTGGAGTGCATTCAATTGTCCAGGTGAGTACATACATCTGCTTTAAAAAAAGTCAATAAAACGATATTGCTGTCTCTTGGTGGAGTACCATGACAAGGTCCTTATCAGCTTTATACAAGAAAAGTAAAGATCAGATTATTTTATCCAAAGAGAATGTCTGAAGGTGCAGGACCTGTTTCATTACTGAGTAGCCATGGGTGTGAATAGGCTTCAGCCCTTAAATCAAAACATTCTGCTGCACTCTACTAATTTATACTGTAATAACTCTTTAATATCAAGTCATAATTATAAGGTGGAGGGGAATAACAAATGTCTTGATCTTTTTCCCCATGTATGAAAACATTAGTTGATTCCTGCAGTGCAGTAGGAGGCACTGGAGTACAGTTGTGAATTGTATGTTTTGAATTGTATGTTTTTGGACTGCTGTTTTGAAAGCCATGACCTAGTTACATATTCCATCCTTCCCAAGCCACTTTAAGTTAATGTGATAATCTGTGATATTTTGTGATTAATTTCAGCGTATCACACAAGCTAAATGTTATGTATACACACAAACTTGGCTTATAGCAGTATTAGTATTACTCCAGTGCAGTCTTCCATATTATTAACTGTGAGATTGTCACTTTTAATAGCCTACAGTAATTGCTGTTCTTATGTTCTATTTCTGCTAGTACTGCTTATTTTTGTACAATGAAGTTTTGGTTAGGTGTGATTTTTATTTAATTTTTTTAAATGTGAGAAAAGAAAAGTGGCCCTCATGCTAGGAGGGAGGAGGCATGACTTGCCTCCCTAGGAGGCAGAGGTCATTCTAAAAGCATGCTTCAGAGCTGGAGAGTTTGCAGCCAGAAGGGAAGAAAGCAGGAACATTTACAGGAAATAAAATTTGCAGACCTCTGCAAAAACTGTATTTCTGCCTCCTCTTTCTGCTTTTAATAATTCTAATTGCTGAGGAAGACCCAGATGTGAAAACCAATTGGTTATCTAAATTGCATTGCAAGTTTCTTGTGTATAGATAAGAATAAAAGGCTATGCTGTATGAATGGGTTTATTTCTATTTTCACTGTAAGGATATTTTGCAAATATCTTAGAATTTTTTAAAACTAGTTTATTCAAAATATGAATAGCTTTTCTATTTCATTAATATTCTTATATGTCTATAATAGTCATAACATACTTGTTTGTACACATTGCCTGTTTCATGTGTAATAATCCATTAAATTTCAAGGAGGGTTAGATATTTTTGTTGTAAAGAAGCCACCTATGGTATAGGGATCAGAATGACTTCTGGTCCTAAAATCTTGCTAAAAGTTTCTGTAAGCTTTTCTGTGCTCCTCCTTTCCCATGTGGTATTGTGGATGAAATTCTTTCTCTTTGTATATGGTTTCCTTCTCATATTTGTAAAAGTCTTTTTCTCTGCTGCCTTTCCTCTGTGCCTCTCAACCACTTCCTCACTCTTATTTCCTCTTTTCTGTGCTGATACCCAGATGGTTTCCTGCAAATGCTTTGCATCCTTTGCACAACCTCTTTATACTAGAATACCATTTCCTTCCCTTGCAAGAGTGAACACTTGTCCTTCTTTCAGCTTTTTATTTCTGTGAAAGGATTTTCTATTGCCATTCCATGCAATTTCCAGTTAATCTGATTCTATTCAGTACATCTGAATTTTCCAGCTGGCATTCATCTATTCAGATAATAGAAACAGTAATGTATTTTTACCATTATTTTACCATTGTATCATGTATTCTTCTGATCATCTTTGGTTTGGAGATTCCATCTTTAAATTAATAAATCAGTTAACCAAAAACATTATGTTGTCAGTTCCTAAAATACATTGTGCATTATTTACAATGTGTCTAATATATAATTTATCTTGTACTAAACAAAAGTTAGCAGCTATTTAGACCAGTTTGACCTAGTACAGCCATCAGCCTAAAATTCTAAGCAAATCAGTAGGAATTCAAAAACCTATTTAATATAAAAGGTCAGTTAAATGTTTAGAATATTCATCAATTGATAATGTTATTTTGGTAGCAGCTGCACAGAAACAGCATTCAGTTCACTGATGGATATGAAGTAAAGGAAGATATTGGAGTTGGGTCCTACTCTGTCTGCAAGAGATGTATTCATAAAGCTTCAAACATGGAATATGCTGTAAAGGTAATTAATTTTATTAAACATACCAACTGTTTTCAGGTTTTAGCATTTATTTATTCATTTATTTGCCATAAAGAAGACAGCAAATTAACAAAATTTTCTTAATATAAAAAAAAATTAGATGCAAATGTGAGTAATACTGATCCAATCAAATAGAATATTTACTGGCAGATATTTATATAGAATTGCTATGGGTTTTGTTATCTGTAAGCTGGTTTGGGTGGCAAAACCAGTCATCAGTCTTTGAAACACCTATGTAATTACAGTAAAAATGATGGGAGTTACATGGCTGCTTCTAGAAGGAAATGACTGTTAAAAACTTACATGACTTTCCATGATTTTTTAAAAATGTGATTGATTACTTTTATTGAAACAGTTATACATGGGGGGGTTTGCTTCAAAAGTAGATTCAGAAATTGATAGATAGGTAGGAGTTCATAACAGGGCTTAAGTCTAATACACATTCCAGAATAAACTTCAACTCTTTATCTTTGCTTGCTGGTTTTTAACAAGGTTTCTAATGCTGTTTGTGTGTTATTCTGTCGGGCTTTCTAACACTTCTTTGAAGGGATTCTATTCTTAATTGAAATCAGTAGAATTCCCAAAAATGGAATGATAAGTTTTTTGTCTTTCAAGTATAACACTGTGGAGCTGAATGGTTGCTATGAAAGCAGGAGTAGGGATTAGCAGACTTGCAGAGAAAAAGTAAAAAAAAAAATAGAAATTGTGTACTATGAGACCATTCTCTTTTTGAATTGATCAGTGGTTTACTACTCAAATATGTAAAATGCGAAGATAAATTAAGTAGGTTTTGCTCTGTTCTTGTACACAGATTGTCTACTAGAAACCCGTCAATTTCAATTTGGTAGTTACATATTTGTCATTATTCTGATTCTGGAAAGGAACCGATTTGAATTCTGTGCTTGCAATTTGAAGTCATTTTCTTGAACCTCGAAAAAATACTGGCATAGCTAATTCTCTAAGCTGTAACACTTCCTGTGAGGTTTGCCTCTCTTCTGCTTCCGCTTGTGGCGTTTTTTCCTCAAGGGATCATGAAAGAAACCAAGGTGACCAGTGTCCAGTTTGTTAGGATGGTGCTGGCAGCAGTAAGTGCTTAAAAATGTCAAGAGCAGGAAGGGGTAAGATAGCTATGGAAAAGGCATTAGAGGAAGAGGGAAAAAGAATAAGAATATGGTTTTAAGCAGGGCAAAATAATGTTATTCTTCTTTGTACAGAGAGAACTTAAGAGCCTGATAGCAAGCCTCCAGAGAGTCAAAGGAACTTTCATAATGGAAAGCTTTTCTGAATTAACTCTGAGGAATTTTTCCTTTTTCTTATTTTTGATTCCCTTACTCTCCTGCTTTGTCTTAAGCTGCACTAAATATTTGTTGGAGATTAGCTTTGTGAAAATCAGTTCATTAGCATTGTCAAACCAGTATTTCGTGTCAAATTAGGAACTTCCTATTTTACTAAATGGTGGATGACTGAGGTCTTATCTACTAAACAGCCTTGCATTATATATTACAGCCTGAGGGATCAGATTGCTTATCTTGCAAAATTGTTTTCAACTGAAATTTTTCCATGTTTTTCCAACTTTTTTTTTGCTTTGCCTTGCTGTTCCAATTTAACAAACTTTGTTTTGGTTATAATCCATGCCCTTTACCAACAATAAATATTTCTTATCTGTTTATGGTAGTACGCGCACCAAGGTATTCCAGTATATAATATTCACAAAAAGAATTATGTCTATGTATCTATTTGTTCTTATAGATCATTGACAAAAGTAAAAGAGATCCAACAGAGGAGATTGAAATTCTACTGCGCTATGGACAGCATCCAAATATTATTACCCTAAAAGATGTGAGTAGTGTATTAAAAACATCCTGTAGTGTATTATAATTGCATGTTACTTTCTCATTTGAGAGATGACAAACTAAATGTTCTAGATTTATGTTACTGTTTTTCAGTATTTAAAAATAAGGCAATGTCTTAATGCAATTTATTCAACAATATCCAATTTCTTACTGAGATGTCTCATTGTCATCTTTTAAAGATGCTTATATTTTGGTAGAATATAATCATAAGCAGTCAAGTAATTCATCCTTCATAAATCCTAGCACAGGAATAATTAATTTAACGTTGGCTGTATTTTTAAAGGAACAAGCAAGTTTTTTTGATTGCTTAGTTGACTTTCAATCTACTTTTGTTTACATTAGTCGAAAGCAATTTTCAAGTGCATTATTACGTAACTGAGGACTTGCTGCTTGGGATAGCATGGTACCCGAAGTAATTGTCATGGACAGTAATGAGCACTGCTTACTAATGGACAAAATCTTTTTATATCCATGATCATCACTTTTATTCACCTAGTGTCTTTAACTGAAATTTGCATGGAAGATTAGCTAGATTTGATTGTTGGTTTTATTCTTGTATTATTTGCTCTGACCATGGAAACATTTTGACCATAAAAAGCAAAGAAAAACATAAGTTGGGAGGAAGGTAAAGGTTTTTCATAGTGAGCAGTAGATTCTGATGATCTAACAGAAAAAGAAAATTGGCTTGCTTTCCTTGATTATGCATTAAAGAGGATTAAAAATTAAAAAAGCATATGCTTGATGACTTAGTCTGCAAGAAACTATTCTGGTCCCCAAAACCAAACCTCAGGCAAAACAGCTAACCATTTCTAGGAAGCTGAGCTCAGCTGAAGGGAGATGCTCAGCTGTTTTGAATTCTTTAAAATTCTAGCTTGTAAATTCTGTGGAGGTGAGTACTAGAGCACTCTGCGTGAAGTTCTTGTGTAATCTGCCTTCACTTTATCAATCTCATGTAGTTTTGCCCTTTCTTGGGAGAACAAAATGTCATATACACAAGGTAGCCCACCAGACTTGATTGCAATCTAGATACCATAATAACAATTACACTTTCTGTTTGTTCTGCTCACGTGGTTGGACAATAAAGTTACCTGAAAGTAACCGTGCTGACACATAACTTGCGTCAGCATTCAGGTTGCTTTTATGTGTTACTAGGTTTATGTGTTACTTCAATTTATAATAGAGGTTATGTTATTTAAGCAGGAAGACAAACATAAAGAATGTGAATACTTACCTGAACTTTAGCATTGTGAGTCACTGAGAGCAGAGAAACCCAGGCAGCCTTGAATTGTTGCCACATGTTGCATCTTTCTACTTTGTAATTAATTCTTCATCATCAGTCATCTTCCAGTAGGAGCCATCGTTTACTCACACCAAGAGTAATATACAAATAGCAAAAGGAGACTAAAAAAATAAAAAAAAGCTGTAAGTCCACAGAGGAAGACAGTAGATGGTAATTCGCAATTATTTCTACTTCAGATTAGTTCCTTAGGCCCAGTTCATGGAAGTATGTCCAGTGTAAGGAAAAACATACGTATTATATGTATTAGGAACTTGTATAATATCTGTAACTGTAAAAATTTAACGTTGTTTTAAGTTTTCATTGTCCTAATATAAATGCATGGGATAGATTGCTTGTATATTCCACAGTATAGTTGTGTGCTATTACAGCTTTTTCCTCTGAAAATAAGGAGTACTTAACCTTCACTTTTCAGATTCATCATGAGGACTGTGTATTATATCAAGAGTGAGTTTTATTTCTATAATGACTCAATTTTTCATTCAGTTCCACACCAGAATTTAAATGCTTCTGTTTTGAAATGCCAAATTAGAATGTTTCAGCATGTTTTTAGAAGAGTATTCTGCAAGAAGTAATTTTTTGCTTTTCTTGTATTTCAAGAATAAATATGGTAATATTTGAATTTAGTTTAGGATGGAAATTTTATGTAATATAATTCTGAAGGTGTTTGCATTGAAACAATGGATATTCAAAAGACCAGACTCCTCCTTCTGCAGTGCACAGTCCTCTGGGGTTTTTCCTTCTGATTGTTATCGGTGGTCTTTTTCAGTTACACGTTATTGTAAACAAAAGGAGCTATATTGTGCTAAATCAGATGTCCTTCTTATCCAATATCCTGCCTCTGACAGTGGCCATTAGTAGATGCCTAGGAAACAGTGTAAAGAAAGAGGAAGCACATGGCTTCCAACAAACCATTACCTAGAAACTTCCTGTGCCAGACCATTATATTTTACTCCTTATTACCTATTAGTTACTGTTCTACAACAGAACTTTTGTCCTCCTTTGAGTTATTTAAAGCATTGGCTGAAGAACCTTTTCAGAAGCACTTTAGAAAACTGAATACAGTGTATCCAGTCTCCCTGACGAAGTGCTTGTTTATGAATTCAAAAAAACTCCTGACAATATGTGAAACCTTGCTTCACTTTGCAAAAATGACATTCTCTTTCTCCATTACATTATATTCTGTATGTCATTGATTTCTTACTATAGTTTCTTCCAGTTTGCCTGGTAGAGAAGATAGACTGCCTGATCTCAGTTTAAAAACTAGCATCACATTTATAATCTCAGCATAATACTGGGCACCTAACTGTGGAAAAAAACCCTTCGACAGTATTTATTCAGTGAAAACCACAACATTGATAATACTATTAGCGAAACTGGGGCAAGAGGAATGATTTGCTTGGAGTAGAGTGGGGGAGTTTTGGTAGGCAGACAGGACCAACAAGGGGTAATAAATAAAATAGTAACAAACTGCAGTTTTTGCTTGAATGCCCCCTGCAGCACAGAGGTGTGTGTGTGCTTTGTCATGTCAAATGAAATAAGCTAATTTCCTCATGTTATACCAGGATTAGAGAGAGCCTACCTATTAAAAGCAAATATCTAAAATACAGTTCAGTATCTAGAATTATATAATTCTGTTTTTTATATTACAGTGTAATATTTAAAGTCTTAATACAAACACATTCAGATGATTTATATTTCATTGGCCAAAAATTGTTGTTAAATGAGAACATAGAAACCTGTCATGTCTTTCTCTCCGTTAGATCATAAGCTCATAAAACCTGCAGAATCAGTTCAACACCCTTCCTCTTTTTTGTTTAGTGAGAAGATAATCCTTTTAGTGAAGTTGATGACAAAAATGTCTACACTTAGAAGTTTAGTAGCCTGTATTTCCCAGGTAGCTTAAGACAAGGAAATTGGGATGAAAGCTCTTTATTCAATTTAGCTGATCTCTATTCCTAATGTTATTTTGCTACAACTTTAATTGTTTCTACTTGAACACAAAGTACTTTTTATTTCACATCTAGTATTAAAGAGTGATTCCAATATCACCATAAAAAATAGATTGAAATAATAATAGGGAATAAAGTATGCAAAAGGTTTTGTTAAAGCAGGAACTGCGTTCTGGTTAAGTTAAAACCCCAAGGAAGCTAAACTGAAATGAAATACTTAAGTGTACCTTAAAATGTGTTTTGGTGTAGTTCAGTCTGTAGTGCCCCCTGGTGATAATATAAATAATTCTCAACTGTTTAAAGATAAAAAAGATGATAGCTATGCAAAAATTAAGCCATTTTCTGTAACTAGAAGAGAAAAAATATACATATTTTATTAATTTTAGACTTTGGTATAACCTTTATGTGCAGAGGAATGTATATGTTGTAAGCTTTTATAGTAGCAACTCTGTAGGCTTTAACTTCAGTGTTCAGACTATTTGAGGTCAACTTCATTTTTTTATTTTTTTGGTCTGGCTGTTCAACTGGCGTGATCTTTGTTCATGTTTGTAATTTGGTGCAATAATTGCTTCTAGAATTAGCTGTGGGTTTGCCTAATTAGACAAGTTTCCATTTATTACTACTACTTAATTTCTTCCATGTCTAGTTTAATTTGGTTCAGTAAAAACATGTGGAGAAGCTTACAAGTTATTCATCATTTTTGTCTTTAAACATTTACATTCCACTATTTTTGTTGTTTGATTATTGCACTACCTTTTTGTAGAAGGTTTTGTGTTCATTTCTGAAGATGAACAATGTTTGGATTGTGTATGGGGTGAGGAGTGTGGGAAAAATAATTGAAGAAAACAGCTTGTGGACATGCCTGCACTGTCTCCGTGCATTTCACAGGAAAGTAGCAAAGAATAAATATTTTGAAGGTTACATCTTTGTGTACTTTTTGCAGGTGTATGATGATGGAAAATATGTATATGTAGTTACAGAACTTATGAAAGGAGGAGAACTTCTGGATAAAATTCTCAGGCAAAAATTCTTCTCAGAACGAGAAGCTAGTGCTGTTCTGTTCACAATAACAAAAACGGTTGAGTATCTCCATACACAAGGGGTAAGTTTTCATTGCAGACAAAATGCTACTAGATACCAACCTTCTCTTTCAGAAGTATAAACCCATATCTTTGTGTTCTTCTGTATGGTAATAAAGTACTTTCTGGTAAATAATTACATTGCAGCAGCAATTTGTGTTGAAATTAAAACCTTCTTCATCAGCTGTGTAGATGAGCAGATAATGGAGATGATGCAACTGTTTCTCTTGTCCTGCATGTAGCCTGTCAGCAGTTCTGTGGAATAGGCAAGTAATGACTAACAGAATATTAGCCAGGAAGAAGTGCTAAGGGACCAATGCTGTTGCTTAGCCATGGGACCTGCCGTAATTTCAGCTCCATCCTGTGATAGACCCTGAAAATCAAGCGTTTTCCACCTAGGATTCTTGTAATCTCTTCCACTTCTTTTTTCTGAAGAAACGCGGTTTATGACGTAACTCCTGTGCCTCAGGGTCAGGAAGTTGTAGTGGACTGTTAGGAGAAAGAAAATTGATGCTTCAGGAAATTAATTTGGAGACAGAGGAAGTAGTTTGAAGACAGAGAAGGCAAGTGTGGTAACTGCATGGGAAGAACGACAAGTTATGTTGTGTTTTTAAATAAACAAGAAAAGGGGGAGAGAAAAAAAGCAGAACTAAGAGTGCAAGGAAAAAGACAAGGTGCTAACACTTACTGTTATTATCCAAAAAAAGATGCTTCGTAATGGATAGTACTGAAATTATTTTAAGGAACAAATAACAATTCAGGGCACGTTGTCGTTTCGGGGAGCTATTTTGGAAAATATATGATCAAAGGTATCTGGTGTATCCTATTACATGGTTCCTCACTTTCTTCAATCACTTACTCACATGCAGATTTTTGTTTGAGCCTGTGTGTACACAGACCTGACTACAAACCCTGGCCAGCAGCTTCCATGGAATTATTAAGAAACCTCACTATCTTCTGTATGGAAATATAAAGAATAGGATAACATTAATCATAACTTGGTTCCTTCTTGCCACATGTGGCCAAAAAACGACCTTATGTTAAGTAAGATATTTTAGGGGCTTTTTTTTGTTTGTTTATTGGAGATCTTTGTAAATATCAACATTGTAACTTTCATGAGATCACATGGATTTTGGATCTTTCCCTTTTGGAAATGTTTTGGGTTGTCTTACGTTAAGTACACTTCCACATGGAAGATGGCCATACACGTAAATAGTGAGCACTTAAGTAGTCTAGTTTTTGTCTGGAAGAGTCCTCCCTGTCTTCAGTGGATTTTCCTTTTGTAGCTAATTTGGATGCCGGAGCAGCTTGTTTGGGTGTGGGATTAGGTAATACCTGGTTTGACAGATTCGGAATCTGAGTGCAGCCTCTACAACCTTTGCCAGAAGCAGTTTCTTCATGGGCACTCATAGGGTGCCTTTAACTGGAAAACTAGCTAAGTAAAGAATGAAATTCTCTTCAGGGTAAGCAATACCCCCCTACTCTCATGCAAACAGTTCTGAAAGTATTAGGGCCAGCATACAACAATTAAGGGTTGGCACCACAGACATTATAAAAAGGATGAACAGAAGTATTGTGCCACCTTGGAGCAGAGTACTTATGCATGCCGGTATGTCATCAAAAGCATGATGTTAAAGAAGAACTGAAACATCCTGCATATTGTTTTGCTCTCTTCTGTTGCTTTGAAATAAAACGTTACTTCTGTGCAGAATGTCAATATAATCTAAACAATCTGACGTCTTTTTGAAATTTGCCTTTGGGAAAACAGCTTACAGGAAGGTGTTTTATTTACTTGACATAGACATTTTGATTTCTTAGGAGTTAGCGTTTGGATTTGAACTAGGCTATTACACTTACTCAGTCTTCCTCCTACTTCCTACCACCTCTTTCCCTTTCTTCCCCCTCAAAAAGTGCAGCTCAAGCAGAGTGGTTCTAGAAACAGTCTCCCACATTCCTAGCTCTGTGCTGCTTCCATTGCCCACCTCTTCCTTTCTACCCCTTTTAGTGTCTATTTGGAAAAAAAAAAAAAAACAAACTAGAATAAAACTGTGGTATTTTTCTTCTGCCTCTTTGAACAGTAATGAGTAAAGGATGTTTTACTTGGTGAAAAAGGATTTCATCTATTTAATCACCAAAAAACAAAGGCTGTCAGGAGCTGGTTTTCTCACGCACTGACTTCTCAAGCCAGGATGTTCCTCTTCACATCTGCTGTTCCAAGTCAGATTCTTTAATGCCACTTTGTATATTGTAACTTATAAGTTGCTTATTTCCATAATTTCAACTATTTCTTTTGTTAAATCTGAAAATTGCAAAGTATTTGAATGCTGAAAAAACCTCCGCTAACCAGACTTACTAGGTTAACTGGCTTTGCAGTCTGCAGACCCTCTGCAGTCTTTACTTGGTCTTGCATTACTTTCCAGAAACTGCTAGCTTCCTGGAAGGGCGCGTAGAGCTGCTGATTCGGCACATGACTTACTTTCAGGAGTTTGGGGTTATCTTCTCATTTTAATGTGATTACCTTCTTGAAATGTTCCACAACAATCTTTTCCAAGAGAAAATTAGTCTTACATTCAAATTTAACCACGAAAAGCTGAGTTTAATATTAATCACACAGGGCAATCAGGAAGATAAAGGCCTTCATAGCAGGTCTATTTACATATTTGTAAGAGAACATTTAGATCCACTCTACTGTCTTACAGCAGTATATACCATTTTCTTTAGAGAGAGCAAAGCCATAGGGACTTTAGGCTAATTTGTCTTGTGAAGAAAATATAACAGGTCATCTGATTTTGAAGACCGTTCTTGGCACGTTCCAGGATTTGTTAAGGCTTGTTGTAACATAGCTTTGAGTAAGATGAGAATTATTCCACCAGGACTTTGGCGGCTTCTGCAGTTTTTGTGAAGCATTTTACGTCTCAGGCCCCCTACAAAATGGGCACTTGGGAACCAGTACAGGCTTTTTTTGACATGCCCTTAATCAGACCTTATATGTTTGGACTGAGATTAATTCAGATTATCTGAATGTAAAGAATGAAATACGGAGCGTTAATCCAGCAATACCTAGTGGTATAGTCCATGGCTCCAAAAGAAATTACTAGCCAGGGATTCTGATTTAAAGAACCTTGTAAATAGGCATGTTCAAATAGAAAATAAATATATTTGCCCATTAGGAAAAAACACCTGGAACTCTCTGTACAAATAAATTTGGTGTGAGTGGGATGTCTGGAGGGGGCTTTATCGTTTCCAAGTTAGAATTGTAGTACTCTAGACACCACTAAGTATCACAGTACTGCAGCTGATGTTAGGAGCTAGAACTCTGGAATCTGATTGCTGATGGGAGATTTGAAATTAAGTAGCAGAATTAGTAATTATAATATAAAGCCTTTCCTATGTTTAGCTTACTGTTCTTAGTGGCTTGTTTTTTTTTTTTTTAGGTTGTTCATAGAGACCTGAAGCCTAGCAATATTCTTTATGTTGATGAATCTGGTAATCCAGAATCAATTCGAATTTGTGATTTTGGCTTTGCAAAACAGCTACGAGCAGAAAATGGTCTTCTGATGACTCCATGTTACACAGCAAATTTTGTTGCACCAGAGGTAAATACCAGGATAGCTAATGCACTTCGATTTATTTTGATGAGATTTTTTTTGCTAGATATCTATTTCATTCTTCTGTAACAAGTGAAATCACTCTGTGAATACTAAGATTTGAAGTCTCTCTATTTTTATGGCATAATCAAAGCATTCTAAGCATTTTTAACAGAAAATATGTTTGTCTCTATCAGGTTTTAAAGAGACAAGGTTATGATGCTGCATGTGACATATGGAGCCTTGGTGTTCTACTTTATACCATGCTTACTGGGTAAGGATAAATTTAATTTGTTTTGCTGTAGAATAGCAAGCCAATATATAAAAAAAAAAAAAATAACTGTAGCTCACCGTTGAAGGTGTTTCTATCAAGGCACTGATTAATCTCAACTTTGGCTTCAGTGGGGGTAGAATTTGCTTTGCCTTTAGTAGAATCCAAGTTTGCAGGGACTTATGTGAAAAATTATGGGCTTCTCATGTTTCATCTATTGTAGTTGTTTAAGCAGCATTTAATTGCAAAAATAATTACAATGCATTGAAGCATAATTGTGTGCAAAATTCAGCCACTGGATAATTTTAAGTAGTGAGGTTAGGACATAATAAAAAAAATACATCTATAAAAAGATAATAAATGCAATAGAAATGCATTTATACATTTAATTTCTATTGCATATATAAAATGTGATGAATAATAAATTCATCTGTAGTTCCACAAGTTCAAAAGATATTGTACCTACCAAATAGATTATCTTTTTATACAAGATTATTTAAGATTGCCAATTTGACAGTTAACATCATCAGAGAGATTATGTTATTTTAAAATTTAAAAGAAATATGTCACTTAATATATCTTGGGTTTGGTTGTGGATATTCTGGTAGTAGTAAGAATACTTATAGCCAAGCAAGGAAAATTCCTCTAGTATCAAAATAATGTTTATTCTTCAGACATGACATATTCACATTTAATTTTGTAACATCTTGCTTTAATACTTCACTAAAACTTGAAGGCTTAAGGAATACTTTCTGTAGTTCAGGAACCACCAGTACTTAGACTGCTATAGGAAAACTCTGGGTTTCATACCGCATATAGAGGGAATAAATCCAGTAAGAACAGCTCTGTAGTCAGTGCTGTGTATTTTCACGTGTTAAGAATAATTTCATTTTACAGCTGTTTGACTATCTGTTGCCTATAATTATGTTGAACTCACTGAATATTATGATCAGATTTATAATAACTATTGAGGTCCATGTTATGGAAGTTATTAATATTGAAATTGTTTGGTTAAATAGCTACACTCCTTTTGCAAATGGTCCTGATGATACCCCAGAGGAGATTTTGGCCCGAATAGGTAGTGGAAAGTTCTCCCTCAGTGGTGGCTATTGGAACACTGTTTCAGACACAGCTAAGGCAAGTACATCTGGTTTATCCTTTGCGGGAAGAGGAATGGATTGCAATATAATTTGTTGTATTTAATGTATATGTTATATCATGCATGATTGGGTAAGTTACACCTATTATTGTTATTTTAAAATACTGATCTGCCTTTTTATGTGCCTAGAAGTTTGTTTCCTATTTGTGATCCTTTCATGTTTCAACAGTCACTTGCGTGTAGGAAGAAAAACAGGTGTGCCTTATACTACAGTCATTAACAACTGTCCTTAGAAATATAGTGTATTTTATCAGTATTCAAACACATGTGCAATCATCCATGATGAGAAATGCTGTAATAAAACTTCATGTGGAAGTATGATGTTCAAAAATAATACACATTAGTCTTAATAAGGATAATGAAAATATCATTATATATACCATATGCCCCACTGATTCAGGCTAGAAAAATATTTTTTTCACATTTTTCTGTTTGGGTCAGATTTTCAGCGTTACTCAAGACAATTTTTCTCCATACTTTTCCATTAGGATTTCAGCAGTTTATTCTTTTAAGTACTTTAACAACTTTTGGTCTCTAATAAGGTCGTATCTACTTTTAAAAAAACCCCAAAACACTGAATTATTATACTTTCTTGTTACTGTGTTTGTACAGAGTAAACATTTTAAGCAAATTTTTAGAAGTACGTTTCTTACTGCAAATAGGCTCTAAATTTAAGTACACAATGCTCCTTCTGTGAAGCTACAGTAAAGTGCTAAAGTTTTCCTAAAAAATTGTTTACAGACTTTGTGCTATTTCTTGCTAATTGATTTGCTGTGTTTTTTAAAGTAATACCCTCAACAGTTTTCCCACAAATCATGTCATTCATTTGATTGATAAATCAACCTGTTAGAATAACATGTTCACATTGATCTGGTAGCATCAGCTTTTTCTTCCTTCATTGCCATTTTGTGCAGTTGTACTTGAGGGTCTAGAATGAACCAAAACCTCTCAGCTATGAAAAAAATCTTTATGTTCAGTTTCTTAATTTGAACTATGAAACAAAATGTTTTATATGAAAATGTCCACCATTGTTAATTTAAATTATCTTAAATCCAGTTGTAGTTAACTGAGCGTGTTTTTCCACAAGTAATTGCATAATGTAGAAATGTTATTTGTGCTTTACTCTTAATGACTGACACTTGAATTCATCTATAAAATATTATGCTGCTGTATAAATGTTTTCAGCATCTTGAGTGTTGTATGCAATTCTCAGTACCATAATTTGAAAAAGGTAAAATAGAAGTACTGTATCAAAGCTGAAAATCTTTTCAGATGTCCAGAGCCACTTCCTTGTAAAGAGTCTAAATAAAATACAGTGTTTCAGCTCAGCAGAGTAGACTGACATGACAGAAAAAAGACATCATTTCAGTAATAATACAAAGAAGGAAAGACTTCATTCATTTTTTTCTCATACAATGATTTTATGTGGGAAATCAGGGATCATTCAATTAATATATTCTGAAGAAGGTTAAAAACCAAACAAAATTCAGTAGCTGTTCATGTGGTTCACAACTTAATTGTGAAACAGTTATGAAAAGTGTTTGAGAAGGGTATGATGGGGACAAAAATATAAGCAGCAAAGTTAGTTCAGAGGGGATGACATAAAAATTGCTAAGGTCAGTATGAGTACTAAAAATTCAACTTGCACAGTTGTTGAAAGATAATTAGACTCTGGGGAAACATGCAAAGGGAAGAATCTTCTCTGTTTATTTGATGTTCACTTTTCAATACATATTTCCTACGTATCTGCTATTTGTCATTATCCAAAAAAATACTGGTATAGTGGGGCTCTACTGTAGCCCAACATGCATATTTTTGTTGGTGTATTTGGCCTAACTCAAATGGATACTTTCCTGTTCTGCTACTAAATATCCATTATGTCATATAATTAGAAAATATAGTGTTAGCATCGCTTGGCAGTATTTCAGATGTTTCAAACTGACGTTATGAACGTATTTTTATACCACTAAAATCTTCAGGTTTGAACTGTAATATGTTTTAAAGCTGAAATTTTACTGTTATTTGCATTGACTCTTTGTGTATTATTGGTAGGACCTTGTATCGAAAATGCTTCATGTTGACCCACATCAAAGACTAACTGCAGCTCAAGTTCTTAGTCACCCTTGGATAGTTCACTGTGACCAGTTGCCTCAATACCAGCTGAACAGGCAGGATGCTCCCCATTTAGTCAAGGTGAGTAGATATTTAAGCTTGCTGTTTAGCCAAAATTAGTGTAAACAAAAGGATTTTTTTAAAAAATGAAAAGTTATTGTGGCACGGTTTTCCTCCAAATACTATTTAAAAGTTATGAGTGGGATTTGCACTAAGCCATAAAGTGAACTTGTAATATGTAATAGGATTTCATAAGAACTCAGTCATGGAGAATGAATGTAATACATTTGAAAAAGACCTTTCATTTACTTAGGTTTGAAATTTATTGGACTGACTTACACTGCGAGGCTTAACTTCCTGAAGAAGTCAGCATCGAAGACATTTTTCTGATAGTGAAAATGATGTCAGGTGACTGTAGTGGAGCTGAAAAATAGTTTAGCTAACTTCATGGTTTCAGAGGAGGTTAAACAGTGACTAAAAGAAAACAAAATACTTTGTGATCACAGTTATAAGTTTAAAAGAGGTCAAAAAGGCAATGATAATTAACACGGTATCATACTGTTCTGCATTCTGTGTGAAACATGATCTGGTTTTGACTGAGATTTTTTTCACTTAGAACAAGCAGAGAAAACAAAAATAATGTATTCCACCGTGCCTTAAATCCTACATCCAAGAATCTCCATCATGCAACATTAAAAGGGATCTGAAGAATATAATTAACACTCTCTCTGAGTCAGCTATTAGAAATTCCTAGCATCCAAAAACACAAGTGGAAAGAGGGGGAAGTTCTGATCCCACATCTCACAACTTTCTAGCATTTTTATTTTTTTTTTTAATACATATTCATGTGCTGAATAATGTGGGTGATTTTAAAATATTCTTTCAAACTGACATGGTTGTATAAGTGATAGGTAGAAGCAGTCCACTGGTGGAGTGTCATTGCCCAACTATTTCATAATGCATGGAGAGAGAACCTAAATTGGCAGTCTGTGTTTGGTTTTTTTAAGCAAGGTGAAATTGCTTTGGATTGACCTAAAAACTATTTATACCCTAAAAAACTCACTCCAGACAGTGCTGGTAGTTGAGTAATGCAGTGGTATGTTTCTGTTTTGTAGATGAAAGTAGACTGGAAGTTACAACTTGTTCAGAATGTCTGGCACTCAGCACTGTGTGTTCTGTAGTGTGTGTGTCAGTCACAATGCGTTTTTCCCCTCTTCCCCACAGGGTGCAATGGCAGCAACTTACTCCGCTTTGAACCGTAATCAGTCACCAGTTTTGGAGCCAGTCGGCCGTTCTACTCTTGCTCAGAGGAGAGGTATAAAAAAAATTACCTCAACAGCCCTGTGAAGTGACCTCAACCAGATATTTGGTACCATGGCATAAGATGATAGCACAAATTATGGCGACAGGTAGCACATATCTGACAGATACCTGCAAGCACACTCTGTCCCAGCTGGTACCTATAATGCTGCTGCTCCTGCTGCTGCTACTGCTTTCATCTATTCTCGCTTTAAACTGTTGATGGCAAGTTACTGATCTTACTGGAGCTTCAAATGGAGTGACAAGTGGAAACACAATGAAAATGGTCATGTTCACGATTAAATAAACCTGAAGAATTATGAATGCCACCTCTGTCAAAATATACACTGAATAAAGCACTCTGCACCACATAGCATTATTTTTATAAGGAATATTTTTTGTCCCCTACGATGTTCTTTGTTACAGGTAGAGATGGACAGTTTATGTTAAGCACTTAGCTTAAACAATCTGTTTATATTAGCACTATATACTTTGTGCCATCCAACATTTTGTATGTTTTTGTAAACAGGTCACAAGCAGTACATTTCTGTGCTGTTTTCTTTAATGTATACATGCCTTGTTTTACTTACATATTGTTAATCATTTTGACAATTAAGTCTGATTAAACAGTTCACCTGGATTAATCAGTATCGTCGGACAGCTCTAAAAGAAGCCTGACTGTTAAACAGCTATTGAATGTAATACTATGAATATGTATTTCTCCTTGCCTATGTCTTTTCTACATTTCCATGTTTTTGATGCTGCATGCCATGTTATGAAAATCAGGATACTGTTTATAGTATTCAAAATTTAAACAGTGGATCGCTCACCATGCTATATATACAATAGATAATATAACCCAGAGAAAAGATAACTTGCTCCATATCTCACTCTGTCTTTTGTTCCCCCTCCCATCCCTTTTATTCTTTCCCATCTAATCTCTGTACTCAGGAATCATTGCTAAATACTTTCTGATAGAGAACATTTCTATATTGTTTATTCTTATAATCCATTGTTAATATTTTATCTCTATTCTGTGACTTACTTTTAAGCTGCAAGGGATTTGTTCGGTGAATGTTGGCATTATAAAGAAGAAAGGCAGCACTGAAGATAGAGCAGAACATATTGTCAGCTAATAAGCATAAGCCTGCAAAAAGTAGGTTTAAACTGCATTCATTGCAGTTGCAAAGCTGATGGATCTGATGTTCTGTCAGTTACTGCCTGATAATTTTAATTGACAGCCAAAACGAAACGAGAGGAAAATCATCCACATCTGTCTGGGGGTTGGAAAAGGGTCATAATTTACCATGAAAATAGTGTTTTCCCTGTCAGGTAAAACAAGGCTGTTCAGAGCGAGTGTTCACACTTTTCCCCAGATGGAAGCATGTTTGTAACAAGGGTGAAATATTCATTTTAAATACTAATATAAAATTTTAATACTCCTGGCCTCTCAGTGTCTTAAGTAATTAAAGGCACATCTTGATGGCTAGTTTGAAAGATCAAATTGCCCACATGAGAAGGTACACTGGAATGTGTTTGAAATCAGTGAGTGTCCCACTCCACCAAAATGGTATGCTACATCAACTCATTCCAGATATGAAAGTGACTATTGGGAATGCACCTTGAATAACTCTGGATCTGGGTGAGCAGCTCTATGTGAACAATACAATTTAAAAACTAAAAGGTGCAATTTTGTGTTTTGCATAAGAAGATATTTTCTTGGTTTAGTGGTATTAAATTTTTTCTATGGTGATTAATTTGCTAGTTTCCGTGAAATCATCAGGGAAACAAACATTGAAAGGGAGAATCATCTTTATGACCCCACAGATGTGTTCTAAATGAATGGGAGTGTGTTCCTTCTGCCATAGGTTTTTCTGAGTTCATTGGGGAAGCTTCCTTTATTAGACTTGCAAAGGATCCCACTTTTATTGCCCTTAAAAATCTGTTAAATATTTATTCCATCATATATTTGCTAAGGAATTAGTTTTATGAGCAATGCTTCTTAAATTACCATAGATCTCAGAAATTGGAGCACACAGCTCTTCCAAGCTATTAGGTTTTTTCCCTGACTTGGTGCTCTAGCATTGAAATTCCCTTTAGTTGTACAGGTGCATCTACCCTTCCTTCAAGAAACTTCGTTAACTGGAGGCAGAAAAAGGCCATTTTAATTTTTCTTTGACAGTCTGCAGTTCCAGAAGAATTCAGTAAAACCTTAGCTTATGTAAAACTGTGAGCAATCACAGGTCAGACTCAGCAAAACCATACCTTCTGGAGTGGCTTTTACATGCCTTACTCTGGAGTTTGTCATATCTCAACAAACAAGATTTAAAACTGATACTGTTGAAATAAAGGGATGGCAGTACTTGCTAGTGTGTCAATAATAGCACCTCAGTTCAGGAAGGTATTTCTCATATGTTCTCAGTGTGTATATACAGGTACATGGCAAAGAACAGACCAAAAAGAGGAAGTGTTGAGCTGCTTCACTATTGGCAATATCTCTGTTAAAGTAGTAGAAAAGTACTCTCATTAATTTTATTTTAGCCACATTTTGTGGCCCTCAAGCTTACTGGTTTCTAGGCAAATCATGAAGCAAAGTTAACTCCTACATTTTATGTGTCAGCTGTTAATTTATTCTAGACTTTTTACAGATGTTGCTACTGTGTCATGTCTATAGCAGCATGGGATAAACATTTTAAATGCTAATAAAATAGGGCAATTTAGCACATGCTGACTCACATGTGTTGAAGTCTAGATCCACTATATTTTAAAGTTACTTTCTAAACCAAGATGGAAAGGGCTAACAAGGTATAAGGGGCCCGTCTGTGTAGGGGGTGTATTTTACAAGCTAAACTTACATGATTTTATGTACCTTACCTCCTGTCTTGGATCTATGTTCACAACTTCCAGCTTTATTTTTACGTTTTTGTAGCTGCAGTTGTTAGAAGCTATAAAGAAATTCACATAATGCTTCTTTGAATCCCAGCACCTTTCTGTTAGAGTAAATATGACACACTGTTTAAATTCATTGCTGGAGTACTGCTTGGTCTGCAAAGCAGAGCAAGTGACTCTACAATACAGTCAAGAGAGGAAAAAAAAGGAACTGCAGATATAAATGAATTTTCTATATGTAGGCCATGGTGGGTTTTTAGTGTGATATTGCCACTTACTGTGCTTGAGACCATGAGAGAGAACAGAAGGAAGAGCATAGTTGCAATACGCAGTAAATGCCACCTATACCCAGTAAGGGCAAAGTTCTTCATTCATAATCACTATAATGTTGAATGAACAAGAGAATATTTAAATCTTTTTTTCTAAAGAGTCAAGGGCATAAGAAAATAGATTTACGTGTCTGGGATTTTTTGTGTGTGTGTTTTGCTTTTGTAAATGTGGTGTACCAACTAAAGCTGTGCTTTTCTATTATTGGAAGGAGAGGATTCAAAGTATGCTGGTCCTTAGTAAGCAGTGATGGTTAACAGATGAATTTTCACTTATGAAAATGATGTAAATGATTAGCTTTATCTTGATACTCTTGACCTAATCAAAGGGAAGGTGTACTTATGAGGGATGTAATTATTTTGCAGCCTAGTTGGGGGGGGGGGGGGGAGTCTACTTAAAATGTTTTTAAAAAATGACAAAATCGCAGATAAAATATTTTTCTACAATTCTATACAATCATACTTTATACTAGTTTTCTCAGCATGGCATGTAAGTGAGTTTAAGGTACTGTCCCAGGAAACCAGTGGTATTGTACCTTGTTCTAGACCATTACAATAGCATCTGTTAGATGCTTGGCACTGCTGTCATAGAACTGAAATGCTAGTAAAAAATTGTACTGAATACTTTAAATGATTGTTTTATTCAGAGTCTGATCTAGGAAGTGTTCCAATCATGCTATTAATGTGTAATTAGAACTGTTCCAGATGTAACTATGAACAGTTCTGGAAAGATATCATTGCTTGTATTCCTGTCTAATGGCAGGTTTTGTAGTCTTCAAAAGAAACTGAAATTTCTACTATGAATAAACTTTCAAATGTTAAAAAAAAAGTGTTTTGGTTAGTCATTTGCTCTGCCTGGTTATAAACGTTGGTGTTTGCTCATCACTGACCGTGAACTACATGTGCAGCATACCAAGTGTGTAATAAGCAATTTTCTGTGTTACAGCATATTTAGTCAGAGCACTGACTGTTAGGTAAATAGGGAGTCGAAGGAAAAACACTCATTCAGTAGGTGCAACAGACCCAATATATGACACGGCAAGACCAAAGTGCTAGAATATTGTGTTTTAATAACCTGTAGACTCCAGTTGACCACAAAGTACAACTTAAAGGGAGGCTGCTAAATAATACTTAAAATGCCTGTATTGCCCTGGGCATTGAAAATACAAGCATATGTGATAATTAATTATCCTCTAAATGAGAGGTGTCTCCCGCCGTTCTCCTGCTCCTGCAGTGTAATGGGCATCATATGCTGCACATGTGCCCAGCACACTGACAGCATAGGGGCAATGAGCTCAGCGCTGCTGCCAGGTAGGAACAAGGTGCCAGGCTGCACAAAACAAGGTGGAGGATTGGATTCAGGCCACAGGCCAGGAGTTTTGACACCCCTGCTTTAAGCAATTGAAAAACTGAAAATATATGTTTAAGTAGTCCATAAGCAACATGCCCACTTTTCAGCAGCTCACACAACCTGCAAGCTTACAATGGTAATTCTTTTTAGCCTTGCAACCTGGAAAAGACAGAAGTTTAAAAGTTTGCATGGTCTGCATAAAATTACAGTAAGCATGATAGAAAATATTTGAGGAATATGCCCAGAGCTCTTGCCAAGCGTACCAAAAGAAAGCTGTAAGAGGAGACGAGGAGAGGTTTTTAATAGGCACAGAAAAGCACAACAGAAAGCAAGGGTAAGGAGAAAGGGCAGCGTTATCTCCCAAGTGAAATTCACCCCTTGGATCCGAGGCACTTGTCGATGCAGCCCTGTGTTTACCTAAGACTTAATCCTGCCTGCCTAAAGACACTTTAAAATTGAGTTGCCACGAGAGAGGATAACCTGTAAGCCCTGAGAAGCTCTGGAAAGGATGAAAAGGTGGATCCATATAACATGGAATCCCGCCGATACCATCTTGCCTTGCTTCAGACTTCCCTATGCCCCTTCCCTCCCGTTCGCAACAGTTCATCCCTGGCGTTCCTAACAGGCCTTTCCTCCCCAGGCGGCGTGAGGCTCGCCGGAAGCTCGAAGGGTGAGCACCGCCCACTTCCCCGGGCAGGGGGACGAGACCTCCGCCTGTTCCTTAAAATCCAGCACCGAAAGTCCTCTTCGGTTCCAAAAAGCTGCTGCAGGGCCGCTCACCGGGTGTGGGAAGAGAGCGGTAGCTGCAGGAGAGACACAGAGACAGACAGCCCCCACCCGCTCAGAACCCTCGCTGTGCCGCGTCCGTTCGTGTCCGCCCAGGGGCGCCCGACGTGTTCCCTGCCCGGCCCGCCCCCACCCGCCTCTCGGAGGCTCTGATTGGGCGCACCGCCAGCCCGGCGCGGCCTCCTGGTCAATCGCGCGGCGCTCCACCTCCCCCTCCCCTCGCGCCAGTCCCCGTGGCGCCCATTGGTGGTGTTGCTGTCCCCCCCCCTTACCGCGGGCGGGCGCACGCGCAGGGGCGACGATTGGCGGGGGAGGGCGGCGCGCCCGCCCGCGCGCCAGGGGGCGCTGTGGGACACGGTCAGCACCGGTGGCCGGAAAGCACGAGTCAGCCCCAATCTCGGCCTCGGCCCCAGCCCCGCTCCCGCCGCTTGGATCCCGCACGGAGCCGCCGCTGTCGCCCGCTTGGCTTCGCCTCTGCCTCTCGGGAGCTGCCTTGAAGCCCGCAGCCCTTCCAAGGAGGAGCGCCCGGCGCCATGCCCAAGAATAAAGGTGAGGCACCCTCCCCTTCCCCCCCCGCCGCGGCGGCGAGGCCCGCGCCGCCCTCCACCTCCGCCCTCCGCGCGCGCCGCCACCGCCGCCTCTCACGTGGGGGGCGCCGCGGCAGGGCGGGGGGCACGCGCCGAGGGATCCTCCCGGGGCCCGGCTGCCATCGGCCGGGCCCTCTCTTCCCCCGCCCCCTCGCTCTCCCGGCCCTTCTTCCCGCTTGGCCGCGGCCCTGTGGAGGCCTCTGGGACCCGGGCGGCCGGGGGAGCGAATAAGGGACCGCTCGCTGGGGGCCGCGGCACCCCCCGCTTTTGTGTTCTGATTAAAGGAGAAGAAACAGTGAGAGGAAGGGAGCAGCAGCTCTTAACGAGGGGTGAAGGGAAGTATGAGCCGCTCTTCTGCGCCTTAGAATTACAGAGTGGTTTGGATTTGAAGGGACCTTAAAAGATCATGCAGTTCCAACCCCCCTTCCACGAGTCGGAACGTCTCCCACTATATCAGGTTGCTCCATTACATGAGGTTTTCATAAAGAGCATCTCATCCTGTGGGCACCGGAGTTTGTGCCCCTCCATGAGCTCTCTGGCTGCCGCGGCTTCTCCCTCTTTTCCCCCCTTTTCTCGTCTGCTTAACGAAAAAGAAGAAACATGAGAGGAAGGTAACAACAGCATTTTAAAGGGGATGGAAGGGATGGATGAGCTGCTCTTCTGCGTCTTCATGAAGAGCATCTCATCCTGTGGCCAGGGGTATTCCTCCCCTCTGGAGTGCTCACTGGGGGCTGTGGTTTCCTCCCCTTTTCTGTCCCCCCTTCTCCCCCTCTTAAAGGAAAAGAAACAGTGAGAGGAAGAGAACAGCAGGTTTTTTTAACGGGGGAGGGGGGAAGTATGAGCTGTTCTGCATCTTCATGAAGTGCATCTGATTCTGTGGCCACATGTGTGGCTTTTAAAAGGGCATCTTTGCTTGAAACATGAGCTTTTCTCTGAGAATTTCAGGGATTTCAGCACTACCTCAACCCCACAAGTTGTTATTTTGCTTTTCTGTGGTTATCCCAACACTGTTTATGAGGTATTTGGTAACAGTGGTCACAAAAACTGAAAATGGCAATGTTGTGTGACTCCTTGTTGAAGGCTACTGTCACTCGGGAGCAACCAGGACGTATTAAATAGTGGAGGCTCTAATCTTTTAATTACTGTGTGACTACTCAGTTAAAAATCTAGAGCTAAAAATATTTAAAGCAAGCAAACAATCTGGATAAGGTGCTCAAAATAGCTGTATAGAGAACAAGCACAGAAGTCTCCATAAGTGAGATTTTGTTCACTGTATTAAGAGAGAGTAACACATTTTTCTCCCTGCCCTCCTTTTAATTTAGGTAAAGGAGGTAAAAACAGGCGACGAGGTAAGAATGAGAATGAATCAGAAAAAAGAGAACTGGTCTTCAAGGAAGATGGGCAAGGTGAGTGTTTAATTATAGTAGCAATGCCATTGTTTTCAGTCAGATATTGTAAGTGACATGCATTGGAAGCTGAAACACAAAGAAAATATCTGGATGTCTGAGAAACAGAAATTTATTGTGGAATAAAGAGAGATATTCTTACTGATTTATGTTTTAATTCTAAATGACACATTGAGAATAGGAGGAAGATATTAGGAAAAGGGAAATTTTAAATAGCATCACCGCTTAAGAATGAAGCTTGCTGTTACTTGACCTTATAGCGATGTCATGTGTAATACAGTGTGTATGGAGACATCCCCTAGATATCCCTCCAATTCCTCTGTGTAAGGGTCTGTAAGCAACTAGCTTAGCTGATGTAGTTCAGTGTTGCCAGTAGTTGTTTGTTGTCTCTTGGATGCCCAGTCCTGCTTTCTGTTCTGTACCAACTGTAACATCTCTTGGATCCTCTGATGAGCTCTCTGAAGTCACTGACCTGGTAGAACAGTACATCTCACTGTTCTTCCACAGTCCCCTAATGGCTCGGTTGAATTGGCTCCTGGGTTGGAATGTCTGATAGTTACTAAAATGAGAGCAATAGGGAAGGTCCTTACTTGAATGTTGTCAGGTTAAGTGAGCCACAGGAATGTTCAGCTGGAGGGTGATGACTAGGATTCCCCTCTCCCTTGCCTTTCAGTGACAGTGAGCTCACCTCCCTTTTGGCTTACTTTGTCCTGTGTGTCACACTCCTGTGATTGCTCACATATATACAAGTGCTTCCCTACTGGCCAGTTAATCAGTGGCTTTGTTAGAAATACAGGAAAAGTACTAGCTTAAATCACTGTAAAAGAAGTGACCACTTTTTAAATACCTTCAGGAATGGTGACTTCACCACTTCCCTGGAGAGCCTGTTCGAATTCTTAACCCTTTCAGTGAAGAAGTTTTTCCTAATATCCAGTCTGAACCTCCCCTGGTACAACTTGAGGCGATTTCCTTTTGTCCTATCACTTGTTACTTGGAAAAGGAGACCAACACCCACCTCACTACAACCTCTTGTCAGGAAGTTGTAAAGAGCTGTAATGTCTCCCCTCAGCCTCTTCTTCTCCAGATTAAACTATCCCAGTTCCCTCATAGGACTCGTGCTCCACAGACTTCACAAGCTTCATTGCCCTCCTCTGGACATGCACCAGCACCTCAGCGCCCTTGTGGTGAGTGACCCAAAACTGAACACAGTATTTGGGATGTGGCCTCACCAGTGCCGAGTCCAGGGACTCAATCAGTTCCCTATTCCTGCTGGCCACACCTTTTTTGGTACAAGGCAGGGCCTTCTTGGCCACCTGGGCACACTGTTGGATCATAGTCAGCTGCCTGTTGACAATCACCCCCAGGTCGTAGGTCCTGTTCCGCCATGCAGCTCTCCAGCCACTCTTCCCCAAGCCTGTAGTGCTGCATGGGGTTGTTGTGGCCCAGGTGCAGGACCTCAGCACATCGATCTAGCCTGTCCAGATCCCTCTGCAGAGCCTTTCTGCCCTCAAGCAGATCGACATTCACTCGATCCCCTCCTCCAGATCACTGATAAAGATACGAAATAGAACCAGCCCCAACACTGAACCCTGGGTAACAGCAATTGTAACCAGCCTCCAACTGGGTTTAGCTCCATTCCCCACAACTCTCTGGGCTCGACCATGCAGCCAGTGTTTTACCCAGTGAAGAACAAGCCCACAGAAGCCACAAGCAGCAATGAAGCATTATTCTCAGTTTATGAATATTCTCATGTGGTCTGTTGGACTATCTAGCTTATGCTAAGGAAAGATTTTAGAATATTGAAATACAGCTCCAGCTGTATTTTAGTTTCCTGGTGGGTATGGGCCGCTATATAATGTTATAAGTCTTACAGGCTTTATAATAGTAATGTTGTCATTTTTACAAGCTTTATTCTTTTTAGTTAAATGATAATACATTATGCTGCAAACTTTAATAATGTGTGTGATGTACTTCAGTAGTGATTTCATGAACTCAGTGAGGGAAGGAGATTAAATACAAGGTGTGAGATTGATGGTGAGTGTTGGAGAGAAGCTTTGTAGTTTTCAGCTAAACCCTGGTACTTTTCTTTCAGACAGTTTCTGAGAACACCAGAATGTGTCCTTTCAAGAACAGCATTATTTTTTTGACAGAGCCTCTGCAGAATGGATTCAGGAGTGTCAGTGGGGTGTACGGGATGTGCCACCTTCTCCCCTTCCCTCAATGATGGCATGAGATTTTGACAGTTGGGACAAACACTGTGATGCTGTCATAAACTTTCAAACTCTTGAGTGTGACTTGATAATTCTAAAAGTTATTTGCAGTAAGCATTTCAGCAGGAACAAAAGCATGGATACAATCAAGAATCAGAAGTGTTGGAAAATGTTAACATCAACAATGTTACAAAAATTGATACATTCAACAGCCTGGGGCCGATCAAAGCTCCTGTCTGCTGTTCACATTTGACAAAATGTTAACAGCAAATTTTGATTACAGTGGCAGAAGTTATTGCTTGTTTTATGAAGCTGTATTTGTTGAAAAGCTTTGCTCTGTGTTGCCATCTCTTTCAGAATACGCCCAGGTGATCAAGATGCTAGGCAATGGAAGACTGGAGGCATTATGTTTTGATGGTGTGAAGAGGTTATGTCACATTAGAGGGAAACTAAGAAAAAAGGTAATTCTGAGGCATTGCAGTAAAGAACAGTGGCATTATGTATGATGTAAACTGAAAATTTACATGAGTAGCTTCTTACAAAAGTTAATATTTCTACTGTACTAAATACCGTAAACTTGTTTTCTGATAGCAAACTTGTTTGTTCTTCTGTTCGTATTGCCAGCACAAAAACAGGCAGTCTTTGACTTTTGAGTGACACTTGCAGTTGAAATGCTGCCTTTCATAAAATCATAGACCGGTTTGGGTTGGAAGGGACCTTAAAGCCCATCGCATTCCAACCCCCCTGCCATGGGCAGAGACACCTCCCACCAGACCAGGCTGCTCAAGGCCCCATCCAACCTGGCCCTGAACACTTCCAGGGAAGGGGTGTCCACAACTTATATGAGTAACCTGTGCCAGTGCCTCACCATCCTCAGCATGACTTTCTTCCTAATGTGTAATCTAAATCTTACCCTTCCAATTTAAAGCCATTCTCCTTTGTCCTATCACTACTTGCTCTTGTAAAGAGTCCTTCCCCAGCTTTTCTATAGCCCCTTCAGGTACTTGGAGGCCTCCCCAGAGCCTTTTCTTCTCCAGGCTTGAACAACCCGGACCCTCTCAGCCTGTCCTCATAGCAGAGGTGCTCCAGCCCTCTGATAATCTTCGTAGCCCACTGGACCTGCTCCAACAGTTCCATATCCTTCTTATGTTGGGCATTCCAGAACTAGACACAGCACTCCAGATGGAGTCTCACAAGACTGGCCATGCTTCTTTTGATGCAGACCGGGACACAGTTGGCCTTCTGGGATGTGAGTGCACATTGCCGGCTCGTGTCGAGCTTCTCATCAATCAGTGCCCCCAAGTCCTTCTCCACAGGGCTGCTCTCAGTCACGTTGTCTTCTATCCTGTATTGAAACCGCAGATTGCCCTGACCCAAGTGTAGGATCTTGCAGGGGAGAATTTTTTGGCTGCTTATGAAATACTGATGTTTCATATTCTAGAAATTTATATTTATGTGAAATATTAAAAAGCTCCCTAGCTGTTAATGGAGAACTTAACTATTTGCGTGTTATATCTGAGAGTAGACCAGTACTTAGCTTAGCAGAACTTCTGTTAACATGAAGACTGATACCCAGCATAGGAAATAAAGGTGTAAGAGGATTGCCCAAAGCCACCTTTTGTGTATGCTCTTTTCCAAAACCAATAAGAATCAAGATTTGATACCCGCTTAGTGTGATCTGGGAGGAACTGAATAATTGCCACCTTATCACTGAGTGACTTGTCTGAGAATAGTTCTGATAAGGGTGGGCTTGGAAACTTTCTTTATGGTTTCCTGCAGGCACCTCAGGTGCCATAATTTCATTGTCCACTTCATCAATTCCCCAAATACTTTTGTGCAAAGCTGATCTGCAAAAGTTTTTATACCTTCAGGGAGATCAGGTGTTTGCCTTCTTATTGTTGCCATCCTTGGATGGTGTCCCCTCTTGGCCTTGTCAGATGTTACAGCTTTCTAACCTCTGCTAGCGTGGTACGGGGAAAGTCCTCTCAGATAGTCTGTTCCTGATAAAAGCAGACATTCACTGTGTTCATTCTGGATTGTTCTACCTGTCTGTTTTTGGAGTCCAGTGAACGCTCATGTGTTGGTATTAGTGTGAGCTGTGCTAGCTGGCTGCAGTGCACTGCAATGAACTGTTGAAGGTGGCAGAGAACATACAAAGATAAATGCTAGGTGCTGCAGAATTAATTTCTTGCTACAGAAAAGCATCACCTATCTCTTCTTCGTATCTGAAAGAATGAAAATTTCAACTGAAATATATTTCATCTCCAAAAAATGAAGCTGATATGGGAAAGAACTATCTTGTGCATTTAAATTAGTATGTATTGTTTTGCAGGCTGCTGGCTTTGGTATGTCTGGTAGCATAGTCAGTTACTAGAAACAATTACGTTCCTTTTCTTGTGTTCTTCACTGGGCCTGTCCATCACACTCTTTGTCCAATTTTTCTCTCTTTTTTACACTTGTGAAGCTCAGTTCACAGAGTGATGGATTGATGCGTTATTTTTGTTTTCTCAGAAGTTATGACTTGATGACCACCCTGCTCGCTTTAGCTCTTCAAAGAAGTTTGATTTATCTTTAGCAATAGCTCTGTAACTTGTGAAATAATATATATATGAGTATTTATGACCTTGTTTTTGCTGTTAAAATACGAAATTGACTATTTCCTGTTTACTGGTTAAGTGAAAGTAGTGGCTATAGTGAAATGTTTTGTGTCTCTCAGTAAAAGTAAACGTGCCATTTGACTTGTGCTATGAAACACAAGTTGAATTTCTGCAATTTAACACAAGTTTTCTGTTTCAGGTTTGGATAAATACATCTGATATTATATTGATCGGCTTAAGAGACTACCAGGTAAAACTTCGGTATATTGCCAATGAAGAATGTCTTTCGAACAGCTCTCTTTAATATTTAATTGCAGTGTAGATATCATGAGAAATTCATAGATTTGTAGAATCATAGAATGGTTTGGTTGTAAAGGACCTTAAAGATCATCCAGTTCTGACCTTGCTGCCATGTGCAGGGACACCTTTCATTGGATCAGGTTGCTGAAAGCCTCATCCAACCTGGCCTTGAACACCTCCAGGGATGGGGAATCTGCCACTTCTCGGGGCAACCTGTTCCAGTGCCTCACCACCCTCACAGTATGGGTGTCAGGCATCCAACTTTCTTTGACTTCGTATTTAGTTGTGCCTACTCATGACTTTTAGTTTCCTTGTATTACAGAAAGATTGTCATGAGTAGATGACAAATCCTGGATGAACTTGTTCTGAATTGCACCCTGAGACTTTGTGAGGGAAGGTGCTTATTGACATCACACATGATCATTTTTTTCCAGGTGTAGCTGTTTGGTGCTTGGATCTTGTGATACAAGGGAGGTTGAGTCAGGCACCAAACATTTTATTGTGATAATCATAATTATTGGAAATCACTATTTTGGAGCCTTGATGTTTAGGCTTTTACCGTAAGAAGGCAGTTCATCAGTGATGAACATCAGTTTCTACTTAAATTTCCAGAAACAGAGTAGCATAATTTTACCTAATTTAAAGGTTAATAGAAAGTTTTCAGATTTTCATTAGGTAACTACCTTTTCATGATTGTTAGTGTTATGTCATAAGTCATTTGAAGATAAGATTCTGCTTCTGAAACATACATTAGAGTTGCAAAACACTTAAGATACTGTCATTTACTGTATATTTTAAACTACTTTAAACTAGGCAGTTTTAACACTTTCTGACCACAAAACAGCTTATTATGTGTGTTCATTGAAGAAAAATTAATTTCAAGGGCATGAAATTGAAGTTCTCAAATAACTTACGTTAGGACAAGATGAAGTTATTGCCCAGAAGAAATGAAGATATTTTACAAATGGGCATTTTTTTACTTCCCATTTAAAGAAAAAGGAGGATAAAGAGGAACAAGATACTCTTCTGTAAATAATATAGGGTGTTACTAGTCTACCAAGGTTAGTAGGGAAGTTTTTTCTTCATAGATGACTAATAAATTCTGATCAATTCTTATTCAGGATAACAAGGCTGATGTTATTCTAAAGTACAATGCAGATGAAGCCAGAAGTCTGAAGGCATATGGGGAGCTTCCAGAACATGGTAAGAATCTCTTCACTTCAAATTGGAAGTTCATATTGGACAAGAATAGTCAATCTATGTTGACTTGGTGTGACTGCACTCCTTAACTTCTCTAAATCCCTTTTTAGCTAAAATCAATGAAACAGACACATTTGGTCCTGGAGATGATGATGAAATCCAGTTTGACGATATTGGAGATGATGATGAAGATATTGATGATGTAAGTAATAAATATATATTTTGTATCATATGCTTGAAATTGTCATCTTTGGAAATAAGCTGGTTTTCCTTATGTTAGAACAGGTAAAATAATACATTGGTGTTTGGGATAGCTTACCTTCTCGAGGACGGTGTATGCATGCCAGCTCTCTGTTCTCTCTTCTGTCCTGCAGTTATCCTCTGCTTGACCTCTAAGGAAATGGTATGCTTAGTGTCATACTATTAAAGCATACATGGAGAGCAGTCTTTTCATTACCGTTAAAGTACCTAAAAGAATATCAGTCGTTTGACCCCAAAGATCCATTAAAATGATTGTGTGTGTGTGCATGAGGAGTTGCAGTTACGGGAGTCGACCACATACATGGATGTATGTGGGTATGCTCACATTGAAGGAACTAAATGTAGCCCTTAGCACTGCTCTCTGAAGTGTAAGCTTCTTACAACATGCTCATGATAGAAGGCAAAGTAGATGATACAGGAAGGTTTAGCAGAGTAGTAGGATTTCCTTGTGTTCCCTGCACAGCAGGCTAGAAAGACATCTCAAGGAGCAGGCACAAAGGTTGGTGGGTGCCTGTGCCATGTAGGGCAGCTGTGGCCACTTCAGTCGAGGCAGGATGAGCCACAAACTGCTGATGCAAATTGCATTGGACGCCAACTGCTGGAACAGGTCACAGCTTATGTAGGTTGCATAATTGCATAAACACGTGGGTTCCACCTTTCTGATTCCTCTGTAGTTTTAACGACCTCACTATGCAATAATAACTACAGAAATAATTCTGAGATTTGTGTTTTTAAAAAACAAAGACTTTAAGTCTCCATTTTTGTTCACATAAAAATCATAAAAAGCTGCCTCTTAGTAATTAAAGTTAACCGTAATCCTGCATTTACAGATTGTTGCAATCAGTTGTGTTAGTGCTTATCACTAAGCCCTAGTAACTGACCATGCACACTCTTAAATTGTTGTAGTAAAATTGTTCGAATTATATAGTAAATTGCAGAAGTAGAATCTGCTACGAAATGTTTTCTAAGATAATTTGCTTTATTTTGCACTTGAGAGAGGAATGTGTACAGCGTCAACTGGCTAAGAGGATAAGTAGTAAATTACAGAGCCAGTGATTTAACTTAATTGGATATACTCTTCTAAGTATATTATTATGTTTTAATTCTTCATCTTTTTAGTCCTCTCTGTCTCTTGAGTTTGCAATATGACTGATTCTCTTTAAATGCCTACATGATTATTTTGACTTTTGGGGGGTTCTCAGTATATTGATGCATTAGATCAAATATTTTAAAAATATCAAAGTCTTGATGACATTTTCTTCAGACTTTTGAAAATTGCACTTTGGACCTGTCAGGGGTTGAGCTTACTGAGAAGTTAGCTTTCTGAAGCTAGAAACACTTTGTTAATACTGTATGCTTTTAATAACAAAGCTATTGTAAGGCATCAAATTGATAAGTAAGTGTAGGAATACTGAAATAATAACATTTGCAAACTATTGGATCTTTGTGTGGTATAATGCATTTAAGTGAGCAGCTATGATTGGTTTTAAGCTTCTGTCAGCTATGCAATATAATATTAATATCATGCTTTAAGAAAGCAAAAGACATAAAGATATGAAATGTGAAAAACCTCTCTGAGGATCATCCTAGTCTACCTAGAATGAAGTGTGGCTTCCAAGATCATAGTTAACGGGAAGGACTTGATGGAACCTTTCCTTTGTTGTTTATGTCAGAGGAATGATTAGAAAACTGTTCATTTTGCCATGAAATTAATTTGGATAGTCACTGCTTAGGGAAGTTACCCTTAAACTCTGTTCTGTTTTTGGTTTTGAGAATCATGAGCTAGTTTATGTCTGTACTACTTATGCGTAATTATATTGGCAGAATTGCTCACCTGCCTGCCTACAGTATCATAACAGATGTGGGAACATAAGACAGTAATTGTTTGCATGTTAAGAAAATGGGATATGAGCTGAGGCAGAAACAATACTGTACGGCGTTTAGGAAGTCTCCTGTTGAACCATAAAAATGGCTTACAGGCAGTGTTGGTTGATGAAAAATGCCCGTGAATTAAATACATGGTGTGGTTTTTTTGCTTTTCAGATCTAATTTGGAACAAAAGTTTACATTCCAACTTTTTTCATCCAAGGATTGTTCTACATTGATATTTCGATTATTTTTTGGGTGAAGTCCCTTTCTTTTAAGAAGACTGAAAATTCTCGGTAAAGAGTGTAGTTTGTTACATCAAAAGGATTTATTTTCAATGTTTGTTTTAAAGTATTTATATTTCTTTAGAAATGGATAATGCTGGATTACACAAAGGTTCAATGAAATGCCACAAATATTTTGTCTTTTCACCAATTAGAACTTTTACCTCTGGATGTAAGTGAGACACAGTGACATGGGCTGTAAAAGACTGCATTTTTCCCTCTTCTGCTTTCACCGCTACAATTCCAGTTAAACTTCTGTTTTGAAATAAAAATTGTTTACCCTGTAATTAGCATGGATCTTGATTAAATACAGATGCCCACTTCAGATTAGTGTCAAATCATACTATGCAGTGTCTGTTCTTATACCCCTTGCCTTGACATTAACTTTAAAAGGATTTTGATAATATAAAAGGAAGGCAGAAATCTGCATTTGAATTCATAATGCATGATGAATCTGCTTTTCATGTTTAGTAGCATGCTGCTATTTTTATACTGATTTTGATAATTAAAAACACTCATTATTTCAAAGATGTAAATTTGCCACAGCAGAGGGGTAGGGAAGAATTAAAGATAAAAAGCAGCATCTCAGATTTGCAGTTGCTGGAAATCGCCTTCTATGCGTAGCTCTTGGGTGTTGTAAGTACAGTAGGCAGCAGGTGAACACTGGGTGGCACCCAACTTAACAGGGATACATTAATACAAAACATTAACAGTTGGGTCTGTACTGAAAAATACATAAAATAGTTTTTCCCTAAAGTGAATGCTTAACATTCTTGATATGTTAAACGTGTAGAATATTTTTACATTATAGAAAAAATTATGTTAAGAGTAGAGTTTTATTTTAATCTTGAATTCCATACATTGTAAGGTACAACATTAAAGCTTATGTGGACTTGGAACAACAATATAAATGAGAAAATAAATTTGTGTCAAGCATTAGGAAAATAACATTTTCCTCCAGGATAAATCACTGAAACAAACTAATTGAAAGATTCTTCTCCACCTTCAGACTGGAGACTCAGTTAAGAAGCTGAATAAAGACTAACATGATCATGCAAATATTATTTTGTGGTAGCCTTAGTTTCTTTGTCTTCAATTATGTATTTAACAACTCTGAAAGCAGGTTAATGAAAAACTTTTGTGCCATTAAAAACAATCTGATTCTTGACACTTGTATTCATTATACAGTCTTTTTGGTATGATGTAAACTGACTATCCCAATAGATAAAAACAAAATGGCTTCAAATACGGAGTGGCCTCATTGATTTATAGGATGTTTAAGGAGGATTTCCATTTGAACTTCCAGAGCTTGTGCGAAAATGTCTTCTCCTTTAATTTTTTTTCTTACATGGATCTGATATCTTATTCTAGGGATACCCTTTTTTTCATAGCATTAAGTAATTTTGCCAAATGTTACATGGGTTTTAAATATTTATTGTAAAAACTTGCTAAATATTGGGAAAAGATATTACCAATACAACGTTCCTACTTCGCTGATTTTAAGGTATATGAATTTAGTGTCTTTGTATGACTACTGGGTTCAATTGTGAAGCAAAATAAATGCTGTCATGTTTCAGGACAAGGTTTATAAACCATTCCCTATTTGGTTTCCTCATATTATTAAGCAGGCTGTGATCAGCTCTGAAAATGGTTAAAGGCTCTCAAAACTAATCTTGAGGTCCAAGTGCAGAACGTGTCTGTTCTTTTCAGTTGTGCTAGCAGAAAGGTTAATGATTAAGTTACAGTGGATGTTTACTGAAGAGACAATTATTATAGAAATCATACTTGCCAAAACCAATCTTGTACATGTGGGAAAAATGTGAAGTGCGTGGTCAGTGGTAAGGAGAAATACAAAGGAATACAATGCTGTTATAAGGAAGTTATATCACTGTGCCAGAGTTCTCCAGTATAACAGACTTCAACGTTGAGACAAAGATGAAACTCTGTTCCTGGCAGAATTGGTTATGATTTGCCCTGGGTTTCCTTCCGATCTTTATTGTTCCTGGGCAGTTGTCTGGCTCAGGCTGAGCTCTGCAGAGTTTTTAAGGAAATTTGCTATTTAACTGTTATATCCTTATTAATGCTGTAGCTCAAAATGGTCTGGTTTCTAATTATATGCTTGGCTGTGTTGCCTTCCTTGAACACACATCCTTATCTTGTTTCTCTGTCCACTGCTAAAGCTCTTCTCATAGCCCAATCCAGGCAGCTTTATAATGTCCCTTCCTGCTTCTCTTTTCTTTGAAGGGGGCAGGGAAGCAGCTTGCAGAAGTAGCTATCTTTTCAGTGTCTCCATGCAAAGAACAGTAGTAGAACAGCAGCTGCCAGGTGAAGCATTGCAAGATTGCCAACTTTAAAGCCGTAAAATGTGCTTCATCTGTAAGAGATTTCTTAGATAAATTTTTAATAATTCCTGTTTAACTTCGGGAACTGCTGCTGCCTGCTTATCTACAGTGTAAAATTGAAAATAGGGATTCAAATGTTAATTTCCTGCAGCTGAAGTGTAAACTTTGTTTTCTCTAAGATGTTTTCCCACTTTGAGGTCTTCTCTATGATTAAAACTCTGAAACATTATCTTTGTTAGTTGTTCCAAATATTCTTTGTCTCTTTACCTTATTATAGCGTGTCGTGGTTTAACCCCAGCCAGCAACTAAGGACCACCCGTAGTGGGATGGGGAGAGTCAGAAGAGTAAAAGTGAGAAAACTTGTGGGCTGAGATAAAGACAGTTTAATAAGTGAAGCAAAACCTGCCCACACTAGCAAAGAAAAACAAGAAATTAATTTACTACTTCACATCAGCAGGCAGGTGTTCAGCCATCTCCAGGAAAGCAGGGCTTCATCATGCAAAATGCTTACAAGGGAAGACAAACATCATCACATTTCCTCCTTCTTCCCCCAGCTTTGTATGCTGAGCATGATGTCATATGGTATGGAATATCCTTTTGGTCAGTTGGTTGTATCCCCCACTGTGTCCCCTCCCAGGTTCTGGTGCACCCCCTGCCTGCTCACTGGTGGGGTGCTGTGAGAGGCAGAAAAGGCCTTGACTCTGTGTAAGCACTGCTCAGCAAAATAACTAAAACATCCCTGTGTTATCAACACTGTTTCCAGCAGAAATCCAAACCACAACTACTATGAAGAAAATTAACTACCCCAGCCAAAACCAGTACATTGGGGCAACTGTGCATTTGCTTGGATGGCCCTAATGATTTTCCACATTAATCCTTAGCAAATATGGTCCAGGCACGCTAATTGAAAAAAAGTATATGGTTAAAAAAACGCTGGAACCTCTCCTATCCTTATACACGCTAACCCATGATTGCTGAGCTCTGTGCCATTTACTTGTTACTACTGATAGGTTACATCACATGCACGTGCACTGTTTGTGCTAGTGCCCTACATATCTAAGATACATGCCATACTTATATATGGTACCATATACTCACCCTGACACTTAAATTACTGTACAGCTTACAACCTCGTAGAGGTTAGGCTGACATAATAATTGCTCTGTAATCTGAGTGAAGTCTATGCATGAAAATGAGCTGAAGACTGAGGGTGGTGGTTTGCTCAGTATGGTACCCAGCTGTACTCTTGACTGGGTTCTTTGTGATGAACGGATAGGAATTATGGCACATCTGTGTTGTGAAAACATGCTGGGACTGCTTCTCCCTGGGGCCACCTGGTGATGAGTCCCATTTTCAGGTGAGCTGGGCTGTCAGCTGTTCATGCTTTTGAGCAAGGTCCGAGCTAAGCCATAATTATTTGCTGTTGCTGAACATGAATATCATGGGAATTGAGTACCTGTATCATGGTTCACTAGAGGACTCAAGCCTAGCTTTTCGCCTGTGGTCACCATGCTCTCCTATAGACTGACCACTTCATATAAGTGACAACTTGGAAGTTCAAATAAGTGTAGCCTTTTGGAAGATGGGTGGGAAGAGGGAAGTACTGAAATGATCTTGGAGTAGTCCGAGTGCAACTGTATTTGTCCCTTTAAACCTGAAGCCCATTGCTGGCTTTTGTGAAGGCAGCTGTTGGCAATGCTTTCTGATTTTGATACAAAACAATGAATCTTCAGCATTTATTTCTCAGGCTGTTTATGCCCTTTGAGAGAAGGAGGGAGAAGAAAGGATGTCCTTCCTTTATTATTTTTTTCAATCACAGCAAGTCTGAGTCAAAGTTCCCATTGATTAATTCAGGTTGCTTGGGCTGTATCTTGCCCATCAAATTTAATGCCAGAGATCAGCTTTGTGATCATAAAATACAATCTCAACCTAATAGAGAGGCAAGCTCAAAATAGTGTATACCTTCATGTAGTAATTCTGTCTAGGAAGCAGGTGCTAGCAACAGAGTACCATTAGGAGCATCTAAAGACATGTTTCTCTTTTCAAGTACTTGTTTGCTCCTGAGCCACACTTGGGATCCAGATGTTTTAATTACATCAGTTATGTTTTGAGTCTTTCATTTAGATGCTTGGTGGGACAAAACTAGTTTAAAAAATACATAGATGAAACTGTGTTGTCTGTGCTAGGAGTTAGCTTTTCATGTTTTTCCTAATGTGTTTGTAGACAGAGAGGACACTTGCACAGCAGTTTTATCTATATCCAGGCTGTCAGGTCAAAAAAGGAAAGCTTAATCAGAGGCTCAAAGAGTCTTGGTAATAAGTAAGGGGCCTATAACTGCATCACTTACCCAACAGTAAATCCTCCTTTGAAGTCCTTTTACTGTATTTTGCAGGCATTCGTTCCTTCCTCTTGTAAGAGGGGGTAGTTTGGATTTGTGTCTCTACGCTGTGATGATATAGGTGTTCTATCAGTAGCATCTGTATTCCTTAATCAGCCCTACTCTTCTTTATGGTTAATGAATTTTATTCTTAACTGAGGAAGCTCATCAGCAAAATGCCTTTGCGTGCTTGGCATCTGGAGAGAGTAAACAAGCAAAAAAACAAACCAATCTTGACCGATGAGAGCAAGCAGATTGCCTCAACTTCTTTGTAGAAGAGTTTCCATCAGCGCGATTTAGGGAATCTGAGGTGCCCAGTAGCTGCAATAATTATCACAGAATCACAGAATGACCCGAGTTGGAGGAGACCCACAAGGATAATAGAGTCCAACTCCTACCCCTGCATAGGACAACCCCGAAATTTACACCATGTGTCTGAGTAGTGGAAATACTTCAGAATTTTTTTTTAAGGTTTTTGAAGTACTTTACCTCTTCCTAAAGAACAACCTGGTTCAGGCATGTAAGTATGGGCTGAGGTGCAAGGCTGTCACTGGCAGCAACGTGGTGGATACTGCTTTTCCCATCTGTGGTAAATACAGCAAAGAGCAGCAGACATACCGGAGGATCCCCATGGGACACCCAGATCTGCACGGGTTATATACATTCCATCATCAGCAGTACCTGCTGTCAGGGAGGATTCAGCTTTGTGACAATCCTCAAGACAGTGGCAGGAGACTCTGCAGTTACTGCGTTTTAGTGTCTGTGCTTAGAGAGGAAAGCTGAGTGCTGCAAAGTGCTTGAGGAAACAGCTTCTGACTTGCAAGTCTTTAAAACTAATTGTAGTAGACAGTGGTGGGGTGGGGAAAGATGCATTAACAAGGTTTCTGAGAAGAATTTTACTCTTGCTGTCTGACTTAGTGGAAAGAGCTCCCCTGCTCAGGGATGAAACTGGAGATGTCTGCAGAAGTTACAGTGGTTAAAGCTGTAGTCCTTGATATCCACCAAGAGGCCTAAGACACTGAAAAGCTGTGGAAGACATTGCCTTCTTCTGAACTTATAGACAGAAACTGCCCCAACTTGCCTTGTCGCATTGCTCTGGAAGAGGTCTGGGGTGTTAATTATCCACTGATGCAGTGGGTGCCTGACCAGAGGGCGTCTTGCAGCAGCTCAGTCATAGTGACCCTTGTGTCTTGAGCAAATAACAATATGCAGCTGGATCCTAAGTCTTGCTGAAAATGGCAGAAGCAGCCAGCACTGAGAAACTGTGTAGGGTATGAAAGAATATATAGAGATGGATATTCACATTAGTGATAGCACCTCACAGTTCTCTGTTGCTAATTGACTGCAGCAGGAGCCTCAGTAGAAATGAGAAGGAAGAAGCCACAGATCAGTCATCAATGTGTATAGGACTAGGTTTCCTATAGATTTGGTAAATAGCTCCTTAAGCTGTGAAGAGGTAGTATTTAGACTTTTGCAGCTGTTGGCCTAACCAGAAGGATCTGTGGTATCTTATTCTCAGTGAACCTGTGGCTTATGAAATTTTTAATGGAACATTTGGTTCTTTGCCCCTAAATGGCACTTGTCTCTTTGGAAAAGAATAAGCATGGGTGCATCTATTGATTTTAGTATTCATAAAGATGTTAGATGCTTCTGTCAGCCCTGTTGCTGAAAACATCTTAAAAGATTCCCTAAGACCCATTGGTGTGCTTGTCCAGTCTTACTGTATTCCACTTGAGTGACGGGATCAGAAGTAATGGGCATCTCGTACTGTGGTTGTCAGCTCCATTCCCTTAGGAGCAGCTTATACAATTTGCAGGCCAGTAATGTGACTCTGGACCACTGCTGTTAGCCGGAGTATTGGTGAGTCGGCAGAAACCTCTTCCCAACACAGAGTGCCAGTTTCACAAAAGTGATGGAAACGTGCAACAGCAAAGGGATTATTTCACTAAAAATGTAAGCATGCCACATCTAAGTGGAACAAATGCTGTCACTGGTGTATTGTTGTACTACCACCAGCTAATGAAACTGTTGCTGAAAAGTAAGTGGAAAAAGCCAAGATTAGGTAGAGCTCCTCTGTGTTCAGTTATGCTTTAATCCTCAACAGCCTCCTTCTCTTTCCCTCCTCTCCCCAATTTGAGTTGATGCTGTCATATTGCTAGGTGTACATTTTCTCTACAAAGGTAAAGGGCATCAAGAAAGATTTTAAACTAAATTGCTATAAAGTTACTGTTTAGGACTACAATTTGGTACAGGATAAGAGTAATGTACGGTAGCTACAAAAAAACCTATAGTCAGTAGCTGAATATGAATAGGCCACTTAGATTAACCAAGCAACAGTTACATAGGCAGATGTTAAAGAATAATAATAAAAAAATACAAGTAGTGTGTCTGATTTAGGGCATGGAGAAGCACTTAGAAGAAACAGCTTGAGTGCCAAGTAGCTAATAACTTCATATTGAGAAGACAGCGTGACTGTTTCTGATTATTTGCATGATTGACATCTAAATCAATTAAAATAATAAAAGGGGGAAGGGAGGAGAGTAATAGCACCTTGTAGTTTCCTTCTTTACCACCCAAGCCCTCCTTAAGACAGGTGATTTCCTCATTGACGGTTTTCAAAACAGTATTTACTTTTGACTGAACAGGTTTTTCATTCTTCATTCTTTTTTTTCTGTACTCACATATCATCATGTGCACATATGACTGTAGAAAATATTAGTTTATATTCTTATATTTTTTAATTCATGCTGCACAGTCAGGGTAAGAAAATACCTCTTCATCTTCCTATGAAATCCTTATTCTTCTGGGACGAAGTGCTTAAACTCATGATTTTTCAGTTAATGTCAAGTGGTCATGTGTATTTCTTTAGCTTCATTTTTTGCCATTCACACAGTACACTAATTCTCTTGCACTGCTCATTGTCGAGATTTCTCAAGGGACTTCTGCATTATTTCCTCTATGATGAGAAATATTGTTATGGGAACCCAGCGTTGTTCCTAATAGCTTAATATGCCTTAATAATTAACATTTCCCTGCCCTTCCTGTAAAAAATAATATTCTTTTAATTTTACCTCAACATACCAAGTGGCTGAACTTGATAGGAGCATCAGCTACATTTTTCCTAAGGCCGTGGTTGCGGTAGATTACACTCAATGTTGCTTCCAATGGCTAACTAAGCACATTTTATTTTTCTCTGTCTCTCAAAACTATACTTTCCTCAAGGCAAGTGCATTTATGTTTAATTAGAACTTCAACATACAAAAATGAAGCTGGTTAGCTGAGCTCCTGGCTTACTCTGAAAACCTGAAAGGATCAAGGAATCTTGGGTAACTGCATGTCATAGCTGAAAGTCCGTGTTTCAAAATAACTTAATACGGACAATATAGTTAGAAAATGCTTTATCAAACCATATATTAATATTTTTTCAAAAATATTTTAAAAATTGGGTTGTGTGGCAACTACTTCAAAAAGCACACATAAACTCACTGACCATAATTCAGTTAAAGAGTTATCTTAACACTTAACTTACTAAAGCCTACACTTACTGTTCTGCTAGGCTGAATTCTTTCTTCCAGTAACAGCCTATTGCTTATGATAAGAGATGGAGTGCCTAAGAGAAGTTACTAGCATAGTAAATAGATTTGAAATATGTTGGGCAGGGATTTTCCACCCCCACCACTATAAATCTTTTTTCCAATAAATTCTAACCTCTGGATTAAGAAATCAAGAGGTGGCAAACAACGTAATTTCTGTTTCTTGTTTCACCCGTCTCCACCACACTCTTTTGCACTTCCCCGATTAGCTTCTTTTTAATCTTAAGTAATAGGGCTCTAAGTAAGTGCACTTCATCTCTTGGAATATCTTGGAATATTTCAGGATCAGTAAATCAACAGAACACTTTATAAAGATGTGAAAATACCCAGTCTCTGTCAAATTGAAAGGACCATCTGGATCCCTCTCCTGCTTTTGAAATAGCCAAAAGCAGATGAAGAATGCAGGGAACAGGTCGTATACAACAAAACCCCTCTTTTTGTATGATCTCCCATTTCCAGAGCTTTCCAGCTTGGGGATTCCCTAGCTAGAGCTCAACGTGTCATAACAAACCCCTCCCTTTTCAGTTAGGGAAATAGGGAGTGAGGATGAGAGTCATTCAGAAAAAGTCAGGAAAGAGATTTTTTTTATTCTACTAGGTTGCACAGGTGTGCTCTGGGGCTGTACCAGGAATTTGGATTAGGTGCTCAGCTCCAATCAGCAATGCATATTTTAGTGGCCTTGCTTAAAGACAGCAGCACAAGATTTGCTCTTTTTGGTCAAAAAGCAGTTTCCCCTTGGAATTTGTTGTTCTGTCAGAAAGCTCAGCTGTGAACCACTGAGAGCTCTATATATGCTAGCAGAATACTTGAGTCATTTTAGAATCAGGACTTGAGGTCAATTCTTTTCAACACATAGTAGGAAAGTGCTAGACCTTCAACTCCAGTTCCAGTCTCTCTTCAGGCTCCTGTTGGACACTCCCCACCCCATCTTTGAAAACTTCCAGTCTTTGTTCTCTCCATAGAGGTGTGACGGTGTCGGCCTTGGTTCATAGCAGCCTGCTGAGATTTACCACAGCCCAGAACCACATCCTGTGGTGGGGCTGCACAGGGCTTCTCTGAACCCTTTGGTGTTCTCAGGAACTGCTTCTACCACTGTGATGTGCAGAAATACTGTCTCAAGCTCTGTTAAAACTTTTGCTTAGTATGCTATCACAAAAGCATTTAAATTCAGTGGTACAGTTGGCTGTGTGCTCCTTCAGCCTCTATTTTTAGCGGTTTGCAAAACCATCCCTCATTCAGCTGTGTGAGGCTGGGTATAGGGGATGTACAGCTTAGAGGCATCCACTCCATGACAACCATTTGGAGCAAAAAAATGAACTCATTTAGCAAAAACTGGATGCTATTTAAAATGTATATTCTTCCTTTGTATTTACCTTTGAATCCCTCAACAAAACTTGGGTATGAGATACATCCAGCAGATGGGGCACGTTCTTCCCCTTTTGCAGGTTGCCTGTGCAGTTTGACAGAGGAGAGCACTGTCAGATCTAAAAATGTTTCCAGCTCAAATAACCACATCTCTGCGTAGCACGGTAAGAACACACCTTTGGGCTGCAGGTTTTGAATAACTTCCTTTTTGTCCTGCGAAGTAAAGGCTAAGTGTGCTCTGGTTCCCATTCCAAGTCTCTTGCACGGGTGATGCGTGCCTAAAGAGACAAGGTGTAAAACACTGAGCACTCCCTAAACCAGAATTCTGAGAAATATTTTTCACAGTAACAATAATGAATGCACCTGGTTTACATAGCTGAAGGACTGTATCCATGTTATTTCTTCAGCAGATATTACTATGTTGTACTATTATACAATAATAAGAAATCAGAAGCCACAGAAATCTTGTTCTCCTTGGGCTGAGCCAAATTAGCAGTAGCGTGGGACCCTTTTCAACTAAAGTTCCCCACTGTAGTTCTTCTGTGAATTTAATCTCGTGGTGGTACTCGAGGTTAGTTCTACGTTAATTAGTATAGAGTTGAGTATTGACTGCTTTATGAAGTTGATATTTGTGTCACTCTCTTTCTGTATGGTTGTGTTGGCAGGACAACATTGCACTGTTAGAACTGGCAAAGAAAATAACTGGAAACTGACATTTATTAAAACATGACAGTTTCTGAAATAGTAAAATCTCTAACACTAATCATTGCCAAGGCAATATTTTTGGATAAATTATCTTTATGCATTTCCCTGGTCAATATATGTTTTGAACCCTTGCCACAGTGTACCAATACAACAGTTGGTGCAGCACATTCTGAACCATCTCAGGGCACTGAAGTTACTTAAGAAAACTTTTTTTCCTTTTTTCAAACCTATATTTTAAGCTGTGTCACTTGCTCTGTTCAGTTTGCATTAGTGCCAGCCCAGGTGAAGGAGAAATGCCCTGGGAAGTGAGAAGAGCAGTGGAGGTATGAAGACTGTTGTAAGCTGGCATAGCCTCTGAAGACTTGGAGGAAATTATGGGCTTAATTAATTGTCAGACTCACAGAATTGTATAGGTTGGAAGGGAGCTCTGGGGTTTGTTAGTCCAGCCTCCTGTGCAAAGCAGGTCCAATTAGAGCAGGTTGCTCGTGTCTTTGAGTATTTCCAAGGATGGAGGTTCCACAGCCTCTGTGGGAAACCTGTTCCAGTGTTTTAACACCCTCATGCTTAAAAAGAAATAATTTCCTTGTATCTCGCTCTGTTCTGAGTTGTGTTCATTGCCTCTTGTTCATTCACAGCACGCAACGAAGAAGAGTCTGCCTCTCTCTTCTCTTCCCTTCCCCTCCATCCCAATTAGGTAGTTGCAAACAGGAGTATGATCTCACCTCCTCATTCTTTCCTACAGACTGAACAAACTTAGATCCCTGGGCCTCTCCCCATTATCATGTGCGCTGGTCCTTTCAACAGTCTTGTTAGTCATTTGCTGGACTCGTTCATTTTTCTTATGCTGGGGAGCCCCAAAATGGACACAGTATTTCAGATGCAATCTCAACATAACAGTGTTCTTCACTGCAGTTTGAAATGAGTATCTGGTGTAGGATTTTTATTGTCTGCTACTGAGCCATTGGAGCATTCCACCTCAATCACGAGGCTTGAACTTGATTACAAGAATCTGCAAACTCCTGACTCACTTCCCTGTTAGGGACAGTAACTGAGTGACTGCTTCAGCAGAGGAGTCAAATAAAGCAAAAAAATACAATTGAGAGATAATGCATAAAAAAATGTAGACATTCCCTTTTTTTGTTAGACTTGTTTTTATCTTCAATGCAATCAAATAAGCCTTTATTTTAAGTGAAAACTGCACCACAGTCTACAGTACTGGTTACTGTCATAACCACAGATATATAGATCTGAAAACCTTTGGGAATAAAAAGTCTGATGTTCTATGGACTACCTGTGAATTATTTTTGAAATCTTTTTCAGCTGTGTGTTTTTTGAAGCTAATTTTTTTAATAGCCACTGAAGTTAGTTAAGATTCAGATTGTCAATGCAGATTTCTTGAACCAATAAAGAATATTCCTCAAGATGACAGATTTTATATATGCTTATGTCTTGAGCTTAGATTGGGATTTTTGCTAAATTTAAGCTATTTTGTCTTCAGGCTGTCCTCCTAAAATGTCTTCAACTTTCAGATGCCAATATATTAAAGGTTTTTTGGATTTTGTTTTCTATCAGAACTATACGGTTGCCAAAATGGATTTGCTGCATGGTTGTGGAAAGTGTTTTACCTATTATTTCAGTGGTTTTAGTTTGTTAACTTAGGGTGAAGATTCAAAGGTCTGATAAAAAAATACTGAATCCCAGCTGAGAAAAGCAAATGCTAGTATAGAGGGTTGGTCATACTTCTCATACCAGAAGGACCTTCAGAGGTAAACTCATCTGAGCTGTGAGGTCCTGGAATTATTTTTAAGTTCCTGTTTAAACAAAGAATTTTTCTTATATCTATAATCAGTTTGAGTATTCATTCTGTAGGATCATGTCTTCATCTTTTTATTTAATTAGCTTCCCGCCTTCTTCTAGGGAGGTGCCTTCTGAGGAAATAAACAAGTGCAACTGCTGGAATAATTTCATTGTTGTTGCTGAGAGCCTTGTCTATTCAAGCCTCATTTTAAACTCCCTACCCATATCTACTCAAAGGCCATAATTATTTGTCACTGCCTTGGTATCAGCCACCCCTTAAGTCACAGTTTATCATCTGCAATATTTAAGACAAAAGAGTCTAAGAGTAACCACTAGCTTCAGATCAGTCTTCTAAGTGTCAGAATTTGAAGACCTCTTCCATGGCCAAGTATCAGCTGTTACAGACACACAGATGGAAACAAGAGCACCAGCTTTTACTGTTGTACTGAATCAGGCACTGGATCTGCACAAGGCAAGAGCAAAAGGTAGCTAAAAGGAGACTTCTGATGCTCAGACATCCACAAAAGAAAAAGGAGGCCAGATAGAGTGTTTCAGCACATGCTTAGGTTTCTCCCCAGATACAGGACTTGGATTTTTTTTTTTCTTCAACTTCATAAGGATTCTGTTGACCCATTTCTCCAGCTTTTGAAAGGCAGCACACCCATTTGATGTTTCACGTACTCCTCCCAGTTTTGTGGTGCCTGCAAAACCTGGTGAGAGTGCACTCTGTCCCATTATCCAGGCCATTAATGAAGGTGTCAAGGACTATTAACTCCTGGGGTACACCACTAAGTGACTGGCCTCCAGCTTGACCTCATGCCACAGATCACAACCCTCTGAGCCTGACAGTTCAGTTAGTTTTCAATCTGCCTCACTGTCCACTTATCTATTTCATCAGTTAGTCTATGAGGATGTTAACAGGAGACAGTGTTGAAAACCTTGCTCAAGACAAGATAAATAACGTCCACTTCTCTCCCTTCCTCCACCAAGCCACTTGCATCACCTCATCACAGGGGAGGAATGATGATCGCTTTGCAAATCAATGCTGACTACTCCCCAACACCTTCTTACCCTTAACATGTCTGAAAATAATTTACACCACCACCTTCCCAAGGACTAAGGTGAAGCTGCCAGCCCTGTAGATGCTTAGATCCTCCTTTTTGCCCTTCTTGAAGAAAGCAGTAAATTTTGCTTTTTTCCTGTTGCCAGGACCCTTACCTGATCACCATCATCTTTCAGAGATGAGCGAGATTGCCTCACAATGATATCAGCTCCATGAACTTGTAACTCTTACATAATTCAAACCCAGAGGAAGCAGCATGTACCATGAGTTGCAGGATTTGCAGGGAGGAAGAACTGATCCTTAATTGTTCGTGGGAGTGATCTTCAACCTTTGAAATTCGAGTAGGTTAATGTTTGATTGACTTCAGATGTTTACTCAAGTTTTGAAATGTATGACAACTATCTATAAATATATCTCTGGGAAGCTTCTGTAAAGTTACATTAGTTTACCTCTTTAGCATATGAGTTTCAGATTTCTTTATTGAATGTTTATGCATTATAAACCAAAATATCTTATTTTTTCAGCACTTGTAGGGGCATTGGGTGCATCCCATCAGGTGTCTTCTGGTTCTAGTTTCTCCAAGTATGGTCACTCTGCTCCTCTCCTTTAGATACGTTATGTCCTAACCTTCCTCTGTTGAAACCTAGAATATTGGGTGCAAGGTCAAATCTATCATAAAAGGAAGAATTCAGATGTGTAGAACATATGGATATGTACCCTCTGAGGGCTGTTCTTCTAGGGTTTTTTGAGGGGATGTGGGGGAAGTAAAGAAAAAACCCAAACAAAAATCCCATACCTCTAACAGTGAGACAAGTAGATTGGTGTTTCCCTGAGTATGGTAAAGCAAGTTCTGTTAGTGGTGACACCTGCAAATTGTATTGACTGTAAGTGACCTTTTTTCATTTGCCTAAGAGTATGAAATCATGTGGACTCTCATTAGCGTGACTACTTGCCTCTTGCAAGTATCAAAACCTCCTCTATTCTTTAGATCCCCAGTATGCAGGTCCATCCAATTCACCTCTTTTTGAAAGAATTCTCCCCTGCACCATCCAGCATTGCTAGAGCAGAAGTCTGTGGCCAGCCCAGAGGGTCAAAGAGGCAGGACCAGAATTCATTCAGAGATCTAGTTGCTTCAAATTCTTCTGCTTCAGAGGATGCTCTACAACTGTGTTTTACTGAGGACAGAATCATAATTCTGAAATTTTCTATTAAGATTTAAGCATCAAATGGGCTATTACAATTAGATCAGCTCCATCATATCACGCTATGTAGAAAAACCTTGTAAATTTATATTTTGTTCAGAAGAAATAGTCTTTCATGTACAACTGGCTCCTAACTGATAAAGGCAACAGAAGTCCACAGATGTAGAGGAAAGTTATGATCTTCAATATTTCCTGATGGAGGGAAAAAAATTTAATGCAATTGAGAAAGATACCCTTTTTTTTCTGTATCATGCTGTGAGGGAAACTACCGGGCTGAGATGTTATGGAATCGATAGAGTTCACAACAGAATATATCCATTTATACCAAAACTTTTCCCAGGGAGAAAAAAAGCTGGATAATGCTTTGATAGCAGTAGGCCAGAGAAAGGCTAATTAGCAATTTCAGTTTGCTTTGTTTCAGATGTGATAGAAGGAGCAATTGAGTATAGATCTAGATTTTAATGTGGTGGAGGACAAAGTCAAATAAGCCAGGAAGCTGAATGGGCAAGGTAATAAGGAATGTGGAGCTGAAGGGTGTCGTTAATATCCTGCCAAAGCTGAAGTCTCTTGCTGTAGTTCTAACTCCAGAAAGTGGGCTGATGAGAGGTGTTGCCTCAAGTTACGTAACTTGCAAAGGTGTTTTTTGTTTGTTGAATCTACTCTCTTCAAACAGGCTAGGTGACAATCTTCTTCCACCACTCATGAAACCAAACAAGTTAATAAAGAGGTTATTTTAATAATAGGTCTTTAATAATAAGCTATTGCAAGACCTGAGACCTCCTATAAGATTGTAAAAGTGGTGGTTGGATGGTACCTCTGGAGTCTAGCCTTGAGTTGGACCAGCTCAGCACTAGATTGTCACTCTTGGCTTTGCCTGGGTCTTGAAAAGCCCCAGTGATAGAGATTCCTCCACCTCTCTGGACAACCTGTTCTAGTGCCTAGCTATCCTTTTGTTGATTTTGTTTTCTGATGCCCAATCTGAACCTCCCAAGCTATGAACTGCAGCAATTGTTCTTTGTTAAATTAGCTGGCAGTAGCAGTAAGACTTTGGCTCTGTCACTTTCGTAATAACACTTCAAACAGTCTTACACTGATGTTATGCCACGTCTTAGCTTCCTTTTTACCAGATTAAATAGGTCCAACTTCTTCAACTTCTACTCAATAGCCTTCTTAGTAGCCTTCCACTGAACTGATTTCCAATTTTGCCATGTTCGTCTTGATCAGAGGTATCCAAAACTAATCACTATTTCAGGTATGGCCTCACCGGTATCAAGTAGAGATTATCAGCACATTTTCCTTTACATGCTGGCCACACTTTTGAAGCAACCCAGTACATAGCTTCTTTCAGAAGAGCATGTCGCAGGTTCACATTCAACCCAGCATGCACTGCAACCCACAGGGCTATGATCTAGCCGGCCACTTCCCAGTCTGTATCTGTATATGGGGTTATTACAGCTGCCCCAGGTGTAGAACTTATTTCTTCTTATAGGGATAACAAGGTCTCTGCCCCGTCCTTAAGTTTTTCAGGATTGACCTGGGTTGCACCAGCAGCCACTTCCCCTGAATCAGTGTTATCTATAGATCTCTGAGGAACAGCTTGGTATTGCAGCCCGGTTGTTAATGAAGGTGTTTGATATGGGTGCCAGTATTGTCCCCAGAGTGCTTTGCTGATTGCCAGCCAAATATTGAGTTATTGACTTGCTACCCTTACAGGAGTTTTCAGTTAATCTAACCAGTCTGTTTGTCCAGTCTATGCTTCTGCTGTTTCCAGAGAGGAAGGCTGGAGAAGGTGGTGCCAAAAGCTATATTCAGATTAAGGTATATTATACCAACCACTCTGTCCTTGCCCACAGAGCCAGGGATTTTATCACAGCAGGCAATCAGGCAGGTCAAACACAGTTAGTATGAAGCTATTACATGGGTAGAACGAAACAGAACAATTAAGACAGAATGTGTAGTACAGTGATCTGTGGAGGAGGATCAGCAGTTGTGGCTGGATATTGGGATGGAAGTATATGCATCATTAGGAAAGACAGAAGAGAAAAAAAGATGGTGAAATAGCTTTATGCATTAATTACTTCAGAGAAAGAAAAGGGATGGTATGTATGAGATGACTTGTGTTTGAGGTAAAATTGTTTAGAGAAAGGTAGATAAAATACTGTACTGAAGTATCAGAGAGCCTGCAATATCCAAGAGAGCCTATGCAATTGGATTTTGACATGGATGTAGATCTCCATCACACCACTTGGAAAAGAAAAGTACCTTTAGTAACTCTATAAATACAGAAAATTTTAAGTCTGCAGATTGGAAGACCTGCCAGTTCCTAGATGTGCTAACAGATCTCTACACTGCAGTAACAAGATATGCAAGTGTGCTGTGAAAACTTTGTCATATGGCTAGGAAGAAATATGCAGAATCCTTAAACATTTTTTAACTATAAGTAAGTAATTACTATAAGTCAGTATTTTTAATGGATTTGGAATGAAAAAAAATGCTAAAAAGGCAGAATTCTCATTGACTAGAAATGCTGGGTTTAGCCATCTTAATTTTTCCACCTAGTTGGATTAGTTGCATCAGGTTGTATCTTCAAATTAAGCTTGAAGGCAAAGTAAATAACTTGTTTTATAATTATCACAAATCAATTTAAAAACAAAATTCGAACATTCTGATATGCAGCGGGAATAAAGAAAAAAAAAAACAAAAGGAAATTGCAAGATACACACCTGATTTTCAAAGGACAGGGAGGATGGCTAAATTGTCAAAGAGCTAGAATTCAGAAAATACAATAAATGACTGCAAACCAACCTTATGCATTTTGTACCATCCTTTACATTTATTTCCAAAGAATCTGTCATGCCTATTATTATTAACCCACTAATAATTACCAGATCTTGTTTTATAGTTTGGTCTCTCTTAAGTTGACTACAGAGGTTTGTAAACATTTACAAATGGCATTCACTATGTTTGCTTAGTTATATTTCCTAACTCAAATCTAGAGGAAAATGCACCTTCCATGAATTCCTGGATTGGCAGGGAGGCAGAAAATTGATTCTTAATTGCATGTGGGAGTGATCTTTAACCTGTAAAATTAAGATAAGTTAATGTTTGATTAAGAACTGATGTTTGCTCAAGTTTTGAAGTGTATGACAGCTAAGTACATGTCTATAAGACTTATGTATAGTTGTTGTTTTTTCTTTTTAGCATATATAAGATTTCTTTTTTGAATTTTTAATAAAATTTTAAAAATTAAAATTAAAAATTAAAATTAAAACTGAAATAACTGATTTATCTGTTCAGAGGCAGATTGTGTCATTTGTCGTATTGTGTTGAAGCCAGTGGAGCTCAGCCTGAGGATCTATTTCATTCTTGATGAACATTGATTTGAGGCTTAGGTAAACAATTTTTCAAACACTGCTTGCTTTAAAATTATCAATCCAATTTTAATAACCAGGAGAACTTTAGACTGTAACTATCTACAGGCATAGCCTGATTTACCTTGCTGTGAACCAACCACAGAATCACTGTGACCAGTGCCTCGTTCGCTGTGTTTGAGTGTGCAAGTCACATGCATGAATAAATGTCATAGTCTGTGGAAGTTAAGGAAAAATGAAAATTGATTATGAAAGTAAATAAAATCCTCATCTTTTACAATGTCCTTTTTCTGTCTTTAAATAAAAGCAATCAGAATTCAACTTCTGTCTTCCTATGCTGGTATTAAGTATATTCTTAAGTCACATCTGGGTGTACTGTAGATTCCCCGTAGATAGTTATGAAAGCAGACCTAAACCATGCAGACTTACTTCTCTCCTCCAGTTAGTATGTATGTCCCAGAGTGATCTCATGGATATTGCCTCAGAAAGGCTGAGGCACTGGTAAGTCCCAGTCATATGTGAAGAAGTGAGCACGGAGCACGCAAATGGTCTCACTACGAGTATGAGGCAGAGTCCTCTGTGCACATGCAGTACTACTCATAAATTTATGTAGTCTCAAGACCACCTGGCTTCTTGGACCTACCTGGTCTATATGTTCCAGAGGCTTTCTGTTCTCAAGGTAGTTGTGTCACCTTCAAGGTGACAATGTCTTATGCACAGGATGCCAGTTTAACCAAAAAAGTAAAAAACTAATTCTCTACTGACTGTCTGCCATTTGATGCAGTATAATTATTATTCAATGATATCTAAACTTAATTAGTTTAATACTATTTTAAGTATTCATCAATCAGCGTAGAAATATCTAGGATTTGATATTCCATAACCTTGAGAACAGCTCATTATCATTCTAATGTAGATATGTTCCTGTCCATGCTTCTATCATGTATGAATATAATATAATCTTCGCCTATATGAACAGATGTACTGCTGGGGAAGGAATGTTCCTCTTCCTGGCAAAGTAAGCTGGTGCACTTAAACAAAAATACTACAAATAATCGCAGATCCTTCAGGCAAATATCAATCACTTCAGCAGGTGTTGAAGAGAAACAGAGAAACGTTTCTATGGCTGCAGGGCAGACATTCTTTCCTTCCTAAGCAAGACTTATCTTCTCCAGCCTCTCCCAGCAAATGCTAAGACTGTGTCACATCCTGTTAAAGCATGAAAAGCTAACAGAGATTTGCCTTTTCTTTGACTAATACTGCAGTAAAGAAACTTTAGTTTAATCTCAGAATCAAAAGCAATCCAAAGCTCATCAAAATGTAACTTGTTTCTATATGCCAATGATACCTGCCTGAAAAACTGCAAAGAAATTAATAACACAGATTCACAGCTCACAATATTTTGAATCTGGAGGAGAAGAGCAGGTACTTTATGGAAAATAAGGAAGGCCTTATTTACAGGTGAACTGGAGAAATAATATATATATCACCCTTTTGATGAAACACTGATGAAAAAATATTGTTTAAATCAGGTGTGAAATAGGTTTGTGCTGCATTCCATTACTGTTTATCCCATTACCGTGCTCAGTAAAGCAGGGTGTGTAGGCAGGGCTATGTTTGTACATGACTGAAAATGCCTGTGCTGTCAGGAAGCAACGAAGGACAAGGTGATGAGAGTTCCTCTCTGTCTCCGGTTTCATTTAGTTTTGTGAAATTGACCCCATTGGTGTCAACCTGTTCCAAGTCAAATAGCTTTGGCTCAGCTTCAAAAGATAACATAAATGTGTGAGGTAAATGAGAATATGCTCCTGGTTCAATGCATTCTGGGAGTATAAAAAATCATATACGGCATAGGATATTTGGGTAGAAGGTGTGTGATTTAACAATGTAGGGAATTTTCAATATATATTTTCATGTGGAGAAGAACTAATATACTTTTTGCATGCCAAATGACAAAACCAGAAGCAATTCATTATGATTCATCCTAAAAATTATTTTAATATCAGGCTGATATTACTCACTAAATGACACTTCTTAGCTCTGAGTATCCAAAAATAAAGCGGACAGATGTACTTCAAGCTTTGCCAGACTGAGCTGCATATTGGTCCTGCTTTTCAATCAAGGGAACTTAAAAAGATAGTTTAATTCCTGCAGATATTCTGCCCATGGCTTCTTAGACAGTGAGAGACAAACATAAATCAAAGCCATTTCACTAGGGCAAATTCAGCTATATTTTATAAAAACATTCATAACTGAAAGCTAGATGTACTTCAGAAATACAACCATGACTTTTGACCTCAAAATTGTGGGCTGGAAACAGAGGACTATTTTGCTGTTGAACTTGCTTGACGACTGGCACCACCAACACATTTTATAGAAAGGTTTCAAGCAACTAGGAAAGAAACATTTTTCTTAGTTATCATACTGTTCATTGACCCAGCGCCCATGAATTTTTCATGTAAGACTGATCCCTCATGAGGAAGATTTCTTATAAGTCAACTAGTCCATGAGCATTTCTGTCATTTGCAAACCTAATTTCTCGCTAACTCTCTAAGTGCAATTAAGATTTATAATCCATTTTAGGGAAATGCTTAAGGTGGTGAGCTAATAATTCAACAATCAGGAATAACTATAATTAATTATACCCACCACCTTCCTACAGTTTCAGATATATGCTTTAAAATGCTCTTTTTAATTTCCGAATCATGTTCTGTTTTTCTCAGAGAACATACGCTTAGCTGATAAAGAGGACTACTTCTCTTCAAATGACTCCGTATTGTTGGTAAAAATATTTTGGTGCGAGTGTTTAATTTCATTCAGAACTTATGAGGCACTGGACTTCAAGGAGTTTCAGAAAAGAAAGGATTATTTTGAAGTTAAAGCAGGCAAATATTGCCTGGGAGTGCTGGATTTCCCATCTTTGGCATGCAGCATTTGTATGTTGCTGGGCCAGTTGCTCTAACTGAAATAGCACAGGCAGCCATTCTGATTCCCTCACTTTTCTGGGTTCTGAACTTGTGGACTATTGATTTAAATGGAAAAATTGAGCAGGACCATGGCAGATTTGTTACACTGTAGATTGGGCCAGTTTGCTCAGGGCTTACCATTCTGTTTTCCCTTGGAAGCCTTGCTAGGGATAGATGGCATTGGTCACATAAACAGAAGCACAAGACATTAAAAAACACTTCAAAAAAAAGCCAAGCTTTTCAAAATTAGTTCACACTTTTGACAATTTTTTTATATATATCTGTTAAGGTGGTAAAATCAGCCTGCATCCTGAAATGACTTCAAGAATTTACCTCTCTGCAGATTTACCTCTGAGATTTTCCCATACATAGCTTATCAATGAATATTTGCACAGACTTCTTTAAATATAGCACCTGCTGAAAGCGTGTGGTAAGAGGGGAAAAATGTTTTCCACAAAAGAAGCCCCAAGTGGTGTTGATTTTAACAGTGTGCAACAAACACACCATAAAATATATAAAAATGCTTTAAAATGCAAAAGTCTGCAACAAGTATTACCAGAGGTTAGTTCATGGAAGGACAAACTGGGCATCAGATGAAGAAAGCAGAATAACCAAAGTGTCTGCGATAAAACACCTTCCCAGTCAGAGGGCTCAAAGCGGTGTGCCTTACAGAGATAAAGTTGCACTTGCGAGAATTCCTGCATTGCCTTATAATTTATGCCACAGAGCTGATGATAAGAGGTTGGCCACAGCCCAGCACACACACAGCCTCTCCATGCCCATCTCCCTGCCCTCACAGGCAGCACTGTGGTAATTTGTGTTCCTGGTCCTGGGAATGAGGAAAAACTTCCAGGTCCTGTCCCTCAGCTTCCTGAGGCTGCAGGGCTGTTGGTTTATGTATTCCTTACACTGTCACTCAAAAGTGGAGCTTCACATTGCTCCCAGTGACATGCTGCCTCTAAAACAATTTCGTTTAGTGTGATATGAAGGGACAGTAAAGCAAGGGGGGGGGGGGAAGGAGAGTTAAAGAGGGACGTGATGACATCTCCAACTCTGAGCACGCAGACACTGGCTGTAGTGCCATCACAGCTGAAAAAGCCCCTTTGCTGCTATGGTCAAGAAAATAACCTTGTTCTGTAAAGTATGGGCAAAATTAAACAGTTTATAACTTCTTTTTTAAAAGTTGAAGATTAAAATATTCCTCAGAGTTCCACTAACTGTCGTTAATGAAGGATACACAGGTAAGTCTGAAACTGGCTCCTGACTCCTGGGTGTAACTGTAAACCAAAGCTTCATAGATTGTAAGCGACTCACTATGTCTAGTGCTTAAAGATCCACAAAGCATTCAAAGTCAAACCTGAGCAAGGATGGTCATGGTCTTGTTTCTTAGATGCTGGTAGATGCACACTGTATTAAATCCACCATTCCCCACTTCAAAACAACTTGCCAACCTCTATAACATAAAAGAATTAACAAACAACTACGGGCAACTCAAGATACATTACCTTCTGTTAGTTCTTCCCTGTGTGTAAATATGATAATAGTACTACTTCAACTCAGAAGGCTGTTATAAAGTTAAATTTATTAATGCTTGAAGGAGTTATGGGAGTACCACAGGAAAGCCATCATGGAAATTAATTAACCTGCCTTCAAGGCAGGGTTTGAAGAACGTACAGTGAATATGACATGAAAGATTCCACTTTACATGATGAAAATGAAGAGAAACATTGAAGAACTATACATTAATTAAACACATCCTTTGCATTGAATGAGGCAGGAGTCTTGCGGAAAAAAAAAACCACTCTGCAAAGGTAATTTAAAAACTGACTCATATCACATACTACACACAATACTATGGGGGAGGGTTTTTTCTTTGGGACTTTAATGTTTTTCATGTAGGTTCATTAAGTTTTCTTTAAAATCACCTTTTCACGGCATGACTCCCACTCTGAACATTGGTGAGGCAGTGAGCCAGCGATCAGAGTGAATTACAGCTTTAGGAGATGACTGATTTCTCCACGTGACACGCTATGCTTACGGGCTTCATGATCGCTTGAGAGCCAACACTAGTAGGCTCGTGTTCCACAGGGCAGACTCTCCCATGGTCTTGTCCGTCCCTCTCCACGCAGCCACCAGCTCCTGGCTGATTACCCTCCCTGCAGATACTCTCATACCCCATTCTCCAGATTCTGGCTATACTCCTTCCATCTTTTCCCTTCATATACCCCACATCCACTTCCTGCTTTCATAATTCCCTGTCCTGAAAACTCATCCTCTCTGTTTCCTTTTCCCACAGCACTAAGCTCGTGTAACTTGCACTGAGACCAGCTGTTCGTCAGGCACCAATAAGCTGAAGATTAATTAAGGTTACAGGAGAGCCTTCCTTCTTTTGTTTTTGTTGCCAAAGGAGCCCCTGGAAAGCAGCAGGCACAATTACAGTAAGAAAGGTAGGATTTTTCTTCTGTAACAGGAGCAAACCAATACTATTTCATCTTTGGACAGATAGAATAATTTTAAGTAGAGCCCCTTGACAGAAATTCAACCTGAGAAACATTTGGCTTGAAATGTCAATTGACACTGTTTAGATTTGGCAGAGTTATAAAACAGTGAAAACCAAGTCTTTTGCTGATTAGGAATAATTGTTTTTATATGCACCAACAAAAACTGAATCTGTCTAGTTAAACCTTTATTGAGGTGTGTGAACCAAAACACAAGGACACCACTTGAACACAGACATGGAAGACAAATTGTTGACTAGCACCCCAGCAGAATAATTTTCACTTAATAAGAAATAGCGATTTACTGGGAGACACATCAGGAATACCAAAGCAAATGTTTTCCAAAAAGAAAAAGGATGGAAAATACTTGCCTCCTCCATCCTCTTATATTGACTATGGTTTGTATTTTCAGTTAAAGAAGAATATAACAAGAATATAATTTCTAGACAAAAAGAAGAGAACAAAAGGACTAAGAATGGAGAGTGAGAGGACTAAATACGTCTTAAATTTCAATTTTGGTAAACTGGAATTGAAGATGAGGGGAGATCTTGTCACTTTCTATAACAAGCAGCACACGCAACCTCCTGGATGGAAAAAAATGGAAAAAATGTCAGGACCTCCTGGAAAGCAAAAGAGCACATCGTCTGGTACTCTGAGAGAAACTGATTTACTGCTTTCTCACAAAGGAAGGAGAAGGAGGAGCAGGCACTGTTCTCTTCTCTCTGGTGACAGGAATGACAGGAAGATGTGCCAGGGAAGGCTTAGGTTGCATACTAGGAAAAGGTTCTTCGCCCAGAGGGTGATGGAGCACTGGAACACCTCCCCATACAAGTATCATAGAGCTGCTTGACTGGGCCTTTGAGATCCAGTCCAACTATACCTGTCCACTACTAAACCATATCTCTGAGCACCTCATCTACCCGTCTTTTAAACACCTCCAGGGACTCAATCACTTTGGCGAAGAAATTTTTCTTGATGTCTAATCCAAACCTCCCCTGGTGCAACTTGAGGCCATTTCCTCCCATCCTGTCACTTCAGAGGCCAACACTTGCCTAGCTACAGTCTCCTTTCAGGCAGTTGTAGATAAGGTCTCCCCTCAGCCTCCTCTTCTCCAAGCTAAACAACCCCATTGCCCTCAGCTGCTGCTCGCAGGACTTCGGCTTTAGACCCTTCACCAGCCTCGTTGTTCTTCTCTGCACACGCTCCTGCACCTCAATGTCCTTCTTGTAGTGAGGGGCCCAAAACTGAACCCTGGATTCGAGGTGTGGTCTCAGCAATGCTGAGTGCAGGGGCACAATGACTTCCTTGCTCCTGCTGGCCACACCATGGCTGATATGGGCCAGGATACCGTTGGCCTTCTTGGCCACCTTGGCCCGCTGCTGGCTCATGTTCAGCCGGCTGTCACCCAACACCCCCAGGTCCTTTTTCACCCGGCAGCTCTCCAGCCATGCCCAGCAGTCACGGCGCCAAGCCTGACAATATTCGAGAGGTACTTGGACAAGGCCCTCAGACGCACGGTGTGAATGTTGGGGCTGTCCTGTGCAGGGACAGGAGTTGGACGCGATGGTCCTTGTGGGTCCCTTCCAACTGGGGTCACTCTGTGACTCTGTGACCCAGCGTCCCCGGTCGGCACCACTCTCCCGGGCTGCCTGGCGGAGCGCAGAGCCCGGCACCCCGCGACGGGCGGGCGGGCACAGCCGCAGGCGAGGCGGTGGGGCAGCCCCTCCCTGCCGCCAACAGCCCCGCTCCGTCAGTCGAGGAGCCGCGCTTCGCGGTGAAGCCGCCGCCAGGACAGGGCGCAGCTCCACGGCGGGACCCTTCTCTCCGCCCTGCGCGCCGCGGGGCGGAGCAGCAGCAGCACCTGCCGCCGCGGGAACCGCCCCGCAGTGGGTGCGGAGCTGCCGCCGAGCAGCGCGATCGCCCGCTCCTCCCTGCCCGGTGTCAGGTGCCGCGGGGCGGGCAGTGCGCCTGTGCGGCGGCCGCCGCGGAGCGGAGCGGAGTCCCGGCGGCAACAGCAGCGGCAGGAGGCGGCGGTGGCCGCCGGCCGGGGAAGATGGCGGAGCCGGGGGCTGCGCGCAGCCACCCGCGGGCGACAGGTACGGAAGGAGGCTGCGGCGCCGCAAGGTGCCGGCGGCTCGCGCGCTCCCCGGAGCAGCTCCCGGCGCTGGCCCGTGCCCGCGCCGAGCCGCAGGAGGGCGGTGGGCGAGGGGCGCTGCCCCGCCTGCCTGGCAGGTGCCGGGGGGGGGGTGCGGCGCGGGAGGGTCCGGCCGCCATCTCTGGCGCGGAGTGGGGAGGGGCGGCCCTGGACCCGCGGAGGTGGGGTATGGAGTTGCGTCTGGCGTGGGGTCAGGTCCCCCAGCAGCAGGAGCTCGTAGAATGGTTTAGGTTGGAAGGGAGCTGAAAGACTGCGGGTTGCGCTCTGCGGGAGACGAGGGGTTGCTGGGGTCTGGCCCCGGGATCGAGGAGGGGGCGGGGAGAGCGCGAAGCTGGTCTCACCGCAGCCCACCCGGTTCCTGGGGAGAGGAGGAGGGAGGGAGAGGACGCGGAGAGCGGGTCAAGCCCGCGGCTCATGGGGGGGGGACGCGGGTACCTGGGGGCTCGCGGGTCTTGTACGGGCCCCCCCGGCTCCTGCGGGCACGCGGAGCAGGGCTGACCCCAGGTCCCCCCTGGGCGCGCGGAGCGAGTCTCGCCCCTCCGCCCCCCCGGCTCGTGGGTTGGGGTCGCGCGGAGCCGGTTTCGCCCGCAGCCCCCGGCGCGCCCGCCTGCCCCTTCCCCGCCGTCCGGTGCCGCCTTTGCGGCGTTCGGGGTCGCCCCACAGTCCCGCGTGTGCCGTCACCGCCGCGATTTCCCCGGCCGCCGGCGGTGCCGCCGGGCAAGGCGGCAGCTCGGGTTTGGAGCAGCGGCGAGGGAGCGATTTATCAAAGCTTGTTCTCAGCGGTGCCCGGGCCTGCCTGTGCTGGCTGGGCAGCCCGCGCAGCAAACTGGTTGAGCTGGTATCGGGTGTGAACGCCTCGCTGCGAGCCCTGCTGTAGACACGGCTCCCACTGAGGTCCCTCCTCGTTGCTCAGTGAATGTAACTTAATTTCTGAAGGCCAAAAGGGTACATGGGACGCGTTAAGGTCGCTCCTTGTTGCTCAGTGAACAGAACTTTTGATTTCCAACGGTGAAAAGCGTGTGTGGGACGCAGTGAAGGCTGTTATGGGGTATGGAGCCCCGTGTGGGAGATCATAGAAGGGTTTGGATTGGAAGGGACCTTAATGCCCGTCCAGTTCCAACTCCCCTGGCATGGGCAGGGACACCTCCCACCAGACCAGGCTGCTCAATGCCACATCCAACCTGGCCTTGAACATCTCCAAGAAGGGGCTACCCACAGCTTCCCTGGGCAACCTGTGCCAGTGCCTCACCACCCTCAGTGTGAAGAATTTCTTCCTCATGTCTAAGCTATATCTTCCTCCTTCCAATTTAAAGCCATTCCCCCTTGTCCTGTCACTCCATGCCCTTGTAAAAGTCCCCCTCCAGCTTTCCTGTAGGTACTGTAAGATCGTTATAAGGTCTCCCCAGAGCCTTCTCCTCTCCAGGCTGAACAACCCCAACTCTGTCAGCCTGTCTTCATAGCGGAGGTGCTCCAGCCCTCTGATCATCTTTGTAGAACTCCTCTGGATCCATTCCAAGTTAGATGTTAGGGCTAAGGCTGGTGGCTGTGACCTTGGTCTCGTGTGTAGGTCTTAGTGTGGGTCTGGCTGCTCTTTCTTCACGTGACCTCTCCACAGCTAGATGTAGGAGATGAGCTGTGATTAAGGTGTTAGGCAGCTGTTCGTTATACTTTTACCTTAATTATCTGATACAGGGCCTTGCCTTTGTGAATAGCAAACTTGGGGCATTAGAGGGTATTAATCTTCCTCTTGTCCTAAGCCACTGTAGTTTTTAAAAGTAGCTTTACAGTTGCTTTGGGAGATAAGAAAGTAGTATTATCCCGGATTTATGGATTGGGAAGATGAATCCTAAGCCTTTGACTTCTCTGAGGTAAAACTTTGTGAGGAGCCAAGAAGGAGCTGGGAATGCCTATGCGCTGTTTCTGGCCCTCCTGTGCTCAGCAGTCAGGGCTCCGTCTGAAAGCTATTGCAGTTGAGCAGTCAAGCACTTCTGGGTCCTGAGTCTCCACTTTTTTTTTGTCATGTTTAACATGGAAGAAAAGTAAGAAAAAAAGTTAATGCTCAGAATTTATATTTGTGACTTTTTTTCTTTTTGCCTCCTCTATAAAGCATAAGGAAATGTGCCCAACATTCACTTGGTTAATTCATATGTTTTTCTACTTTATACTTTCTAACTTCAGAGGCAAATGTTGCAAAAAAGCTTCACTCATTATATAGACCAGGACATCATCTATTTTCACCCTGTATGAGATTGGGAATCCATAGAAAAGGCAGTGTGTGGTATAATTAAAAATAGTGTCAAATGGGTCATGTGTTGTAGAGCATGGGCAGATGTGGTCAAGCATCAATATTTGAATGCTGATGCCCAAGCGTGACAGTATAGAGTGGTCTTAGCAAAATCTGTTATTTTATTTGAGTTGGCTGCTAGAAGATGGTACACAATGTGGTATAAAATGTTGTCTTTATGTGTGTGGTGTGTTTTACAGACAGCAGTGTGGATCGATCTATGGCAGCAGAGAGTGAGACTCTTTCTGGGACCCAGTTTACTAATTTTACAGCAGACACAACAGCTACTAACACAAATTGTTAACATGGATGTGGGAATGATGCTCTCGTAATTTGCGTGTTTCTATGTACATCTTGATCCTGGAGTCCTCATCTTGTTCAGAGGAAGAATCTTACCTCCATGCTCCAAAGTAAAATGCTCCTTTCTGTGATGTTGCCCCCCAAATGGGGGCTGCCCCAGTGATGGGCAGTGGATGCAGCCACTATCCCCCTTTCCAGACATTGTAGTTCTCTGACAGCATCTGAGTTGTGATCTCTAGGGTCTTCCAGTGCTGAGGGTATTGCTAAGATGGCAGTGAAAGTGAGGTGCCAGATTTATCATCACTTTGGACTGTCTGCCCAGGTCAAGCTGTAACAAGCAAGGTTGCAGTAAGGGAAGGTATTTGCATCCTTGACTACTAGGGCAGATACAGTTATTCAGTGGTTTTTAATTCTGCAGAAAGGAGCAAAATTCTGTGGCACAAGCAAATAATATCTGCAGAGCTCAAGTCTATCTCTTTGCAAAAAAATCCAAGGCAAACAATAGAGATTCTGCAGTCCGAGAAGACATTGTAGAAATCTTTTTGTTGGAGAGAGTGTAAGGTAACCAAAAAGTCGACATTATGGCTGCTGCCATGTCTAGTAACGGTAATAACTAAATAACATTTGAAAGACAAGCTGCTCAGTATTGAATCTCTCTCCTTCCCTTTTGCTGCCTGGTGAAATTTGCTTAATGGATGATCTGAGAGACTGAAACACTGAACACTTTGCTTTTCAGAGCAAAAGATATTTTCCTCTTTTTTTTTCTTTTTTTTTTTTTTTTTTTTATTAAGTTGGTCAGCCCTAAAAGGATTTGATAAAAAAATGTTTTGTGCCAACTTAGACTGTGTATCACAAAACCAGTTTGTGCGAAAGAAATTCATGTGTGTATTTCTTTAAAAATACTGTGTGGGTTTTTCTTCTTGATCGCAGTGCTTTTCCAACTGATTTCTCATCTGTCAAAATGATTTAAAGAAAGTATACTTGTACTCTTTTTTTTTTTTTGTACTGTATTGTTTTCTCTCAAATATGGACCTTCAAGGTTGTTTATCCACAAGGTTCCTTTATGTGCTGTTTTTCATCTGATGTTACCATTTGTAAGTGTTGGGTTTAATTCAGAGCAGTTTAATACACTACACCTTCTCAAGGTTATGGTTTCATTTTTTAAAATATTGTAACACTGACAGACTCTGCCTCTGTCTTTAAAAAAACCCATCAGATTCTTTTCTAACTAAGTTCCATTAAATTGCAACAAAGAAAATGACTTGCCTTTGAATTTGAAGATTGCAGAAACAAAAGGAAGGTATATCGCTTGAAATGCATGTATTAGGAAAGTGAAGTGTGTGAAAACTTCAGTGTATGTAAGACACAGACCTCCACTGCTTTGGCAGCTTACGTATCTGTAGCAGGGGAAAGTCATCAGGGATGCTTTTTTTTCATATTAGGTAAATATTTCTAGACATACCAATTGAAGGAGCACGTACATATTTCATGTAAATGAAACAATATATCCTGCACTTTGATATTGTATGAAGATTTATGTAATAAGGCTTTTTTTGTCTCATGAATAAATAAAATACAATTAAAACTTTCTTAGTTATTGGTCTTTTAATGTGTGTGGAGCAAAACTGACAGCGAAAATGCTTTTAAAATCTTATTCATATCTGTCATTCACTTACAGTTGCATTTTAAGGCTACAGAAAAGTCTGAGCAAGTCTTTTAATTCTTTTTAATTCTGGACTGTTCAGGTGATTTAAAACCAGGAAAAGATATTGTTTCCTTCTTGTGTGTTTCACCTCTGACAGAAGGTCCTGGTGTCAGTGGTGTTGAGTAGCTTGTTTAGGTCTTCTCTGTGCCAGTTATTTTGACCAGTCCTCATGAAATCTGTTTTTTGCACCAAACCTCTAACAGGGCATTGCGGTTTCCAGCCCTTCATTTACGACTGGCTCAAGGTGTTGCACAGATCCTAGAAGCAGTTATTCTCAGTTTAAGTTCTGTATCCACTTATGTGTTAGTTTCTTCAAAGCATGGCTGGTATATAATTTTCATAAATAACTGGGGGAAGGAATAATGCTGATCAGGAAACAAATGCAAATTATGCAAGTGCTAACTGCATTGAGTAACAACCAACTGGCATTATCTTCTCCCTGTTTCCCTCTTCCTCCTTTAGTTGGCTCTCACAGTTGTAATCAGCCTGATAACTTTGGGGTTTGTGAGGTCTGTGTATCTCTTAGGTACTATTTGATATAACTACCTTTCAGATGATGTGTGTGTATGTGACAGGTTGTACTCAGCCCTCTGTGTACTGTGGTACAGTGACTCGGGTCAGTAAGTGTGTTAAATACACTTGCATTATGCACCCAAATTTAACTTTCCTGTGAATGTCTCCTACTGACTGAGAGGGGAAATCTGGATAATATGCTTAAATAATGGAAGAAGTAGTAACGCCGAGGTGTTTGGCCACAATGCCAACTCAGTCAAGGTTATTGCAGTAATCAAAAGCAAAGTTCTTTCAGTACTGTAGAAGATGGCTTTTTTTTTTTTTTTTTACCTACATGGTTTATTGCACTTAGATTCTGAGTTATTTTGCTGTAATTGACTTGTGTTTGATAGTTCCATCAGAACTTGATGTATTAGCTGTGTATCTTCTGAGGCTGGATTTAGTGTGTTAAGCATGTGGTGTGTGTTAGTTTTCCCAATATAATTCTGTTCAAGCAGCTTACCTAGTGAAAACGGTGGCTTGAAATCTTGTCTAGTTACAGAGGTATTTTGCAGCACAGTGTTGCACTGGACTGGCTTTAGACAGGTTATTTAGAAACACCTTTCACTATGTTTTGTCTCCACAATGATGAATGATGGTGATGTGTGGGGGTATACAGATAAGACATAAGTGGGTCTTACAATATGGGAATCTATCTAACCATTAAAATGGAAAAAAAATAAACTCAAGGTTATTGTTAAAGTGTTTAAAATACTGTAACACATCTGCCAGACTCTGTAATTCAAATAACACACTTTTTAGTTTCCTTCATTTGTATCATTAAACTGTCAAGATCTTCAAACCCTAACACCTGCCACTGCTGGTCTGAATGTTATAATAATTTTAATAAGTACTTCTCGTTGCAGTTAAACAGTAATGAGAATGTTTCATACAGGATTACTTCTGCTTTTGATTCGGTCTTGTTTGTTCTGTGTACATATACACACATTGCATATACATTTCAGGCTTTCTGCAGATGTAATGAATTAATATATTAAAATGCCTGTGGTTCACGTCTTGGTTTTCTTCTTGATTTTCTTCCTGTCACTCTTAAATGAATTGTCCGTAGTAGTTGCGCTTGTCCTTAACTATTTAATATCTGTCTTCTCTATGATATGAAGTTTTGTGAAGTGTGTCCTTGTTTTCATTTACTGTATTATCTACATATATAATTTTTGCTTATCAAATGACAGATCAAACTGTGTGGAAATGTTTTGCCCTAAATTCTAGGACATCAGTTTCTCTTTTGCACTTGAGTGTCTGGAGGTTTTTGCTGCTACTTTCATGTGTTTGTGTCTGTTTTGCTTTGATCAAGAGGAAGCTGATTGTACTTGTGTTATTAAGGTGCTGCAGACAAACATCTACTTTGCTGAGATTGATAAAGCATTTCTGTGGTCTTTGCATAAATTTCAGCTGTGTAGCAGGTAGGCTCTTCTTTGCTTTTTAGCTGCAATGTCCAAAGCAGTGATGGCTTGAAAAAGTATTACCAATGTTGTACAGGGTTTGCACAGTTGTGTTGTAGCTTAGAAGTAATTTTCCTTTAAACTGTTAGTTCCTCAGTGTGCCAAAGTTTGTTCTTTAACTGTGGTTTCATGTTGTTTTTCTTGGCATAAATAAAGGTGCCAGTAGCAAACTTCTCTTATTAATGTTTCACTTTTGTTAAATAAATTCTCTTACAATATGGAAACTGCAACTTTTTGTATTCCAATGTTAAGCATATTATTGATCAGGGTAATTTGAAAAATACAGTGTTGAGCTGATTTTTTTAAAAGCCATTTAATAGAATAAATTGTTTCCTGTGCATCATATAATATTAAACTTTCTGAACTTTGTTTCCATTACAAATAGTAAATCCATGTTTGCCACAGTCTTGGGCATTCAAATCCTGTGAAAAATCTGCGGACTATCCTTTTTCTGTACTTTGAATACAAAAGTAGATTAAATTGTTCAAGCTTTTGAGGTCAACCCCTACACTATTAACTACATCAGTTGTTTTGTAAAGTCACCCCTGCATGCTTGTATTTGCCTTCCAAGGGGATCAGTCCACTGAGTATGTATTGACTTGGTGTGATGTGATGAGTGTTTTGGTCTAGTGCCTTCCGAGTTGGTACTTAATGCCAGAGCCAGCTGCCTCTTGGCCCCATGTGCTCATTAATGCATCTGGTTGCACAAAAAAAGAAATGGGTTTTATGCCCCATAACCTTTGCACATTCATTAGTGCACTGTGCATCCAGCAGTTTTGAAAGAAGAAAGTATATGCAGTTTCTTAAATCTGCTTTCCTTCGTTGAATAATTTCTTAGATACTCCTTTCTTCCTAGTAGTGACTTTAATAAATAAAATGAGGCTCTAGAATTTATTGCTTCTACCTGAGTTTTTGATACAATGGAAAAGGTTGTGTGGGATAAAAATACATGATACCATGTGCCAGTTTGTGGATGCTACTTTAAAAGCACCTCAAAAAATATCCAAGAAAATAGTAGTTACACTAGTCTATCTGATTTTGTCTGATTTAATGCCAGATGCTGTATTGTGGTTTTGTTTCAATTAGGTAAGATCTGGATGTATTCCTTGCTTAGTTCTATCCATATGAATTATCAAATTACTTGTCTCATGCCAAGCAGAAGCTAGCAGAGCTCTTCCTTATTTCAGCAAAACGTTCATTTAAATATTTCTAGTTTGCAGTTAATTTGGATTGTATACATGGTGGAATGCTGAAATCCTTAATGTGGCTTTGATCAAAAAAGATACAGATTTTCCCAGGGTGGTGCGGCATGCCTGGGTTTGTGAACTACAGCAAGAGTGCTGAGGGAGTCCTCCCCTGCCCAGCCAGGGATAGCACTGCTGCTTTTTCACTTGAGCAGTAAATGGAGTGATAGTTTGAATACTCCTCCAGTCTGAACAAACTAGCATGGATTATTTAGTTGGAATAAACTTCCAATGTAATTGTATATTGGAAGTTCAGTAAACCTCATTTTGAAAAAACCTCCAATCATGTGAAACAAAAATATTTTTTGTGCTATTAAGTTGGCTAATGGCAAATCACACAAGAAGGGTCTTTCCTTTTGTCCCAGGAGGAAAAACAGGACAATGTTGCAGCATTTATCAACACATTATTACTGTGATTTTACATATTTTAAGTAAAGGGTTTTAATTTTTCTTCCCTTGGGAGGCTGGTATCAGCTAATGGGAAGCACTTCCCTTCCCCCATCACTGGTGTCTTGCCTACTCTTGCCAGTCATTGTCATGTGGAGCGTGTGTGTGTGTGTGTGTGTGTGTGTGTGTGTTTGTACAGACCTACTCTGCCGCAGGGGAAAGAGACCTTGGAGAGGACTGGAAGTGTGCTGCTGGGACTCTTAGAAAGTTGATAAACGTTAAGCTAATTGTGGTTTCTAAAATAAATTGTGTGTGAGCTGGTTCTCCTTTCCCTGCTCAAAAGGGAAGAGGGCTTTACTTTTATCCGTAGTTTCTTGACTTCTAGAACTGTACTTCAGTCACAGGGCATGTTTTCTCCTTATGCTCAATGGTATATTAATAGATGTAAGTATTTCCATTAAGTTTCTTGGGTTTAGTAGCGCTAAGTGCTGTGGTTGTAAGTAAACATGGCAATTTTGGGCAGTCATAGGAAGTGGTTTAATGGTACAGTGAATTAAATGAGTGACCTTCCTTTGGCATAAGTGGGGTTTTGATGAGGTTCTGGACAAGAATGCTGGATTGCAGGGTTGCGGTCTAGAATCTGTTTCATGGCTTTTTGAAGATTATGGCACTGAATGAAAACATCTGAGTGATGCATACGGCAAAGATTGTTTAGAGGAAGTATTATGCAGAAAGGTTGGATTTCTGTGATGTTATCAATTTAAAGAAATTAAAATTTGAAGTAGAGATACCCGTTTTTTAAACACCTCCAGGGATGGTGACTCCACCACCTCCCTGGGCAGTCTGTTCCAATCCTTGACCACTCTTTCAGTAAAGAAATGCTTCCTAATGTCCAGTTTAAACCTCCCCTGGCACAACTTGTGGCCATTTCCTCTTGTCCTATCACTTGTCACTTGTGAGAAGAGATCAGCACCCACTCCGTCACAAGTTCCTTTCAGGTAGTTGTAGACAGTGATGAGGTCTCCTCTCAGCTTCCTCTTCTCCAAGCTAAACAACCCCAGCTCCCTCAGTCGCTCCTCGTAGGGCTTATTCTCCAGCCCCCTCACCAGCCTCGTTGCCCTTCTCTGGACACACGCCAGCACCTCAATGTCCTTTCTGTAGTGAGGGGCCCAGAACCGAACAAAACACTCGAGGGGCAGCCTCACCAGTGCCGAGTACAGGGGCACAATCACCTCCCTGCTCCTGCTGGCCACGCTGTGTTTGATACAGGCCAAGATGCCATTGGCCCTCTTGGCCACCTGGGCACACTGCTGGCTCATGTTCAGCCAGCTGTCAACCAACACCCCCAGGTCCTTCTCTGCCAGGCAGCTCTCCAGCCACTCTTCCCCAAGCCTGTAAGGCTGCATGGGGTTGTTGTGACCCAAAGTAAAAAGCTTATTCCTAATATCTAATCTAAATCTCCCCTTTTACATCTTAAAACCATTACCCCTTGTCCTATCACTGCACTCCCTGTAAGGTCTCCCCAGAGCCTTTTGTTGTGTAGGCTAAACAACCTCAACTCTCTCAGCCTCTTGTCTAGGGGAAGTGCTGCAGCCCTCTGATCATATTTGTGGCCCTCCTCTGGACTCGTTCTAACACATCCTTGTCCTTCCTGTGCTGAGGACTCTTAAGGGCAATTTTGCATTCCCCAGCCCCACCCCCTCTCTCCCTGCAGTGTATTTGCCTTGTTTTGGGTTGATTTCTCCCGCCCCCTGAGGTTTTGTAATCTCTGGTCACCATTGTTACTGCCTGTATCCAGCCTTCCTTTAAGTCTCATACCAGCAAACGGTATCTTAAAAAGAACTGATGTCCTGTCTTTGTTGTCCAAATGATGCATGAATGGAAATGAAAGTAATGTTACATACTACAAGCACATCCACTTTCAAGTCCAATTTTTGTCATGACTAGTCTGTTTGTAATTCTGAAGATGAACTGAAGACTGTAGAGGAAGTCTTCATACAACCAAGGTTCCTTGTGATGGCTGCTCCCTAAAGCACAGTGACAAGCTTTCAGCCTGTGTAGCAACTCTAAAGGTGTTTAAAGTAGCACAGCAGTGCTCCTGGAAGACGGCTGAATTCTCGATCTAAAACCCCTGCAGTGCATAGTTCTTCTGTTGCCTACTTGCTGACAGTGGTGCACCTGTGTTATTGATAAACTGACATCCTACTAGGTTAACTCTTGAATTTTTAAGTTGGCTTTTTAATCTCTCATGGTGTTTTCCTCTATCCCCATTCGCATCCACCCACCTCTGCCTTCAAGGTCATAAGGATGCCGCTTTAGTCAGAGCAACAGTAGTATCTCTTTCACTGCTCTGTCTTCCTTGGTAGCTAGAAGGCATTGAGGGTAGGGTGTAAGATGACAGCAAGCATACAATATATCCCACAAATTCCAGTTCTAGGAGCTAGACATGTATCCAGAAGACTTGGGCATGTATTCTGTGTATATTCCCATGCTTTAACCCACTCCTTGCTTCAGCTTCATAATTCCATTCATTGCGATAAATCATTCTTGCACTCTGTGGTCCAGCAGAGCTCACCCCACTCCATCCAGCCTTGGGAGCAGAGGGAGAGAAAATAATGATGCCAAGGAAGAGGCTGGGCCCATCAGATGGGCTCTGGCAGGAACTGACAGCCCACCTGCCTCAGCCCAGAGGGCTAACATAGCTCTTAAATTTGTCTTGTGGCAGCTGCTAGGGAGGCAAGGAGGCCAGGAAGAGGAAAAATGTGTAAAGAAAATGCATTCTCTGCTGTTAACCTTTGCTTTAGGCTTTATTGTTAAGAAGCGGAAAATTACCATATCAAAGAGCTCTTTGAAAATCAAAGGTAACAAAATCCCGAATAGGATGAGGTTTGTTTTACTGTTCTTTACAGCAGCTATCAGTTAACCCCTGTTGCAGTACAATATATTTCCTTAAGTTATAGACTTGGAGAAGTAGAGTGGCAGAAGTCCTCAAGATGGTTTTCTTATAACTATTTTGCACTGAAGTGAATCCACATATCTCCTGGTGATCCACACATCATGAGAAACTCTAGTCAAAACTCATATGATATAAAGTAGTGCTTGGAAGTTGTAATTTTCCTATTCTGATGGCAAGTCCCAATGACTGAGGAGTGCCGGAGATGATTTTGAGAAGCAGCATTTCAGGCTGATTATGTTGTACATTCCTTTGTAAAACTGGACAGCAGACAAGTCTCAGGAACGAAAACTGTTAAAGGACTATGGAATAACTACTCAGCAACTAAAAGCTAGCTTTAACTCCAGCTAGATTTAAATGCATTCAAGCCTTGCTAGAATAAACCAAATTTATTGTTCTTATGCATCATTCAGTAAAAAGGTGATTTCAACATTGTCTGGCAGAACTTCTTATGGAATGATGAAATTAATAAACCAAGCATATTTGTAGGTAGAGCTTGAGTGACAACCATTAAGTATACAATTTGAGGTCTTTGGACTTGAATTTGATGTAGTTTACTCCAACTTGTAATTGCTGATGGTGTCAGATTTGTAGAGAGAGAACCACTTAGTATGCATCAGCTAGCACTACTTCGATAAGGTGGTGCAGAGTTTGGCTTCTGGTTCTGGATTTACCCGTGCATGTTATGCTAAAGTAATCTGCCCCCGAGTCTTCAAATGTTTCATCAGGCACAGGAGTCTCTTTATCTTCTGGTGGTAACTTACTATCTCCTTTTGGTTCAGAAATGTTCAGTGCATCACTGAAAAGTACTTAAAAACAAAGATTAAAGTATTTCTCTCTTACAGTTAGATAGTCCTCTTGCCTATGGACAGAAACAGTACCAAAATGTTTGCTTGCTTGTTCAGGAGAACTTAATTTCAAATACTGTTTGTGTTCTCCTGCAAGAAGTTTGGATGCTGAATGTTATACTGATACGTTTTTGTTGATTGCATTAATCCTTCTGAGTGAGGTAGAGAAGGTGGGTGTAGTTGGTTGTTTGTGACAATATGTCTGTAATTTTCTTATTGCCTGCTACCCCAGGAATCCATTCCTCTTGCTGCTGTCAAGTTCGGGGATAGAGGAAGGCTATCCTCTTTGTGTGTGTGTAAATCTGGTCTTCCTTTTTGCTCTTACGTTTGTGTGAAGGGATGTGATTTTTGAAGCAACTCTGACTCCACCTCTTCTCTTCCAAAATGTTTACTGTCTTCTCTTATTTAAGCCAACTCACCCTATTTGTCCTTCACTTCTTTTCACCTGCTGTGGGTAGGCAGATTTTTCAAGCCCAGACTCTTACCTTTTGATTTGTATCTACATGTGAAACAAAATTCTGGAAGAGTGCAGGATTCCTGTGCAAGCACAGACTTTCAGCCCAGGTGCGTGGTGATACAGTGTTCTGCGTTCAGCAGAACTACTTCCTGTGGCCACTATCAAACAAAAACCTTTTCTTTTACAGGTTTGTCCTGAACTTTGATCTGACCATGGTTAGACTGTGTCTAATCAGCCCTGGCAAGGAGCTCCACAGCCAGCTGCCTTCTGCTAAGAATGCTACATCTGATGAATCTATGTTTCCAGTGAGGCAAAGTTTGTGGACAGATAACCTCTTTTTATTAGACCAAACAATTATAGTCCAAACAAGCAAGCTTTCTTGCATGTCAGTCTGGAGAAGAAGCAACTGCATTCATGATGTGTGGAAGTGGAGAAAAAGAAAGAACAGTAGAAGTGGTTACAGGAGCCTCGAGACTCCCTTCATAGCAGCAAGTTCCTGCTCTTATAGAGGCATGGGGTGTTGTGACCCAGCCTTTTATACTGAGATACAGCCCCTCTGATCTTTTATTTTGCTATAGGTGTGCCGCAGCATGACAGACGCCTCTAAGGGTGGTTCTGTTCAACTTGCTGCAGACTAGGTAAACGCTGATCAAGAGGGAGGGAATGAGAGTTCAGTTGTCTAATTTACTTCAAAAAGTATTGCAGTATGGTTCCTGGGTTTGTAGGTTGAATATTGCTATTACATTTCAAGACGTATTGACTAGATGAAGTAAAGACAAATCTCTTGGGACATAGAACAATGTGTGGCATAAGCAACTGCTGCTGTTCTAGTATTACCATATGGTTTTGATGCTTATGTCCATAACTAATGCAGTACTTTTTCACTTTCCCCCTAATGTAGCAACCCTAATTAGTAGGTTTATTGATTTTGTAAAGGTGCAATTTTGGATTAGCAAAGGAAAGTAAAACTGATATAAAAAGAAGAAGTTAAAAAAAAAAAGTCAAACCCTTTTTGACATATCCATCTTGTCAGTATTTTTTGGTCTGGAGTGTATACTTCCATGAGTTTTAAAATAACATAACCAAGACAGAATCGCTGACATCCAGCATGGATGTATGCAGTGTTTGGATTTCTTGTAAATGCTGCAGCTAGTATATTTTTGAATGCACTCTTACAGTAATTGCTAAATATTTATAAATTTCTAAATCCAATAAGTACATTTAAGTAGTCAAGGCTCTCGTTTTATGTAGTGTAGTTGATTTGTTACCTAGGTATTTTCACCTGTTTCCAGTATATTGTGAGTGAAGAGATGAATGAGTCTACTGGTTAGCTTCCATGAAAAATGTGATACGATCTCCACTTTCCCTCCTTTGAGAGCTTGTTTTGTCAAGGAAAAATGTCAGATGCAAGCTTGCTCTCTTCCTGGAAGAAATGAAAATGTCAGCCATAACACTCAGCTTTCTGAATGTGGGAATATGGCAGCAGACGGTGGGCACATCTGGAGCTCGATTGCGGTAGGCAGGTGTGTTGCTTTGGGTCTTTTGACATGGCCTCTGCTCATGGGGTCTCTGCTGGTATAGGCTGCTACCATTTCTTTACTAGAAAGCAACTGAATAGTGTCAAGTGTGTTGTATCACTAAAGCTTTGCTGTTTTTCTGAGATTTTTATGGAGGATTTTATGGTCAGGAGAGAATAGAAGAGATCCTGCTGCCACCTACAGCATCACCAAATATCAGACATATTCCTAGCACATACCTGCTGTCCTTCAGTGTTTCAGGATTTAAGTTACTAAGATAGTTAGGAGTATGCAGTAGTATCTAAAAACCCCATTTCTTTTCCTTAGCTGAGCTGTGCATCTCATTGAGAGCCATAACTGGAACCCACTCTCAGAGCCTTACATGACCAAGGGCAAGTTTTTTCAGCACATTTGAAGGGAAGGGAATATATGAAGCCATGTACAACTGAGTTTCAGAATAAAGAGTTTTCAAAGTCACTATAAAACTGTTCTTGATATTTAGTCTTGTTTTTATTCCTCTTGACAAAAAGTTCAGGGGAGTGTAAGTAAAGGGGAGGAGGAAGGAATTAAGGTCCTGTTTTGAGTGTTGTGTAAAATATCTTTAAAAGTTTCTTTTGCCTTTGAAAATAGTATGTATTTTCATCTCCTACACAGATCGCCTGCTAAGAACAGAGAAGTAGCAGCTCTTTTGACACTCTGCTTGTAGCACAAGGGCATGGCTGGCAGAACAGCAAATTGCAAACAGAGAGTGAGGGGTTTTGTGTACAGCGCAGATAACATGTAGGGGACAGAAAGTTAATCTAAGTGGATACAATAAGCTATTGAGACAGGAGGAGATTTCTCTTACTGTGTTCATGTGTCTTTTAAAATATAACTAGCTGAAAGATGTGTAAGGGTTTCTTTGGACTGATAGGGTGAGGTGATTTGCGTTCCAGATACTTGGCAAAAATTGAGCAAAACCATGCTTGATAAAGAATTGCATGCATTAGTTAAAGAATAAACAGGGTCCATAGATATTCTTATTCTGCAAAGAAATGTCATTATATTAGACAGCAACTCATTGATTTTCCTCATGGCCCTATTACCTATTTATTTACAAATGTGGTAACATAAGGGTTGTGCATATTTTTATATTTAGTCAGCTGTCTTCTTTTGTGAGAGAATTTTTTAGAACAAGCATCTTGTTTCTGTTAGATGATCCTGGGAGAGATCCACGCATGAGGTTGTATAGCAGAACACCTACTAGATGTGTTGGGCTAAAAGGCTTCTTATTCTGCATGTAAGCAGAAAAAAAATGCAGTTTAGTAAGGATATTTATTTATTCTTACTGTTTACTATTTTTCATCCTCTGGTAACAGATTTAACTTTTGTGGGATTTGTGTACAGAGATATGTATAGAAGAATTCTTTGGAAGTGCCCTGTATTTGCTTGTACTTTTTATAGAATTCTTTTTCACATAGTCACAGGGAGAAAATAGCATCCATCCTTCTGGTTCCATGGGATTTATTGTTGTGATGGGGAAAAGGATAACAGGATTAAGATTAAGTAAAGGTCAAGCATTTTATGTCAGCATTACCGCATTGCTGCTGTTTCCTAGTGACCTTTTTCAAGCATTGCTCTTGCTGTGCTTTCATTAAACTATGAAAACTCTGAGAACTCTCCTTGGGTTTATTTCTTATCTCTGAGGTTAACAGAGCGCGAGTGTTGTCTATTTCATGCTGCTCTGAGCATTCAGCATGGGCAAGTGCTGAACCTGAAAGTCTATATTGGAAAGCTGGTACTATTACTTGTGTTAATTTGTTGAAAATAGACCCTTTCCAGGTAAAAAGTACCAATGAGCATTTACAGAGGTTTGTCACAGGAGAAGATGATGTCAAATGTGGTGCTGTCAGTGTTGTATCAAGAAAGAACTAGGTTCTCTTCCTCTATTTTAGGCATTCTGCTTCTTAAATGTTTCAGATTTGATGAAGTAGGTTTTGAGGCTATTTCATCTCTTTAGCAGTCCAAGGAGATAATTATGAAATCAAGTGCCTGATATTTTAGTTCCTTTGCTAAGGTGCTTTTGTTGGTGTTTCTTCCATTCTCCTCTAAGCTGTGGTATTCAGCCCTCTTGTTCCCTCAAGGTCTGTTCCTCTGACAGTGAAGGAGTGCTGCCTTGGTTCACGAACACAAAGGCTTATGATGCAGTATATAGTTATATACAATGGAGATGAAAAATGTGAGTTTTAGTTAGCTTAATCTATTAGAAACCCTGATTTTAGTGTGTTCTTTTTGAAGCCTTTGGTCTTTAGCTGGAAATTTATCATTAAATCCTGCTGCCTAACATTCTTCCTTTGTTGTCAATAAATATGTGGTGGTTTGAGACTTCCCCTGCCCCCAAATGTTTAAGTGAAAACTGCCTGCATTGCTATTACACCTGCAGTGTCATTTTTCAGCTGTTGGTAAGCAGGCAAATGAAGACAGGTGGTATTTTGAAAATATCTGCAGAAAATCCTCCCATTCCCTGTATGCACCCCACAGCCTCCCTGGCAACAGAGTGCACAAATTGCATTACTGTGCACAATTAGGTGCTCTGCAGGAATTCGTCTGACATCTGTCTGTGCTGGTTGTCTTGGGCTCCCCTTTAAGTAGGGTGGAATAGGCGTTTCTAAAGCCCTCCCTCAGGAGGAGGTGAGGGGTCCTAGAAGTACCCCTCACTCTCCAGAGTGAGTGAGAGGGAAGCTGAGAGCTGCTGGCCCAGAGGTAGGTGTTCGTTTACATGGGCAACTGAAGTTAGGATAAATCTTGCCCTCCCTGGTGCACTAGAGCTGCTGTAGCTGTCCTAACAGAGCGCTCTGCATCTGAGAAAATAATTTGTGAGCCACCACTCTTCATGAAATGGTGACAGCCGTAGTATTCGCTTCAGTCCTTCAGTCAAGCTGATCAGGCTAATTATGACCCTTCCCATATACTGAGTTGAACCTGATGACACTGTACCTGTGGCCAGGAACCTGGGTGCTGTTCGCAAGTTGAGTTTGTCATTCATGTTGCAAAGGTTAAGGGCTGGGCTGCTCTGCTCTGACATTTTCCTGTCTGTAGGCATGTGGTGCTGCTGGCTAGTAATTCATCGGAGCCTCCGCTCAGCCACGGCCTTTCTTGGAAACCTTTCACTAACTCACAAAGATGTAGTCAATGAGACTTTTCCAGTGGCAGCAATTTATTTCAAGCCGTTGTCTTCCTCAGTGTGCTGATATCTTTCCCTGGTGTGTGACTTAAGATGCCCGGTCTAGGCAAGAGAAAGCCACTCGTCATCTGTGTGACTTGTATGATGGGCAGAATAGAATACAGCCAGGGCTGTTGGCTTGGCAACACTGAGTTGATTGGTGGCAATCACTTCATTCAAACCACTTACTGCTTCATTTAAATCTCTTTCATTTAAGAAAGAAGGCAAATTTCATAGGACACTTGTAATAGATACATTGATGTGTCCTGAAAAAATTTAAGGCACAGAGTCACTTTTCTGGCTGTGAAATAGAAGCTTGTTTTAATCATAAACGGTACTACTGCTCCATATACTGTACGTCACTATAACCTTTGACCACTGTGGTTACAACACATGCTACTTAAGCAAATGGTGTTTGGTGTGTTAGCTTTTGGCAATATAGTAATTGAAAATGTGGGTTATACATTGTCGTGAGAGGTTGCCCTTCCCTGTTTTAGAAAGGTCTGTTTAAGGTGAACACGTATACATGGATCCCTTTGAAGCTCGTTATTCAGCAAAGCATTTGGGACTAGGTTTGAAAAAGAAAAAAAGAAAAAAAATGAAATTCTAAAAATAATTAAGCTTCAGGCTTTTGATTTCAGTTTTGGTTTGATTATGCAACTTGTTGATTTATGGAGGGTATTTTTGTTGTTAAATTGCAGATAGTCATGAAGAGAGTTTGAAAGAAAGAATATGTTGCTGGATTAATAGAAGGTGTAGGTATATTTAATGAAGACTAAAACTTAACCTACTATATTAATTCTACTTAGTGGATTTGGATATTGGGTACATGTTTTTATTGCTTACTATGTGTTTAGTGGTGAATGCAATCTTGTGTTCTAGGTATAACTTGAGGGTCATGTACTTAGAAAGCTGCAGAGCCTCCCTACTTTGGATATGAAGCCATAACTGAGTAAGTAGAGAGCAGATTTCTTGCTCTGAAAAAACATCAGGATGAAGTGGGACACTGGGTGGGGTCCCAGATAGGAAGGAGCAATGTGTAAAGGCTTTCAGACACCTAATTAATTATTTTTTCTGTAATGGACATCAGGTCTTTAAAACCAGATCCTTTCAGTGCTGCTCTGGAAGCCCTTGGCCTGTAAACATTCTCCAGCCAAACAGACCCTGCTATGGATTGTGTCAGGAATAACCATTCTTGCCTCCGATAAGACAGAGATTTCAGCTTCAGGAAGTCTTTTGCATAAGCACAGCAGAGCAGGTAGTGGTTTACATCTTATTGCACTCCACCTCCTGTATCCTGCTTTCTTGAGAAGCTGTAGAGTTTGCCTTACTGACACTCCAAAACTGTGTAAGTGAAACTGCTTTTTATGCATGATTTGCAAAATACAGGTATTATCTAATCTTTGACCAGTTTTCCTGCCATGGCTGCTTTATGTAATTTTTAATGCTTTATTACTACTATAACTGTAATGATTTGTGAGACAGGGACTGCCTTTTATTTCATGCTTCTGATGCACAATGCAACTCTGATACCAGGTATTAGAGACTTTGTGCAGTTTTTTTCTACAATAGAAAAGAACATACTACTTTTCTTCTTCCAAAGGGAAAAAAGATCTTATCAAAACAGAACGTTCTTTGAGTCCTTAAAACGTGATTACAGCAGAGTAAAGGAGGATAATGGAAATAAAAGGACAAGGGAGAAATGTATCCAAATGAGAGCATGGAAGGAGGGCATAATCTCTGGAAAGTTAAGTAGTAAATAATAACATTACAAGACAAATTTTTGAGGAGCAAACTGCTAAAGATATAAAAAAAGATGGTGAGCACATCCCAACCCTTCACACAGACCATGCCAGACCTCGTGGCAGGTTGCTGAATGGTTCACTTGTGAAAGAAACAGTCAAGAAACATAAGGCTGTGCCATCGAAGTTTAATTATGCGCATCAGTATTTTGTGTGGAGGAGCTTAAGGGGTGTTTCTTGTCCAAGCCTTTCTGACAATCGAATATAGTTTCATCTATTGCTTAAATTATATTTGATGCCAGTGGAAATTAGCCTCAGTACAAAGGCTTAGAAGATCTAGAGAACTGAGGAGTAACAAATCAAAGTTCTAAAGCATAAAACCGAGTAGGCAAAATATGATGTACTGGGAAGAACCTGCATGCTCTTTGTAAGGAAACTTATCTTGTAAACCAGTTGGGCTTCTTGCAAGAGGTCAGCAGACGTGCAAGGTGGAGTGATCCAGGAGTATGCTTGTTTTCTATAAGGTACTTGTAGGAACCTTTGAAGACCCTAACTATCTTGAAAGGTCTTTACTGTCTGGTGAATTCATAATTGATGTGGAAAACTATGTGAATACTGACATGGGTGTTTCTGTTGATAAGGTGTTAAGAATGGTCTTATAAATAGTAGTCACTTACTAAAGTTTATGAGAAAAAAATAGTACTGAGTGACTGAGCAGTAGATGGCAGATAAAGTTCAGCATCCACTGGTACAGATGTATGTGGGGAGTAATGTCTGTGGGAATCCAGTATAAACAGTGAAGTGTTCTGAATTATGTAAGAACATTGGAGGAGGTGGTAGAGTTTGTAGAGGATGGACTTGTATGGTGTATCAAGCATGGGGGTGACAGCCTTCCCCACAGAAGGTACCTTCGCTGCTTGTCAGGGTAGGCTCAGCTGGGAACCCCTGCATGTGCTTCATCTGTTTTGCAAGAGATATCGCTGTTGCCTGTAAGTCATAGAATCGTTAAGGCTGGAAAAGGCCTCTAAGATCATCAGATCGAACTGTCAGCCCAACAACACATGCCTGATAAACCATGTCCCAAAGTGCCATATCTACGCATTTTTTTCTGAGTGGTATTAATTATTGTTTAAAAGCTGGTTATCTGGAAGTTTTCCATGCAATATATGCAAGTGAATGAAATCTTTTTTTAAAGTCAATGTTTAAGGATTTCTGATAGATTTTCTCTGTAAAAATAAATTACGCATAATAGTTAGGAAATAATTCTATCAATCAGTTGCGTTAGAATTATTGATGGTAATATAAAATAATACTAAAAACTTCAGCTCTGTGTAGAATTTGGCATGTGTGAAAACATTACCCATTTATAAATGGCTTTAGCCATTACTTGTACTGTGAAGTCCTAAATCTATTTGAAATGTAACTTTCTGCAGAATATATGCGGCAAGGAAAACTTTATCAAGCCTACTGCCTCTTGTAAAATCTACAGGTCTACTGTGAATTTTGTGCTTTCTTCCTAGTACAGACTAATTATCCCATTTCATGACTGTACAACCATAGTATACACTTGCAGAGATTTTCAGTTCTCTGTTAAAACTAGGAATAATTTTGAGAATCAAAATTTAATTATAGACTGTTCTCCTCATCCTTATCCAGTGTTTTCTGTTTTAATGAGATAAAAATGTAATCCTCCCTAACAAAATAATATCTTTCTTACTGGTTTATGAACAAAAGGACTTCTTAAGTCGTTCTTTAAAATCCTAGAGTGGTTTAATCAAGATAAGAATATAAATTATCTTTTCAGGAAGCTGGGAGACTGATTGATTTTGAACATGATGATGGTGTTCTTATTAATACTCTATCTCAATGTCTACGTTAGTTCTTTTCCTAGAATATATGTCGCTTCATGCTCCTGAGCAGAGAAGCTTGTAATTTGCCCTCTAGATTATCAACTGACCTTGTTGTATGTTGTTGTGTAGTGGTATGAACACAACAAAACTCTGCTCCCAAAGATGAGTCAGAGTTCTTGGCACCAGTTTTGGCTTTAGAAAGTTACTTAGTCTTCCTGTGTTGGCCTTATAGATCAAATAAGACAAATGATGTTTCTGTTGGGATTCAAATACCGTGATTCTTACTGTAAATGGACCAGTTCTTATCAAGGTCAAGGTACGTGGAGCTCTTTACAGTCTGGAGAGTGTATAGGAAACTTAACACCAGCAAATATTTAAGTTTTTTGATTCCTGATTTTTATCCCCACACTTTTAACAGTGGACAGGTACAGTTGGACTCGATCTCAAGGGTCTTTTCCAAACAGGTGATTCTATGATTCTGTTATGTTTCCAGCATGTAAATTTGCATACATGACCTAATATGCTTTTTCTACCTCTTACGTTATCACCTTCAGGAATGCAGTCCCAGTATTGTATTTGCTTAGTTTTCCATTTAAAAAATATTCACATCTTCATCTCCTCTCTGTGCGCTTGTAGTATGTCCTACTTGTCCAGAACTGGTCCCTGCAAAGGAAAGCTGTCTGTGCATGTAATTTCCATGCTTGGCTCTATTGGTTTCAAGTTCAAATTAAGAGCATGCTGTGCTGCAAATCTATTTACTCTCTTTAAATTCTGAACAGTTTTTGATGAAGCAATTTTGGTGAAATCTAATTCTTATGTCTCTATTAGACATCTTGTTTTTCCTTCAGTGTACAGAAGTTAGCTTCTAATTCTTCTGTCAGTAACACAGGACTGGAAAACATAGTCTAAAATGCTGACATCCCTGATTGCGTTTCTTGCTTGGTTTGTGAAGACAGGAAGAAAGGGGGGGTCCCTTCCCTGCTTTACCATATCCCAAACAGCAGCACTTTGCACCCTCCTAGTGGTGTATCCCGTTTGTCTCACTACACAGCCCTGAAGAAGCCTTCTGCCTAGCCCTAGTTTATTGAGCTTGGCTATTAACGCTTGTTGTAACTAATCTTAATCTAAAGCTGTCTGTTAAAAGCCTGGCTTATTTCATGATGCTGTAGACTGTTTCTTCAGCTTTTCCTTTTTGATCTACCGAAGAAGCACTGTTAACATCATGCTTAAAAAGTACAGCAATGTGAAGAAGTGAAGTTTTGACCCTTAAGAAGGGGCACAGCGCTCTGAACACCTCTAGGGCTCTGAGATGTGCACATTAAGGGAATTTTTTCACTGCATTACTCTAGAAGATGGACTGGCTTTTTGAAGTATTCTGAACTGGGACTTCGAGTGATTGCAGAGAATAAAAACTACAATTTTAAGAGCATATAGTTAAACCTTCATAATGCTATAACTTTATCTTCCCACATACGCTGTTTGCTTATGTTTTTCTTTTTAAAAGCTTTTTTTGCCTCTGGAGACTATCAAAGGAATATTCTTTCTTCTCTAGGTTCCATATGCCAAAATATTTAGCTTGGACTGGTTTTTTTATGTAGGTGACGGAGGATGCTGCTGTATTCTTTATTGTCATGTTCCTCAGTCTTCTCAAATATCACTAGCATTATCCTTACAAATAAGATAAACAGAGAAAGTAAAATAAAATTTATCTCAGTTGCCCCAAATACAAGCCCTTCCTCCTTGCCTTGTAGAGCTATCTGAGCCCTTGATTTTGATTTACCTGATGAAGTTTTAAAGCCAGGGTATACATTTAGATTGGTAAAGCTGAAAACCAACAACAGATTTAAGTAGTTTGAAAGAAGCAATTTGTCATGCTCAGGTGTAGCATTGTATTTACGATTAAATTCAAGCACTAAACAAAATCCAAAGTCAGGCCTGTCAGGTTGTGTGGCTTAGGTGTGAAATTCCCTAATTTAGGCAGGTCAACACCCGCCTCTTAGCTTTAAAGAGCTGTGCTCTTGCCTCCCTCCCACGTGTCAGACGTCGCTGCCTGCTTGAGCTGCCAAACCCTTACATTAGATTTGCCAGTCATGGCACGGGAGAGGCGATGGCGCCGATGCGCTGTGGGGCTGGATGTACTGCCCAGGGTCTCCTGCCTTCAAAGCTTTCCTTTGCTTTCTTTCCACTTCCACTGCATGGAGTGGCCTTCCTGCTCCTCTCTGCCTTGCCAAGCCAGGGTACAGCTGCCTTTGCAGGGCAGGCGGAGAAGACAAGTGACCTGATGTGCCTGTGTGCAAATGTAAGATAGAGATCCCCAAACAGAGTCTGCTGCTTATAGGTTTGAACTGTTTTGGGTACGCATACTGTGGTGTTCCTGGATTGCATGTACCTACGCAGACACACGATTTAGTAATTCTTTTCCCAAGGCCAAATATTTCTACTTCAAGCTATTTTGGTGCAGTGAGTAGGATGCAAATTTTCTTAGTAAGCCTTAAAAAGTAATTAGAAAAAGCCTAGTCTTTTCAAATATCACGCTTGAGTGTGTGACAGACTTGCTGGGTGAGTAATCTACATCAGAGATCTATAAAATACTCTGGTACTGAGATACTAAATCGTAAGAGGTTTAGATGCATGGGCTTCGTCTGTAGGAATTGTGTTGTTCCCATCCAGTTTTCACTCTGGGGTGTCAAGCAGTTTTGCAGTGTAGATACATCATGCTGATAGACTGTATTGAATAGGGAAATTCTAAATACATTTTACAGGGGCAATCTTAATGTGAGTGTTGCTGCAGCAATATAGAGGTATTTCTAGCTGTCAAGCTGGTCCTCTCTGCAACAGAGCCTCGCAGGTGGCCATTAATGGATTTCTTCGTCTGCACAGAGTCCCCCTGAGCACGATAGGGGAATCTGGTTATACCTATCAAGGCATAGCTATGTGATATATAGACCACCCTCACTTTCAGAAGCAAATCCCATAGGGCTTACTTTGTAATGATTAATGTCTTTTTTGCTGTAGAAGTCTAAAAGCAGAGCTGTGATACTTCAGCTTGCAACTACCTATAAAATCACATAATTATGTCTCAATATGGTAATGTCATCATTTCTTTTAAATAAATTGGCTCCCTAGGAAAAGTTGTTGTACTGGGAAGGAGGTCATTTGTCATTTACAAATAAATGAATTTCATAACAGCTTGAATACCTTCTGTCGAGTTGCCTATTTCTGATTTGATAAATAATGGAAGAATTGGAGAACACTTTATGGTGATTTTGTTGACTTTTTTTAATTTGCATAATTTGGTCAATGCTGTAATAGATTTTTAATAATTATCAAGTCCGAGACAAGCTGCTCTTGCCCAATCAGTGTCCCACACCTTGTGAAACAAATAGGTGTGATCCACACTTCCTCAAGCCTGTTGATAAGTAAGAAATAGAAAATTATGAAGAAACCTTCCATTTGAAAAAAAGTGGGTATTTTTATATGAAAATCAGATTTTGAACAGCAGAAGGCAGTTATCAAAAATACCATCTTGCTCTTGCTGTTGTAAACTGGCCAAGTTCCTCTTCCCTCTCTTGGATCTTCATGAAATGAAAGCAGTACAGTTACTTCTCGCCCTGCTGTGATTCTAACCAGATCTGTAACTATGCTGATTATCACTGCTTAAATGTGGATGGGTTTGATTGCATTATCGCCATAGGAAAATAATGCCCCCAGTATGTTAGACAGTTATTTTTGTTAATGAATTCAGAGCTGCTCTAGTGTAGAAGCAGTAGCATCCAGATAACCTCCTCTGCTATAATTATGCATAATAGGTGAGAACCTAGTACTACTCACTGCAAAAGGGAATTTGCTCAGAAATTGGCTACTGGAGACTATGCTATGTGTGTGTTTAACTCTTCTGCTCACTGAACCAGGAATAAGCTTCCTAAATTGTTCTGCTCACTCAATTCTCACAGCTGACAAGAAGAGCCTGCAGTGCCTGCAGCCTGCCCGCGAGGACCCTGAGCCGTTCCCCCCTCTCACTCCCATTTGTCAGTGGAAAGTTTTTGGTTTTTTGGTTTTTTTTTTACATCTTCACAAAGCTTTTGTACTCAAGCCTGTCAGCCTCTGTTTCTGAGCGTTGCATTGAAGTGGCTGTGGTACCCAAAGGCTGACTTTGAAAAGTAGTGTATCAAACACAAGTTGTGGTTGTTTTGCCTGCATACCATGACAAGAGACTGTTGTTTAAAATGTGGCAAATAACTCTTTAAAGCTTTAAAGCAGAGATTTGTCCGAGTCTTTGCAGAATTAAATGTCTGCAGACAAGTATATGTGGACTGAAAAAGGGAAGAAAAATTCTTAAGAGGGGGTTCAGAGACTGTCAAGCCAGAACAGTTTTAGCCAAGGGTGTAAAAAGGAGTGGATTTGCCAGTATTTCTTGGTTCTAAATGTACTGATTTGTTACTCTTCAAATTTCTCAATGATGTCATGATTTCCATTTACACTAGAAATTATCAGTAATTTTTCTATTAAAAGAAATACACTGAACACTTCAGAAAGAAGACATGTTGGAATTGCTGATCATGTGAGCACAAAAAGCTGAGAAGAATTCTGTCAGTGGCAACAGTGAGCAAACTTGGGAGAATCCAATTGAAAATCAGATTATAGTCCTTGCACTTCCAAAAAAAAAAAAAAATCTGCACCTTTCTACTTCTGATGGCAAATACAAAAACAGATGTTTTCTGAATAGTGCCACAAGTTAAACCAACTTCAGTCATAACACAAAGGATGCCCAGTACATCATCTGTGCATATCAGACACACCACTGTGGAAGGACTTAAATTGCGCACTTGGATCCTTGAATCCTTTCAGATAAAAACGTACTGACGTTGTTATAATTTGGGTCAGGTCATTGCAAGGATATCCACGTATGCTGAATACTTTTTCAGATAACTTCCATTTCATTTTAGGGGTTGTGCATGTTAAGTTTAAGAACTGATCAGAAGCACTTGGTAAAAACTAACATTCAGACTTTGTTTTAAGGCAGTTTTGGTGTACTGACATTGCTTTAAAATATTTAAACTTCGTTTTGGCACATTTCTTTTACCTTAAGCAGTCAAATATCAATGCATCTATACATCGTGAGATGTATGCCTTGTCTTACAGAAAACACTTCAAGTTAAGTTTTGCTTGTTCTTCCAATTGCCACGTTCCCTTTTGCCAGACTATTTCATTTGATCTTGCATAGTTGGTATTAATATTCTCTTTTAATAGGTTTACCTGATACAGCTACAAGAGAGCTAATTATTGAAGAGCAATCAACTGACCATAGAAACTTAATGGTCTTTCAAATGTCTCCCTCTATACATTTTGATTAAGATAGAGGTTGAAAGTTTGAAAATGGAAGCATACTTGTGTATTATAATCAAATAGAACTTGATTTTATGGAAGTGTGATACTGAAATATTACTGTATATTTTTTGTATAGGAAATCATGTTATCTCAAATTTTGGGCATAAAGTTCACCAGCTGCTTTCTAAAAGCTCAACGTGTTTTAAGATGAGTTTCATTTTTATTTTTGTAGCTGAATAATAAACTGTGAAGTTTGAATGAGCATGGGTTGGTAACACAGAGAAGACTAATAATGATGGAGGAGAGAGATGTGTATTTAAAAAATCAGAGGAAAATGAGTGGAAAGCTGGAGTGATTTTTAAACTTCCGGTGAGAAGAAGAGGTTGTCACTAGAGGATTTATATCCCATCTATAAATTTATGTTATTTTATTGAGTATTTTATTATTAAAATAGGGTTGAAAGCTGTATATTGACATCTTGATACTGATTAAGAACTGCCATATATTTTTTTCATAAATATTCCTGGACAGAGTTGGTTCAAAAGGAAAAGTAGACCTGTTCTGCCAGTGAACTGAGTAGAAAACACATTTCTGATTCTTGTCAGAGAGGACTTAGATAATATTCTATAAAAAGTCACCTTGAAAATATTTGTATTTTAATAATATAAAATTAATATGTTTGCATTGGTTCTCTTTTTCTTCTCTTGGAAATTAGATGTTATATTGGAGGAAATGCTGCTTTATAACATAGCAACTCTATTTTAAATAAGATGGATGAAAGTGCTAGACTGGTCAGCTACTGTCAGGAAACAAGTGTTCTTTTCTACTGTGATTTTAAGTCTGTCCTGCTCTAATGACAATTTTTAAAAAGATTGAGCAGTGTATTTGTTCTGTTGCATTACAACTGTGTTGTCGTGTGGCATTACAACTCTCTCAATATAAGAGATTTGGATTTCTTACGATTCTCAGAATTACCTCAGATTACTTCAGTGCGCTTGGCAATGCTGTGCTCTGATGTCTACAAGTCTGTACCTGTAGCTTCAGGGGGAGAGCAGCATCCACCCCTCATTTGTGCCTCTTCCACCCACACTGCAGCTTGGCTCTTTCCTCTGCCCTGCCGTGAAGAATCAGTCTTAGGGACATACGCCAGCAGCACAAGACACTGGGTTTTATTTTTCCGTTCTTTCTATTTGAGACCAGGCATTTAACCTGGATCAGAGAAGGCTTGGGGTGGACCTCATCACTGTACTCCAAGTCTCTGGGCCAGGAGCAGCTGGCACGTGGCTGGCAGGCTCGCCGAAGGATCAGGGCTGCTGCGGCCGGCAAGGCCTGTACAAGTGTCCAAAACACCTTCCTGTGCAAATAGAGTAGCTGGACGCCAGGGACTTTGTGGTCCTTCGGAAAGATATTCATTTTCTGACTGAGGGCTTTTCACGTACCCCAAAACAGCAAGTGAGCATGCGTGGTGCACATGGCCTGCTTGCAGCTGTGCTGTTGAAGCGTGCCAGCTGCCTCTGACAGCAGGAGAGGGGCCAGCAGGACTCACCCTGCTGAGGAGGTCAGGTGAGCCCCTGTGGTGCCTTGAGGGCTTTCTGGGGCAGTCTGCAAACCAAGGGAGAAGATGTGGTGGTGGGCCACAGGGCAGTTGTGCTGGATGCTGCAGGAATGAGGTGCATCAGATATGGCAGAAAGCTTTTTCTTTGACCTTAAAGGTTTTGAGGGGAGGAAAGGGCTCATACGGATTTATACAGAGAAGGTGGTACAGGGCATGCCAGAGAAGGGACATATATGTGCATAGGCAGGGCCTGAAAGCAGGGTGCTGTTATTGGTAGAACTTGAATTATTTCAAAAAAGGAGGAGTGGTCAAGGAGAAGATTCCTTTATCCATTTCTTATTCTGTTTCTAATAAAAAGAGTGAGGCAAACTACATAAAATGAGGATAAACAGCCAAGCTTGGGGTACTGGTACTCTCTACAGCCAAATTTAAGTAAGATAAAAACAGGCAATGATCTCAATCACACTGAAGTGTTTTCTCAGCAGCATTATAGATACATTTATGTATGTGTGTGTATCAGTGTTGCTCATGTGTATATAAGTACAACTTGTTTTCTTTGGGGATGGTCATTCCTGGTCTGCTTTGCATGTGGAAGTTGTGGCAGTGTTTTTTTGCTGTTGATCTTTCAGGTAACCTTGTATTAACTAATGAGCATCTTGGCTTGGAAAGCCAAGGGCAGGGAAGTTAAATAAGCCTGCCGTGCTATCTTCAGTGAATAAAAAAACACAAGATGTGTTTTAAAAGATAACTGTTCATACAGCACTACTAGTTATCATTCTGCTTGTAAAAACTGGAACACTTTTCTATGTTTTGTTTTTAATTTTCTGTCCTCCCCCTTTCTCCATGTATAAGAATTGAGGGGAACAGATCTGTCTACATATACATAAATAAAATCTTTTCCTAAATCTTACTGTTTACTCTTAATCCTGTAAACCAATCTAAAATGGCTGAGACAAAAAAAATAATGCAGGAGCTAATCCTGTCTTTGGTTGTTCATACAATAGTCAACACTTCGAATTGAAACCTTTGCCAGTAAGAAAAATAATTTTGAAATAACAATGTGCCGACTGTGTAAAGTAAATATGTTTTTGCCTAGAAACACAGTATGTGTGGAGCACTACTCACTGATTTTTATTTTTGTTGTTGTTATTGTTCTGTAGAAGTTAAGTTTGTATAAAAGATGGTAATCGTGCAAAGTGCTTAGAAAAAACCCACATCCGCTTCCAGTAAGAGGAGGGTAGCTCGTTTGCTGATATTGCTGGCTGGAGGTGTTTTGTCAAAAGTAATTTGGAGTGTGAAACCGAATGGCCTATATACCTACACTTTTTATATTTCTGAGAGGGAGGGGGAAACAGATATGACCTCTTCAGATAGTGTTTAGGAATATTGTCCTTGAGATTATCATGATATCTGCTTAAGTAGTAGTCAAAAACATCCTTGAGAGCACCTCTTCAGCACAGAGAAGTGAATCACCATGACTTCAGCCTGACTGATGGCTTTTATGAGAAGGACTACTTAGGAAACTACTTTTCTTTTTATTTCAAAAAACCCTGGAGAATGTTTGCTGAAAATAACTCTTAGCACTAGCTCTGGTATTACAGTTGAAAAGAAGAATTATTTTATTTCCCTATTGTTGTTTTTCTCAGCTGTGCTCTACAGAATATTGTCTCCCATCTGGCTAGATCTGCATGGTATTAATAGAGTTGTTTGCAAAGCAAGCTGATTTTCATTCTCATAGAATCAGAGAATGATTTGGGTTAGAAGGAACCTTAAAGATCATCCAGTTCCAACCTCCCACCAGGCCAGGCTGCTCAAGGCCCCATCCAACCTGGCCTAATTATTTTTTTTATTTCTTTTTTTTTTAGTATGTGGACCTTCATTAACTGGTGTGTGATAGGCACTTCAGCTTGGACTTTTTGAGCTGCAAGTTTTCATAGGGAAGTAGTCCTGATATTTGAACTGAACTGCCCTGATAGATTACATAGAGAAGTCTGTCCTTCAGACAAGTGTTTGAGACACCCTTCCTCCTGAGACTTGCTTTTTAAGGCAATGAAATAAAAATACTTCTATTTCAGCACTCAAAACCGGTTGATACTCTAGCCTTTAATCTGGAGAAATGTACATGAGCAATACATCCTAAAACTTAGGAAGCAGAACAGAGGTTAATGCAAAGGGGGAGGAGAACCCCAAGACATTGCTATGTAGATATCTGAATTTTTTTATCCCCTGAGGTCGTCTTTATCTGATCACTTCTCATTTGTTGCACAGGAGTGGCTGCTGGTTTCTTGGGGTGTGTATCATGGAGCAGAATAGCTTTTCTTTCCTTTCTTTTAGCAGCTGGTTGTGAGCTCTGTTGTGAGCTCGTGGATGGTTTGCTGGCTTGTGGTTACTTGTGCACCAGTAGCCATTTCTGCATCTTAACCAAATTGTTTATTTATGAACATCTTTTATGTATAAAGTACTTGGCCCAGTATGATCATAGGCTTGGCTATTAGGCATATGTGGCTTATTAGAATAGAAACAGTAGAACGTAACAATAATTTTGAACACTTGAGTTTTTCTCAAATGTGCTTCACACTTCATAAGCCCCTACTTAAAAAAAAGGAAAAGTAAATATAACTGCAAAGCATGTTTTGTTGTTTCATTGTAATTGTGTGTTGTAATGGGCTTGAGGAGACATTGGTGTTTAAAAAATAAAAAGGTGTCTGAAACCTGCTGTGTTTTTTGCTATTGACACAGCTGTTATTTTACTCAGTTGTAATCATAATGAACAGACTAATAGGATAACACCCTATTTCTGGTGGTGTTGTTGTTTTATGTGGTGAAAAATCATCTTGTTTGATGTCAGTTAGTGATCCCCAAAAGCCAGAAGTGGAAAAGAGCGTGCAGGTTTTTGTTGCAGTAAATGGGATAAGAAATAAAACGGAGCTTGAGAGAAAGGCTGTGCTTGCTGTTCCTCAGCCTTTACAGGGCCATTCAGCTGTAGTGTGCAGCCTGTGCCCGATTAAATTGGTAGATTGCTGGGAGAAAAAAAAAGTTAATCCATTGATAATATTATAGTATTTCTATTGTTGTATTGCACAATTGTGTTAGTTAACACTTGTCCTATAGCTGAGAAGATTTTTTTTTTTAACAAAACTTCTTTAATTTTGTAGGAATAGGAATTATTTGAAATAATTGAAGGTGTTCTTGGAATGAGGAAAGTTTTGTACCTGTCTCAACTCTGTAGCTATAACAAGTCCTGGGAGCCTGTGCATGGTGGATAGTCTGGTTGTCTCGATAAGGGATCCCAGTAAACATTAAGGCGAAAGATAAGGAATGAATTGTAAATAGATAGTCAGCTATGACATGACTGTACAGCAAGTTTTATTGGTATGCATGTCATGGTAACTGAGGTACAGTGTAAAACTAGACTTTCTGACTTATGACTTCATTGCATGAAAAGAAAAACAGTGAAGCAGGAAAGAACACAGTTTGGGATTTAGTGTTGACATTGAGGCAAGGAAAGAATATGGTGCACAACTTGTTATAAGAATTAAAACAGGATTATTTTGCTGTCTTTCTCGGTGCAAAGTGGATGCTAAGTTACAAGCTTTTCACTGTAAACACCTATGTTCTGGTGCCAGATAAAACTATGCTTGTTTTATTTAAAGTTAAAATTCCTGCCAATAAATTGTTTTGTTAAAACCATAATTGTGACACATCAGAAAATGGAGAGTGGGCAGAACAATGAAGAGAAATCTAAAAAGTAAATTTTAAATACAAAATGCCCTCTAACCCATGTACAGGCTAATTGTAGACTTACAAAGTAAAGCCTAAACACGCGTTAGAAGAAATGAAACTAACTGGTCTTCATTTTCCAAAATGTGCAATTACATTGTATTAAAAGTAGATCTAATTGTGAAATAAGTGTTTTCAAAATCAGTTAGAACAACATATCACCTGTCAAGCATATGTGACCTTAAGTTTCTTGCATTCGTCATGCATTTGTCACTGTTGAAGAGCTTTCTTTTTATCCCAACATACGCGTCCAGACCGTGTGTTACTAGACTGTGTTATAGCATTAAATAGATCTCTATGCCAAAACCAGTCTGGCTGCATGATTATCATTGGTGTATTCGGTGTGGCATCTCCCACAGGACAAGACTGTGAATGTGAATTCAGCAATCATTGTCACTCTTAGTGTATTTATGCTACTAGTCACTTGTGCAAATAATTTTTGTTTCCTTTTAAAGCTTGTTAAGTTGTTATGTTCGATGTAAATAATTTCTTCAAGCTCATCTGTTATTAGCTTTTTAGCTGAACATTGCTGTTTTGATAAACTGCAAGCACTCACAGTTTCTCATTCTACTTATTATAAATAACCCAAAAGAAATTACCACTGCAAATTATTCTTCCATGTTCAGTTCATCTTGGCATTTTAATGTCATGACACTGGATTAAGCTTCTTTTAAAGTGCTCATTTTATGTGTTCTCTCTGCTGTTCTTTAAACCTGTCAGTTTAAATGTCGGGCAATTAACTAGATGCCCTGAAAATCACTGGAGCGTAGCATCATGCCTTGTTTCCTAAAACATTTAAACTGTATGTTTAAATGTGTGGCCTTTAGCTAATCTGTGTCCTCTCATTTTTTTTAGTTGTCTTTATTCTGTAAGAGTCATTGAAAAAAATAACATGCAGAAGAGGTATCAGATTTTCACTGAACCATGAGGTTCTTACAGAAATCTTTATGCTGTTTTTTAATCTGTTGGTTTTAGCAACTTTCATAATTTTTGATGGATTTTCTTAAATTGTCATGAGTTTTCTTTTTTTCCAAGGCCATCCTGTTGTGAGTAGCTGGGGCCTTGAAGATAGAACAAGGGTCAAGATACACAGAATATGCTGTATTTCTCAAGACATGTAAATGAATAGGGACTTTGGTTTAAAGTGTCTGGCTACAATTTCAAGAGTTCAGTTGTCTCAGTTTCACCAGAACAACTGAAATATGGAGGATCATGTCTGTCCCTCCCTTTTTCCTCTCACCAATAATTAGCTGTTGAAGCCATCAGCCAACTTCAGCCAAATTTAATGGAAGTTACAGTCTAAAGGGTGCTATGTTCCTGCAAAGATAGTACAAATCGGTGATGCCACAGAATGCAGTAAGAACATAACCCATATTACATAGCATAAAATTCACCAGTCTAAGAAGGGAGTTGATTTTAAATGCCTCAGCCTCCAGGAGCACCTCAACAGAAACTTGCATCTTGATAGAAAAGAATCTGGTGTCTAGGCACAGCCTCGTGGGAAATGAGGCTTTTTAGTGCCCCATAGAGGTTTTTTTCCAAGTCACCTGTTTGAAAGATTTGAGTTACCAGAAAAATTAGTTTCTTTGGCCAAGATTTCCAGCTCTGGTGTTACTTATGAATGCAAAAAGGATCTTGCTGTGCTAAGTGCTGCAGATTCAGGTGTGAGAAATAGCAGCCATTCACGTTGCATTCCCAGAGTTGTATGCAGAAGCATAGGGACTAAAGTAATAAACAAATTCTGCCTGTAGACCAAATGACTAGCTTTTCCTATACTGTGGCAGAAGACTTGTACAAGTCTTCTAATAGGCATTAGTAATTTTGGACAAATATGCACTATATTTTCTTGTTAAAACATTTGAAATAAATTACTGCTAGTTTTGTATAGTGTTTTGAAAGTGTCTGAATGCTCACGTTGACTCATGAAGTTTAGAGCTTATTTACATGCCAGTGCTGGACTTCGTTCCAAATCAAGTCAGTTTTGTCCAGGTGATTGAAGGATCAACAGAAATACTGCAGGATATGTCATTTTTAAGTATTTGTATATTCTTAAAAAATAATGGTTTGGGCCGGTGTCTCTGGTCTCTGAAATGAATTCAGGTAGGGGTCAAAAGAAAACACTATGCCTGTAGAGCATGAGTGCATTTGCAAATGTCTGTGTGTGTCTAAAGACGGTAAAATGATTGTGCCAAGGGAAATGCCCCAAGGCCCTGTAGGCCTCCCCTGGTGCCTGCAGTGCCTGCCACACACAGTCCTGCACTGGACTTCCCCTGATCTAGGGTAGAGGCAGTTTTGTCATGATGGTGAAAATGGCATGTTATTGACTTAAATACATATCTCCTTTCTCTTCGGGCCGTGAAGGTCACAGAAGACAGTGGGAGATAACTGTGCAAACTTGAGTCTTTCTTTGACCTGTGTAGCTTAGCCACACATCACTGCTAAAGTTTAGATTAACTTTGACGGAAAGTACTGAATATGGGACCCGATCTCTGTGCTAAGCACTACTTACTGCAAAGCTTAGTGACCCACTATGTTTTAATTGGCGTTTTTTCTGTTGGCATAAGTGTGCTTTGAATGCTGGATTCAGTGTATGTGTTCATCTGTCATTTAGGCACTTTGCAAAGAGCTTAGTCACTTTGTACAGGTAACTTTCACTTCTGTTTTATCCTTTAGTTTTACAGATTTTTGTAAACATTTGTAGAAAAGGTCCAAATTCTTACCCTGAAAAAAAAGAAACTTCCTCTTTTTGAGACTTGAAAAAAATCAGCGGGTGCACAATTCACTCGTCTCTCATGTTGAAAATCTTTTGGTTTGGTAAAACATTTCATTTATTCTACGGGTTAAGAGCTCCACATATAAAGTGATTTGTGTTCTGAATTTACATAAACAGATAAGACAGTTTATAGCAGGAACTCAGTGGATAATCCTCTGAGAAATTATAGATTAAACAAAGATTTATCTTTTGCAGTGGAAAAAAAGGCAGATTTAATCTATTTAGCACTTTTTGAAGTACCGAAAATCCAACTAAATACTGCTTAATATAGATTTACATAACTTTGAAGGGATGTAGAAATTATCAGCCTTAGCTGTGTATGTCTGTCTTTATGCTGTCCTTTGCCTTTGAAAAATACTTTTCCAAGTCCTAACGTAATAGATCTAATTTCATCCTGTCTGTTCCTACAGAGTGCAAATGTTGTCTTTCCATCAGAACAGAGCAGGATTTAGGTAAGGTGGGTGAGACCAAATGGATTTCAATAACTGTGACTATGTCTCATAGTCCTCTTGCAGTCTTGGACTCCAACAGGCTGCACCAGCCCCAGGCAGAGATTCGGTTGCCTGTGTCAGTGTTAAGACAAGGTCCACTTTAGAATATTCTTTCTAGAAATCTAGAAGCCCTAAATAAGTCAGACCCTTTAATATACTTCAAGGGTAAGAGGTGAATGAGACGCTTGCTTTCGGTGCCTTGTCCTTTGGGATGATTTGTTTGATTTTTAAACAGAGACGATTAATGTTTTCTGTGCAGTGGCTAATATTAATTAGCTGGATCAAGAAAAATCATTATAAATGTAATACAAAGATGTATCCATTACATACAAGAGGACATGTATGAATATGATATTTTTGTTCTTTTTGTCTGGGGCAGCAAGGTTGCCAGCACTTGGTCAAATCTGGGCAGTGTCCTGTGGGTGGAATTGCATGCACTCAAAGCTTCATGTTTGTTGTTCCTTGAGAGTCAGCAGCTCAGCTGAAGGACAGGCAGAAAACTAGGCAGAGATTGCAACAAGGACATGTGAGGCTCTTGATGGAAGACCTAGAAGGATAGATTCTTGGAAGAGATCAAGTAACTGAAGTGCCAGAGGGAAGAGTTCATGGTCTGGATTTAAATGGGCAAATATTTGGATCCCATCACCAAATTGCATGATTCATTAAGAATTATATTTTGGGGACAAGAGTGGGGCATCTAGAAGCAGGAGCTGTATGGAAGCCACTGGGAGAAACTGACCAGAATCATAATTAAAAGTATAAGTCTCTGTATACACTGTTAATACAAAGTACTGTAGTACACCTACTAAAATGCAAAAAAAAAAAAAAAAGGTTAAGGACAGACATCAGATTGTAAAAGCTTTTCCTCCCTATGAGGATTTACTGTGTGTATTCCTAGAATAAATTGTTTTGGGGTTGATAATCAATGGATGATGTTGTTCTCCTTTAAATAGATGTGGGAATATCAGTGTGTAGCATAGCAAGAGCAACATTGTAACTCTTGCTCCTAATCATAGCCTGGTCCACAGAGGATTAAGTTTACTTGATCAGGTCCACTCTAGCTTAATCAGCTTTACTTCTTTTTTGAAGCTTTTGCCAAATGACAGGGAAAATGTGCTTTCTGCATCTGATAGCTGCTTCTATGTGGAATAATATACTGTTTCAGTGATGCAGCAGGTAGGGACAGAGCAAAGTGGAGGTTATTTAGGTTAGTCCTTGATAGTTGCATGCCGTTAGTAAGTCATCAGTGCTTTATTTTTTTAATAGGAAGATATATAAATGGAAAATTATGAATGGATTCTTCTTTTGTTAAATGCTCTATATTCACTTTGCTCACCACAAAACCAGAAGAGTAACATCAAATCTTCTCCAAATCTTCAGTCAACACTGTCTTAGTAATAGAGGGGCAGGGTATAGTGAGAAATTAAGGTAATGTTAAAAAGTAACTTGCACTGTCTGTGAAAAAAATATGTAGGCATATTGTGGAAATAAAGGGTGTGCTGGCAACACTTCACATCTCAGTAGGCATTGTCAAAAGCCAACTATGTTTTCTTGATTCTCTAAATATATCCTTTCTACAACTCTAAGCAAATCCACAGATATCTCTGTTGCAGTTTCTGTTAAGTTAGACTTGAAAAAAAAATGTTAGTGAAAGGGCTGTGCAGAGCCATTGCTGTATGTACATGTGCAGTAGATTGTTTAAGGTCAGTGCTACTCTACAGATGCTCTCACAAAGCCTCTGTCTCCCCAGTGAGAGTCCTTTATTTGTAGATAGTAACCTTGTTTTATTATCTCTTAATGACAATTAATGAGAACATACTGAGAGATCTATTGTCATTTTTACTCAAGGCTCCGGAAGAATGCTTTCTGGCTGAAATTGGTCTAGAAGAAAGCTGTAGTTTTTGCTTTTGTATGAGTACTTTGAAATAGAGCTTAATTAAGCTTAATTAATTGCTTATAGGACTGCTTTTCATTTCTTCCAGTTGACCCATCCACAAGCAGTTGCTTTCCTGCAGAGGCCTATGGTTGCCTGCTTTGCCCTCCAGCCCTGCAGGCAGAGACCACACAGGAAGGCAGGGTGCAGGGAGGCTGCTGGGGCTTCGCCCAAAACGCTGTCCTGTGACCCCTAAGTTACCTGAAACTCGAGATTCGAAGCTGCTCTGTACTGGTGCTGTGACAGTTTCTTTTGGGATAAAAGGAGCTCTGGCAGCAGAATCATGGACCAGCAGCGCACTTCAGTGCCTTGAGCAGGGCAGCTTGATGCTCCAGGCTGCTGCCACAGGGGGGAAATCATCCCAACTGCCCTCTTTGCTGTGAAGCAGAACTTTAACAAGGGGTCCTGGCTGCTGGCATGGTGGGCTGCAAGGAAGTTTGGCCTGCGCGTGGAGGCAGCGTGACTGCCTGTTGCTGAGGGTTAGTCGGGTCATAAGGCCAGTGACACTGAAGAGCCTGAGTGTAATGACGGGACTCTCTGGTCAAGTACGCTCTAACTTTTCTGTGTGCTTGCATCAGGTGAGGCGTTGGTTTTCTCCAGACAACCATCTTTGCAAGTACAGGCTCCTGCAGGCCTTGATTCTAAATCATAGCATCAGAAGTTGCTGCAGAGGTTTGAGTAAGTGTTCATCGTTTTCAGTGGAAAAAAAAAAAATCACAGTGGAGTGGTGCACCGCAGCTGTAGGTCATCTCCTTGCCCACGTGGGGGCTGTGCAAGACTGCAGTGGCTGTAAAGGCTTCCACGAAAGCTCTTGCAACCTTGATCTGAAAAAGCAGTTCTCTGCTCTCCCTGCACTTTTGATGTCGTCATGCGCTTCAGCTGCCATTTGGGAGTGCAACACAGCAGTGAAAATAGTAAAACCACCAAAGCGTAAGATCGCTGTTCAGTGCCATGCACCAGCAAGGCCAATTAAATTGAATAGGAAGTGGCTTTTAATGTGCATTTGGGGATTACAAACTAGCTGGAGGTGGGAGAAATGGATACTTGCAATTTCCATCTCATTTGCTGATGCTAAAAATATCTGAATGTCTCAGTGAAATGCTAGTTTTCACTGAGCTCTGGCTGTCTAATATCTAATAATAAGTACATAACATCATCAGACGTTAATACATGAACATGTATCGCAAGTCCAGAAATATTTTTGATGAGGAATTGAAGTGTGCTAGACTACACTATAGAAACAAAGCTTTTGTTTCTAGTTCATTTTGGTGAAAAAAGTGGTTGTTTTGATATGTATATTCCTAAAATGAGGTGGTTCTGGTTGAATTCACTGAGATGGAGAAACAAATGTATACGATCCTAAAATATTTCCCTTAAATAATTTGAGCAAAATAACAACGACTCAAGGCTTATAATCTTACAGTGAGGCTTTTTCTTGCAAAGGTTGTAAGATGCAGTGACCTAGGCAAAGCAGTGTTTACAATAGTTACAGATACTCTCCTTCCAGCAAATGCATTTTCTGTCTATTATGATAGTGAGTGATAAGACCTCTTCTCAGGCTTGGGTGGCGTATGCAAGGGCTTCCTGATCCTGACGAAGTTTTTCTATCTTTTCTATTCTAACAAAGTAATCCTGCTGAAATCAGCGCAACTAGTCTGTGCAAGTTAGGAAATGCATAAATCCTAAACACATATTGAGACACTTGCTAATTCAAGAGAGATGCAGTGAGTGAACAAAAGAAGAAAAAAATTCTGTAGTTGCAAAAAATTGTTTTATTTTTAATGTTTCTCGCTTTGGATGTTTGCTTGTTGCTTTCATATGTGAATTCCAGCTAGTGCCAGCAATTATTCCTTGGTAAACTGTGCTTCCATTTAGTTTCAAAGTGTTAATTGTGAGTTAGAAGTAGTATTTGGGTTTGTTTGTTCCTTTTTTTTATCCATTCCAGAATGTATAGTCTTTCTCTCCAGAAAGTTGCTGATTTGATTCCTGTCCCCTCCCTCCCTATGCACAATTTTAAGATGATTTACTTGCTCAGGGGACAGGTTTGAAAAGGATAGCTTTTCTTGGATACAGAGTGTGTATGGGTAGGATGAATCAGTTATAAAGACAGTGTCATGAATGCATTAATTCCTTTTGAATTGTGCTCTTCTCTTGTTCTACTCCTCCTTATATAGCTTGTGTAGTTAGATATCTGACAGGGGAAAGGGGTATGTTGTCATTTTTGGTTTATATTCTTGAGAGCTTTTTCTGATAACATAGTTAAACTTGATCCAGTCACAACTTCAAAACCTGTAATTTTCCTATATCTCAGTAAATGCATTTGATTATTTGTCTTTTACGCTGAGAATTTCTAAGTTTGATAGAAAAAATATTTTTTTCAAGCCAATTGAGGGGGAACAAACAAATGAAAACAAAACTCCCAAACTCCAGTCCTCCTGAAGAGGATGGGACTCAATTCGTGAAAAGAAAAAAAAAAAAAAAAAGCCAAGGCCCCCCAAAAGCCTTACTTCGACTAGTTTAAAGAATGAGTCTTAAAAATCATTCAGAGTTGTGATTCTGATGTTGTGCATTGTCCGTTTTTAATAGAAAATATCTGGAAATTGCCCATAAACTTAGATAGTATTGTAAATTAGTAACACAATTCAGTTGCAATTGGGAAAATGACTAGACATTTTGGTAACAACAATTACAAATAAATGGGAATCTTCAGGCCTCTTTTTTTTTTTTTTTTTCCCATCACTTTTATTTTCATCTAATTTCAGAATTTTGAGTCAACTCTCAATTTTTATACAGGTATCTTGATGCTAAATTCTTCTGCTGATGTCCTGCGAAAGATAAAATTCCTAGCACTTGCATGAGAGCATGAGTGGCATGAATGTCTGGTTGGGTCTCTGCCTGCCAGGCTGCTTTGGAGGCAGTGTTAGAGCTGTGCCTGCTTTCATCAGTGGCTACTAGAGCAGTAGCTGCTTTGAAACTAGCATTAGAGCACTCGAGAACTGTTAGCTGAGTCTCTGGATATAATGTTTACATGTATGAACATTTTATTTTGTAATGAAATTTTATATGAAGCTATTACCAATAGTTGCCTGTTTGTCTTCTAGCATAGGAATAACCCCATGGTTAACTAATTGCTGGATGAAACATGTATAATAAGCAAAAAGAAACCCCATTCTTTTTTTGTCTCCTTTCTCCCTTCTCCTTGTGAATCAAGAGTCTTGGAAAGTAGTATTAATGTAGAGAAAGGGAATATCCCTTGGAGTAGGATGGAGAGGCAGGGCTGTTCTTTATCCCTGTTTGCCATCTCTTAAGTGTTTTTGCACAGGCTTTGTTCTGCAGCATATAAAATCTGACATACGTTTCCACTATTTAGCAGTTAGTTTCCTCAGCATGTGTGTGTTTGCATCTATGCTGCAACTTTTCAGAGAAATGGCACTACTAAAAGTGCTCAAGGATAGTTTTTCTTGGAAGTTTCACATGAAGTTACAGGTGTTTCCAAGTTAGCTGCAGTCATATAATAAACACAAAAATTGTTAAGAAATAGAATTTGTTCGAGTATATCCACATCTGCTCTTAAAATTACTGTTCATGAAAAGTAAAAGATTACAGAACATAAGATTAATATTAAAAATAAAATTTTTATATTTACTTGAATAAAAGTTCTCTTCTTCATGTGTATTATACATTCTTATATAGACAGACTTTGAAGACAAAATTTTTCAATTGTAGTAAGGTTGAAAGGACTAATTGGCATCTATATTGACAAAGGTAGGAATACAGAGTTTTTAAAGTAACTGCTTAACTTAAAAATTATATTTAACTTTCTGTCTTCATAAACACGTTGCAGGTTTTATTCTGAAGAAACTGAAAAAAAATTAGACCATGGTTAAGTTATGGCTGAATCTGCACTGTTTTTATGCAGTTTCTGTAGTTACCTGCAATATGAAGCTGAAGGGACAGGCTGGAAGAGGAGGAAGATCCTTCCTATAGATTCCAGATGGGTCTGGCATAGTTTGAAAAATACAGCTGTAAATGTTTGCGTGTGTTAAATCTGGGAGGAGGACTGGAGAGCTGTTGTTAAAGCCTCTGGATTCCTTTCTGCCAGAAAGATTACAGAATCACATGAATAAAAGAGCAAAGTAGAACCCATACTGACATAGTGCTGCTGCTGCTTTGTATGTGGCAGGCTGTCTATCAGGGACTTGCTCAGTAAACCAGAATATTAATCTAGTGTTGTTATTTATCTAGTGTTTTTGTAAGTAAAAACATTCTGCTAATGGCTCTTATCAGTTCTATGAGTGATCTTGAGCTGCATCTTCTGTGTCTGCCTGATACTGCAGTCTCCATGGGGCACTGTTAGGGCTGCGCACTCTGTTGATATATAAAGCATGCAATCCCATGGAGCTGATAAGGTGTTTGCGGGCTCATGCAGAACAGAAAAGGTCTGCCTTTTACAGTTTAGCATCTTTTTCCTCCCTATGCAGTAATTAAGCTATTTCATCCTACCAGTAGGATATGTTTAGCTACTGTAATCTTTGTGTAAATACGGTGTATAGCTAAAATTCTTGATTCAAATGAATAATTTTAAAATGCAGGGTGGCAATCATGAACGTAAAGCAGGCACATAGTGATGCTTTGTGTTCTGGCTGTTTAACCAGAGCGTGCAGTTCCCTGACAGCTTCTCTGTCCTATCTGCCAGACCACCCCTGAGACAATTAGCCTGGGGTGTCTGAAGTGTCACTGTGTTTGGCAACTGAGTCTGCCTTTAATGGCTTCATTTACTTAACATCTTTGTAACAACAGATAACCATCTTGGCATTTTAATTAGACATAATGGAAAATGTCCCTTTTTTTCTGGTTATAGTTGAAATCCAGCCTGGCAAACACAAAATTAAACTAAGTAGCTGAAACTGGAAAAATTCTGATTCTTTGTTTAGATTTTTTGAGTGCAATGTAATAAACAGCTTTTTTAATTACAGAAAACTCTTTTAAAAAGTTATCATGAAAGAGGACAACCCAGTAAATCATACTGAACATACCTGCAAAGCCTTTGTGTTGTTTGCACCTTGACTTTACTGAAAAGCCTCTCAGTGATATGCCATAATTAAAATTTAGAAAAAATGCCTTTTACCAAAAGAAAATGTCATCCAGGTCCAGTCATGTGCAGTTTTATACCTTTTTCACCTCAGAGTGTAGTTGATAACTGAAAACTTGAACATATTATTTCTTCTTTCAGTAGTAGCCAGAGGGAAGCAGTGGCAGGTAGAAAAGCCTGTTCTTTATTGCATCAAAGAACAGTCTTAAGGGAGAGAAAATGAGTTTTTAGGGAGCAAACACTTGATTTTATACATTGAGATTATATTATTTAAAACAACAGAATTTGCCAGCAGAACAGTTGGTGTAAGCGCAGCAATATCTCAGGCTGGTCTGGCCTGTTGTAGAGACCACCTCGCCACGTCCCTGGCAAGGCCACCAGTTGGTAGAACTGCATCCAAAGTAGGAATTTCACCAACACAACAATGTAAGCGTAGATGACACATTCTGTGACAAAGGTCTAACAATGTTGGATACTGTCATGTAGAATGGGCGAAGGTCTAAATATGTTGCACGTGGTCATGTAGGGCAGCCAAAGGTCTAGGTATGTTGAACACTGTTACACAGAGGTGGCCTCACATCCTCACCTTGACATTCTTTCTGTGTTGGGATGCCTGCTGCCAGGGGCTTTGATATCTGCTATATACAAATATATTGTGAAACCAAAAACCATGGCATGTTATAGAGTGCAGAAGTGTATGTAGGATCAACAACAACGTAAGGATAAAAAGCCCAGAAGAACAGAGGCCCTACTCACTGGCAGATAGTGGGGTGCAAATTTCAGAAGGGGAGGTGTGCTCTCAGCTTCTAATAACCAGATCATCCAGCAGTGATTAACAATGTCAGTTTTTACTCCTGTGAATACTTATTTCAAAGTAACACTGAAATACTGGAAGGGTCCTGCTGCATTAGCTGTTGTATTACTGCTGCAGGACTGCTGCTGACATTCTAACTGGTTGAAAGTTATGGTCTTTTTCTTTAGAAATACTTGTAACAAAGTCCCAGAGGAGCAGCTGGCGCTCTTCGATCAGAAAATGGGGCACAATCTCAAGGAATTAGCCCAGCAGTTGATACATGCCTTTGTGAGTGGGGGCTCTTTGGAAAAGGAGCTTTTAGGGGGAAATAGGAGATGGGGTAGAAGTAACAGCAGTTTGTGTGGGTGCATCTGTGCTTCCTTACAGTAAAATCTTTGATGTTGTTACTTGGGCAGGTTCCTTATTCTTCTGCAAGTCTGGGACTGGAGGTGGAAAACCTGCAAGGGTTATTAGAGAATTTTCACCAGTGTCGCTTTGTATTCATTATTCTGGCTGGCAAAAGGCACAACCAGCCTGTGTTTTTAGTCCCGACTCTTACACGTCATTCACTGCTGTACGCATTTCTGAGGGATCAGAAGCTTAGCTGTAAATATGAGGGCGGTTCAGGGTAAAGCTGAGTATACAGAGTATTAACCTAAGGTCACTTACCACAGTGAAGGCTTTTTTTTTTCCTGAGGTTTTCTTTTTTCATTCAAACGTTGTTGTGCCCTCTACTGGCAATTCATGTTGTGAGACAGAGAAAGCAGTATATTATTTCCATGGTAGAGTTTTCTGTGCTGGCTTCCTGTTTGCATTCTGCTTTACCAAACAGAATTTGAATTTCTGTCATTAATCAAATTTCTTGCCACAGGTAACTGCTGTACCTGTTATGTTTATAATGTATATTATATAAAGATATTAGTAAATATCGTGGGGGTTTTTTTAAGGCCAAAATCAGCCCGTGTTACAAGTTATCCAGAAAATAGTTATGCTGTCCTTCAAAGCTATATTTATTTTCTGAAGGCAAGCAAATTTCTGACTTTTGGCAGGCGTGCTGATTTAGGAAGTCAAGTACTTGAGATAAGAAGTGCCAGTATTGAAGGTGCCTGTGCTATTTTAATGCTACCCTTGCTGCATGTACATGCATTTGATGCCTGTACTTACTAAATAACATACTGTTTTTCTCCACACAATTTTTGCACATATAATGAGCAGCAATTCTGTGTATTTGTTGTTTCACCTGTGACATAGCCAAGTCTAGAGTGCTGTTCTCCAAGACAGAGTTCAGATTATAGTTTTTTCTCCTTCCTAATTTCAGAGAGAAATGAAGCAAGAAACATTAGTCATTCAGAACTTGGTTCACCTCTTGAGGAGGTTCATCCTATGCACTTAATAAGCAAAGGGACCTAAAAGGAAAAAATGCATAATATGTAAAAGGAGGCAAAGTAAGGATTGTGCTGACTGCTTCAAGACTGATACATCCTAATTTCTTAAGTATCTGGCATTACAGCCTGGATCTGTTTTTTTAATATTACCTGATTAATATTGAAGTTGAGACATCCAGACTCTTGAGAAAGCCAACCTTAAATATTGTGCCTCAGCTTTGGGATAGCTATGGCAGTTGGGAGCAAGGCTGGAGCTTTTAGATCCACTTCTGCCAGTTGTGTTCATGAAACACTCGAAGCAGAAGTACGTTTGCTGTAGTTTTATTGACGAGTGTAATGGGACTTATTTTTGCCAGTGGATTTCATAGATAGCTGCTGGTAGCAGGGGAGTAATGAGAGTCAGTGCAGGATTTTGTGAACATAATCCATGAAGATGGACTGTCCTGCTGTTTCTCTCACCATTCTCCAGCTCATGCCTGTCCTGGTTTCCACACCTTAGGTTCCACCTCTCCATCTGATTACATCCGTTGCTGTAGAAGACCTTAGCTCCTGCCTCTGTTTGCCTCTCTCCCTTTCTCCAGTCTCTGTATGCTCCCAGTCTTCACTCTTTAGGCTGTTGATCCAGTCTTGATTTCAACTCCTCTGCTGCTTCAAGCCTAAATTGTAGGTTTTGTGGTGTTTTGACTTAGAGATCACTGAAAAGCTTTCCACTGGAGCTGTAATTTAGCTATGCCGACAACAGGATTCCCCTTCTTGGGGAAGGCTCCATGAAAGTAGTTGCAAACCTTTGCCGTGGTGGCTTTACTGAGCCACCGCCTCCTCTGTCCTCCCTGCTTGTCAGATCTGGCAGAAGCTGGTGGCCAAGTGGACTAGTGTGGAAGTAGGATGAGTCTTAGGTAACAAAAAGATGCATATTTGACCCACAAAGTCTAGTTGTAAATAACCAGCTGGGAGCTGTAATGGCAATTTTCCAGAGGGCTGGCTGCTGTCAGGTAGTTGCTGTCTGTCTGTGTGGAGGAGGATTAGGGATGGTGTTTGAAGGTGCTGCTTGGGGAAGAAGCAAGCTGTTACTCTAATGGGGAACAGCTGAGTCCTGTGTCTTTCACCAGTCTCAAGGGATCACCTGGGCTGGTTTTCAGCCTTCCTGCAGAACTGTGCATTTTACAGAAAGGCACTTGCTATGCAAAGACTTGGCTCCCACAGACAAGATGCCCTCGGAGAGGAGCCTACAAGTGTGGCTTTTTAGGAAGAGAGTTGGAGATAACAGTCTAAGTAACTTTTCCACTCATATTTCTCTGATAAAATTAACAACTGCAGTTCTTGGATCAAAAGGGAAGGGGACTTAATTCTAATTCAGTAACTCAGTAGGGAGCCCAAATAATGATTGCAAAGGAGTAAACCGTGCTGTGAGACACTGTTTGCACTGCAGCCCTGCTAAGACCCTGGGGGATCCTGAAAACTAAGAGAGGAAGGAGGACACTGGAGGCCCTGTCAGCTGTTTTGAAAGGATACCATCCTCTAGCTGGTCTGTCGAGTCACTAGCTGGTGACCTTACCCCATGGTATTGCAGATGGTCCATCTGGCTGCTCATTCCAGGGCACGCAGGCAGGTAACCCCAAGGCACCTTGTGTGTCACGCTCTGCATACCTACCTGCTTTCTTTGACTGGACTTTTTGATGGCTCGTGCTGTGCAAAGAACTGGCGTGTCTGGATCCAGGTACAAAACCTCCTTAGGCAGCCTCCTCCCAAACAAGTAACCTGCGTTTAGACACCAACTTGAGGAGCAAACAAAGTGTTTCCTACGTGGAAAAGAGGACAAGAGGGCTGCTGCCTCCATAGCCTCGTCCCATACTTATTGCTGGTTGTTTAAATGAGCTGGCAGTAGCAGTTTCCTGTGGGCAGTGGAGATGTGGGGCTGTGTTAAGCCATAAATATGAAGGCCAAGACTCCACACAGCCTTAGACTGTAAGACAACTGCATATTGCTTTTACTGCTTTCCCAAGCTACCCTGGTTTTAGCCAAAAACTTTAAAATTAGGTTATTAACAAAGATGAATGCAGGTTAATTGCATTCTTACGGTTTTTCCTGAGAAAGCTTTAAGTATTAAAACAAGCACTAACAGCATGCTTGCTTGCTCTGAGAAGAGGAGTCAGGCATTTACAAGGAGAAACTGTGCTTGGAACTCGGCAGTAGGTAGGAGTTGGCACTCAAGATGTATCCAGATCCCTCTTTGTTAACCCACCTGCATACAAAGGCAAAATAATTTTTGTTGTTGGAATTGTTAAATGCAGTAGATATAATTTTGGGGGTGGATTTCTTTTAGTTATTTTGGATTTTTCTTTAGTTTTACTAACACTTCTTAAACATTTTTTTCCCTCTCTTTGTGACTTCAGCCATAGATGGATTTCTGAAAACGGATGAGAGACAAAGACTGGCAAAGGAGAGACGGGAAGAAAGGGAGAAATACCTTGGTAAGATGGCAGGAGGTGTATGTATTATTTATGTATATGTGGTAGTAGGCTTAAGTTACTACATGACATTTTTCTGTCCATATTTTAAATGTTATGGTACAGTCTGCTCCTAGTCTTTATCACTCGTTACTACTTTTAGTATTACTTTTATTATTCCTTTATTACTACTTTTTAATTGTCTTTTATAATTTCATTTCTTTGTCACCTTTGATTTCCATTTAAGTATTTATTATTCTGTGGTTAAAAGTTGACTTTCTTCTTCAATGTATGTACTTTTGAATGTAGGTTTATGTGCAAGATATTAACCTGAGATTCAGATTTGTAAAAATACCAAATAATCCTTGAATAATGCTCAGAATGGTGTGTAGAATGATATGGTGGAACAGGCTTAATTTTATTCTTTTAAGTTTTTGCCATATTTATAGGTATCATAGAGTTAAGTATGGCATAAAGCAGATAGTTTTCTGTAAGTCTTAAAATTATTAATCTTTCAAGAGCATGAAATAAATTATTAATTCATTTACTGAATGACATAAGCATTGATTTTGGAGATTTTTCAAATAGTTACTTTTTAATCTGCTAGTATCTCCAGGGAAATGTTAAGGAAATTTTGCAATTTCACATATATATGTATATTTGAAGTGTATGTAAACATAGTTAATTTCATATATATATATATATACACACACACAGAGAGATTAAATTAAGTGTTCAACATTGTTCAACATTTTTCCTCATTTTAATACTAAGAAAGGGCAATAACACCATTCCTTAAGGTTACTTCACAATACCTATCAGAAGAAATTGACAGTGTTTTGTGATTTAGCGAAGTTTGTTAGGCATATATTTTGAGAAAATGTCCATACTGTTTTAGTTGACACCTGTGGAAAGAATCACAAGAAAATACTGTTTTTCTGAAATTAAATATACAATTAATTGACCATTTGTTGATAAAACCTGAGGCTTGAAACCAGTGGCTTGACATTTTTTTAGTGCTGTGGGCTTGGAAAACAAGGTTCCTTTTGGTAGTTCTATGAAAATATGCTACTGTGTAGTACTGCTTCTCCCCAGAGTTTCTGTCTGTATGGGGCATGCACCAGCCTGAGTCGTACCTTACATCTCTTCCAGGTATACTCAGTCCAGCCTCTCTGCTCTGTCCTCTTGTTTGTCCCTTCTTTGCTGGTTCTTGAGCAAGAGACATAAGTAGATTGGAAAAGACTTGGATTAAAAAGCAGAAGAGCAGATGAGAGGAAAACAAAGCTGGAGATCTGAGAGTGGTTGGCCCAGGGGGCTTGAATGGTGTTGGCTGCATTTTTTGCCTCCGGAGATTGTACATGCTTTCTGGAATCATACGTTTTTAGGGTTGAGTGTTTCTAGAATGAGGAGCTCTTGAGTGTGGCCACAGCAGCTGTTCATCTGGCAGAGTTCTTTTAGAAGCTGGGGAAAAAAGCAGTGAGTTTCCCAGAAGGACGGACCTTTACGCAGCAACAGGTACTTTGCAGCAGTGTAGAATAACCTTACCAAAGCCAAAACTCATTAATCAGTGCATTAGTATCCCTAAATTAAGGAACAAGAATTGTATCTATGTGCATGATAACAGAATGGTTTGCTTCTCTATTGAGAATCAGTCCCAGTTTTCACCCCTTACTCAGAAGGTAATTTTGGCACAATCATTGGACCCCTCACTTTATTTCTGTTTGGTTTTGTTTTTTTATCAACTCCAGCATGGCGCTTTCACCTGCTCTACCTGACGTGGCTAGTAGTCATTAATTAGCAATTTGTCACTTGTCTTCTACAGTCTTTGAGGTATCTCTCTCTGTTGACGAGTCTATGTCTTCATGCTTACGAGTCCAGGGTTGCCTGGAGCACCGACACCCCTCTCTTTCTGGCCTGTTCTGTGGGGCAGAGGGAGAAACAGTGAGTTTTTATAAGTAAATCAAAAGTTGAAGACAACATCAACCATATTTTTTTAGAAAGAATAAGATGAGAAGGTGGTTTTTAAAGCATGTTGAATGTGAGGAAGAAGTATCTTATGAAGCTCGAGTATTCAAGGGAAAGAAGTGCAACTGTTGGAAAAAGATCTGGTGTTGGAAGGGGCTCTGATTTAAGTGAGGGGCGTAGGGAGGGAGTGGAGCTAGAAGTGTCTTAAGATCATGGCTGTGGTTAAAGAGCTTGGGGCATGAGCTAAGGAGAAGAGGTTGGTCTGAGACGAGGGAATTAAGACAGCTGGGCAAGATCCTAGGACTGATGGGAAGGTGCTGAGAGGGAGAAGAGTGAAAATTTGCTGCGCAAGGAAACAGGAACAGAAAAGGCACACTGGGGCTGAATAGGTGAGCAGGATGAAGGACTAGCTCTTGTATGAACAGTGTTAATTCTGCCTTTCTCTAACTTGCAAGTTCTTAGCCTGGTGTCATAGTTTAGCCCTTAGCCAGCAGCTGAGCCATACACAGCTGTTCTCTCATCCCCTGCCCCCTCGGTAGGATGAGGAGGAAGAATCTGAAAGAAAATAAAAACTCATGGGTTGAGCTAAAGTCAGTTTTAATAGAACAATAAGAGAAGAGAGACTACTAGTAAGAAAATGTACAAAAGAATGTATTCAAATACAACTGCTCACCACCCAGTGATTAGCCCATCCCAAGCAACAACTTCAGCAAGTGCAGCGATAGCAACAAGTGTGGAACGCCAAATGCAGAACCCAGATCACTTAGCTACCCCTGGCTAAATGCCCATTTTTATACTGAGCACGGTTTTATGGTGGGGAATATTCTGTTGGCCAATTTGGGTAAGCTGCCCTGGCTCTGCACCTGTACAATGGCAAAACATGGGAAACTGAAAAATCCTTCATTTCTTAGCAACAGCTGAAAAAAACATCATTGCATGATCAGCGCTCTTCTCATACTAAATCTAAAACCCAGCAGCTTCTGGGAAGAAAATTAACACTATCCCAGCCGAAACCAGGACACTTGGCAGCTGCAAGAATATTCCTCCTTTTATATTGGCTGTAAGTGTGTTGGTATGTGACGTTACAGGCTTGTGTGTGTGTGGGCATGCTTACTGAACTCTTCTTTCCTGCTTTTTTATGGAATACACTTGCATGAGAAGCGGATTTTCCCTTATCATTTGTCTCATTAACTTCTGCTACTTGTTGCCCCATGTAAACCTGAAGCAACAGTCCTGTGTTGCAGTCTGAATTTCTGTAAAACAGACTAATGTCTCAAGAAGATTATGACTCCAGTTGGAATAAACAGCTGAGCAAATCCTCAACAATACAAGTAATTTTTTTTTCATGCAAAGAAGCAGAAGTGGCTAACAAAGTAGCACCAAATTATGAAGACAATGGTGGATCTTCAAAGCTTCATAGAAAATTTAGCATATGTGTTTTTCATGTATTTATTTTTAAGGCAGCCCCATAATGCAAAGCACAATTTTAAAGACATTCCAAGGGCTTTTGCTTTGGCATGTATGACTTTAATACCTACTGGGAGCGCTTGTTATGTCTAAACAAAGAATATGGCTTTAAGCTACAGAGAGATTTGAAACATAAGAAAAAAAGTGGTTTTACTTATGTAAAAACATTGTACAGAGTAGTTAAGGGGGACAAACTGTCACCTTGTGTACGAAGGGCTTCCCTGTTTTTTTATTGAGCAAATCACTTTGATCTACTAATCATTCCAACATTTCCATGTACTATATTTTTTTATCTTAGCAGACTAAAACCCTGTGTACTTGTGTTTGCTGTTTTGCACTATCATACTATGTTATAAATTAATTTTAAAGCAGAAGAAAATTTGTATAAATTGAAATGCACCTTTTTTTCTGCGTAAGCTGCTAGGGAACAGCAGATACTGGAGAAGGAAAGAAGAGCAAAACTTCAATATGAAAAGCAAATGGAGGAGCGATGGAGAAGACTGGAGGAACAGAGGCAGAGAGAGGAGCAGAAGAGAGCAGCTGTTGAAGAAAAACGGAGACAAAAGCTTAAAGAGGAGGAGGTAAGGCCCTCTGGGAGACGTATGGCAGAGCAACTCTGTATGGTAGCATTAAACATAGCTGAATATTGATTATCTTTTTTTCTTTGGCCCAGAGACATGTGGGCATTACTTTGGGAACTGCAAGCATACATCACCACAGCTATAACTACAGCTACTTGTACATGAAGAACGCTTTCCAAAGCTTTTTTTGTCTCTTGATTTTTGTCTGATCTCACAGAATAGTCATCAGCTTATGCTAACATATCTGGGACTCTGACTGTCAGATGATAAAGCACTGTTTTTTTAGAAGGTAGTTTTGAAAGATGAGTGTTTCCATAAAAGGGAAGATTTTTCTTGTTGTTTTGTTTACTGTCCATGAAACTGAAATTATGTTTATGAAAATGTGTTGGTTTGGTTTTCTTTAGCGACTTAAAATCAGAAATTGTTACTTAAAGCAGTGATGGATCTAGGCTGATTTAAAATTCTAGCACAGAACAGAATTAATCACATATCTTTTGAAGAGTCTTCATACCCTTCCTCTTTTCTACCCTCCCTGCTGCAATCACTTAAAGTTCTTTCTTGCTCTAGTGAGTTCAGTTTCTGCAAATTTCTGGATGCAATGTGTATGTAGCACTGCTACTGCAATGGATAAAGAATTAATGATTTTTTGAAAAGGGGCAATAGTTAAACAAACAAACAAAAAAGGACAAAAGATAGTTCCTAGATAAAAAGGCTCTAGAAATCTGCAGTTACCTTCCTTTTTTTTTGTTGTTTGATTTTTTCACTTTAACCTGAAGAGGTTATATCCTGCTAGTTTTCTTCTAACTGTAACATACTGATTGTGGCTTTTGCATAACAGCTAAGAATTCATTTTAAAGTATTTTGTCATGTAGTTTGTTTCAAATTTTGGTAAGAAAAATGGCAGAAACAGAAAGAGTAGGAGGTCTCTCTCCTTCTGTGGTAACATCACTGAAGTGATGTGCTTTTTTCCCCAGTATTTCCTGCTGTAATAACTTTTTGCAGCTAAGCAAAACAGGTCCCTTTAATGGGAGTTGCAAGGGAAAATGATAAGTACAAAAACTTCCAAAGACCTGTTTTTGAAATTTGCACTGGAGGGGGTCAGCAGCTTGAAGAGTTGTAGGAAGAGTGAGCAACTGCCTGCTTTCCCTGCCTGCACGGTTTGCCCGTGCTGGAGAAATGAGAGCAGAGTTGTCAGACTAAAGAGAGTTTGTGCAAGTCAAACCCAAAGGGTCTGTTCAGTGGCAACCTTACCTCCTGAAGTGGCCTCCTGCATTTGTGCAGAGATGGATGTAACAGGCTAAGCATACAGTGATGTTTCTCCCAAGCATCAGAAGCCTGTCATTAGCTCCCCAACACCTTGTACCTGTGATGGGAGACTTCTCTAATGGCAAGAGAAAGGCTCCCTCCAAGTGTTTGGTTATAATCTGAATACCGCTCCTAGCTGTGCTCCCTGAGCTGGTCCTTCAAGTTTAAGCTGTCCTCCTGGGAGTCAAGGCAGGCCCAAGCCTCACTCCTTTCACTTCCCTTTCCTCCCTTCCCCCTTCCCCCAGGCTGAGGAACCTGAGAGAAGGCTGTGTGGGCAGGAGAGGATGCTTTTTTTTTAGCTGTGGATTAGACCTAATGGGAGAAGTAGAGGCCCTTCTGAAGGAGGGAAGGATACATAGGAAAGTAATCTGTAGAACAGAGGAGGATGAGGAAAGAAGGAAATTGAGAAAAGGAGACACCACGACCTCCTGGCTTTCCTTCATGGTTATTTGTCATTCCCTCATTCCTTGAATTCCACTTGAATTCTACTAAAGTATCTGTCAAATCCCATGCCCCCCAGCTCTTCTGATAAGTTTCTCAAACTGTGTATATGTAGTAGCAGTGGAGATCTGAGTAAGGATGGTGATTAAGTTGCAGCTTCCTGGGCATTGCAAGTTAATCACTGTTCGTAAGTCATTTTGGACATTTGAGGCCGCCTTTACTGGAAGAGCTTTGAACCTGTACTTCCTACACCTGGGGTAGGGGATGGCAGCAGGTTGTGCCCTGGCCAGTGAGCCAGTATACTACAGCAGGTCCTCAGCGTTTCTTCTTTTAACACTGCTTTCACTGGGTGGGAGCTGGAGTACCTATATTTTACTTGCTGTCAGCTGTATGAAGTGCACAGTAGAGAGATTTTCTTCCTTGCTTTCTGCCTTACTCGTTGCCCTTTCTCTTCCTTAAGTCTTTTTTCCTTGCCTTTTAATACAGCAGAAAGCAGTGCACATTTGTGATAGGTTACATACATCACTTTACAGAAAATACTGTTGTGTCTGTAAGAGTTTTTGAGAGATGAATGGCACTTAACAGACTGTGGGGACTTTTGGCTTCCTACATCAGAGAGCATCCTCTGCTTGGCCACTTTGTGTGCAAAGAACTTCTTGAAGAGGAGATGCCTAAAGTTCAAATTTATTTTGCTTACTTTTTACTCTCTATAGTGCCAGATAAGAGATGGTTTTAAAGTCTTTGTTAATGGGGATGAAGATA